>OY755206.1:20703994-21903994 GCA_963576765.1 Draba incana
GTGGTCGCGGTCGCAAGGTTGCCAGGTCGCGGTCGCGGTCGCAAGGCACAAGGCGATGGAACCGGAGCTGAGGGCGATGTCTTGACAGCGAGAGCAACGGGGACTGATGGACGATCGGGGCAAGGACATGATGGTAACGGAAGAATCATCGTGATGACCTGATGGGGCCTAATGCCTGGGCGGATCTGAAGTCGTCGCAGCTGGCTATGAGTACTCGACATCAAATTTACTACCTCGCGGGATCCTTTTCTCAGGTCTGATGATGTTGATGCTGATCTCTCCGTTTGGCTTGACAGACGAGGGCATGAGGTGGAGGTAAGTCCTCTGGGACAGTGCAATCTGTCCGAGGCGGCAGTTCCTTGTTCTGGTTCATTCGATAGGTTCGAGGCGTGTTGAAGAAACCCTAACTCTTGAGCGTCAGAAATTCTCTGTGTCCCCTTAGTCGGCGCCAAATTGTGGGGGTCGAAACCAACACAACTAGAATTTGTAAGAGTTCTAGGGAAGCTTGTGAGATTTCTATGGTAAGCTAGGGTTCAAGAAAGATATCAAGAGATTGTTTATTGCTTTGAAAACGTATGAGTACAAGATTAGGTGTGAAATTCCGGATCCCCTTCGAGTTTGTACAAAAGGTCTATTTATACTATGTCTAAGGCGGCTCTCTTCCCAAATCCTCACGAAGTAAATTGAACCGATATGGGCTTCGTGCATATGGCCTTGGAAAACATCCGTGGGCCAAAGGCGGTGCTGGAGCGAGGATGAGATCGGCGAGTGGGGAGAAGCTGTGCTCGGCTCCTCCTATGCGAGCCCGCGGTCGGCCACGATCCGAGTCCGCGGTCGGGTGCTGGACGAAGCCATGGTCGCCGAGGACCGAGGTCATGGTCGGCCCCGTGCCGAAGCTAGGGTCGGCCCTGGTGCCGAGTCCGAGTCCACGGTCGGGCGGATGCATGCGAGCCCGCGGTCGGCCACGATCCGAGTCCGCGGTCGGGTGCTGGACGAAGCCATGGTCGCCGAGGACCGAGGCCATGGTCGGCCCCGTGCCGAAGCTAGGGTCGGCCCTGGTGCCGAGTCCGAGTCCACCACCATCTGCCATGCCTCAGACCATCCTCCTTCTTTGTGAGCTTTGCTTCGCGTGCAGACTTAGGGAACACTTCACCACGTTTATTGAAAGTCCGGAGAGCCATCATCCTTGAATGCTTGATTTTGAATGTTAATGCTAAGCGGGTGAAAACCGACCCCAACACCGGGTAAATAATGTATTGCTCAGGGTTTAGGGTTTCACCATTTGCTACGCTTTTGGGAGGATTCCGTCGCAAATCTGTCGCAAATCAGACCATTTGCAAGGCATTTGCAACGAAAACCTCGCAAAAACGTAGCAAATTCTGATACCCTCAAATATCAAAACGGAGCAAATTCGACGGATAATTTGCACAGTCCTTAAATTATTTACCAAGCAAATTTAGTCTGTTTTTCAATTTAATTTTATTGGTTTAATCCGGTCATGTGAAGCTTTATCTTAATTTGGTTTAGAACCTTGATAAATAAGATCGAGGCTTCCAAAAATTGACGAGAAGGTCCAACCAAAGTAAGGCTATGGCCCACTCGCCTCTTTTAATATGTCAAAATTGGTGTTGGCACGATCTGCCGTCTCTTAACGATCATTGACGCATCGCCTTACACCCCTGATAGAAACAGGTCAATTCCTTTAACTTCCCAACACGTCCTTTATTTATAGCCCATAAAAAAACTCAACATTTTATTAAACTTTCGATGTGGGAAAAAATTTCATTTTGTACTCCACGACGAAATCATCGCAAATGCCTCGCATATAATAAGTTGCTACGCATTTGCTACGTTTTCGTCGCAATTCCCACGCAAATGAGGTTTAGGGTATACTTAGGGGTTTGGATGTTTTAGACCAAAATTACGATTCATAAATGGTAAATATACACTTGTTTAGGTCATACGACTTACTGGCATATCACATAGACTCAGGTAACCAATTCCATCAACAATATAAACCTTCACATCACCAAGACAGATCAAATAGAACATTTCAAAACCATAACCGGGAATGAACAGCTCGTGTCGAGCAACACCACCAAGGCGTCGATCGATACGACTAAAAGCCTAGGGTCGATGACACCACCAATGCGTCGATCGACACACAACCGACACTCGTGTCGAGCGACACCCTCCTGGTGTCGAACGACCCGCCTCTGTAATTGCACCAGAATTAAGTTCATCTTCTCTCAACTCAATTCCGGTGATTACGAGTCGCAAACCTGCACAAAAACAACGCAATACGAACCACAATATACATAGCCACGATATCAATCCAAAGCACACACAAAATCATTCACCAAACTTATCAAAAGTCAATCAAACTACCGTCATTGTCTAGAATCTTGTGGTCGCGACTCACCTTTGCCAAAAGGAAAGGAGTGGGGCATTGATTAAACGACGAAGGCACAAGAAACCGACCCTCTAACCACGAGAATCCACTTATCCAATTGAAAACACGAAGAATAAGAAACCTAACGTCTCTAACTCGTTAAGGATAGGGTTTCAGATTGATTTCTCTGTAACAATCAATCACAAACACCACAAACTCACAACTTTCTCTCAAAACTCTTCTGCTCTCTCTCTTCATATCTTTCAGAATTTTTTTAAAAGAAATCTCATATGCTTTAAAAAAAAATGAATTCGAGTATTGCTATGGAATCTTGCGATTCAAATCCTAGAGAATTCCGATCAAAGGTTTCGAATTTCAACAAATTTTATATGAATTAGAATGTATATGAATACCTTAGAACTCATGGATAATACATACAATTTGTGTGCATAAACTAATACTCAAACCATACACTGAAAAACTAATGTTACTCATCTCATATATAAAACAAAAAAAATACAACAAAAATTCCCGCAGTGAGTGCGGGTCATAATCTAGTTCAACATATTCTTCTTAAACATCTTTGTAATTCATGTTCACTATTATAAAAAAATGAATGTTGTATCCCCACATGGCTGAAAGAGAGATGAGTAACATTAAGAATGTAACAACAATCCCTGAAACAACTAACACTTTTTTATTTATTATTATTAATTAATCAGTTCAAATTTATATTCTCATAAATATAAATCCTCATCGACTAATTTTGCACAACAATAATCAGCGGAAAACACATAACTGAACATCGAATAAATGAAATCAAATAAATAATTCCATCAACCAAATTCCAAATCAGGTCAATTTCCAGAATTCCAAAAGACCAACAATTATTCTAACAACATAAACACCAGGTTCTCTAGAATCTAAACACATAATAAAAACAATCCTACCATCCTCTCCTCTCGCCCTGATTCCGCGATCACACATTTCTTTTACGTGCAACACATGAGAAAAAGAGTCGCGTAAGTATTTCATAAATACTTAGTGAGCCGGTCATACCACCTACTGGGGAATCACACATGCTCCAGAACAATTCAATCAACATCGAAAACCACCACACAACACTACAAATACTCAATGATGCATTTTAAACACATTTCCGAAACATAACAGATCGTATCGAGCGACACCAGCAAGGTGTCGATCGACACGACCAAAGTGCTAGTGTCGAGCGACACCAGACTGGTGTCGATCGACACTCTACAAGCACTTGTGTCGCTCGACACGTCTCTGTGTTGCACCAGAATCGCGTTTCTCCTCTCTCAACGCGAATCCGAGCAACATGAGTCGCCAACCTGCACAAAAACCATGCAAAAAAAATCCACCAACACACAGCGACAATATCAATCCATTTCATATACGAAATCACTCATAACCACAACAAAACAATCCATCATCGCCTAGAATCCTGTGGTCGCGAACTCACATTAGCTTAGATGAAGGAAAACACATGGATTTGAGACACAAAGGACCCACACACAGCCTCTACAAGACTGGAACACGATGACACGGCGAGGAACGACTTCTACAACTCTAGAATGCACCCAAAATCTCCTTCGAGGCTCACGAACGGCAATCTTTTTCGATCTCCTCTCTTTCTCTCTCAAACTCTGTGATTTCTCACATTTTTCCTCTATAAAACGCGGCCACGAAGCTGAGAAACCATAAATATA
This sequence comes from Draba incana, assembly GCA_963576765.1. Taxonomy (NCBI): domain Eukaryota; kingdom Viridiplantae; phylum Streptophyta; class Magnoliopsida; order Brassicales; family Brassicaceae; genus Draba; species Draba incana. The sequence continues at coordinate 20,708,120 of OY755206.1, forward strand.
CGAGCCCTAGGGCTACACACCCAAACCAAGCCAAAACCAAACGATTAAAACCTAAACCATTTTAACCAGAAAACATGGTGTCGATCGACACCCCTTACCAAATTTCACAATTTGGTTTTGGGATGTTTCAACTCTCCCCAACTACTCTGGATTCGACCTTGAATCCCGATATACCGTCTACCAAAAGACCGAAGACCTGACCCCACTTGGCCAATTCCACTAGAGATCCCTACCTGATCTCAGAGACTCGAATCTAATCTTATGCTTATACCACGTTTCTAGACATTTACTACTCTTTACTCATTACTACACCACCTTGCTCTCAGGAAGCATCCTTTAAACAACCAATGCACAATATCCCTTATGGTATACAGGGGAACTAATATCTCCTCAAGACTTATACTGAGACCCACTTGTCTCAAATAAGTCTGCCGGAAAACCACTATCTCCAAAAGAAATACAGGGGAGCCACTATCCCCTCAAGAGAACCATTATCCCTCGATACTTATACTAAGACCCACTTGTCACAGATAAGTAAACATCCCATCATACTATACCGAGACCCAGTCGTCACATGTAAGTATACCTTCGAGGGAATCACTATCCCTCGATACCTATGCTGAGACCCACTTGTCACAGATAAGTCCATTTGAGAACCACTATTTCTATCAATATGACACTTATAATGAGACCCACTTGTCTCAAATAAGTATACCGCAGAACTACTATCTCCCAAAACTGTAATGAGTTATTCGGGAGCGCTACGGCCCCTATAGTGCTAAATTCTAAAACGCCTATAAACCTCCATGGCTATAATTGGCTCATGTGGTCTAAACTCGATATTCCCGACCCAAAATATCGTCTCAAACACGACCCATACCGGTCCACTAAACCAACAAACACCTATAAGAATCGCACATCTTAAATTACCACATGAAAATAAATAAGGAACTCCACCATATAAATTTCCGAAAGGTATATCGTTACAACTCAACAATAATACATGAACAACAATGATAGCATCATGCTAACTAAAACTCGGAACCATAAAGATTAAAGTAAGCTCAAGCTGCGACCTCCTTGTCGAACCACTTCCCGAACTACCACTTCATCTTTGCCTCAGGCTCCCAAGTCCTCCTCCAAAGCAACATAAACCTGCAAAGATCTCCACAATGCAAACTTCTTCTGACGCAGCACCTTAACTCTCCTCTCGAGAATCCTCCAAGACCTCGTTGACACAGACAAAACTGGCTGAAGATCTCAGAATTTTTAGCCATTAACTTCTCCGAAGTACACAAGCACTACCTCAACATTGATACCTTGAGATACACATGATCTCCTACCCCAACTCCAACTTTGATCTCCTCTTATCAGCATAACTCCTCTACCGATCTTGAGCCTCCCTCTTGATCCGCCTTAAAACACAGGTCATTTCCGTCGTTTTCTTGAAAAAACTCGCACCAACCAAGCATCTCTCCCCCACTTGGGTTCAACATAAAGATGACCTACACTGCCTCCCATACAAAACCTCGTATGGAGCCATCTCGAAACTCGCCTGAAAAATTGTTATTCAAAATAACTCAGTCAAACACATGTGATCCACCCAATGATCACCCAATTCTCAAACACACATCCTCAATAAAACCTCCAATAAATGAATTTCCTTCTTTGCTTTTGACACACTTCTATGATCTACTAGCCGGTATTACACGGAATTAAACGCCCGGTCCTTTCGGTCCATATCATGTCTTATGCTTATGCCATGATCAGACAATTATTACACATACTTATACCGACATCATCACACTCTCAGGATGTGTCCTTCGAGGTAACGATGTTGATGCCACTCCACTCTCAGTACGTCTCCCTCAAGCTCTGGTTATATAGGAAAAACGCTTCCTTTAGAGTAATCAACTCATAAGTCAACAAGCAAAAGAAGACTAGAATTACTTTTCCTGATATTAGCACGCCATTCCTTATGCCATCATAACATTTCTGCTTCAACTGAAAACTTGGCCAACACAACCGACCCTCCTCAAGATCCCTTCATGATCTTCGAAACTCATCACTAATACTATGATTAGTCTCATGTTACACACACTTATTACTCCTAACTCATTGTCACACCCCCCTCTTACTTGCAGGACGCATCCCTTGAGCAAAGGATAACCAAGGAACACCGTCCCCTCGAGAGGCACACCATCTCTTAGTACTTATATTGGGAACTGCAGTCCCAACTAAGTACACAGGAGCACTACGACCCTAAATAATGAGTTATTAGCAATAAATCCCCAGACGCCTATATACATCAGGATTAGAACTGCCTCAAGAAGTCCAAGCCACATCGTGAATCCTCAGTGTACCCCTCCCAAAGTACACACATTCACCTACGCACCTGGATTATACCATTATGAAGAGACCTGAAAACACGAACCATTGCCTCAATGCATCCATCAAACCAGAACACTCTTGAGAGCCACCCGAAACCTACTCAGAAGATCTACTTGATCAGCTGCCTCCAAACTAAAGACTCTTGCGAAAATAGCACATAATGGCGACGTGCTAAACCTGCTCACTAACACCTCAACATTCTGTTTCCGAGCTGAGTTAACTCTCCGTCATCTCACAGCATTTACCAACATGTTAGCCTAATCCAAAAGGTAAAACAATGCCCCGATCATAATCCGTTAACAATTCTGCCCTGCACCTCTCCCTCCCGCCAAGAGACTAGACTAAGGAAACATCCTTCTTTGTAGCATGCGCCATACTCGAAAATCCCTTGACGAATCTCTGATAATAACCGTTGAACCCAAAACTCTTGATCTCGGTAGCATTAGACGGTCTAGGCCAATCTCTGACACCTTAATCTTAGCCGGATCCACAGAAACTCCCTCTGCAAAAATAAAGAGGCCAAGAAATCCCTTTAAACACTACCAGAAGCTACTTTTACTCAACCTAACAACTAGCTTCTGCTCCCAAAGCTTTTCCAGAACCAACTTATATGAAACTCTTTCCCTCAGGACTCCTCGAGTACACCAGAATATCATCTACGAAGATGATCCCAAACACATCCAAAAACTCATCCTGAAACCTTCCATTCCTATGCTCCCTGAACGCTGATAGTGCATTTGTCACTCCAAACAGCATTGTTATGACCTCATAATGCCTATACCTTGACTTGAAAGCCATCTTTCAAACATCTATCTCCCCAATCAAACTCTGATGAAAACCAAACGCAAAGTCTAACTTGTTGAACCAAGTAGCACCCCACAACTGATCCAACAACTCTTTAGTCTTTGAGAGAGGGTACTTATTCCCTACAAAACTCGGTTAAGACCCCGGTATTCAGTACATAACCGGAACTCCCATCATTTGCTCCTCCTGAGCCAAAACTCACGCGACTCACTGAAGTCAATTTCACTCCCTTGTTAACCAACCTAACTCCCTCGCGCTCAACCACTACGCGCCCTCGATGACAACTCAGATGGACCCTGAACAATTCAGCCAGTCCATACTCAAAAAGATATCGCATAACTCCACAGGACTAATCGACAAGTCCGCTACAAGCTACATATATAAGAAAAGAATACTGATCTTATAAATTCAAATTATAATAGTCTTTTAACACCAAACGAAAATACAAAAAAATCTGAAAACACAATAGCCAAAGCTAAAAGTTTAAACTGAAAAGAAGAGAACAACAACCGAGATAAAAGAACCGCAACTCAATCCTCGAACTGATCCCTCAGATCCTTCTTGCTTGATGTCACTGCCTTCTACAACATCTTGGGACACTTAAGCCTGATATGCCCAGGTTTTCCACAATGAAAACAAACTTGCGCCTCCCAAGATTCCGCTCCTCTAGATAATTTGTAACCCCGTGCTCAATGCTCTCGTACCCGAAGCACCCACGATCACCCAAACTCGGTTTGGAAGTTATCCTTCCACTTCTTTTTCTGACCCTGCGCAGGCTTGACGTCTTTGCTAGAATTAGAACCAATGTGCTGTTGCTGACTACTCGGCCGAACCGCATGAGCAACCTCTGGTGCCTTAAATACTACACCCGCCGGATACTCTACAGAACCTATGGTTACATGAAGAATACGCTCCTCCCTCATCCACAACTCATCGGTTGTCTCAGGTCCAACTCCGCTTGAGAAGGACACGAAACTCAAAAACTACATATGTCCCCGCATCCCCATATACGACATACGCTGATCAACTGTATCCCTCGACTGCTCAAACACTATAGCCCTCTATTGCTCAAACACTGCAGCCCTTTGCTGCGCCTCTACTGCCGGAGGCACTACTGGAGCCTGCGCCAGAACCGCAACATGAAACCGCTCAAACAACTACGTTAGCAAGCCCACAATACAATCATCATGACCCGGAGCTGCAACAGCACCCCCACTTGGGCCCACTGCATTGCCATCTAACCCGGTACCCCTCCTAGCACCACCAGTACTCTCGCTAGTACCAAAACTGGCCTCACTCCCCTCATGATACGTATGTGACGCTGCAAACTGACTCTGCGTCGCTTCGTCGACGAACTTGCCCACTCGTCCTCGACCACGTCCCTGGCTAACTCTGCCACGGCCTCGGGTAATACCGCCACGAGCTCTGCCATGACCTCTAGTACAACCAACCATCTCTCTGTATTTCCCAAAAACATAGATAGGTAAGGAACTAAAAGCCACAAACAAACACAATAAAGCTTACAGCGGAATCTCGTTAAAGGCCAAAGAGAATGATCTAAGACTAATAATTGTCTAAATGCACAAAAACAATTAAACACATAGTCTAAATTCATCCTAATCTACTGTCCTAAAACCACAGAAGCTCTGATACCACAATGAAACAACCAACACTTTTTTTTATTAATTAATTAATCTGAATTTATATTCCCATAAATATATTTCCTCAAAGACTAATTCTACACAACAATAATCAGTGGAAAACACATAACTGAACATCCAATAAATCAAATCAAATAAATAATTCCAGCAACCAAATTCCAATTCAGGTCAATTTCCAAAAATCCAGAAGACCAACAATTATTTTAGCAACCTAAAGACCAGGTTCTCGAGAATCTAAACACATAATAAAAACAATCTTATCATCCACTCCTCTAACCCTGATTCCGCGATAACATATTTCTTTTACCTGCAACACATGGCAAAAAGAGTTGCGTAAGTATTTCATAAATACTTAGTGAGCCGGTCATACCACCTACTGGCATATCACACAAGCTCTGGAACAATTCAATCAACATAGTAAATCACCACATAACACTACAAATACTCAACGATGTATTTTAAACATATTTCCGAAACATAACAGATCGAGCGACGCCGGCAAGGTGTTGATGGACACAACCAAAGTGCTAGTGTCGAGCGACCCCAGAACGGTGCGATCAACACTCTACAAAGACTCGTGTCGCTCGACACCCTCCTGGTGTCGATCGACACGCCTTTGTGTTGCACCTGAATTACGTTTCTCCTCTCTCAACGCGAATCCAAGCAACACGAGTCGCCAACCTGCACAAAACGATACAAAAACAATCGACCAACACACAACGACAATGTCAATCCATTCCATACACGAAATCACTCATAACCACAACAAAACAATCCATCATCTCCTAGAATCTTAAGGTCGCGAACTCACCTTAGCCTAGACGAAGGAAAACACATGGATTTGAGACACAAAAGACCCACACACAGCCTCTACAAGACTGGAACACGATGACACGGCGAGAAACAACTTCTACGACTCTAGAATGCACCCAAAATCTCCTTCTATGCTCATGAACGACAAACCTTTTCGATCTCCTCTCTTTCTCTCTCAAAACTCTATGATTTCTCACTTTTTTCCTCTCTAAAACGCGGCCACGAAGCTGAAAAACCTTATATATACGAGCCCTAGTGCTGCACACCCAAACTGAGCCAAAACCGAACGATTAAAACATAAACCGTTTCAACCCGAAATCATGGTGTCGACCCCTTTACCAAATTTCAAAATTTTGTTTTGGGATGTTACAATCCCTAATAAGATGCTTAATATTTGAAGATAAACATATAGGTAATGTTATAAAAAATTATTTATTTTTGAAATTGATTTATCATATATTTGGTTTGCATAATTGATTCTTATATAATTTAATTTATATAGCTCCTACACTATTTTAAAAAAATAAGAGTTTTTTATATACACCTTTTTTATTTTACAGTTTTATGGGTATTTGATAAAATACTATGGGTCCGATTGATAACCTAATCTTTTTAAGAGCTGGAGCAGTAAGCTGTACACGCCTCCTCGTGTCGCGCGATGCGCCTCACTGTAGCACTAGAATCAAGTTTCTCCTCTCTTATCTCGATTCTGGGCTACACGAGTCGCAAACCTGCTCAAAATACAAACAATACGTTACCACAACATTCACAGCAAGACCAAGCATCAATCCACACAAAAACCATTACAAAACACATCAAACAATCCTTCATTGCCAAGAAACCATGGTCGCGAATCACCTTAGCCTAGGAACAAAAGAAAAATGGATTTGAGACACAACAAACGAACGATCAGAACCTCTACGACTCGAGAAACCCATGATCGAACGGCTTTACACGAAGAACACGATGAACAACGATTCCTACGTCTCTAGAACACGCGAAAACTGCTTCTATGGATTCCTCAACAACAATCACCCAAGCACACTCAATTCTCTCTCAATCTCTCTCACTTTTCTAACATTGGAACCCCCAAGACTCGGCCACCACTAGGTCTGCACGAGTCTATACAAAGCCCTAGAGATTACCCAGCTAAACCAAGCCAAAAACCGGACAATTAAACTTAATTTTGTTCAGCTCACCGATACTCGTGTCGAGCGACACCAGCACAGTGTCGATCGAAACCCCACCATCCGTCGTGTCGATCGACACACGCCCTGTATCGCTCGACACGAATACCAAAAATCAGCTTTCTGTTTCGCGGATGTTACAGGATCTGTGTCGATCGATACGAACACCAAAAATCAGCTTTCTGGTTCGCGGATGTTATAGGACCCGTACCGAATCGAAAACCGAATGGATATCCAAAATATCCGAAACATAAATTATTCCAAAAATATTTTGGTTTTAGGTTGGATGTTTACAAATATAATGGATAAATTTTACAATTTTGTTTTGTTAATTTTAGGATTTTAAGATAAATATCAAATATATTAGGTATAGATGGATAGTTCGGATATAAAAAAACAATTTATGTGTATTGTTTTATTAAATAATGTAATTTTTGGATATATTGGGTTATTAATTTAAAAACCAAACCAATCCGAAACCGACCAATACCGAACCGAATATATTTTTGTTCCTAAATGGATCAAAAACTCCTCTATTCGAAATATCCGAAATCCATTGGATATTATCCGAATCCGAATCGAATATCCAAATTCTCAGGCCTAGTTAGTTCTTTGTCCTTTATTTCACAACAAAAATAACTTTGTCCAATTTTTTCTCTGTATTCCTCACTCTGTTTACAAATGGACAGACTTGATCACAAGTAGAAGAGTTATGACTTCACATACTGCCCTTGAAACCATATTCACAGCGAATGAGATGCATATGCTACACATAGAGTCCATCTGAAAATGTTGTACTCCAACCCACTTAACCAAGAAAGTGAATATGTGGCCCCACATACAACACAACAAGGAAATGAGATCATTGAAGTTTCTGATGGTGACGATGATAATATGGACATTACAATTTCCCAGCTGAATGGTCAACCAATCACTAGAACCAATACCAACGATCAGTTAACTGGTAAAATTTTTAATTACCCACTACATACAATGATAGTTAGTATTGTGTATGTATATAGCCAGATACTTGAGTACTTAGAAGTATGGTTTATAAATGATAGATATGCATACGTGTATCCAAACCATTGATAAATCCTCTTGATAACTATAGCTTAATAAACGTTAAATTGGACAGGAGGATCAAGGGTTAATGGAACACCTGTTGTGGTTCCCAATAACAATCAACCAACATTCCAATTAGTTTGGGGATTTAGAAATGACCCCGCTTGGCTTTAACTTGCCACAAAATGGGAGTGAGGGCCTAATCTCTCAAGAAGAGAACATGTTTGTACTAAATGACAGCCAAGTTGAGCCACTTCAAATAGTCCCTGCTCCAATGGGTCAAGTCGACCCAACAAACCATCCAATGTACACATCAAATATGAGCGTTGTAGGCATTAAAACAAAAGCAAGCAATGCTAAACAAGCATATTTTACTCGAGTTTCTTTATGCGTAACAGTTTTCATCTTCAACATCTTAATCACTTTCTTAACAGTGACATTCTCAAGTTTCCCAAACAAAGAAGGCCAATATTGAGTCTCATTGATATTATATTTCAAACAATACTTAGATTTCCTTGAAAACTAAACGCAAGTCATACCAATAACAATCGTGAACTCTCTTAACGAAAATCGAATAGCTTTTCAAGCATAAAAGATCCAAATTCCATGCCTCTTCTTCTAGACATTCACGTATCTTGAGATAATAAATCTCCTTGAATACACCGGTTTCTCTGCAATTCGGACAAACTTCCCAGAAGCGAGTTCCTAATTTTTTTCTCTTTTTTCTTTAGACAAGATTTTCATAACAAACCTTATTCCACTAGTTAGACTGTAAGAATTAATCCTTTCACCCACTGGTTCTTCACCACCGCAATCATCCTTTCGGAAAAGGGTAATTGCTCTGCCATTCCAAGATCTCAACTTATCTATCTCACACTCACTCTAAAACTCTCACCAGCTCACCCAAAATTGCTCAATCTCTCTCTGAAAATCTAAATCTTTCGGTCGATTAACCAAAATCCTATTCTTCTCTACCTGATATATGCAAAATAATATCGAGTACAACATATTATAAATATATATATCACTCTATATAACTATTATGTAGCCGAAATTTGAAAAAAATTGGAAATGATTTTTATTTAAAATCAATATGACACAAACATCATTACATCAGTCTTACACACGCTACGACATAGAGCTAAAACATTATTTAAAAAATTCGAACAGTCTCGTTGTCATTTCACCAACTACTTAGTTTACTCTTGCTATCGAGCCCAATTACTCAATAAACAAATATAACAAACACTCATATTTATTTTAAAACATTTTATGATTAAGACTAATGAAAACCAAAAACAATTGCATTTATTTATCTGATTGATTAGTTTTGTAGGCATCTCTTCTTTTATGTGTGATGATGGCAACAAATTTTATTAAATCTCACAACTCACAAGAATGTAGGAAAATACCGCTTAGTCCAAACATTTTAAATCATCAATTGAAAAAACAAAATACTAAGTTGATAAAAATTCTTTTTTATTCATTTTTACAATTAAATAATCATCAATGAAATTTTTTTTACGGTTTAAATAACCATAGTAATAGTTTTAGTTTAACCAATTTTATTTGGTGAGTTTCATAAAGAAAATGGGTTTACATAATTTGTGTAGTAAAACGAAGGGATAAAAAGTATGAGAAAAATCATATTAGCGACATTTCTATTGGGGAAAATACACAGCCTGGTATAGGCCTTGGCATTCGGGTATCCGATCGAATTTTAGTTGTGTATTAATATCTTTTTTTGGTATTTTGGTAAAGGGGTTCACAATCTGATAGGGTATTATATGAAATTGGGCCAGGTTCGGATTGGGTGACTTCTGGTCCAGATATATCCAATTTACACTACAAAATATATGATAAATTGATTCACTTAAATTGAATCACCAAAATAAATGATACTATAATAGTATTACTTATCAATAAGTGATATAAAATATGTGGTTTTACATCAATTAATTAAAGTTGATACAAATCTCAACTAATTTGCATCACTTCAATATAATTGGTGCAAATGTATACATTCACATCGGTTTATAATTGATGCTACAATCAAATTTTATTAACATCACTTACAATAATGATACGAAATGTTATATCAATTAAAAATTGATGCAATATGTTTTAGTTACTTTTTAACAAAATGTCCCACATCCACAATCAAGAGAAGAGGTGATGGGAAATCAATAGTATATATAATTAACACGTATCCTCTATTTATAAACTGAAATAACCATTAAAAATCATAAATCTACAATTAAAGATTGACGTAGATTTTTTGGAAGTGTGTTGGTTTGGTTTACGGCCTGAGGTATCTTTTAAAAAATTGATGTAAATTTTTTATTAAAATAATTTATCAAATGATTACTGATTTTAACATGTTTACAATTTAACAGTTATTCACGGTAGGAAATATAACATCAGTTTTAAAACTGATACAAATACTTAGCATCGATTATCTTAAATACTAACATCATTTATATTAGATAAATTTGCTAAATTAAACCACATTTAGTGGTAAAATGTCTCTCTAAGACTAATTTTTCCCAATTAAGGTCCATTAGGCTTTTAAAAATTCTAAACCCCAAAATTAACCCTATATTTAAATGAATATCAGTTTTTATTATTTTAACAATAATTCGAAAATTGTAAAAGGAAACATAATATATATTCCGTAAATCTAAAAGGAATTAATCTAAAAGGAATCTAAAAGGACCCACCACTGGTGTCGATCGACACCCCCTTTCCAAATACAAAAATTGGAAATGGGATGTTACAATTCTCCCCCACTAAACTGGATTCGACCTCGAATCCTAAGACACAATACACCACACTCTGGCCGCACCGGGCCATACCAACAGAGATTCTCACATAATCTCAAAAGACCACCACTAAGCCCACGCTTATACGCACGTTTTCAGACATTTATTACGTTTTAACTCATACACACACACACATCCTAAGGAACACCGTCCCTCCGAGAGAACCACCGTCTCTCAGCACTATAGAGGAAACCACCGTCCCAAGATAGGCTCTCAGTACTATAAGGGAAACCACCGTCCCAATATCAGTACGCAGGAAAACCAGCGTCTCCTGGAGAGAACCACCGTCTCTCAGTATATACACAGGGAACCACCGTCCCCGATACAAACTCTGGAAAACCACCGTCTCCAGATCATGAGTCATCCGCAATAAATTTCTTAACGCCTACCCACAACAACAATAAAGGCCTAAAATTTACTCTAACAGAACGCGCAAGGCTCCTAGCCCAGAATACCATAATGCAGTGTTTCCAAATCTGACTAGGTCTGTCCAATTGATCGTACAACAATTAAACAAGAACATGTACAACCAGCTGTAGACCCAGAGTTGGATCGATCGATTGTGCAACAATCAAACAAGAACATGCACAACCAAGACACTACATCCGATACCCCGATCGTTGAAACCGAACGCACAAGAAAAATCATCAAGGTCTGTATTCCGTCTCATGCTTATACCACGGTCAGATATTGATTACGCATGCTTATACCGTCATCATTACACTCTCAAGACGTCTCCCTTGAAGTAACGATGCCGATGCCACTCCACTCTCAGGACGTCTCCCTCAAGCTCTGGCTCTATATAGGAAACATGCTTCCTTAAAGTAATCAACACATACGTGAACAAGCACCTGAAAACTAGGAATACTTTCCTCGATAATAACAAGCAATAACCTAATCTAGCAAAACAACCCTACTCCTACTGAACACTCGGCTAACACAACTGACCTCTGGAAGATCCACACCTCAACTTCGAAGCACCCCACCAACCAAAATCCTCGCACGCTCCAGATATCTATCACTCTTAACTTAGTCTACACCTGACACCCCCAGGACGCATCCTGTGGCCCATCAAGAAAACATACCGTTCGCACTCTCGAGACGCATCCTTCGAGTCAACGGTATCTGGGAAAGACACATCCCAATCAACATACCAGAGAGCTCACATCTCTTCAAAACACATGAGTTACTCGGGACCGCAGTCCCTAGAGCAATAAATACCGAGCACTGAATATCGCAAAATGGACTGCCCAACAAGGGCCCAAATCTACTCATGACGCCTCAGCGTAACCATCCATCGGCCGTTACACTTGCCTATAACCTGCATGTCCCGTTCGAAGAGACCTGAAAACTGAACCGACTGCCACAATTTACTCTTGCTTGAATGACCAAACACTTTAGTTTCGGAAATCCTTCCAGAACTAACCTGGATGCATTGCCTGATCCTCGCGAACTCTGCTCCTTTTGCAAACCCAGACAACCTTCCGATAACTGAAATGCTCCTTGCTCGCTATGAACACCATCCTCCGAAATTGATCTCCATGACTGGATTTGATGATACGCGAGAGACCAAGAACTCCTCAAAATACTGGTTTGCCATCCATTGCGATGAACCTTAAACCTTCAGGTACTCCACTCAGCCTTCATGCAACCAAAACCGGCGCTCCTCATGACATCATTTGCTCGACTTCGCATACCGCTTCTACTCCCGAGCCTCTCCAGAACCAAAAACAATAAACTTTATGCTCCTCAAGATTCTTCCAATAATCCAAGATATAAACGCTGAGAACGCAACGAATACTTCCCAAAATTCCTTGATCAAGTTAAAATAACCTCGCACATACCGCATGCGCATTTGATAAGCCGAAAAGCATAACCACGACTCGAAATGCCCATCACTTGTCTAGATTTGCCCTGAACCTTCTATGCAACATTTTAGTCCAACTGGGCCTGGCGATCGTACAACAATCAAACAAGAACATGTACGACCATCCGTCCGTCCCGACTACGCAACATTCTTAACCCAAACTAGGTCTGGCGGTCGATCATACAACAATCAAACAAGAACATGTACAACCACCCGTCAGTCCCGATTTGGATTTAACAAATGCTACATCTGTTACCAGAACTCCATCCAAGGCCTAGCTTGACCAGCGATACTTCGGTTCACAACTCGAGCCCCCGAACCATCTATCACAGACCATACACTTGACCTATCCAGCCAACACTACTCAAGATCCTCCCCCAATCCTCAAACCTGTCCAACATGGACTAAAATCCTGACCTGACTTGACCAATACCACACGAAATCCTCCCATGATCTCAGAGGCTCCGTATAATCCACACAAGACAACATACCGCTCGCACTCTCGGGAAGCATTCCTTGAGCCAACGGTATCTGGGGAACTCACCTCCCCGCAAGATATCTCACATCCCTTGCTACTTACTCTGGGAACTCACTTCCCAATAAGTATACAGAAGCACACACCACTCCTCCGATTAGAGCCGCCTCATGTGGTATAACCTCGATATTCCCAGCCTAGAATATCCTCGAAGAAACGACCAACACTGGTCCACACATAAAAAAACACCTCTAGGAACCACACGCCTCATAACTCATATGAAAATAAATAAGGAACACCATCTTATAACTTTTCAAAAATGTAAATCGTTTCAACACCAGCGAAAATACAAAAATTCAGAAACAACAACGCAAAGCTGAAATTCTTAAAGTGAAAACAAACGAAAACAACTGCGATAAAAGGACGCTTCTCAATCCTCGAACCGATATCCCAAATCCTGCTCCAATACTGCCGCCGCATCAACCCGCTCCTCTACTACTCATAACCCTGCTGAGCTCCTCCAATCTGAGCCAACGGCTGCTCTGCCGCTACCTAAGCCAAAGGTTGCGCTGCTATCGGATGAACCACTGCAAACGCCAATGGTTGCAACTGGGGACATATCGGCCTGAAATGCCCTGGCTCTCCGCAATGGAAGCAAACCTTAGTCTTCCCGGAGAACTTAGGACAGTTCACCACACGATGCTCTGAACTACCGTACCCAAAACAACCAGGAGTGCCGTGGCCACCTGAACTCGCCCGAGAAAGATCATCCCACCTCCTCTTTTGGTCCTGCGCAGTCTTACCGCCTTTACCAGAACCAGAACCTTTACGCTGCTGCTGCTACTGCGGCTGCTGCTGACTCCTCTGCTGAACGGCAGGAACAACAACAGGCTGAACGATAACCGGACCAGACTGTTCACGCTGATCCTCCTCAATAGAAGCCGCAAGCTCCACAAGATCTGCCCTCGAGACGTATCCTCCTGCTCTGCACTGAGTCTTGATGCTCAAACGAAGCCCTTGCAGGAACCTCTACACCAGAGCTCGCTCATCCTCAACACCGCACCCAGTATGAAAAACTAGCCTGCTGAACTCGGCGTCATACTCACGCCCCGACAGCTCTCTTTGCGTCACCGACATAAATCTCATCTGGAGAGGATCTCGAGCCTCTTGAGGGAAATACTTGGCATTGAACTCAGCCAAGAATTCACCCCATGTCCACTCCGCACGCCTAGCCTCAATAGTGCGCCACCAACAATGGGCACCACCACTCAGATAGTGGACAGCCAACTCGACCTGATACTCGGCAGGACACCTGATCGATCTGAAGTTACGCTTCAACCTCAGACACCACTCATCAGCCTCCTCAGGACCAACTCTGCCCTCGAAGAATGGCGTAGCTATCCTCTGCATCTGTCCCATCATCTCGAGATAATACAGAACATGCGCTGCAACTGCAGCCCTCAGCTGCTCAGCGACTGGAGCTCTCCTGGCCACTGGAGGAACACCCGGAGCCTGCTCTGGAGCCACTGGCGGAAAATGTGCCAACAACTGCGTCAGCAATTCCACAATCTGGTCATCATGACCTGGAGCTACAACAGCACCCCCACCGGGGCCCACTGGAACTCCCCTGCCTCTCCCGGCACCGGCCAAAACACTGGCGCTAAGCGACTGGGACTCTGACGTGGTCGCCACACTCTGAGATACACTATGCGCCGTGCTCTCCACTGACTCGGCAACTGGTCCTCTACCACGACCCCGGCCTCCGCGGCCACCAACCCTGCCACCACGGTTTCTCGGATCTCTAGCCATCGCACGCTGCATATACCAACAACACATTCTAAGCTACTAGAATTCGCAGAATAAACGTCAAACAATCACATACCGTGGAATCTCTTTGAAGGCTTAGAGAGGATGACTCTAAGACAAAATGTAACACTCAAAATGTAATTAATTTAAACACATAGTCTCAGTTCAACTAATTTACTACTAGCCCTAGAACCGTAAGGGCTCTGATACCAAAATGTAACACTCAAACCTTTTTTTTTTTACCTAGACATTTCTACTGCGGAAAAAGATAACAATTAAACCAATAAAATAATCTATTAATTACCTTTATTAAATAAATCCTTTAAACCAATTAATTCAAATACCAGAATTCAAGAATGAACATTTAAAAGAAACTAGTAACCTAAAAACATCGGTTCGCTAGACTAAACAACAAAACACAATCCCTATCATCCTCTCGTCCCAGCCATGATTCCACGATCTCACTTTTCCTTTACCTGCAACTCAAAGGGAAAAACAGAGTTGCGTGAGTATTATCATAAATACTCAGTGAAGCGGTCATCCCGCCTACCGATTACATAATAGGGAAATAGCATGCCAAATACTACGCGACAACCAACATTTAACAGATATGCAACGATCAACAGATATGCAACACTCAACAGATAAGCAACGTCAACAGATATGCAACACTCAACAGATAAGCAACGATCAACAGATATGCAACGATCAACAGATAAGCAACGATCAACAAGTGGTGTCGATCGACACCTCTCATGAGTGTTGATCGACACTCCAATCACTATACCAAACCTCACGATCATATAAATGGGGTGTCGATCGACACTGCCACTAGGTGTCGATCGACACCTCCCACAGAACCGAAGCCGAGTCAAAATCCTCACGCAGACTCAATTCGATTCCTCACAAGATCACACACGTTTTAATAACCATTTATCACACGAAAACATGAATATAAATCATAACCATCACAATCCAATCCTAATTACCACAATTCAATCATTCAATCCCTAACAAACTAATCCCGTAATCGCGATCACGCACTCACCTTAGCTTTAAACGAAGGAAAGGAACGAGATGACCACAAACAAGCGAGGAACAGAGCCTCTACTCACTGGTACGGATTGATCCGAGCGACCCCCACACAAAATCGCGAAGAACAATGATCCCACGGCTCTTAAAACTCGAATAAACGATGTCTCGAGGATTTCTTTGCAATAATCCTCACGAACGATCGAATTCTCTCTCAATCTCCTATGATTCTATCTGATTTATCTTCCCAAAATGCGGCCACGAACTGCCTAAGGGCTTATATAAGCAAGCCCTAGGGTTTCCCTTTAACCGCGACACAAACCGAGCGATTAATTCTAAAACCGAACCGAACGCAGAACATGGTGTCGATCGACACCCACCACTGGTGTCGATCGACACCCCCTTTCCAAATACAAAAATTGGAAATTGGATGTCACATTATAAACCTATTAGAACTCGGCTGCACTTTACATAATATATTAACTAATTTAGAGACATGCTTCTGCTTATAAGATCTGAGTTCATGAGTTTCGTCTTTTCTTGACTTCTGAATATGTCATTGATGTGTTTGTTTAGAATTTATTAACTGTATTTTCATCTGTCTATTCATACATACACATACACATGTAAGAGATTTACCAATGTTTGTGCTAGTTATAGTAAAAATAGAGTAACTTGTTAAGTAAATTAGCTTAATGATTCATTTACTCATACTATAGGAAATGTTGATACAAAAGTTACTCTAATGAAACTAGATGGCTTGTTAACACAGAGATATGCAGAGGAAGTTAAGAAGACTTTTAATTTACTTACCCAAGTGAAGTAGTAGAACAAGAAGATGGCTTTGATTATCATAAGAGCCAGTCTTGCTAAAGGATTATACCATTGTGTGTTCCATCTCTGAAGGATCTTTTCTCTCTAGTGAAATATCAGAGAATTTGACAAGAAAAGGCCATTTCTTCTTATCAAAATAGAGTAAACTGCAAAGCAACAACATCCCCAATCTGAATGTGAGTATTCTCAAAGCTAATCTCACTACTTTCACTGTCACTGGCATTGCCTTTGTCGCTAATAGCTCTGCCACCTGTTTTTCAAGTTTATCATAATTTCAGTACACACACATATATACTTATTAACATGTCCATGCTTCTACAGAGAGAAAGAGAGAAAATACCTCATTAGGTTGACCATGAGACCAACGAGAAGAAGATTTAAAGAAAGACAAGAGTGCATTATTGCGTAAAACCTTCAACTGCATGTCAAGATCTAAGCTCAGTAATAAACAGGAGGTATAATAGCTTCACAAATTGCAGAGAGAGCTTATAGGTCAAATTCTGAGAAGCCAGGCTAAAGCTTTCTTGTTTCACACTCTTCCATCTCAATAAAGGGTTTCCTCTTCTTCTTCCTCCCATCTTTCCTCTCTCTTTACTCTCTCTTCTTCACACACACACATATATATATATATATATATATAGAGACATGCAAAGAGCTTTCTGTTTAATCTTTATAAAAACGTTTTGTCGGAAAATAATACAAGGCGGTTCCTTCACTGTTGGGTAATAGAGAAAAAGATAGAAAAAGAATATATAAGTGTTGTTTGCATATTTGAAGTATTACGCACGTGTATGCATATATAATCGTATGCGTATACGTATGTGTGTCAGATGTGGGATACAGAAGGGGTCTACGTGACGAATGTTACATGTGTTTTTCGAGATCGCCAACAACATGTGTAGCCTGGATGTATAAATTACGACGACACTAGTCTGATTCTCCTTTTTTCCGTCTGGCTATACATAAATTTTTGATTGTTTATGATACAGTTTCAGGTGTCAAGAATTGTTCTTTTCTGATATGTGTAGAAAGAACCAAGTAGAAATCTTTACTCAAGTAGTGTTTCCTGTTGGTGTAACAATTTTTCTACGAAAGCATACAGTAATTTAAATTACATCGATATGAGGAATTTTATACACATACGTATACTGCGATTTACATTTGACACATTACACATACGTATATGCATACAGGCTTCATAATTTTTTTTTGTAAAGAGATTATGATCGAGGTGATCAACACAAACTGAGAGCTATATGATTAGTTATATATTTACATACATTGTCTGAGCAGCGTATATTCCACCATGTGGTATCAGATTTAAAAACCTTATAGTCGAAATTGTGCTTCATTGCACACATTTCCATTGTTGACTTCAACATAAAGGTCTCGAAACGTGATGGTTAGTATTTCAATTTTGTATGACAAGAGAGTGCAATGAATACATTCAACTTATATTGGAGAAAAATCACTGATTATTACGGTTGCACATTATAAGGAAACATAATACTTCAAATATTTACCAAAAACGATCATTGTTTGTTTTACAAGGCAAATATATCATTCCCAACATAAGTTTATAATTTTTGTTTGTAAACATGTCAACATATACCGTCTTCAGCTTAACTAGTTGTATTCACGTGGTGACTGTCCTACACGAGTTCACCTTCGCAAGTTCGAAGGCATGGTGCTACAGTAGTTTAATTTTGTATCACAAGAGAGTCCAATGAATACATGCAGTTACGTATCCTTAGCAGTTATGCGGAGGTCACGGGTTCGAGTTCCATTAGCCTCTTTTTTGCCTTTTTTACAAATATTGAAAATTATAAAATAATAAATATTCAGAAAATAATTAATATATTACGTAATTAATATTTTAAAATAATAAACGTGAAAATGGAAATTAATATACAGATAATATTATAATTTAGGAAATAAAATATTTATTCCTTAATTTACTCCTATATTTATGGGAGTTGTAACCACTTGGTAAAATGCCTACTCTAACAATCGGCAGAGAGAAGTTATAATGATAGAAAGAGGCGGTACAATTGGCAAACCGGTCGTGGCAAAATTTAGTAAGATGGTAGATTTTAGATACTGCGACCCGTAGATAGTTGAAAAATGGTAGAATTTAGATTCTAGCTGTCGTAGAACACTGACAATTGGGTAGAATTAACGTTCTGCGCCTGGTAGCATAACAATAACTGGCAGAATCTACTCTCTGCCAATGGTAGAAGGAAAAACTCAAATCATTTAAAAAATATGCTGTTTAATTTTTTTTTTTTAAATGTTTTCACAAAAAATACTATGCTTAATATGTTTATAATTATCAGAATTTTTATAATTTAAAATACCTTAAATTTAAATTATTTTTAGTTAAATTAAGGGTATTTTGGGAAAGAATTCTTAAAGGTGTATTAGGACACTTTGTCACTAAATGTAGAGTATTTTGGCAATTCTCCCATATATTAACTAATGTAAAATTTAGTATCATTTTTTGTAACTGATACATGTTAGCATTGATTTTGTTTAAATTGATGTAAATTATTTGCATCACCATTTTTGGAATCACTTTCTTAAATGATGTAAAATTTATTTGCAACAATTATAAGTAATGCATATGTATTAAATAAATAATCTAATTCACCTTTTTTTGTAGTATCACCCGATCTATCACTTTTTTCTCTTGATTCAGACAATAATGAGATCATAAGTTCTTCTTCTTCGTTGCCAACCTCATGCACATCTCTCTCTCCATCATCTTGATTCCTAGTTTCTGAAGAATTCATCTACTCAAAACATAAGTTATAGAACAAAAAGAGCAAGAATCTACCTAATTAATGATAAAAAAACACAAATCCCTATATTCATATCTTGGCACGAGCTAGAAGAAACTCAAAAAACGGAATTAAGAACTCAAGCTAACAAAAGGATCATAATTCTAGCTAAGAAGACAATCAATCCTTAAATCCTAAGAATCCCTATATCAATCACATCATAATTGGACGAACCTGAAATTCACATAGAGAGATAATTAATATTGAACATCCGAAGAGACGAATGTTGCAAAATTAGGGCTTTATGTTCCAAACGTTGTTTTTAATCAATAAAAAAAAACTACGATCGGTTTCACTACGACATCAACTCTGATCTCGATTGTTCAAAAGTTTGAAACTTCGCAAATCTCTAAAAAGAAAATTTATCAACGCCATTGACGACAAAAAATTAGTTTAATATAATCTATGGATCCATTTAAATATTTGAGCCGATACTTATTTATATAAGGCCCATTAGAATTGTGATTGGGTTAGGGTTAGGGTTAGGGTTAGACGGCTTTAGTTCGATAGGGTGTAGTGTGTATACGAATGTGTGTATAGGTTTGGTTTGTTTCAGTTTTGCTTCAAATTTCGGTTAATATTCGAACCCGATCGGTTATCCGATTTTATTAGAAACTAAAATCGATCGAGTAAAACCCATGATTTGTACTCGTACTAAAATCTTTTTTCTCGGGTTGGGTTCCGGTTTAGGTTTTGGATATGGGTATTATGCCCAGGTCTAGCCTGGTGAAACTTATGTAAGAAGGACAAAAGAAAAGAAGAGTAACAATTTTCTTGTGACTGAATCCATAAAAAAAAGGTTAATGGTCTGAGTTTGAGATTATGACCTTCTTAACGCAGATGCTAATCACTCTCGGATAAGAACATTCCAACAATTACCAACACACAAAAACTGTAAAAGCCCGATCGCCATCGTAGGAGAAATCTTTATCCCCTCAGGAGAAATTCTCATCTCTCAATGGACCCCACGTCCACTCTCGGCTCATGGGCCAATCCATGTCTGACGGTCGGTGCGTTAGTCCGGGTGGCTCGGAAGTCATGTTTACTGACCCTGCAAATCATCACACGATCTTTTCTCGTGTTTTGACCTCACTAACACGTTAATGGAAATGACTTCCCAGTAGGTCACCCATCTTGAAACTACTCCAGCTCAAGCACGCTAACTTTGGAGTTCTCTCAAGACCTGTGACCGAAAAGATAAGTGCACTTTGGTGATATAGGTAGGCAAATCAATTCTTTTAAGCCTCTCCATATATACCGCATATACCATATATAATCTGAAACCAGGGTGTCACAATCACCCCCACTAACAGATCGCAACGTCTTCGTTGCGCATACCAAGATCGTTACCCCGACAATCTGACTTTTCACATATATCAGGGTTTGCTCTGATACCACTTGTAACGCCTCGACCACCGTCGTAAGAGAAATCCTCATCCCCTCGGTAGAAATCATCATCTCCCAATGGGCCCCATGTCCACTCTCAGCCCATGGGCCCACCCATGTCCAACGGTCGGTGCGTTAGTCCGGGAGGTTCGGAAGTCATGTTCACTGACTCTGCAAATCACTACGCGATATTTTCTCGTGTTTTGACCTCAATAACACGATACTGGAAATGACTTCCCAGTAGGTCACCCATCTTGAAACTACTCCAGCTCAAGCACGCTTAACTTTGGAGTTCTCTCAAGACCTGTGACCGAAAAGATAAGTACATTTTGGTGATATAGGTAACCAAATCAATTCCTTTAAGCCTCTCCGCATATACCGCATATACCATATATGCTCTGAAACTAGGGTTTGCAATTTTAGCTTTTTCTTTGATTTTCTCTGACTACGATAGGGTTTGCAATTTTAGCTTGTTCTGATCGAATCAGTGACCTATTTGATGAATTGATTTAGAAGGATTTACTTAGAGGGTTTTAGGTTGTTTTGCTGGATTTCAATAAATGTGGGAATTTTTTATTTGATTTGGCCAACCCCAATAAATGTGGGAAATTGCAGATTCACTATTTGAAATCGTCAGAGTCACTTTTATGTTTACAAAATGAATTTGTGGGTTTAGAGAAGAGATACATCAATATGTTGTACATATTAGGATGAGTGATTTTGGGTTCATTGTGGTGTGACCTGGTTTTTGTTCATTTTGTGTTCAGATATGGTTAATTAGTCTTGTAGATGTTGGGCTTGACGAGGAAGCTCAAGACAATGATCGAGGCTATGGAGTTTCTTGGGTCAGCCGTTTCAACAGAGTAGGACGATGGGCACAACCGATAACATTCTTAGACATCCATGAATGTGATAGATTTACAGGGAGTGTTTGCATCTCAATCAAGCAATGAGAAATCTAAAACACACTGGTTCTTCTTCAGATGTGTATTTTTTGCTTTCCAACATCTTCAGTGATTCCATTACATACCATCCAGAGATGACTGTGTTTAGCAAAATCCTTTATGGATCACTTCACGTTAAAACTTACGATTGGGTCGAACCTCCATGTATTATCACACAAGGCAAAGCAACGCCTGATAATCTTGCTTTTTTGCATCTCGGGTTTCGTTTGTGTGATTGATTATTTAAGACTTATCGCAACTACTTGTAGCAGCAAGATTGGCAAAATTGGTTAGCGATAAAGTTATTACACCTCAGGCTGAGATACCGGGGTTGTACCAGAAGACAAGAGGAAATCTCCATTGTTTCACTGCATTGACTCCATACGAAGTGCTCGAAATTCTCACACCTCCGTATAACGAAAGTGTTGGCAGGAGTTGCAGTTATCACATGGACTATCTGTATTCCACTTTCGGTATGCAAACTCACTCTTTTTACCACTATCTCCTCCTTCAAAAGAACACTATGTTAACTCTATAATCTTACTGGTGATAATTTAAGTCTCGTTTGATGATAATAGCATTAGAGGAAGGAACGAGGAAGATGGAAGGAAAGGAAGACGAATACGCTTGGCTTGTAAAGATCGACACAACCTATGATCTTCATATGTGTCCCGGATTATATACAGGTCCAACTATTCAGGTCTAGCTTTTTGTGGTTGGTTCGTTTTGTAGCTAAGCAGAGCACTCTTCTATCATTCCGAGATAAGTAACTGGAGTATAAGATATCAGTACAATTTGAGATTAAACATGAACTCTTTGATCGGTCCATGTCCACTTCACACGAATGCAAGCAATTGACTGAAACTGTGAAAAAATTACATATAGATCGGAAATGAGATGTAGTTTTCATTGCAAAACTTGTGATAATGATGGTAAAAAATTCAATTTCACTTTCGAGTATTGACTATGCACTGACATTTTTTTTTGGGTCAAAGTAGTGTATATTTCTTTTAAAATGTCTTTTTTTATTTTCAAGAGGGAACGAAAAGAAAATTTATTTAGTTTTGTAAAATAGGAGGAAGAGTGGCGAGTAGATAGTGGTGGATCAAGTTAGCTGTCACAGATGCCACGTTAAACCTTCTTCTTCTTCCTCTCTTGCAATGGCGTCTTCGCTTCTCAGAAACCTTAATCTCTCATCAAGAATGATCACAAACCCTTCTCTTCCCGCCTTCTCCTCACCTGTTTCATTCCGTTTCCCACCATCCCCTTACCGTCCATTCTCCCTCTGCGGCGAATCCCTTCGCATCTCGTGTTTCGATGAGAACAAATACGTACCTGTTATGTGTGGGCTCTCTAGATGCAACGAGAGAGATATCGAAACGGCTTGGGAAGCTATCAAGTACGCTAAACGTCCAAGGATCCACACTTTTATCGCTACGAGCAACATTCACTTGGAGTATAAACTGAAGAAGAGCAAAGAAGAGGTCATTGAAATCGCTAGGAACATGGTTAAGTTCGCCAGGAGCTTGGGTTGCCAAGACGTCGAGTTTAGCCCAGAAGATGCCGGAAGGTATTTTTAATTAGTATTCTCGTTACTTGTAATCTTGATTGAGAAGCTAAGATTGAAACAACCAATTCTACTGCGGAAACTCATTTAAACATTAACCAGTAAACTTCCAATAATAAGCAAACAACCAATTCCAGAATTCCAATAAGCGATTAACATTTCTAGCAACCTATCGGTTCTACTAAAATGCAATTCCATAACATAAAATCTAGAGATCATAATCATCCTCTCGTCCCGGCCTTGATTCCATGATCCCCAAACTAATACCTGCAACACATGGAAAAAAGAGTTGCGTGAGTATTATCACAAATACTCAGTGAAGCGGTAATCCCGTCTACTGATTACAAAGTAGGATAACAATGCCAATTACTACGCAACAGCCAACAATCCACAACGTTCAATTATAAACAAAATAAGAACAATTAATCAACAGTTTGCAGCGTTCGAATTACCAAAAATAAGAACAACAATCCAAATCTGCATAAAGCAACTCGGTGTCGATCGACACCCCACCATAGTGTCGATCGACACTACAAACATACATTCCACAATTTCAATAGGGTGTCGATCGACACTACCACTAGGTGTCGATCGACACCAACACGGCAAAAGCCAGACACAAAAACACGAGGGGTGTCGATCGACACTACCTTTAGGTGTCGATCGACACCTTGACACAGAAACCGCAACCGACCAAAATCCTCACATGGCCCGGCTCCGTTCCCTCGACAACCTTTAATCACAGCAAACAACACGACTATCACATAATCCTCAACAAAAATCCACTATAATTAACATCAAATCAAACATAGAGCCCTAACATTAGCTATCCGTAACCACGATCACGCACTCACCTCGATTACGCGATTTGAGAAAAGAACGGTTAAGAACACAAAAACAGCAACCTTGCAGCCTCTGATCTCAACCGAAAACACCGAGGAACCCTTCCTCAAAACTAGAACACAAAAACCTGGATTTTCTCAAAACCCTAAATCAGATTTCTAGAAAACAGAACCGATGCAATTTACAAAAATCAATGCTGAGGACGGAGTTTACCTCGGATTTTTGATCGGAAACCTGTTCCGAAAACTAGACACACAGAGCTTTCCAACGCCCTATAGATCGTTGTCTAACTCTCTCTGAGTCTCCGGAAAAACACCCCGCAATCAGACTGATTCCTGAACCCGATTCAGCATAACTTCCCTCACGAAAACGCGAATAACTCTTAGAATACAAATCCAAATGACAAACGGATTGGCCTCACGGCTAGCTAAGAGGGAGAAGAACTTACCCACAAAAATTCACTCTGATCCGAACCGATCTCCTTATCTGTTTCTCTTCTCTACCAGAATGAAGTAGAACTGCCCCCTTTTCTCTTGTCACCAAACCTTGAGGGAAATCACCAAAAACCTCTCTAACACGTTTTTCTGACCTTAACCACAGAAAAAAAAGGCTGCCCAGCCTTATAAACAGGATTCTAGGATTCTCAACCCAAACCGACATCAAACCGAACCATTAAAACTTAAACCGCAATTGACCTGAAACACTGGTGTCGATCGACACCCATACCTGGTGTCGATCGACACCCCCCTACCAAAACTCACAATTTGGTTTCGGGATGTTACAAAGATAGTGGAAAAAGTTTTCTTGATTCTTTTTTCTTCGTTTTGTGGTATTTTTTGTTTGTTTCTTTCTTTCTTTCTACAGATCCGAGAGAGAGTTCTTGTACAAGATTCTTGGTCAAGTCATAAAAGCTGGAGCAACAACACTCAACATACCTGATACTGTTGGTATCACTTTGCCTAGTGAGTTTGGTCAGTTGATTGCTGATATAAAGGCCAATACCCAAGGGATCCAAAACGTTATCATCTCAACACATTGTCAGAATGATCTTGGACTCTCTACGGCCAACACATTGTCAGAATGATCTTGGACTCTCTACATCCCAGCGTCGACATCATCGAGGCTGGGTTTCCGGCCGTAGGTGGCAGATATTGTGAGGCAAGAAAATTGATTACGAACCGAGTAGGGCTTGTCATAATCAGTAGAAGTGAGAAATCTAAAATAATATGCCCTAGTAAGATTTTAAATCTTAGTATAGCCTTGGCTACAAATACCTAAAGAAAAACATCTTGATGCTTATTCATCGATGAGAGGTATGGTGAGATGTTGGCTTTTTTATGCTTAGCCACTTTGGTATTTTGTCTCAAGGTAGGCTTCATAGATGTTTGTTTTGACTTTTCGTTTATGTGTTGCTTGTGCTGCAATGGGATGCGTAACTCTTCTTACATTACATGTAATGATTATCGTGTAACTGTAGGTTGTGATGGCCATAAAATGTTGCGGAGATCATGTATTAGGAGGTCTATATACCGGAATTGATTCTCGGCACATTTTTATGACAAGCAAGATGGTACACTTTTTAACAATATTATGTTCTTAAGAAGGTGAAAGAGTTTGTAGATTGCAATGTAAGGTCTCTCATAACTGGAGGCATGTTTTCTCAGTTCGAGGAGTACACTGGAATGCAAACGCAGCCCCATAAGGCTATTGTAGGAGCAAATGCATTTGCACATGGGAGTGGTATCCATCAGGTTAGTTGACAAAAATCAGCTTTGTAATTGTTTGATTATTTCTGTGACAAGATTACTCCTGAGAAATATTAGTGGTTGTCTTAGTATGGTTATGTTCCCATCCCTTAAACCATCATTGTTCAACTATTAGTATGACGAAAAAATAATACATAATTAAGCTCTAAACTCTTTTGACTTGCACATTCAGTCTTTCAGTCTGCTATGTAACTGTACTATTTTATTCCTGATTTCCAGTTGCGCTTAATGGCTGCTCATACTTCTTTTTAGGATGGAATACTGAAACACAAGGGTACATATGAAATTATATGTCCTGAAGAGATTGGACTTGAACGATCAAATGATGCTAGCATTGTCTTGGGGAAGTTAAGGTATGGAAGTTTGTCTTGTTTAGTCTATTTTGCCAATAAGCTCCCAATTTGTGTTTGTTTGTTCTAACAATGCAACAAGCCTATAGTTGGTGAAAATACTCTATTGTTAGGCATAACACACCTGAAACTTGAAATATTTTTAGACATTATTAGGCCTTGATTTTTTCGACAATTCACCTTGTATACGCTAGTCTACACTACATATGTGTTTGTAAGCATCTAACTGTTTGTTTATGATTTTGCGTGGACATCATATTATGCAGTAGGCGTCATGCCCTTAAAGACCGCTTGACTGAGGTACAGAGCAATCTTTTCAAAACACATACACGATATTGCTATCTTTGTTGGAGACACTAATACCCTCTTATATATTCAACTTTTCCAGCTTGGTTATGAATTGGATGATGAGCAGCTAAGTACCATTTTCTGGCGCTTCAAATCTGTGGTTGAGCAGAAAAAAGTAGTTGCTTCTGTTTATCGTATCACTTATTCATATGTTTAGCTTGATTTTTCAGTTAGTCGCCTCTCACATATTTTGACTGAGCATGCAGCCATTTTTCAAACTTTATAAAATCGTGTAATAGTTGAGTTGCCTTGCCTAATTTTGGAATTTTAATCCATTTTACATATGTTTCCTTAGTTGCACAACATTGGGATGATGAAAATGGAACAAACCTACTCTTTATTGTATTTTAGAGCTCCTGAAGTAAATTTAACGTATTCTAACCGTGTATGTTCCTTTCTGATCCAGAGAGTTACCGACGCGGACATAATAACTCTAGTATTTGATGAAGTTTTCCAGCCATAGGCTGTGTGGAAACTCATGGACATTCTCCTTTTCTTGTTATTGTCTTTATTCTTAATATTATGTTACAAGTGGAATGCAGATAACTTGTGGAACTCTTGGGCTTTCAACAGCAACTGTAAAACTTGCTGAAGCTGACGGCAAAGAGCATGTCGCTTGTTCTGTCAGAATTGGGCATGTCGACTCAGCTTAAAAGGCACTTGATCTTATTGTAAAGGTCCTAATTAATTCATCGAGGTTCCGTTAACGATAAGCTTAGGCTTAATGAGATTCTTGGTTAACTTTATTTTTGCTTTTGTTTTTTGCATTCAGGAACTAGCGACTCTGCTTGAGTACTCGATGAATGCAGTAACATAAGGCATCGATGCCATTTTAACCACACGAGTTCTTATCTGCAGAGACAACAAGTACACATCTACAAACGTAATAACCGGTGAAGAAGTTCAAAGGACCTTCAGGTACACTCCTTTTTCCTCATCGATTTGATTTAGTTGTTTCATTTGGTTGATTCTTGCTTGATTAGTAGTTTTAACAAAGAATGAGTTGTCTCGTGATTTGCAGTGGAACTAGAGCAGGAATGGACATTGTGGTGTCGAGCGTCAAAGCTATGTGGGAGTTTAGAACAAAATGCTCGACTTCCAAGTAAAATCTCCCACAAAAATCCCTTCTCAATCCAACAGTGTCCCTGCCTGAATTAAAAATCTTTCTGGTCAGTCGAAAGTTAGGTGTGTTTCAGGTACATAGTTTGGTAATAAGGGGAGTTTCAGAGTTTGCTTGTTGTTTGTCAAAGTTGCATATCAAAAGAGTTTGTGTACTAGATATTTATAAAACTTGTAGCTCTATATTTAGAAATAATTATGCTCGTGATTTTAAAATTAAGGAATAACCTAACCGTTAAAACAGTGATTACCTGCCCCAAAAAGCTATCATTTGACACTCAGGTGTTATAACTCAAAAACACCTGATAGCTTTCGTTCTTAATTTCCTGTCTCTTTGTCAACCATTTCATATATCAAGACTCGAAAACATTTCTCTGAAATTTAAAGAATTTCGTGTTTTAAAAAAAATGGGAAAGAAGAAAATGTCAGAGGTACGAATTGGGTTCCTAACAATGGCGATGATAATCCTCACATGCCTAGGCTTTACTATGATCGGAACAGGTTTATTTTACAAAGGTACAGTCTCGCATTGTATCCGAGAAACCGATAGCAGATTCATATTTCTTGGTCTGATCTTGCTGGTAATTCCTCAGCTTGGTCTTTACGCAATCTGTTTACGCTCAAAACGTATATTCACTGTTTACATATATGCGATGATATTGGTCTTGATTGTCCTTGGTGGCTACTCTTTAAAGTGCTTCATATACAACACCACCTTTGGAATCGCCAAGAACCCGGCTGAAGAAACCCGAACTGCCAAGCAATTGGTTGGTCGGCTAGTCCCTGCAAGTAAACTCGCAAGAGTCACGGAATGTATCATTCATAACCATGACTCCAACTTCAATGCCAGCCCAAACAGCAATGTGTGGAAGTTTTGTTGTGCGCAACCAAAAGGATGTGGAGCAAAGACAATGTTCGGGCAACTAGGAGAATGGAGTTGGAAACATCAACACATAGAGAACAAAGTCCCTGAAGAATTAATTGTGCTAAATTAAACTCAAGCACATCAAAATTACAATTAAAAAAATAATTAGAACTAGCTGAAAATATTTAGATAGTGGAATATGGGTGCAACAAAGTTAATGTATGTTCTCCCTATTATCATGCCCTCTAACGAATTTTGTGAAAAAATAGTAAATTATGCTATCTTTTAGTTAAACTCAAATATTTAGTGGCAAATTTCACTTTCGAAATAAACCTCTTGAGAAAATGTTTACCGGTAAGGATGTGAAATATTTCGGAGAGTTTTCAAATTATGCTCCATTTTTGGTGGAAAACAAAAAATTTAAATCTTAAATTCAATTTTTTTTAAAACAAATTCTAAAAAATCCGAAATTTTGTAGTGGAGCCAAAAATTGGTTATAATGATTTTGTCATTGTATAAAAGAATTGAAAGATCATAAAAAAATATCGTTTAATTTTAATACCATGTAAAATGAGTTCTAAATATATATAACTTTAATAAATTGTATTTATTTTTGATTATTCAGTGTTAAAAGTACTATAATTATAACCGTAGTACTAACCGTAAAATTAACCATATCATTTTATTGAATACTCGTAACCGTTTTTAACCATAACCGTATCAACCGCAACCGTATTCAACCGTAACCGTTTAACCGTATATGAAATAGTTAAGAAATATAACCGTAACCGTTGGTTAAAAAACCATAACCGCAAAAACCGTAACCATGGTCATGCCTAGTGCTCATGTCGAGCGACACCAAGATGGTATCTTTGACACGCTTCTAGCACTCGTGTCGAGCGACACCCTCCTGGTATCGATCGACACGCCGCTGTATCTCATCGGAAATGAGTTTCTCTTCTCTCAACCCGATTCCGTTGAATACGAGTCGCAAAACCTGCATAGAAAATACCATTCCAAACCACACAATTCACACATAACACACAACAATACCCCTACACAAATTCACTCACAAACCATTCATATCAATCAACAAAACCGACTTCATTGCCTAGAAACCGAGGTCGCGAACTCACCTTAGCCTTTTGGGAAAAGGATAATCCATCAACAACACAACCAGCACTAAACACAGACTCAACAAGGCCAAAAGTCGCAGGTTAACCCTTCTCCATCACCTAAAACTCATTAACAAGATTTTTCCCTAAATCGAATCAGAATTTCTGAAAAACAGAACGACATACCGACTTCGAATGACCATAAAAGAAGGATTTTACCTCGCAATCATGATCTGAAACATGATTTGGAAACTAGACAGGAAGAGCTTTCCATTGACTTAAAGATCATTGCCTAACTCGCCCTGAAACTCCGGGAAACTCTCTCGAAGTGGTTTAATCACAGACCCGATTCTGTACAGACCTCACTCACGAAAATACGAATATCTCTCAGCATACAGAACCAATTGAGAAAAAGATTTCCCTCACCGCTAGCTAAGAGAGAGACAAACTTACTCATAAAGTTTGACAATGATCAGAATCGATTTGATCATCCAAACTCCTCCTCCAACACAAGGTAACATGAGTGTCTCAATCTCACAATCCCTCTTTTCTCAAGAACACGAGAATCATCTCTTTCTCTCTCAAATATCTGTGTTTTTCTCTTCAAAATGCGGCTACCATCTGCATAAGGAGTTATATACGCATGCCCTAGGGTTCGATTCCCTAAATCGAACCAAACTGCGATTAAAAACTTAAACCACAATTGACCCGAAACACTGGTGTCTAGACCTGGTATCGATCGACACCCCCTACCAAATCACACAATTTGGTTTTGGGATGTTACAATTCTCCCCCACTAATATGGATTCGACCTCGAATTCCACAAAACACGTCTACCAAAAGACCAAAAATCTGACCCCACTTGGCCAAAACACTAGAGATCCTCACCTGATCCCTAAACTTGTATCTAGTCCTATGCTTATACTCACGTTTTACTTCTAACTCATTATCACACTACCTTGCTCTCAGGACACATCCTTTAGCAACCCACGTACCAACCACCCTTGGTACACAGGGGAATACTTTCCCTTTAGACTTATACTGAGACCCACCCGTCTCAAATAAGTCTCCGGAGAACTACTCTCTCCAAAAGAAATGCAGGGGAAACACATTCCCCTCAAGAGACCCACCCATCTCTTGATACTTATACCGAGACCCACGCATTACATATAAGTAAGCATCTCACCATACTACACCGTGACCTACTCGTCATCGGTAAGTATAACCTCGATACTACACTGAGACCCACCCGTCACAGGTAGCTCCATCGGAGACCCACGCTTCTCCCCAAAACGGTAATGAGTTATTCGGGAATGCTACCGTCCCTAGAGTAATAAATTCTAAAACATCTATAAATATCTATGACTAGACCTACCCCACGCGGCTAAACTCGATATTCCCCATCCGAAATATCATCTGAAACCCGACCCACACTGGTCAACACACCACAATACTCATAAGAACCACCCATCTTATAATAACACTGGAAAATAAATAAGGAAACTCCATCTTATAAATTTCCAAAAATGTATATCATTACAACGAAACGAAAAATACATGAACCATAACAACATAGCAACATGCTAATACAAAATTCGGAACCACAAAGATACAAGTAAGCTCAAGCTGCGACCTATTTGTCGAACCACTTTCTGAACTTCAACTTCATCTTTGCCTTCGGCTCCTAAGTCCCATCCTCTGTACTGATACAGTCCCACATGTCTCTTAGCAACAGTATCCTCTTCCGGCTCACAATCTTCTCTCTCCTCTCGAGAATCCTCACAGGACTATTCATACCTTAGAGGATCACACAGGGACCACCAACCCAACTCTCATGCTGGGACCTTAGTCCCGAGCAACATACAGGAGACCAAAACTCTCCAACGGTAGATAAGTTATTCGAGACCGCATCCCCTAGAGCAATGAATACTAACTGCCTATAAACATCAGCGATTAGGACTGCCTCATGCGGTCAAAACCTAAAACCTCAGCGTACCCATCCATAGGCACACGCTCGCCTATGCATCTGAAACTTCCCATCCGAAGAGACCAGACACTCAAAACCAATACTCCTCGACGCATGGATCAAAACCTAATCACTCCCTCCCGAGTCACTCGAATCCTACACAGAAGATCTGCCTAGACAGCCGCCTCTACATCCATATGCTCCTGCAAAATATCACATCAACGCAAGGTGCTAAACTCGCCCACAAGCATCTCGACATCCTGCTCCCGATCCGAAACTACTCTGACGACTCAGAGCATCCGCCTCTGGGTACGCCTTACCCGGATGATATACGATACCCAGATCATAATCTGCCAACCACTGAGACTAAATGCCTCTGCCTCACAAAGCTGTCCTATCAGCTTTGTCAACTCTGCTGGAACTTCCTGTAACGTGCCTTAGGCAATGACGTTGTCTCGTACTCTAGCTCAATCGTGAAAGGATCAAACCAAGACGGCGATAATCCCTTCAGTGACCAAAATATTCATGAAAATCATGAACAACTTGAATAGCTCTCACCGCAACCTCACCAACATACTCCGGCACCACAAACATCGCCAAATAAGCCTCGTAACCTTGGGCAATCACCCGCTCTACTTGAATAGCCGAGATTACCAAGGATCAAATCCTTAAATGCCATAATCTCCAAAAAACAAATCAAAAAACCATCGTAAACCCCCAAATGCCATAATGTCCACACCATTTATCCTTATACCACTTAATGAAGTGTGAAAATACCAAAAAACCTTTAAAACTGAATTAAAATTTTAAAAACAAAAAAACAAATAATCAACTAATGAGAAGCTCCCATCCACAATTCTCTTCCCCAACGATATTTGAATCCAACCTCATCCTCCATTGAAGTTCAAGCTCGGTGAAAGCTCCATTGCAGCTTAATTGAGGTGAGTTCTCTTAATGTTAGCTCTAATCGAAGTAGTTTGTTAGTTATTTATCCAATTTTTGGTAATTCGAATGAGATTATAAATTTAGTTGGTGTTTGATTTTGATTTCTATGCATGCATATTATTCCAATTCTAATTGGATCGATTAGAAATTTACATTGGTAAGTAATGTGATGAGACAGTATTTGAATCGTAGTGCCAATCGTAGGAAATCAAATCTGGGGCTAGAACACTAGGTATTACTATGAACATTAAGTCTTACGGTGAACACTGGGTATTACTAGGAATACTGGGTATTACTATTACTACGAACACTGAAATACTTTGAACAACTGGTTTTCATAATGGTATAACTGATTTAGTTTCAGTAGTTTTAATGACGTTTTTTGACTTTTTTCATGATACAATGAGCACAACTCTCTATTTTCATTATGGAGAACATTATGTCAAGAACGGAGATGGGTATGAATGGATTTCAAGTGAAGAGAAAATGTACCCACTATGGTTCAAGAGATTTTCTGCGGAGGAAATTAGTTATTCGATGTTATTGGATGGTGTATGCAAGAAGTTTGGGATTGACTCAGCAAGTACAAATCTTAAATAGAGTTTTATAGTAGCGGATACAACACCTTTGAGACAAGCATATATATGCGATGATGATATTGTTTATGTGTATCTAATGTCAAAGGATACAAATAATCGTAGAAGTGTATTGCATGTGGAGGTTGAAACAAATTAGTTGGGGAAAGGTGTATCCTCAAGAAGGAAACAGTTGGAAAATGCTAAGGTTGTAGTTTCAAGAGGAGACCAAGGTAGTTCAGTTGGGTTGAATAACGAAAAAGATGATATTCCTTCCGATATTCCTTGTAATGATATTCCTTCCGATATTCCTTGAAAGACGAGTGAGAAGATTTCCATCACAAGGAGAACCCCACCCAAAAACACCGAAGAAGAAAGAGAAGATGTCTGACCTTGAGAGCCAAGAAGGTACCTAACAAAATGCCCCAAGAGGGAGACCTAAAAGTACCCGTAAAGGGACTCCTAAAGGAACTCTTAAAAAGACTCTTAAAGGGACTCCTAAAGAGACTCCTCAAGGGACTCCTCAATGGATTCTTCAAAGAACTCCTCAAGTAACTCCTCAAGGAACTCCTCAAGGGACTATTAAAAGGAGTGGAAAATTGACCCCTAGAAAGAAAATGATCTCTAGTAGTGTGGAAGAAGGTGGCCCAAGTGTTGTGCCATGAATCTTATGTATGTTGTTTCTTACAATTTGGTGGACAACTAAGAACTACTGCTTTTTGTATTCGTACTACTAATAAGTGTTATGTTATGTGTGTTTTTAATTTGGTTGTTATTTAAACTATTCATCGTTATTTGTGTTTGAAGTTGGCTAATATTTTAACTATAGTATTTTTGTATTTTAAATAACTTCATTTTTTTAAATAATTAATCGCATTTTAATTGCATTTTAAATAATTAATTGTAATTTTATTTTCAAAAATATAAAATAAGCCAAATTTATAAATAAAAGGAACTAACTTATAATTGTTGTTTATCTTACACTAAATTGAATAAAAAAAATTGAAAATAAGTTTTATCAATTGTGACACACAAATTGTTTATCTTCAATAAACCACCATATACTTATAAGATGAGTTTGATAGTGTTAACTACCAAAAGATGCAAATCTTCATAGAAAATGTGTTATTGGACATATTATTCCATAGAGACATTGGAAATGTGGTAAAACTTCCAAAAATGAAGTGGACAACTAAAATTGTTTCTTCTAAACCCTTGAACAACTAACAAAATAGCAAAAACTCATTTCAGACAACTATGAACAATTCGGTACAACTCCAGAACTAGGAACTACAATATGTTAAAAATCTGATGGCGCACGTGTTTGTTGTTTTATTATGTTTTATTCGTTTTATTCCTTTTTTATTGTTTTTTCGATTTTTGGTTTGAAAACAAAACATTTTCTCATTTCCCTCAAGAACATTCTTTCCCAAATTTGGAAAATTAGGGTTTGTCGGGGAGAGAGAGATTCCGGCCGATTTCCACTCAATTCCAGCCGATTGAGATTCAATTTTCTCATTATTTACTCCACATCGTGTTAATTTTGAAATTAGGGTTCTAAATTTTGGGATTTGGGGATTTACTTATTGAGGTACCGAGAGGAACCATGGTTTCAGCTCTCAGCGACTCATCTTCGGACGGAGAGACCAAATGGCGGATAAACTATGAAGGGGAATATGACTTTCCAAAATTTGCACCAGGGATTCCGACCCGATGTGTTTGTGGACAACCACCTGTCTTTAAGACTCACATCGGGTATCCCGAGCCCATTCAGCAAAAATTTTACAGTTGCGAGAAAGATAAAACGTAAGTTCTATCAAATTCCTTCAATTCATGGTTTGGTTTAAGATTTTTATTTCAATTTTTTATTTTTTGTTGCGTTTTTCGGATTTAAAATGTGAGTGTTTAATTGGGATTCCGTTTGATTGAACATTAGACTAATGAACACCATGTGTGGAAATTGTGGGACGAGGCAATCATGGAGGAGATAAGTTTAGTGAAGAACAAAGTGAGA
This sequence comes from Draba incana, assembly GCA_963576765.1. Taxonomy (NCBI): domain Eukaryota; kingdom Viridiplantae; phylum Streptophyta; class Magnoliopsida; order Brassicales; family Brassicaceae; genus Draba; species Draba incana. Next base: position 20,743,520 of record OY755206.1, read on the forward strand.
GCCGTAGAAGATCGCCTTGGAGAATGGATTCGACATCCGGATCACATGTCCCCAGAAGTGATGTGGTACTTGCTCCGTAGCTGTGATGAAGAGAAGAAGAAGCTTACCGAGACGGTTGAGAAAGTCGAGAAGACTAAGAAGGAAGCCACTGAGCTAAAGGAAGTTGTTAGCAAACTTCAAACCAAAGTGTATGGAGAGAAAGAGATGAAGCTTACCGTTGTTGTCCTCGGAGTCCTTGTTTGTGTTCTTGCGGTTTCCCTCCATTTTATTCTTTTCTAAGTTATGTTTGTGTTTATGTCTCAACTATGTTGTTTCTTTTGTTGCTAAAAAACTTGGTAATTTTTTTGTTGTGAAAACTTGGTATTAATATCTACAATTGATCTAGGAGACAAAAAATAACAAAAGCAAATTTACATAGAATATATTCGTTGTTCACAGTAGTACTCATAATAACCTATAATTTTGAACATATTTAGTCACAGTAGTATCCAAAATGACCAGTAGTTCAGTCATAGTAGTACCTAAAATGACCAGTAGTTCAGATCAAAACATCTTCCACTACTTCACCAATACCAGGTCCCGGATCAGGAATTGCACCGCCGTTTTTGCTGAAGCTCATCGGCATTATCAACGTCTTCCATCTCTTCGTTGTTGTTGTTGTTATCCTCTTCTTCTTCCTCCATATCTTCCTCCTCTTGCTTCGTTTTCCTCGCTGCCGATTGTCCGCCTCGCTTTCGCCGTTTTCATTTACCCCTTCTATCTACGACGGAAATTCAAAATAGAGAAATTCAATTCATACAAATTCTCGCATAATTGAAATAGCCACATATTCGATCTAGGTGGGTAAGTCAACTCCCAATTCAAAACTAAAAAATCGTTACGATAATTGTAATTTACCTTCACAAGTTGGCAATTTACAAACCATTAGTGGTACTTGCTTTGAGTTTCAATTCTATAACAACAATGGTTGTTAGTGCTCTCCATGAGATAATATTATCAAGTGTGATTGCTAATATTTTTCCCAAAGAAGTATAAGACCAACTATGACAGTTAAACATGAATATAATTGAATGGTGGAAGCTGAATTCATGGTATTCAAATCTCCAATATGACAACATTCAAACACAAAACTCAGTTTATGTAATTTTTAACTCTTTGAGTAATCCAAAAAGTAACCACATACAAAATTAAAATTAGCATCCAGTAGATTCAAACACATATCTCAAATTCAACAATTTCCCTCATTCTCCATTAAACCCATAGAAAACAATTCGAAGCAAACTCTAATTTGTTTCATCTACGCGTTTCGTTATCAATGGATCTTAGGACGCAAAATCTTAACAAATTTGATTTGTGTGAATTGAAACCCGTTTTAGAAGACAAGAATTTTATCTTTGTATACTCGATTTGAGATGAAACCGTCGAAGATGAAAGAAGACGTCAGGCGAAAAAAATATAGTCATTGAACGTTTATGGTGAAAGAAATGGAAATTTGGGAGAAATCAAACTCTATCGAAGAAGAAGAAGAAGAAGAAGAAGAAGAAGAAGAAGAAGAAGAAGAAGAAGAAGAAGAAGAAGAAGAAGAAGGAACCCACCCAGAAGAAGAGGAAGGGATCGCAAGAAAAAGAAGAGAGAAAAAAAATTGATATTTTGTACAATATTTTTAAAATATCCGTTTGGGTCGGATAGTTATTCGATTTGGGTGGATAATAGGTGGTTGAGTTGGTAATATTTGTAAGTTGTTAAGGATTTTCCGTAATTTACTTCAGTCTCGAATTAAATTTAAATAAAAAATACTCTTTTTCTCCTCATGGCATTTGAGATTTTTCAGAACGATTTTCTGGCAAACAAGAATTTGATCCGATTACTAGACTTCCAGAAGCAGGTCTCACGCCCTGAAACACTAACCTCCCTCCCTCGCGCTCAAACACCACGCGACCTCGATGGCAATCCAAATGAACCTGGTATCGCTCCAACCAGTCCATTCCCAGAATGTCATCATATACTTTACTGGACTAAATATGAAATTTGTCATAAGCCAAAGATATAAGAAAAAATCATCATATAAATTTTGAATTGGAATAATCGTTTCAATAACAAACAAAAATATTAGCAATCCAAAACATCAAAGCCAAAGCTATAATCCTAAAAACATAAGAACAACGACTGATGTAAGAGAACCGCAACTCAATCTCCGAACGGATCCCTCAGATCCTTCTTGCTTGACGCTACTGCCTTCTGCAGCAACTTGGGACACTTGAGCCTGATATGCCCAGGTTCCCCACAATGAAAAAAAACTTGCGCCTCTCGAGACTCCGCTCCTCTAGGGTAACTCGCAACCTGGTGCTTCATGCTCCCGCACCTGAAGCAACCAGGATCACACGAACTTAGCGTAGAATCAGAACCCCCATGCTGTTGCTGACTCCTCGGCTGAACCGCATGAGCAATCTCTGAGGCCTCAAACACTGCACCCACCAGATACTCTACAGAACCTCTAGTTACGTAAAGGATACGCTCCTCCCTCAACCACCACTAATCGGTTCTCTAGTGTCCAACTCCGCTCGAGAAGGACACAGAACTCGAAAACTGCATTTGTCTCATCAACCCCATATACGACATACGGTGTTCAAAAACAGCAGCCCTCGACTGCTCAAACTCTGCAGCCCTCTGCTGCTCAACCATTGCAGCCCTATGCTGCCCAAACACTGCAGCTCTTTGCTGCTCACAAACTGCAGCCCACTGCTGCTCAAACACTACAGCCCTTAGCTGATCAAGCATTGCAGCTCACTGCTACGCCTCTGCTACCAGAGGCACTACTGGAGCCTCTGTCGGAACCGCCGCCGGTTACCGCTCCAATAAGTGCGTCAGTAAGTCCACAATACGATCGTCACGATTCAGAGCTGCAACGGCACCCCCACTTGGGCCCCCTGCATCGCCAGATAACCCAGTACCCCTCCAGGCACCACTCGTACTCTCTCTAGTACATAAACTGGCCTCACTCCCCTTATGATACGTATGTGAACTTACAAACTGACTATGCGTCGCACTCTGCATCGCTCTGTCGACAGACTCGCTCACTCGGCCTCGACCACATCTTCAACCAACTCTTCCATGACCTCTAGCACCACAAGCCATCTCTCTGAATTTCCCCAAAAACCCAGATAGATAATGAGCTAAAAGCCACAAAAAAATACAATAAACTTACCGCGAAATCTCTTTAAAGGCCGAAGAAGATGATCTAAGACAACTAATTGTCTAACCACCAATAAACAATTAAACACATAGTCTCAATTCATCCAATCTACAGTCCTAAAACCGTAAAAGTTCTGATACCAAAATGAAACAACCAACATTTTTTTATTATTATTAAATAACATAAATTTAACATTCCCATAAATGCTAATTCTCTACGGCTATTTTTAACAATTGTGGAAGTTCTCATAAAATAATCCATTAAAATAGCTTTAGCCAAACAATTCAATTCCAATTCTGAAATAAACAGAAACTCTAGCAACCTAAACATCAGGTTCACTAGATAAACAAAAAAACTTAAACTAGCAACCCTAATCATCTTCTTCCTCTGGCCTTGATTCCGCGATCACACATTTCTTTCACCTGCAACACATGGTAATAAAATTGCGTAAGTATTTCATAAATACTTAGTGAGCCGGTCATACCCCCTACGGACGTAACAAGCAGGCTCACGCCACAACACAATCAACAACATAATTATCACAATATCACAATCAACCAACAATGCATTTATAAAACGTTCCAAGACCAAAACCGGTAGTATCGAGCGACACCAGCAAGGTGTCAATCAACACGACCAAAGTGCTCGATAGGAAGAGCTTTCTAACGACCTAAAGATCGTTGCCTAACTCGCCTTGAAACTCTGGGAAAACTCTCTCAAAGTGGTATGATCACAAACCTGATTCTACACAGACCTCACTCACGAAAACACGAATATCTCTTATCAAGAACCAATTGACAAACCGATTTGCCTCACGGCTAACTATGAGAGAGACAAACTTACTCATAAAATTTGACAAGGATCAGAATCGATTTGATTATCCAAACTTCTCCTCCAACACAAGGTAACAGGAGTGTCTCAATCTCACAATCCCTTTTTTCTCAAGAACACGAGAATCATCTCTTTCTCTCTCAAATCTCTGCGTTTTTCTCTTCCAAACGCGGTCACCATCTGCAGAAGGACTTATATACGCAAGCCCTAGGGTTCGATTCCCTAAACCGAACCAAACTACGATTAAAAACTTAAATCACAATTGACCCGAAACACTGGTGTCGATTGACACCCAGACCTGGTGTTGATCGACACCCCCTACCAAATCACACAATTTGGTTTTGGAATGTTATAAGACGTCCCGATCACTTGGATCCTCGTGACATCGAGACAGGTTAACGCGGGAGACTTCCGCGTGTTTTGGTCATCACGGGACCAAGACGGCACCGTTTTGCGTGTACTAAGAACTCGCGTCCTGTGCCTCGAGGACCCGGATACTATGGATCAATGCCGCACGTACTGCGGGTAGATGTCCTCGATGCCGCATTTCGATTCTTCCGATACGCAGACCCGCGTACAACTACTCGATGCCGCACATACTGCGGGTCGAGGATGCTCGTACCGCGTCTCGATGACACTCGATCCGCAGTTCTGATTTTCTGATGCTTGATTTTCCTCCATTTATTTTACCTTGGGTAATTTTCCCAATGTAATGGAAATTTACCTAAGCCCTTTATTCCCTATGATCAGTACTCCCCCTTAAGCTTAGCATAAAGGATTTAGGCTAAGCTATGAAACCCACAACATATTACCTCATTAAAACCTTAGTAAGTAAAACCTCATGGGATAAAACCTTACTAAGGGAAAAAGAGTGTAATGGTCGTGGGTAGAGGACTTGATCACGGCTTAGTCAAATCCACAAGTCCAAATTTGCTAAAGATGTGATTGCAAACTTTGAGACTTGCGGATTTGGTAAGGATGTCCGTCAATTGGTATTTACTCCTTGTTAAACACGGTAGTGTGACTCCTTGCTCGATCTTCTCTCGGACCTTTAACAATCCACCTCGATGTGTTTGGTTCATTCGTGAAACACCGAGTTGGTTGCTATGTGAATGGCGGCTTGGTTGTCACAATGCATTGTGATCGGATTTGGGGTCTCTGATGACGGATAATTTTACCTTTGCTAGAGAGCAAAGATACGATTAAACGCTTAAGCTTTACATTTATAATAAAGCCTTAAACATTCCATAAGTGCATGGAACATCGAGGAGTATTTAAGGATCGATCCCACAAGGACTAAAGCTTGCACACTAGAGATGCGAGAAACAAACTAATCTATAGCAAATATTTTTGGGTTTTTTGAATGGTTTAAGATGCTAAGAAATGCATGAAAATGAACTATACAAATATGAATGCAAGAAAATAATGAATGATTGATAAAGTAATCGACAAGGGAGACTAGAGAGTGACACCTAGATGCTAAAATCAAATAATCAACATAATCTCAAGACAATGGAGTATTCATTTCCTAGGTTAGTCCACGTCAATGGTAAAACCCCCTTTATCTAATCACATTCAAGATCCGCGGTCAAACATTCCATCTCAATGATTAGACAAGCATTAATATTCTCCCATTTTCATCACAAGAGTTCATAGAACTACGGTCAAGTAGCTATGTAACCCAAGCTCACAACAAGATTGATTCAAGCATTTCACAAACACCTTCCGGGAGTAAAATAGCCTAAGATCTAAACTATGGTTAATTACTCCAAATCTAGCATTAAGAGCACCTTAAGTGATGAGACAATGAAAATCTAAACTCAAGCATCAAGAACATCAAACACTAATCATCCTAATCTAAATTGAACCAATGATTGAATCATGATAAGACATTCATAAATCTTTATCCTAGGACATGAAACACTCAAACAAGATTAATCTATTCCCATGGTACTAATCACTTTGTTAATTACCTAATTAAGCTAAACTTTCATTTGCTAATTAGACTACCAACAAGCATGAAATACTAGCTCATTTATCCACTAATCACCTTAATCATCAATTTTCATTGGTTAATATGTGAAAAGCTCAATTGGAATTTGGTCTAGACATTTTGTCGAACACCTTCCGGGCACAAAATATCAAAGCTCTAGATATTGAAAGATCAAGTCAAGTCTAGCATTATACACATTCCAAATAAAGGATTCTATATGAATCTAGCCTTAAACATCATTATCCAACTATTAATCAACCTAATCTACATTATCCAGGTTCCAACAAATGACTAAGTGTTAAACATGATGAAGAACAAAAGAGAAGAAAAGAAATAAAACATGAAAGAGAAAAGGTTGAAGAATCCTTCTCTAAAGTGGCATGAAAAGATAAAGATCAATCCAAAACTTCATTAGAAAAGTTTGGACCTAAACCCAACTCTAGAGGAGAGGAAACTTAGGTTGTGTTTATAATGAAGTAAATCCGAACCGGATAAACCCGGAACAAACCGGGTCGTGTCAAATATCCTTGCACTGTGACGAGCCTAATAAGCTCGGAAATTAGGCTTGGTATCTGCTGTTTTCCAAAAACTTCTTTCCTTGTTCTAGACTCTCTCTATATAGGGGCTCCATTCATCAAGTCTTGCTACCATCTTCAAGTCCAAATGAGATTAAAGTCTTCCTCACAATCAATTTATCCTTAAAGCTTTAAAAGGTACCTAAAAGATACAAAATATGCAAAATGCAACAAAACACAACTAAACTCTAAGATGATCCTAAAGCAAAGAAAATGAGACATAAAGTGGATGAAAAGACACAAGTATGATATAAAAGACTACTAATGCAATGTATGAAAATGCACAAAAACACAATATATCAGTCTCAACCCCCAAGTCATTGAGGATCCCCTTTAGCCATGTGAGCTCATTTGTGAGCTTCTTCATTACCCTATACTCGGCCTCCGCGCTTGAACATGAGACCACTGTTTGCTTCTTAGTCTTCCAAGTTACTAAGTTTCCTACAAAAAAAAGGGCAATAACCGGTGGTTGACTTGCGGTCATTGCGGTCTCCGGCACAATCTGCATCACAATAGCCTACTTGTTCGGCATTGCCGTTCTTGCCCATCCAAATGTCTTGCACGGGGCTTCCTTTGAGATACATTAGTATCCGTTCCACCATATGCCAATGGTGGACTTTGGGTTCCTTCATATGTTGGCTTACTTGATTCACAGCGAAGCAAATGTCCGTTCTTGTGAGACATAGGTAGATCATCTCCCGACCAACCGCCTATATCTTTATGGGTCTTCATAGGCCTCGGAGTCATTGTTCTCCCCCTTTTGCTCGGTCTTGTAGCCTTCATCAAGTGGTGTATTTGCCGGTTTGGAAGCCAAGTGACCGGTTTCTTTGAGAAGATCAAGGGTGTACTTCCTTTGGGAGATGTGTAGGCCATTGGTGAACCGACAAATCTCAATCCCAAGGGAGTATTTGAGCTCGCCAAGGTCCTTAATATCAAACGCCTCATGGAGATGGTCCTTGGTGGCTTGAATCCCTTCCTTGTCATATCCAGAGATGATTAAGCCGTCAACATATACGAGAACCACCACGATCCCTTGCGGTTCTTGAAGGGTGAAGATGGTGTGGTCTAACTCGGACTTCTTCAACCCTTTTTCCTTGAGGGTCGTTCTCAACTTCTTGTACCAAGCCCGGGGAGATTGTTTTAAGCCATAGATCGCCTTTCTTAGGCGTAAAATCTTCCCGGGGGCAACCATTGACTCTAGGCCCGGGGGTGAAATCATGTAGACTTCATCCTCAAGGTCACCTTGGAGGAAGGCATTCCTCACATCCATTTGCCACAAGTCCCAGCCCAAGTTGGTTGCTAACGAGAGGACCACCCACACCGTGTTGCGCTTGGCCACGGGTGCAAATGTGTCGGTATAGTCATCTCCATAGGTTTGGGTGGAGCTTCGTGCTACTAGCCTTGCCTTGAACCACTCGATCTCACTGGTGCTCAAGTGTTTGATAGTGAACACCCTCTTGGAGCTCACAGCACTCTTTCCTTCCGGAAGATCGGCCTTGTCCCATGTGTGATTCTTGACCATGGCGACCACTTCATCATCGACCGCAACCGTCCATTCTTCACTCTGGCCTCTTCATAGGTCTTTGGAATGGTGTGCTTGTCGATCTTCCCCATGAACGCTTGATGGTTCGAAGGCAAAAGAGCGAGGGAACACACCGCTTGGAAGACCCTCTTATCTTTCATTGTGGATGGATCACTCCTTATCCGTTCACTTCGCCTAAGTGGTTGAACGAAAGCTTCAGCCTCTCTGGTAGCTTCCCCGGTGGCTTCTCCACCGGTCTTCTCGGTTGCGGTAGCTTCTTCGGTAATTTCCCCAACAATCTCCTCGGTGGCATCCCTGGTAGTCTCTTTGGCGGCCTCCTCGGTAGTTTCTTTGGCAGCCTACTCGGTGGCCTCCTTGGTGGTTTCCTTGGTTGATTTGGTAGGGATCCCAAGGTATTCAAGTAAGAACCTTAGAGATAATCCCTTTTCTGTTGGTGTAGCTAGATCCTTTAGGTTTTCCCAATTTTTCTCCTCGTAATAGCCTAGGTCCTCCATGAATTTTACATCCCGAGAGACTAGAGACTTCTTGTTCACCGGATCGTAACACTTGTATCCCTTTTGGGTCATCGAATAACCAATGAACATGCTCTTGGTGCTCTTGGCATCAAGCTTGGTCCTTAATTCTCCGGGGACTGATGAAAAAAATGTAACCAAACACCCTTAGATGATCTAAAGGAGGTTTAGAGTTAGTGAGTATCTCAAATGGTGACCACTCATTGAGGATTTTAGTCGGTGTTTGGTTGATTAGATAGCATGTGGTCATGACCGCATCTCCCCAAAACGCCTTCGGGACATTCGTGTGAAACATCATAGACCTAGCCACCTCCATGAGGTGTCTATTCTTCCTATCTGAGATACCATTTTGTTGAGGGATGTATGGACATGACGTTTGATGAAGGATTCCGTGTTGATTGAGATAGTCTTGGAAGGCATGACTTGTGTATTCTCCACTATTGTCGGTCCTAAACACTTTTATCTTGGCATTATATTGGTTAGTATCATGCTCATAAATGTTCTAAATTCTTCAGACACACGGTCCTTATATGGCATGAGAGTAACCCAAGTATATTTTGATTTTTCATCAATGAAAGTCACGAAATACGTTGTTATCTCTAGAAAGGCATGGAGATGTCGATCCATACATCCGAATGTACTAGATCAAAGCAATTTTCATAAATAGTTGTTGATTTATTAAATACAGGTTTGCAACGTTTTCCCATAATACAAGACTCACAATTTAAATGATCAAATACCACATTCGGTAACATAATCTCAAGAGCTCTAGAATGAGGATGACCTAGTCTAGCATGCCACATTGCATTATTCGAAATTCCTAAGCAAGAATTAAAAGAAAACGATCTAGTTGAGCTTGGTGTAAACTCCTCAATGACATATAAATCATCTTTGGTTCTACCTTCTTCAATGACTTTTCCCGAATCAATATCCTAAAATAAACATCATTAGGACCGAATATAGCATAGCAATTTAGGCCTATTGTAGCTCTCTTAACCGACAAAAGATTACTAGTGAAATTTGGCATGTAGAATGCCTTAGAGTTCTTGTCAAATAATTTTAAATTGCCGATTCCTTTGATAGGAATTTTATCACCATTTGCAATTTCTACATTACCATTCGCTTTTTCAATATTCCTTAGTAAATTCTCATTGCTAATGGTGTGAAGCACCCAAATCCACAATTAAAGAGTTGCTAGGTTTATGAGTGAAGAAATTGATACCGGAGTCTTTAAGTGATTTGATGATGGCCTCCAAGTCGGATTTCTTCACGAAATCACCACGGTTTGGCACCTCCTTCTTGTTTGATGGACCGGCTTAGCCTTGGTCTCCATTGTTGTATCCGTAGTTGGCTCTTAGCTCTCTACGGTTGGTTTGCCCTCTAGGCATGAGATGCGGATGGAGAGTCCAACACTTAGCCTTGGTGTGGCCATGGACCTTGCAATGTTCACACCAAGGCCGTTGGTATCCAGAATGGTTATTGTTTTGCCAATCTTCAAATCGGTCGTAAGCTCCTTTGTGAGCCATAGGGAGCTCCCCTTTATCGCTAAACAAGCCATGGGAACCTTGTTCCCTTTGGACTTGTGAGCACACTTCATCAAGACTTAGGAGCTTGTCGGATCGGAGGAGATGCTTGATGAGATCATTATAGATCGGATTCAAGGTAAGAAGAAGACCGAATAACTTCTCTTGCTCCCTCCTTTCATTGAGTGCCTCCGGATTCATCGTGAAAGGCTAGAGCATTTCCAATTCGGCCCAAAGGGACCGATACTTGCCGAAGTGTTTGATGAACTCGAAATCTTCTTGGCTTAGATTGTTGAGTGCCTTCTTAACCTCAAAGACTCGGGTGAGGTTGGTGATATTTCTGTAGACATTCTTGAGGGTTTCCTATAACTCACTTGCGGTCTCGCAATACGAGTAGGCCTCAAGGATGGACGCTCCAAGGCTGTTTTGGAGAGTGGCAAGAACAGTTTGGTCCTCTTGGTACCATTTGACTTCTTTGGCTCGCTTAGCCTCATCATCTTCTTCTTCTTCATCGGATGATGAGCCTTCGGCCACCTTTGGAACAAGACTTAAGTCGATGTGGCTCCATAAGCCTCAGCCACTTAGGGCGATTTTAGTTGTTCTTGACCACAAGAGATAGTTCTCTCCTTTGAGAGTAACCGGAGCCACGATGGGCTTAGATGAATCCATGAGTCTTCCTTGATGATTTGGTAGAGAAATTGATAGAGAATGGATTTCGAGAGATTACTTAAAGAATTTTATCTTTGGAAGAGAAATTTTGAATTTTAAAAGAACCGGGAAAGAGAAATTTGAATTTTTCGAGAAGTTTAGAGAATGTAACCGAAAGTTTAGAAGAAAGTATGAAAGATTTGGAACTAGTCACGGATCTTGCTCTGATACCATGTTAGAATTTGCGGAAATTGAAGTGATTGATTGTGAGAAGTATCGGATAAAGAGAGAGTGTAACGCCCCCACCGCCCCTCCCATGGGCCCTGTTCACTCACAGGCCCGTGGGCCCACCATGTCTGACGGGTGGTGCATTAGTCCGGGAGGCTCCAAAAGTCTTGTTTACTAATCTTGCAAATCACCACGCGATCTTTCCTCGTGTTTTGACCTCACTCACATGATACTAGAAATGACTTTCCAGTAGGTCACCCATCCTGAAACTACTCCAGCTCAAGCACGCTTAACTCTGGAATTCTCTTAAGACATGTGACCTAAAATAATAAGATCTTCCGTAGACCGGCACTCTTAAGTTGAGAAATGGACTGATTTGTGATGTTTAGAACAGTGGTGATGGATAGGAGTTGAATGGTTGAATGATAGCCCAGAAGCTTGCGGAAGAGCTTCCAGATATCGACTCAAATTCTCTGGATATTACACACCAAAGAACTTAAGGGTTTTGCTGGATATTACACACCAACAAGATGATCTAACTTAAAATGAGGTTTTTTGATAAAAAGATAGTTGGTTCTTACAATCTGATTCAAAGGGAAATATAAAGAGCCAAAAAAGAGAGAAACAAAAGCTCAAACATGCAGAGCCTAGAAAAAACACAGAAACATTAAATAAAACAGTTGGAGAGCCAACTTATGTTCCTCCTTTGGACTAAAAACGAAAATCTCATGTTGGACTTGGGATGGGCTTCAATTTTAACACTTGGGCAATTGTGAAGTGCTGGGAATACCTCATTAAAAACCTTGTCAAGAAAACCCATTGGGACAAAACTTGACAAGGGAAAAAGAGTATAAACCCAACACTTTTCCCAAACGTTAAAACTATATAACTTGAATCAAAACCAAAGTGTTTTGACAAGTTATACCTTCTGGTTTGATGTCTTGATTGGTTGGCTTCAAGGTCTGATTGAGAAGTCCTCCAATAGCTTGATTGAATAGCTTAGTCTTTGATCTAGTCATTGGACCAGTAGGCACGATCAAAGCTTCTTCTCCTCCTAGCTCAGGTTCTAGCTGCTCCTCAGGTTCAAGCTCAGGTCCTAGCTGCTCCTCAGGTTCTAGCTCTACTTCAAGCTGCTCCATAGACTCCTTTCCATGCTCCAAGCTCCATGATTTGTCCAGTATCATATCATCCTCTCCCACTTGAAAAGGATTTGACCTCAAATCCGTTTCATCTGCAATATACGGTACCAAGTCAGAAACATTGAAACTAGAGCTTACATTATACTTACCTTGGAGATCCAGCTGATAAGCATTGTCGCTTATTCTCCTTGTGACTGTGAAAGGACCATCGATCCTTGGCATTAGCTTAGACTTCCTCTCAGCTGGAAATCGTTCCTTCCTCAAATGAACCCACACTTGGTCACCAACTTCAAAGATCATGCCACGCCTGCCTTTGTTTGCTTGTTTGACATACTGCTTTGTCTTCTCTTCTATGTTCTTCTTGGCTTTCTCATGAATCTGTTTTACCAAGTCAGCTTTCTTTTTCCCATCTATGCTAGCTCTTTCACTCAAAGGTAAAGGCATTAGATCCAAAGGTGATAATGGGTTAAAGCCATAAACAATCTGAAATGGAGAAAACTTAGAAGCAGAATGCATAGCATGATTATATGCAAATTCTATATGAGGCAAGCAATCTTCCCAAGTTTTCAGGTTCTTTTTAATTAACAACTTCTGTTTGTCCATCAGTTTGGGGATGACAAGTGGTGGAAAATAACAGCTTAGTTCCTAGCTTAGACCACAATGTTTTCCAGAAATAGCTAAGGAACTTGGTATCTCTATCAGAAACAATGGTTCTAGGCATGCCATGTAAACGAATGATTTCTTTAAAGAACAAGTCTGCTACATGAGATGCATTATCTGTTTTATGACAAGCAATGAAATGTGCCATCTTAGAGAACCTATCAACTACCACGAAAATAGAGTCTTTTCCAGTTCTAGTTCTAGGCAATCCAAGCACAAAGTCCATAGATATATCAGTCCAGGGATGAGAAGGAATAGGAAGAGGAGTGTACAAACCGTGAGGCTGAACCTTAGACTTAGCTTGCTTACATGTTGCGCACCTGCCACAGATTCTCTCCACATCTCTTTTCATGTGAGGCCAATGGAAGTGATCCTGCATCACTTTAAGTGTTTTAGCAATACCAAAGTGCCCCATCAAGCCTCCACCGTGAGCTTCCCTGATGAACAAGTCTCTAACAGAACAGTTAGGCACACACAAGCGATTATCAAAGAAAAGAAAACCATCTTGCCTAAAGTAATGTCCTGAAGCAAACTTTTCACAAGACTTATAAACTTCTTTAAAATCAGAATCAGTCTCATATAAATGCTTAAGTTGTTCAAAACCTAATAGTTTGGCATCAAGAGTAGAGATTAAAGCATACCTGCGAGACAATGCATCGGCAACTACATTGTCCTTACCTTGTTTGTACTTGATGACATAGGGAAATGTTTCTATGAATTCAACCCACCTGGCATGTCTCTTGTTGAGTTTTTGCTGACCTTTGAGATGCTTAAGGGATTCATGATCAGTGTGTATAACAAACTCCTTAGGCCAGAGATAGTGTTGCCACGTTTGTAATGCTCTCACCAAAGCATATAGCTCCTTGTCATAAGTGGGGTAGTTTAGCATTGCTCCTCCAAGCTTTTCACTGAAAAATGCTATGGGCTTCTTATCCTGTATCAAAACAGCTCCAATGCCTATACCAGAGGCATCACATTCTATCTCAAAAGTTTTAAGAAAATCTGGTAAAGTAAGAACAGGGGCATGAGTAAGCTTCTCTTTAAGGGATTGGAATGCATCTTCCTGTGCTTGTTCCCACTTAAAACCCACGTCCTTCTTTATAACCTCAGTGAGGGGAGCTGCTAGCGTGCTAAAGTCTTTCACAAACCTCCTGTAAAACCCAGCAAGGCCATGGAAACTTCTCACCTCGCCTACTGTCTTTGGACTTGGCCATTCGCTGATTGCTTTAACTTTTTCTTCATCCACTTTAACTCCATCTGCACTTACAACAAAGCCTAGAAACACAAGGTTATCTGTGCAGAATGTGCATTTCTTAAGATTAGCATAAAGCTTTTCCTCTCTAAGAACAGTTAAAACAGAATGCAAATGCTCAAGATGCTCATTTAGGCTTTTACTGTAAACTAGGATGTCATCAAAGTAAACAACAACAAACACGCCTATGAATGCTCTAAGAACATGATTCATTAGTCTCATGAAAGTACTAGGTGTATTTGTTAGCCCAAATGGCATAACTAACCATTCATACAGCCCATGCTTAGTTTTAAAGGCTGTCTTCCACTCATCACCTTCTTTCATTCTAATCTGGTGGTATCCACTTTTTAAATCAATCTTAGAAAAGATGCAGGAACCATGTAATTCATCAAGCATGTCATCTAATCTAGGTATAGGATGTCGATACTTCGCCGTGATATTATTGATGGCTCTGCAATCCACACACATGCGCCAGCTACCATCCTTCTTAGGCACAAGCAGAACAGGTACAGCGCAAGGACTCATGCTTTCTCTGATATGTCCCTTCTCCATTAGTTCTTCTACTTGTTTCTGCAGCTCTTTTGTTTCCACAGGATTAGTTCTATATGCTGGACGGTTTGGAAGAGAAGCTCCAGGGACAAAATCAATTTGATGTTCAATGCCTCTTATTGGTGGCAATCCCACTGGATTATCTTCAGGGAACACGTCCTTATAGTTCTGCAAAAGAGAGATCATCTCACTCGGCAGCTCCGGTGCAAGGTCAGTTAAGCTCATAAGAGCTTCCTTATACACAAACAACAGCATAGGTTGTTTAGAAAACAATGCTTTCTTAACTTCATTAGCTTTCATAAAGAAATTGGGTTGTTTGATTAACCTGGATTCCTTGCGGTTCAGATGGATTTGATCTTCATAAACTTCTTGGGGTGTCATTGGGATTAGAATTGTCTTTCTGCCTTTGAACTCAAAAGAATGGCGATTCGTGAATCCGTCATGGATTACTCTCCTATCTGATTGCCATGGTCTCCCAAGAAGAATGTGTCCAGCTTCCATTGGTAACACATCACACAAGACCTCATCCTCATATTTCCCAATTGCTAAAGGCACCACTACCTGGCTCTTGACCTTCATTTCTCCGTCGTTGTTGAGCCACTGAAGTTTATACGGTTTAGGATGCTTTTGTTCCTTTAAACCAAGCTTTTTGACCATTGATTCACTTGCCACATTAGTGCAGCTTCCTCCATCTATGATAAGACTGCATACTCTGCCTTGAACGTGACATCTTGTATGGAACAAGTTCTCTCTCTGTTCTTGTTCTTCTTTCTGAATTTGAATGCTTAAAGATCTTCTAGTTACCAAGAGTTCTCCTTTAGCTGGTCTTTCTTCATACTCATCAGGGGATGAGATCACTTCTGGTTTTTCTTCTTCGGATTCATATTCTCCATTATCAAGCAGAATCATAACCTTCTTGTTAATGCATTCATTGGCATAATGCCCACTGCCTTGACACTTGAAACACTTTACATCACGAGTTCTCGATGCATCAGCAACAGCTTTGCCTTTGAAATCTTGAACTGCAGTATATGGCTTGTTCTCTTCTCTGGAATTCGTAGGCTGCTTGATTTCTCTTGAATAACTTGTCTTTTCTTCTCTATGAAAACTAGACTTGCTAGCATTTGCTCCTGGATTGTAACTAGATCTCGAGAAACCTTTCCTCTTTACTTGTTGTTCGACCAGAATGGCTTTATGTAGCATTTCTTCAAGATCATCATACTGTTGCATCTCCACACGATCTTGTATTTCTCTATTCAATCCTCCAAGGAACCGTGACATGGTTGCTTCTGAATCTTCAGAAATGTTAGCCCTCAACATTAAAGTCTCTAGCTCTTGATAATAATCTTCCACTGGTCGGTTTCCTTGCGTGAGTCTTCTAAGCTTTGAATGGAGCTCTCGATGATAATGACTTGGAACAAAACGTTTTCTCATGAGGACCTTCATTTCTGACCAACTCTCCACCGGGAAATCTTTACAGCGTCTTCTAGAGGTGACAATTTGGTCCCACCAACTAAGGGCATAGTCGTAGAATTCAGTAGCCGCCACTCTAACTCTATTGACTTCAGTGTAATGTTGACAGTTAAAGACCAGTTCAATCTTCTTTTCCCAATCCAAGTATGCATCAGGATCATTCTTTCCATGGAATGGTGGAATTTTGATCTTAAGACCTCCGAGGTTTTCTTGTAAAAGGTCCCTGCCTTCTCCTGCACGTCTAGGTTGCCTTTGACGTCCGTGAGAAGAACCACTGTTATTGCTATAGTAATCATCTGTCGCGTCATCACCAGTTGCTCTCCTTCGCTCTCTGATCCTATTTGGTCGATCTCTTTCTAATGAATTAGCTTGTTGGTTGGTTTGGTTCGGGTTCTGATTTTGAAACTCATCACGTATAGCATCCAGTTTGGTGTTCATCATTTTCTCCATCTTTGCAGTAATAGCTTCGATCAAAAGTTTATTAGGACCAGCGTTACTTGCTTCTTCTTCATGATCACTCTCTGACACCATCCTGCAACCACAAAAACGAAATCACCAGTAATATGTTCTAAAACAGGATTTGAAGAGTCAGATTTATGAAACTTAGATCAACCAGATTTCAGATTGGTTTTCAATCAGAACACAAAGAGTCTAGTTATCAATAGATCTATCATATATCAAATCTTCAACCACAAGTCTCAAACTAATAAGGACAAAACGAAATTGAAGATGAACAGACAGATTTAATAGAGATAGAAAACTCAACTTTCAGAGTGTGCTCTGATACCACTTAATAAGATCTTCCGTAGACCGGCACTCTTAAGTTGAGAAATGGACTGATTTGTGATGTTTAGAACAGTGGTGATGGATAGGAGTTGAATGGTTGAATGATAGCCCAGAAGCTTGCGGAAGAGCTTCCAGATATCGACTCAAATTCTCTGGATATTACACACCAAAGAACTTAAGGGTTTTGCTGGATATTACACACCAACAAGATGATCTAACTTAAAATGAGGTTTTTTGATAAAAAGATAGTTGGTTCTTACAATCTGATTCAAAGGGAAATATAAAGAGCCAAAAAAGAGAGAAACAAAAGCTCAAACATGCAGAGCCTAGAAAAAACACATAAACATTAAATAAAACAGTTGGAGAGCCAACTTATGTTCCTCCTTTGGACTAAAAACGAAAATCTCATGTTGGACTTGGGATGGGCTTCAATTTTAACACTTGGGCAATTGTGAAGTGCTGGGAATACCTCATTAAAAACCTTGTCAAGAAAACCCATTGGGACAAAACTTGACAAGGGAAAAAGAGTATAAACCCAACACTTTTCCCAAACGTTAAAACTATATAACTTGAATCAAAACCAAAGTGTTTTGACAAGTTATACCTTCTGGTTTGATGTCTTGATTGGTTGGCTTCAAGGTCTGATTGAGAAGTCCTCCAATAGCTTGATTGAATAGCTTAGTCTTTGATCTAGTCATTGGACCAGTAGGCACGATCAAAGCTTCTTCTCCTCCTAGCTCAGGTTCTAGCTGCTCCTCAGGTTCAAGCTCAGGTCCTAGCTGCTCCTCAGGTTCTAGCTCTGCTTCAAGCTGCTCCATAGACTCCTTTCCATGCTCCAAGCTCCATGATTTGTCCAGTATCATATCATAAAAGATAAGTGCACTTTGGTGATATAGGTAGCCAAATCAATTCTTTTTAAGCATCTTCGCATATTCTGCATGTACCACATATGCTCTGAAACCGGGGTGTCACAATCACCCCCACTAACAGATCGCAACATCCTTGTTGCATATACCAAGATCGTTACCCCGATAACACACAGTTGTCAGGGTTCGCTCTGATACCACTTGTAACACCCCGACCACCCCTCCCATGGGCCCCGTCCACTCATAGGCCCGTGGGCCCACCATGTCCGACGGTCGGTGCATTTGTCCGGGAGGCTCCGAAAGTCTTGTTTACTAACCCTGCAAATCACCACGCTTTCTTTATGTTTTGACCTCACTCACACGGTACTGGAAATGACTTCCTAGTAGGTCACCCATCCTTAAACTACTCCAACTCAAGCACGCTTAAATCTGGAGTTCTCTCAAGACATGTGACCAAAAAGATAAGTGCACTTTGGTGATATAGGTAGCCAAATCAATTCTTTTTAAGCCTCTCCGCATATTCCGCATATACCACATATGCTTTGAAACCAGGGTGTCACAGAGAGTAGAGAGAGAAAGTGTATGAACTTGATTTATTCAAGATAATTTTACAAGTATGATTTACAAGGTTTAAATAGAATTTAGGACATTCTAAAAGAGGAAAGAGACCGTTTGAATCAAACGGTCAAATTGATCCAAACGGCTAGGACGGATCATGACCCGCAGTCACTATCGGCATCGAAGCGCGGGTCGAGGAGACGTCCCGATCACTTGGATCCTTGTGACATCGGGATGGGTCAACGCGGGAGACTTCTGTGTGTTTTGGTCAACGCGAGACCAAAACGGCACCGTTCCGCGTGTTCTGTCATGTGCCTCGAGGACCCGCATACTGTGGTTCGATGCCACATGTACTGCAGGTCGATGTCCTCGATGCCGTGTTTTGATTCTTCTGATACGCAGACCCGCGTACTGTGACTCGATGTCGCATATACTGCGGGTCGAGGATGCTCGTACCGCGTCTCGATGACACTCGATCCGTGGTTTCGATTTTCCGATGCTTGATTTTTCTCCGTTTATTTTACCTTGGGTAATTTTCTCAATGTAATAAAAATTTACCCAAGGCCTTTATTCCCTATGATCAATAGTTTTAGGGTTAACATTTTCGTTCTACATGTTGTATCTTCTCCATTTTTTTCATTCCTTCATATTCGTGGTTAAACAATTGTTTTAATAGAATGTTATGAACTTTTTACTAATCATTATTATTTAGTGTAATAACTATAAAAAAATTGTTATAACAACCACAAAACTCAAGTCATAAATTAGCAAAATTGAAATCCAATAGTCATGTCGCATATCACATTTAAATGAACTTATAAGACTATTTTGACTGGCATGAATTACAATATTTGTTCTAAAATTAAGTCTAACATTTTCTGCTATATACCAGCTGTGACTGGTAAAATAATAGAAGATTTTTTTATCTTCTAGGCCCACAGTAGAAAAGTTAAACTGATAATACATTTTTCCTCTAGCAATTGTTCTTGGTTAGGTGGAAGATTTCTACCGGTAAAAATACCAATTGTTTGATAACAAAAAAAAAAAATTTAAGTAGGTCCCAAAAAATTAGAATATTTTTTATCCCCTTGACTCGTAAAATGTTAGAAGAAAAATATATATTTTCCTTTCTTTTCTTCTATAAGTGTCATACAGTCGGACCCAATGTACATGTATTTGATCCAAAACAAAATAAAAACATGCTCATATCTCATCTCTACCGTAGTGGGGCAAACGACATATTTGGACCTTAACTATTTCGACTTTTGGTCATTTGGACCTAATCTTTCTAATATGGCCAATTTAAATGTAAACATAACAAAAATTCAAATTTAAATTTAAACAAACAGTCTTTGTGCCGATTTGTACCTTGACATATTGACAGTTAGTCAATCTTGACGGGGCAATAACATGGACGACTAATATATAAAAGGGTTATGTTTCGTGAACTCAAAAAAAAGTCGTTTTATATTTTAATTAAAATGAATTCGTTTTGGAATTGGGGAAAACAAAAAACAATCAAATCCCTAATTTATCAAAAATCTCCAAATTTTTATTCTCTTTCCCGTCAAAGAAACCAGACGAAACCAAGCTAAAAATTTGTAAATTTCTAAAATCGATTTCACCCCAAATCCTTCATTCTCTTTATGGACAAAAACATGAAATCATACTAAAATTGATAGGAAACAAAAAGAAAAATTGGATTCAAACACTTCATAATGTTTGGTAACGAAATCGCAAATAGCCTCATTTTTTCTTGTCTGTTAAGAACCTCAATCTGCAAATTATCTTGTCTGTTAAGAACTCTCGTCGTTTCCAATTACTCCTCTATATGCCAATGAGCTTTTATATAGTAGATAGCTATAAAATAGTTATTATAACTACTATAAAAAGAGAAGAGATAAATCAACAAAATTGAAACCCAATAGTCATACGTATTCAATATACGGCTAATGAGCCCATAATTTTGACCAGCCTGAATTACAATGTTCTTTCTAGACGTGATTACGATGTTCTTTCTAAGGTTTTTTGTTTTGATTTTTTTCCGCTATATAACATGGTGTGTCTCTCTCCATTGTCCATCATCCTTTCTTCGATTCTTTTTGTTTTGGTTTCACTTATTTCCGGTGATGGTTCATCAAGTTATCTAAGTTTTTATTTGAGAATTTTCATGTTATGTCTCTCTTGGCGTAACATCCCGAAACCAAAGTGCTGACTTTGGAATGGGGTGTCGATCGACACCATATGTGGGTGTCGATCGACACCATGTTCTGATAAGTGTTCGGTTAACATTTTAATTGTTCGGTTCGCGAGTCGGTTTAAGGAGAAACCTAGGGCTCGTGATTATATAAGTGTTGAGCAGTCATTGGCCGTTTTTCATCAGAAAAAAAAAGAGAAATCAGAATAAAAATGGATTAGGAGAGTTTTGAAGGATTGTTGCAAAGAAATCCATCATAAACTCTCGTCTGATTCCTAAAGGCTTAAGGTTCGTTGTGTCTCGTGATCAGTGGTGTTAGAGACTCGTTCCAGCGGGTTTTTAGGTATGGTTCGTCGCTGCTTTAATCAATCTCCTTCCTTGTTCTTCGTTTCATCCGAAATCGAGGTAAAGGAAAAGTGTGACCGCGGAATCAAGGCGTATGATGGGGTTTTATTTTATGCAAGTTTTAAATTTATAACCCTAGATATCCTGCAAGTGCACAGGCAAACGCAGTAGTATTTAGGGGTCGAACCACTGAGGACTGGAAAGATGATACGGTACGAATTTATGAGATGCAAGTTAAGCTAAGACATAATATGATTGGGTTTTTGTTGTGATGCAAAGAAAGTAAATAAAAAAAAAGGGAAATCAATAAGAGAAAACGTTAGGACTTAGGAAATCGCAGAGAATCATGCAACAATAATGATTGATTTAATCTAGGGACCTTAGGATTTACCGCACCATCTAGAACTCATAACACGATGGTATAGTCATTCCACTTTCGTGGCTCCGACTACTATATTTCATCACCCTAACAGACTCGGCTTTTGCGTGGTTTCTACAAGGTGAAAATATGCAAGAAAAGTTCAAGTTATGATATTGTTCACCGAACTCCTTAACTAAACTTTTGGAATGTTAAGAAGCTTGGCTCATCAAATACTAGTTCCGATCAATATAAAAGATTTTGGAATCTATATCAACCTAAGATCAAACCGCTAAATAGCTCTTTTAGAAGTTATGCATAGAGTACAAGTAAAGATGAAGATTCTATTATTATCCCTAAACAATCATCAACCAATTATCGAATTATGAAACTCATTAAAAACCTAAAACCTAACAAGTGAATTACTCAAGCATGGTGCACGAAAAAAAACAAGGAAACATTGAATTCATGATAAAGAAACTTTATTAAAAGAGTAGGGATAAGAAGATTCTTCTCTATAGCGAAGTACAAAGCGAGATCCTCCTCCAAAAGCTCCTAAAACAAGATCTATGATCAATCCCTCAAGGGGATGGCGTGGAGGCTGTTCTCTATCAATAAAATTGTTTAAATTTTGGCACACTTTAAAACAAGAGGCTAAAAACAAGTATTTATAGTATTAGGGTCTTCTAGGGCTTCACGTGGGCAAAAATGTCTTTTCGTCATAACTCTTCAAACCTAGGATCATCAAAACGGCGGCGTGAATAT
This sequence comes from Draba incana, assembly GCA_963576765.1. Classification (NCBI taxonomy): domain Eukaryota; kingdom Viridiplantae; phylum Streptophyta; class Magnoliopsida; order Brassicales; family Brassicaceae; genus Draba; species Draba incana. The sequence goes on from OY755206.1 coordinate 20,765,514, forward strand.
GGGCTCATATATGGGCTTGAAAACACTCCATGTTGAGCTGAGAATGGTCCATAACGCCGGCCTTAAAGTCCATCAACGTTTGACTTCATTCTGCACCTTCTTCATCTTCCAGGCAGTTTGACATGTCTTCAGTAAATCCAGTGTATCTTCTAGCTCACAGCTCCAAATAAGATAATTCCAACTTCATTAGAAAGCTGACTCAAATACCTTGAAATGTAGCAAAGCCTCATAAGAATCCAAGTTGATTTGATCTTCTGTTTGTAGCAAAACTTCAGACTCTTTGCTTCTGTCCAACTTGGTGAATTGTGATATCTTGAGAAATTCTTGACTTGGACTAAGTCTTTGGCTTGATAAACTTGCTGTAGCTTAGAATACACCACTTTAAGCTCCTTTTGCTCATTTTTGTTGATTTTCCCTGTTGACACTCTAAAACTAGAAATACGAGGAAAAAATACCTCTTTGGGGTAAAACCTTATAAAAGTACTTAGAAAATGCTTTAAAATAGATAGTAAAATAGGTAAAATATGAGGTATATCAGCGTAGGAAAAGGATGTTAGTAATTATTGCTTTTATTGTTTAGTCTAGCAAACCTGTCTGTTTAGGTTGTTAGATCTTTTTATTATTATTCCTGAATCGGTTTATTGAAGTATTACTAGATTTTATTTATTAAAATTAAGAATTGTATTTTATTACTTAATTTTGTTGGTTTATTTAGTTTTTGAGTTCCGCATTAGAGCTGTTTAGTTTAAAAAAAAAAAAAGTGTTGGTTGTTTCATTTTGGTATCAGAGCCTAGACGTTTTTAGTACATTGAAACTAGATGAATTGAGACTATGTGATTTAATTGTTTATTGGTGTTTAAAACATAAGTATAGTTTAAGAAATTTAAACTAAAAAAAAATATATATATATATATATATAATTAACAAAGGTTTTGTAAGATTTTCTTGTATACGACATTCATTTTTTCTGCACTTTACCTTTTTTGCCGGTGATTAAGATTTTCAACCTATTCCTAAATTTAACTATTGATAGAGTAACATAAAATTGAAAATACATGTCGAGGTAAAATCAACCCAAATTTAGAAAAATTAATGTTACGAAAACACATGACAAGAACACCAACTTTTAAGCTCAAACAATGCTTAGGTATCAAACGTTTTTTTTAGGAAAACCATCAAACCCGAACCATGATTGATTACAAAACCTAGAAATCTCATAAAAAGTTTCATCCATGTTCTTAAGAAAATGAAACCTATGAAAACGCGTCTTGATTGTATCACGCAATACAAAAATGATTTTAACTATTTTTTCATGTGTGTAAAGTATTTGGAGTTAGTATAGGGTATTCGTTTATACTTTTTTTTGTTAATTATTCTCTCATATATCTAAGGATTATTGATGTCTGAAAGATCTAGAGTAACTGTTTTGCCAAATTTAAAATGATATTAAAGACTCATATAGAATTTTTTCTGAGATATGTCATTTTTAACATGTCACTTTTCCAAAATACCACTTTTCAAAAATGTCACTATTGTAAAATATTAATATTATTAATGTTTGGGTTAACTATATTATATTAGGATTTGGTTTTTAGGGTTAAAGTTTGTTAGGGATTAAAACATCTTTTAAGATTGAAGATTTTGAGATATAAGATTTTTAAAAGGTTTTATAAGTAACATGCTTGTAAAAAGATAATTGAACAGTGGCATGTTTGTAGAAATAAAAAATAAATAAGAGTGGCATTTTCGAAATTATCTTAATTTTTTTGTTAGTGTTTTTTTTTTTCAAAATAGAAAATCTTTGAAATGGATAGATATTCTCGGTATATTCTTGTGCATCAAGATTTAATCAGTTTAAACTATTTGAATTAAATATTCATTCGTTATTTAGATTTATTGTTAAAAATAGTTTTTTAAATAATATTAAGTGAATGTTAAATAAATTATAATATTTTTTGTTTTATATTTCGTTGGCCATTCTTTTCAAACTTTTCTACTGACCGTTTAAATAGTTTTAATTAAGACATTTTCAAAATCAAATTCAACTACTCTCTAAATTAAAGGATCTTCTTCTTAACCCCCCACACGTCTAGTGGCATAACCAGTAATTAAACACTCAACGAATGGACTAATATTAATCTTAACTAATTATCCCCTCCCCCCCCCCACTACCCAAAATCAACCGTTCCCTCTACCCCAAATAACCACGACTCCACAAACTTTAAAACAAGCACCACTAAAACGTTACAAAAATAAAAAAATAAAAGTATCAAATTCAAACAAATAACCTCTCTTCTCTATTTAAGATCCAATTTGATCTTTTTCATTCATCAGAGAGATCAAACACACACACACAAAAATCACAAAAATGTTTCGAGTAAGCAATTTCGTTGTGGGTCTAGCCAACACACTGGTCATGTTGGTGGGCGCCTCGGCCATAGGTTATTCGATATACATGTTCGCTCATCAAGGCGTGACCGATTGCGAATCAGCGATTCGGACACCACTTCTGACGACTGGAGTCATCCTCTTCGTAGTGTCTTTGATCGGAGTGATAGGTTCTTGTTTTAAGGAGAACTTCGCAATGGTTATGTACTTGATCATATTGTTTACGGGGATTGTTGCGTTGATTGTTTTCTCGATATTTCTCTTCTTTGTGACGAACAAAGGAGCTGGTCATGTGGTCTCTGGTCGAGGGTATAGAGAGTACCGGACGGTGGATTTCTCGACTTGGCTTAAGGGGTTCGTTGGTGGGAAGAGATGGGTTGGGATAAGGTCTTGTTTGGCCGAGGCTAGGGTTTGCAATGATTTGAGTGATGGTCGTGTTACTCAGATCGCTGATGCGTTTTATCACAAGAACTTGTCTCCAATCCAGGTATTACTATTTTTCATTTTTAGTTTGTATATTTTACGCATCTTTGATTAGGATTTTGGCTTTAGTTTTTTTTATTAACTTTGGATGAATTTCGCACAGATTTGGTTTTGATATCAAAATGTATAAAAGATTTGGTTTCAATGGTAGATATGATTTCACTTTTGATTTCCAGACATACCTATAGTAGAAATGAGAACGAGTACAAATATATATGTATATATATAATATGTAGTAAAAAAGACAATAGTTTGCCATTCTTTAGGATTTTAATTGGTTTTATATCAAAATACAATAATGACTGAATCAAATACATTTTTTCAAAACAATAATCAATTCATCTTTTAGCTCTTAGTTTGATTCGATTTCATTTTGTTATTGTTTTCATATATAGTAAAGTACATAGACAATTTTGGCCTAATTAGTTTCTATTACGTGCATGAAATAATTTCAGCCCTTACGCTTGTTTTTTCTGAGTAATTCAATCTTCTTGTTGTTGTTTGAGCAGTCGGGTTGTTGTAAGCCACCATCCGATTGCAACTTCGAGTTCAGAAACGCAACGTTCTGGATTCCACCGAAGACGAAAAATGAAACAGCGGCTGCCGTTGAAAACAGCGACTGCGGTACGTGGAGTAACGTGCAAACGGAGTTATGTTTTAACTGCAACGCATGCAAAGCGGGAGTGTTAGTGAACATAAGAGAGAAGTGGAGGAATCTTTTGGTTTTCAACGTTTGTCTCATCATTCTCCTCATCGCCGTTTATTCCTGCGGTTGCTGTGCTCGTCGTAACAATCGTGCCTCTAGGAAAAGTGATTTTACTTAATCACTATTTAATCTTAATTTGGTGTTTTGTTTACTTTTCTCAACTTTATGTTTGTTTATTTTAGTATCTTTTAGCTTTGTTAGGACAGTGTTATGCTTGTTTTCACAACTATCAATCAATCATCATGAATTTACCACATTTCGTTACTTCGTATTTCGTTTTCGTTATAACTATTCAAACATTTTTAACAATATCTATAATTTCTCAAACATTTTTAACAATATCTATAATTTCTTACATCTTTTATTCATATAACTTTCTCACATCTCTGGTTATCTTTTCGTTTTGAAAGAAAAGAAAATTCCATTTCTGGTTTATCAAATATATATATAATAATTACAAATAGTAAAAAAAAAAAAAAATGTATATAATAGTTATCACATTTCATTAGTCGTATCGTATCATTCGTTGGTAATTTTGTTTTCCAACAATTTTGGTTTCTTAGTACAATGGCATGAATTTTAGTACAATTCACTACATAATTTTATTATATAATATACAAACACATATCTAAATACTGTCCTTTTTCTATTTTTATCACTAACAAATGACAAACCCACACACACACAAAAAATGAACAAAGCAAACATGTAAAACAAATTAAGAATTTCGTTTTTTTTTTGTTTAAGAACAAATTATAAATCCTCCTGGGAAAAGAAAAAAAATCAATCTTAATATCCTCCTGGGAAAAGAAAAAAAAATCAATCTTGATAATCCAAAATCCCATCAAATACATGGTTTATTGATATATTTTGATTTCGCGTTCCTAAAGAAGATAAACAAATTATGGAGGATCAACTAAGACAATTGAAAGACATTTTCGATCGGTTCGACATGGACGCAGACGGAAGCTTAACGATCTTAGAACTCGCAGCGCTTCTCCGGTCACTCGGCCTCAAACCTTCCGGCGACCAAATCCACGTTTTGTTAGCAAGCATGGATGCAAACGGCAACGGTTTTGTTGAATTTGATGAGCTCGTTGGCACGATTCTTCCCGATATGAACGAAGAGATCCTTATCAATTCAGAGCAATTACTCGACATATTCAAATCGTTCGATAGAGATGGTAATGGATTCATCAGCGCAGCCGAGCTGGCCGGAGCAATGGCTAAAATGGGACAACCATTGACGTATAAAGAATTAACAGAGATGATCAAAGAAGCTGACACAAATGGTGATGGCGTTATTAGCTTCGAAGAATTTGCTTCAATTATGGCAAAATCTGCTGTTGATTATTTCGGTATAAAAATTAATTCATGATCAATCAACACTTTTACGATTTCTTTGTTTCAAATTTTTTCATAACCCCATGTCTTAAAGCGAGATTGATGGATATATAAATCAGATAAAATAGTGTCTTTAAGATCCAGCGATGATTAAAGAGTAGAGCAAAACTCAGGAAAAACAGATAATCTTGAAACTGAAGGGAAAAAACGAAAGGAAATCTAGAAGACAAGCTCATGGGGTTTCATTCCTTGTTTCAATGAGAACCTGGCGCCAAGGTAAGTCTTGAGCTCTGGGACTGCTTCAATGGATTTGATCAGAGCTGCATCAATGGTTTTCTGATCATCTTTCTTCTCTTGTGGAATCTGTTTCTTCTCCTGCGGAAACATAATAGATTCAGATCAAACCGTGGTCTTTTTGGTTAGGTAATGGTGCAAAATATAGCCATTTCATGTTAAAACTAAATGTCGTGCGGAAGCTTTGTTTTGGTAAGATATGCATACCCCTTTGTCAGCTTCGAAGAACTCGCCTTCTCCTTTCTTCTTCTTCTTCTCAGCAACCTTTCCAAAATACTTGTCATCAAATTTGTCAATGCTGAGTCCAGAAATGTCGACCTTTGTGGAGGTTCCAATCACATAGGCCTGGTTAACACGTCTCAAAGGAACACCATTGATCTTGAATGGTCCTGATCAACAAAGACACGATAAGAAGAAAGTTTCGACAACATCATAAAGCTCAGGAAACAATCACACAACTCACCTGTTACCAAGAGCAGACCAGAAGCAAGCTGCTTGAGAAAGACGACTCTCTTGCCCTTGAATCTACCAGCAAGGATGATCAACACAGTTCCGGGAGTGATGCTAGATCTGCAATAACAAATCTCCATGAATTCTACATTTCATCTAATCCTAGAGATAACAACGATTCCAAAGATTCATTTTCTAATCCCAGAAGATCTAAACAAACACAATTAACATTTCAGACTTACTTGAGCTTAGTCGGCTTTGGCTTGCGTCTGTTAGCGAGCGGCTTCTTCACATCTTCCGCCGGATAAAACTTGGCCGGCTTCTCAACCGGAGCATCGACCTTGGTCTTAGCGTCGTGACGGGGGAAAACGCCGCCGTTTTTGGCCTTGATCGCCCACAGTCCTCTCTTGTGGTACATGTGATGCCTCGAGTACTTGCCAACACCCCTGATTAGGTCAGGGTTCCTGCTAACCTTGGGAGTTTTCTGCTTGGCCGGCATCTTCTCACTGACAACAATCTCTCTGTGGCGTAAACCCTAAATGGGTTAGAGTCGGCGACTCTTAAATATAAAGGATCATCGCAGCAGAATAACCTAATGGACCTCATATGGGTTTTTAATTAAATGGGCTTTTTGACCCAAAGATATATTCTTGTGACATGAGAAAAAAAGAAAATACGGTCCAGAACACCAACCATAGAATGTACAGAAAAACAAATGATTTAACAAATAAAAATTAGTAAAAAGAGACAAAATAATTCTGCTATTGTCATGTATGTTCCTATGTAAATGTAATACAGATGTTAGCAAATAGTGGGGAAACAAGATCATCAGTCTTCAACCTTGTTAATGCTTCTTCATGTTTGGACGAGCAAACCCCGGCTGCACCAAAAACCAACCAAACATATCAGTGCATCTATGTAGAGACAGAGTCTTGTTGAACAACTTCACTGTTTTAGCATCACTATAGTAAAGTTACCTGAAGAAGCAACGAAGGAGCTTCTTGATTAACAAGACGAACATGGCTTCTCGTTTTCCTCCTATCCAACGAAGGACTATTCGCTACTGCCATGTCCCAAAAGCTTCTCTTTTTAGCTGTTGCCGCTGGAGATGCAAACCGATGACTCGGGCTTTTCAACTCTTTTTCCTTCTCCTTTGCTCTCAAGCTCCCTCTTGTGACAATCCTCCTTCTTTCTGGAGTTTTCTCCATCTTTCTCCCACACACTTCTTTCGTTAGCTCGTCTTTTTGCTTCTTCATCTGCAACCCATGTTCCCTCTTCATTCTCTCCATCTCTATCTTCAATGCCTTAACAGTTAGCTCTAGCTCCTTCACAACTTCCTCTGCTTTTCTCCTCTTGGTTGATTCCGGTGTGAAACATGTCCCTGACAACAATGCATGCCTCGGCTTCTTCTTCTGTTGAGCTGTTAATGCAGATGGTGGAGTCATTAGAGATGAGATTGATGGAGGTGTCTGAGGTATATTGTTGTTATTAGCAGCTGCTATTGTCTGTGCTTCAAGAGTCAAAAGCTTCTGCTGCTGTTTCGCGAGCTGAACTCGCAGTTCACGGTTCTCTTTCTGAAGCTCTAACAATAGCTTGGCCTGATCAGGCCCTTGTGCTTCACCCACTTGAACCACCTCTTCATTTACTTCACATCCCTTCACGCGAATTTCCTTGGCTCGATTAGCCCAATGGAGAGTGTTCTGTGTTTCACCAAATGAAATATTGCTTGGACTTATATTAGCAATCATCACCGTGTTACACGAGCCGCCTAGTGAGTCTTTGAGTAGTTGAGTGAGCTTTGAGTTTCGGTAAGGAATATGTTTCTTGCCTTCTACAAGCGCGTTGATGCAGCTACTCAAGGCAAGAAGAGATCTGTTTATGTTGGCTCCTTCAAGGGATCTAAGCGTCCTTTGGTCAGTTGCTAACGCTCTTTCGGAGCCCGCAAGATCAATGAGAGATAGCTTCCCAACTCGACTGACCATATTCATGGAAGCATCTTGAGTCTTATACTCCACTATGACCTAAAAGAATCCCAGCAAGATATCAACTTAAGACATTCCACAGGCTTCAAAATCTGAGAAAGATGCAATTTTTAACCTGAAGGATGGCGTGCGAGCGAGAAGATGTTTCATTGCAACGAGTTGGCTCAGTAGTTCTGTTCTGGTTTCCCCTTTGGAGCAAAGCCATAACCTGCAATAAACCATTAGTTTCTCAACATATTTCAAAAAAAACCAAAATGCATAGAATAGGAGAAGAACCTCATCTGTAGAATAAGCTCTATACTGAGTGAGACCAGCAGCCACAATTCCCTAATTTTGATCATATCCAAACAATAAGCAAATGAATGTGTTGTTATCTAAAGCTAAAAGAGAGAAAGAAAAGTGATTTCAGTTGTACAGTTACCTGTTTATCTTCGCGGAGTATGAGAGGCCTACCAGGTGAAAGCAAATCTCTAACAGTTTCATTATAGACCTCAAGATAAGATAGATGGACAAGATGATTCCCATCTAAGCTTCTCTGCCTAACTTTAGCAAACAAATCTTTGATTGCTAAAACCATTACACCTGGATTCTCCACTGTCCCTAGCATTGTATAAGTCTTGCCTGCTCCCGTAGCACCGTAGCAGAAAACCGAACCATTTCTTCCTTGAAGCACTGCTTCAACAAGCTCTCCTGTTCTGAATGACACCAAAACCGAAAGATATCTAAGAATTTCTTGCTAATGTCACCATCAAAGCTCAATTTCTGATTGAATAGACACTTACGTGGTGGAATAGACTTGTTGCTGTGTCGTTGTTTCAGGAAATGAAGAGTCGAAAGTGAAATGTCGAACACGGAGCCTCTTAAGCCTAAGGTAGTCATTATCATTGGTGAATTCCGTTAGATAAACATCTCTTTTATTCAAAATCTTGACGCAACATCGTGAACCGCTCTCTCTTTCCTTTTTCCCCATTGGTCTAAGCCTAACAAACACCGAAATCCGACTCACATCAGGATTCTCCATCGAGAGAATCCTAATCACACCACTAGGCTTAACCGGAACCGAATTATACCCGAAAATCCGATTGTTCTCTTTGGTTTCTTCAAATTCGTCTCCTTTCTTGCAAGAATGAAGCAGCTGGAATCTATCATCTTGGGGTTTCGGATTAGGGTTCCTGAGAGAGAAAGAGGCTCTCTTTTGCTGCTCGTACAAGAGAGCTAAAGCTCTCATCTTTTCCTTTAACCCTTGATGTGGATTTCTCAACGGAAGATTCTGATTCGTGTTTTCTTGCTCATTTCGCTCCTCATTCATCACTTTAGATCGGGTCGGTACCGGCATTTTCTTGTTTTTTTTTCCTGAGAATCCAAACCCTAAAACCCAGAAGAAGAAAAAAGATCTGTAGAAGGAGAAGGAGGAGAAGAGAGGATCTTTTCAGAGTTAAATTTATGACTGATCTTGTATCTTGGTCAAAATTAAGCTTTCAGACTGTAGAGATTAATTGCTATTTTCACTCTTGTTTTCGGATTTCTTTTTTCTTTTTATCACTCGAAGAAGAATGAAAACAAATATTAAGAAGAAATAAAAAGGATTATTTCGAAATTTGTAATTGTAACGGTCAAAAAATTGCTTTGTCAGCCCGCTATTTGAGCTTTGAGTGGGCCACATGATTTCGTTTTTCAATCTTTTTACAGAATGAGAGTATTTGGTTTTTCTTTACGTTTTGATTTGGGAATGGAGTTAGATCCGAAACCTACCGTTTTGGTTTAGTATAATTTTGTCTTGATTCTGTCTTCTTTGCTAACAAAAAGACATACAATTTGTGTTGAAAGAATTGCTAAATCTAGCTGTTCAGTTTCATTGACATTGGTCAATCCCATGAAACAATTGGTTTTGAGATAGAAATCCATAAAACTCAACAGCTAGATTCAATAACTTTTTCAACATAAATTGATATATAAACATGTTTCTTCGTTCAAATAATATATAAACATGTTTATTTTTGGTAAAATATCATGTAGAGCAAATAAATGATATTTAGGATATCAAGTATTACATTTGAAATGTATTTTTAAAATAGATTTGATATATAATCCATATATTTTAAAATCTGTAAAACAGTTGAGGAACCTATCGTGTTTGAGTACTTAGGTACATTACAAATAATTTTGGATAAATTACATACAAAATGACATTGAAAAGATTTCGATAATTATTGTATAAACTTTTAGACAACTTCCGTATTTTATTACTTTAAGAACACATATAGTGTTTTTGTTTTTTTTTTTTTTGTCATCTGATGGATTATATTATATCAGTTTGGATTACATGAGTTACAAACATAAGCCTGACATACATTTACCGGAGCCAAAAGCCCAAACGAGGGAGCCAATAGCCCAAACAAGGGAACCGCAAAAACAACAAGCTAAGTTTTGAAGAAAAACTAAAAGAATCAGAGAACTACACCACTTAAAGTGAATCTTGATTCAAAGCACTTTTACGAACTTCCTTTGTAACTTGTAGATGTAGTGGAAGAGCCAAAAAACAAAAGCCTTGATCAATCCGTGAAAACAGACTAACTCGCAAGCTTCACCGGCTACAGACGCTAACCGAAATGAACGCATAAGTAAATAAAAAAAGGAGACAATAGCCACAACCAAGCGACTCACCAAAGAACCGCAACTTCGAGACAGAAATAGGACCAAGGTAGAAACCTTAACCACCGATTAGAAAAACATCACAAAAGAACCAAAACTATTACACACAGATGCTCGGAAGCGAATCTCAACCATCTACATCTTAAGAATTAGCAACCACCAGGCCAGAGAAGAGCTAAAGAACGAGCTCACTGCTTCGTCTTCAAAACAAACACCAAGACCAAAAGACCTTAGGAGAAGACAAGTAGATGCCTGTGCAGCAAACTAGCATCAAAATGACGAACCCAAACTGGAGCCAACCTAAACCGCCTCTAACCACAGAACAAGGCTAGAACCACAAGAGTAGAAGTGATGGAGAGACCAATTCTAAAACCAAACGACAAATCCACCTAGAAGAGATAGATCCATGCTAAAAAATTCGAAAAAGAAGCACAACCCAAGCCCAGCTAAGACAAAACCCTAACGAATAAACAAACGAGATCGAGAACCATGGATATAGAGATAATAAACCAACCACGAAAGCCACCAACCACCTTCGCTACAGCCTAACACCGAATTCGTCGTTCACTAAAACCACCGATGATTGCCTCTTCATACCGCAAACGAATAACACGGCAAGAGGAGAATCGACGGGAAAACTCGAACCGGATTCAATGTAGTCAGAAAAGTAGCTAGCCTTCGTTAGATCTGCCGGAGATAAGCCCGACGAAACGAGATCTGAAAATCTCTATACCCCATCGGATCTCCAAAATCACTTAGTCACAACGAACAACACCGCACAGTAGTGTTTAAGTATTAAGTTTTTTTTAATAATTGACGTTGTTGTTTTATGTTTAGAGTCGCTTATATAGAGTTTGAACCAGAAAGAAATTTTTTGTATTTTGTTTGTGACAGATTCGAAGGATCTCACTATGATGCTCGCAAATACAGAGAGAGTACCACGTTATCATACAAAGTTGAATGAATAGATAGAATTACAAAATTAGACAGAATTACAAAAGTCGTTTCGAATTTCAAGCTGGTCTACCAACCTAGAGATAAAAATGTGAAAGGTGATTTGCTCGCAAGGAATGCAAGGGAACGCTGACACTTTTTTGTTTTGTCTCTGTAAATCATGTATTTACTTCCTGATGTTTCCATTTTTGGTTCTTCTGAGAATTCAAATAAGGCGCTAAGCAAACACGATTATCGTTTCCGATTAGTCAGAACAAAACTACAAGTAATTTTGAGTTAATTCATTACGATCTTTGGGATCCGTATAGGACGGAATCATATTCTGGTGGAATATATTTTCTTACAATTGTGGACGATTATACTCGTAGTGTTTGATTATATCTTCTTAAAACAAAAACAAAAACATCCAAGTATTTGAAGCAATTTATTTCGATAAACGAACGACAATTCAAAGCAAAAATACGGACCGTACGAGGTGACAAGGGGTCTTAATTTTATGTTTAAGAGACTACTTTCTCAGTTTGGGTACTTTTCATGAAACTTCGTGTGTATACAAGTCGCAGCAAAATGGTCGCGCAAAGAGAAAACATCGCCACATTCTCAATGTAGCGAGGGTACGGTTTCAAGCAAATCTTCCCATAAAGTTTTGGGGCGAATATATCTTAACAGCCGATTAATTGATTAATCAGATACCAAATCAAGTTCTAGGAGGATGACACCGTATGAGAAGCTCTACAACAAGCCTCCTCCATATGAACATCTTAGAGTATTTGGAAGTCTATGTTACGCTAAAATCAGAAAATGAATGGGGACAATTTTGACTCACGAAGCCGTCGTTGTCTCTTTGTTGGCTACCCTTATGCGAAAAAGGGATGGCGATTATTTGATCTTGAAAACAAACATTTCTTGTGTCAAGAGATGTTATTTTCTCTGAAGATGAATATCCTTACAAGTCTGGAAAATTGTTGTCATCATACAATAATGAAGAAAAAGATCATTTTTTATGGTTTCTAGTTTCCTTTAGCCTATTAGTTGGAGATGATGTACTCCACCAAATCTCATCATTATCACGTAGGATTAAGTTCCGCAAATCAGGTGGGCCTTGTTATGCCTTCAGCCTAATTAGGAGAAGGAGAAATTTTACACTCTATGATTCAGCGATCGAACTCCGACTCCTCTATCTCGAAACCGACTCCTCTATCTCGACACCGACTTTTACTCTGCCGCCGTCACTAGCAAATCCCTCGCCTCTGACAGCTCCTACACCAAATCCAGAATCGTCTAAGGTAGAAGAACAATTAGAATGTGGTCATAGGAGAAGGGTTCCTTTTGCCACTTTACAAAAAAATTTCACCAACGACATGTGGCCTTTTAAAATTATGTTTAGAACATGGTCCTCTTTTTTAAGGGGTTTGACTTTGGTTTTATAAACATTGCCTCTTCTGAGGGTTTTTTTATTTTTGTTTCGTCGACGGATTCGATGACTCCACTAAATTGCTCTTTGTATTTTATTATTTTTTGCTCGGCTCGTATTACTTTAGTTTAGTATAAAGTTTCTTTCTAGTTTAACCCCTTTTTCTTAGTATTGAAGTCTGAATTTTAAGGACTTAGGATTTTTCCTTTAGGTAAACGCTTAAGTGTACAATTTTCACTTAGATCGTTAGATTGTCTAGTCTAAGTTAATACATAGGTACGCGATGGAGGATCGGCGTTGTTTTACCTAAGCAGACTTAGACTTTATGCAAAACTAGTTCGGCTTTTATTTTAAAGTAAGGGGAATACCGCACTGTATTTTGCGAAAAATACGTAGATATCAGATACCTGGCCAGGGTCACGATGCGTTGTTGCTACGTTTGAAGTCGTAAATGGACGAACTGGTCGTGCCGATCTTAGTAAATACATCTGAATATGCTTTTGGGATTGGATAAACAAACTCTTCTTTCGAAGGAGAATTTTATTAAATGGTTTTTGTCATTGTGCTTTAGTAACAAAGCTGCATACGTATCCTTTGTCGAAGGGAATCAAGTCACTCGTAGTTCATACATGAGTGATTTTTTTTTGGCAAAATGTGTCACGGTGGAACTACTCTTATCCCCAATTGGTGTGACGTTTTGAATTGCTAGGGCTCGGGTATGACTTTCGTGTAAGCGTTCTCCTCGAGGAAGTCCTTGGCGATTTTCCTTGCTTTCTCTTACTGCCGAATTAGAGATTCGTCCTTTTTGGTGTCATGGAGAGCGAGTTCGTCTTGGTTTCTTTTTTTTCTTTTCGATAGCAAAACAATGCCGAGCTTGCTCTTGACTTCCTTTGATAGTGTAGCTTCTACCCGCGGTGGACAACTTTACACACTGGTGATATGTGGATGGTACAAATTTTATGGCGTTGATATACCTCATATTTTACCTATTTTACTATCAACTTTAAAGCATTTTCTAAGTACTTTTATAAGGTTTTACCCCAAAGAGGTAGTTTTTCCTCGTATTTCTAGTTTTAGAGTGTCAACAGGGAAAATCATCAAAGAGGAGCAAAAAGAGTTTAAAGTGGTGTATTCTAAGCTACAGCAAGTTTATCAAGCCAAAGATTTAGTCCAAGTCAAGAATTTCTCAAGATATCACAATTCACCAAGTTGGACAGAATCGCAGAGTCTGAAGTTTTACTACAGATGGAAGATCAAATCAACTTGGATTATTATGAGACTTGGCTACATTTCAAATTATTTGAGTCATATTTCTAATGAAGTTGGAATTATCTTATTTGGAGCTGTGACCTGGAAGATACACTTGATTTACTGAAGACATGTCAAACTGCCTCGAAAATGAAGAAGGTGCAGAATGAAGTCAAACGTTGATGGACTTTAAGGCCGGCGTTATGGACCATTCTCAGCTCAAGATGGAGTGTTTTCAAGCCCAAATTCACGCCGCCGTTTTGATGATCCTAGGTTTGAGGAGTTATGACGAAAAGATGTTTTTGCCCACGAGAAGCCCTAGAAGACCATAGTACTATAAATACTTGTTTTTAGCCTCTTGTTTTAGGTGGTGCCGAAATAATAAACAATTTTACTGATAAATAGCAGCCTCCACGTTTTCCCTTGGGGGATTGATCATAGATCTTGTTTTAGGAGCTTTCGGTGGATGTTCTCGCTTTGTACTTCGCTATAGAGAAGAATCTTCTTATCCCTACTCTTTTAATAAAGTTTCTTTATCATAAATTCAATGTTTCCTTGCTGTTTTTTGTGCATCATGCTTGAGTAATTCAATTGTTAGGTTTTAGGTTTTCAATGAGTTTCATAATTCGATAATTGGTTGATGATTGTTTAGGGATAATAATAGAATCTTCATCTTTACTTGTACTCTATGCATACTTCTAAAAAAGCTATTTAGCGGTTTGATCTTAGGTTGATATAGATTCTAAAAGCTTTTATATTGATCGGAACTATTATTTGATGAGCCAAGCGTCTTAACATTCCAAAAGTTTAGTTAAGGAGTTCGGTGAACAATATCATAACTTGAACTTTTCTTGCATATTTTCGCCTTGTAATAACCACGCGAAAGCCGAGTCTATTAGGGTGAATGAATATAGTAGTCGGAGCCTCGAGAGGGAAATGACTATACCTTCGTGTTATGAGTTCTGGATGGTGCGGTATATCCTAAAGTCCCTAGATTAAATCAATCATTATTGCATGATTCTCTGCGATTTCCTAAGTCCTAACGTTTTCTCTTATTGATTTTCATTTTTATTTACTTTCTTTGCATCACAACAAAAAACCAAATCATATTTTGTCTTAGCTTAATTTGCATCTCATAAATTTGTAGCGTATCATCTTTTCAGTCCTCAGTGGTTCGACCCCTAAATACTACTGCGTTTGCCTGTGCACTTGCAGCTTATCTAGGGTTTATAAATTTAAAACTTGCATAAAATAAAACCCTATCAAGTTTTTGGCGCCATTGCCGGGGACTGATTTGTTACCAACGAGTTTTTGATTCATATTAAGTCTAAGATTTGTTTTTTCAATTTTTTCGCTAATTTTATTTTTATTTTCATTTTTATTTTCAGAGATTCATCGATGGAACACTACAAGCACTATCCTAGGAGAATGGCGAGCCCTAATACTCATGAGACCATTGGGTGTCATTCCTCTATGACTTATGAGTCCAATCAATCACCATACTCCAACAAAACTCAGTACAATGATCATATGTACCAACACAAAAAAATGGAGGATGAACTAGAAGCTTTCGCGTGTCAAATCATGGAAGGAATCAAAGACTTCGGACGAGAGATTAAGGCAGAGATAAGAAGATTTAGTTTTGCTCATGAGTTGAAACTAGGTGTTCTTGATACTCGAGTTCAACGAATGAATATGACTCTAGATCAGCTTGAACTAAATTTACAAGAATCACAAGCACAAGATTCCCACTGAGAAGCTATTAAGAAGATCTATCAGAGAATAAAGGAAAAACCACTCGAGAAAGTCGACAAAATCGAGAAGTTTGTTGTTCCTTGTTCTATCAATGGATTCATGTTCAAGGATTCTTTGTGTGATGGAGGAGCTAAAGTTAACATCATGTCTAAAGGAATTGTGAAGAAGTTGGGGATTAAGGAGTTCAAGCCTTGCAATTATCCCATGTCGCCTCAAGATATTTCTTCTACGATCTCACATGGTTTTGTTGCGGATCTACAAGTTGGAATTGGACACTATGATGTTAGAACAAGCTTCCACGTTTTGGAGATGAAAGATGACCCTCATAAGCCTTTGATTCTTGGTTCACCGTTCCTAGAGCTAGTTGGAGCAATTGTGGATTCTACAAACAACCAACTCTCTTTCTCTAATCACAAGCCTAGATTCGGAGGTGATGCGCGACGAAAGACAAGAGTTTAGAACATGTTCACAGGTTCTAGACACTAAAGATGACCCTCCCAATCCCTTTCCCCATGGTTCACCAACCCTTGAAGCCGCTGGAGATTTTGTGGACTCCACAAATCATCAAATCTATCCCTCCGAACCCGACAAAGGAGTGTTCTATCCGGCCTTCCAAGGTAAGGTTTCTTTGTGTAAGAATTTGTACACTAATAAAACTTTTGACATTGATCCAGGAGATAAAAGAGATGCCTCAAAGGAGTTTCAAGACGCCAAACAAACAGCCCCTCCAACTATACTTAAAGATGTTGTCAAACCGACAAAATCAAAAGGCGAGATGACTCCAAGTGTTTCAAATTCGACTTTAGTTCTTATGGAACGTAAAGAAGGGTTTGTTCAACTCAAAAGGCCCTACAATATTCTCTCCAAGAGCAGCACAATGATCCCCACGGATTTAAAGGAGAGAGGTGAAGAGTTCAACAAAGAAAAAATCAACAATTTGGTGAAATTTTTTCTCAATGAGATTGTTCTTTGTGGAAACCACCAAGATGCTAAAAGATGGAGCCTCAAACCATCCGGTCCAGAGTGTAGAGAAGCTAAAGGAACCCCAATTCCTTTAGTGGAGCCATCCCATTCTTAAAAAGAAAGGAGTTGAGCTAAAAGACTTAAAACAAGCGCTTTATGGGAGGCAACCCATATTTAATTTTATTCGAGTCTTTAATTTAAGTTTTTCATCATAATTTTAACTTTTAAAATCTTCATATTTCATTGATTTATCTACTTATGCATTTTTCAGGTTTTAAAAAAAAAATTATAAAAATACAAACAATGTGTTTTTGAAGAAGAAAGAAGAGAAGGAGGTAGAACAAGACCAGTTCCGGTTCACGACACAAAAGAATTATCATATCAACCCAGAAAAATCTGGAAATTGTTGGGCAAATAGAAGACAGTCATACAAAGCTACAGGAAAAAGACGAACGTAATTTGATATTACGGTTTAAAAGTTATGACTGATTTTCCAAGACCAACGAAGAAAGAGACGAAGTTACAATGGGTCAACTTCAAACTTCTTTTCACGAAGAACCACAACGAACCAGAAGACAATCTTCATACCATTGGATAGATCTAAGTCTCAGGATCACGGGATATCTTTCGGATTTCAAATCCGAGGTCTGTAGACGGAGAAAATGCAATCGCAAGATGGGACGTCGTTCCTGGCGCGAGACCGCGTCAAGTGTCCCGCGGATCCATCGCACCAGACGCTCACACCGATCCGCGTCCGTGACCGGTGCGACGCCACGACCCGCATCCCAGACCCCGGACACGAATGTCCCAAGCACCGGACGCGGGCTTTTGACCGGTGTCCCTGCGTCCCCTGCATGCCCGAGCGTCCCCAGCATGCCCGAGCGTCCCATGACCCATCCGCGCGTCCCTTGAACCATCCCAACGTCCCCCGAGCCATCCCGAGTCTCTTGACCTGACCAAACCTTTCCCTCGTTCCACATGACCCGCGTCTCCACCCGGTATGAACCATTGAACCGACCACCTAACCATGGTCCGGTTTAAGGTAAATTTTCATATTTTTCTCTTTTATTTATTTAAAAAACCAATTTTCAATCTTCATTACAAATTTTTATCACTAAATTTATTTTTCGAATTGCAATTTGATCTTCTAATCTATATGCTTAATTAAAATCTTTATTCAATAAATTATTTGATTTTTCAAACTTTGCATTAGGAATTTGAATTTTGGTGAATTAGAATTGGTTTTTAAATATTTAGCACATCTTGAGAATTATCCATTCACTTTTTTCACTTTGATTAGCAATTTTAAGCATTTTAGATTCTTTATTGAATTTATTTTGTTCTTTCTATGCTATTCTCCTATTCCTTGGACTTTGGACTCAATACACACGCATTGGGAACTTAGCTCCAAGATGCATTTAACAAGTGATTTCCAGTGTTTTTGCAAGGATAATTTGTACTTAAGCAGGGTTTGTCCGAAGACATTTCGTTGTGGATACACAATTCAATCGTTTTAAGCATAATCCGTCAATTCAAAGAAGATGTGTGAGAAAGGAAAAGAAGATGGAAACCCAGCCTTGGTTATACTTAATGAGGGTATTTTTCGACTAATAATTCATTTTGTCCGGACAAATTTGGAGAATTTTCGATCTTACCTCACAAACGGACCACATGGAGCACTTTTATAAGACATTGACCAAACCACTTGAGAGAAAGACATACTTCACCACCTAACTTAAAAAGGTATGTTTTATGATAGATTTTCAATATGGCTCGAGAAATTCTCTACTGTTTTGCAGATGGCTCGATACACACCTTTCGGTGCGATGAAACGTCCTTACATGGACCAAAACTAAAACCGGTCGTTCAAACAAATTGAAACTTCTCCAGTAGCTTCGAAACATCATATTACTCAGTGGATTTTCAATATGGTTCGGTGAAAATACCACGGATGGAAGGATAGCCCTATGAGCATCTTTGGTAACCAAAATCACTATACCATTGGCCAATTTTCAAACCGTGAGGAACCAGCTGTTAGAGCCTAAAGAAGAATCGATTCTAATGATATAAGGAAGAGTTTAGAAGTTTTACTTGACCCCTGGTCCAAGCTAAATCCATAAATGCCTTCAACACGCCAATTCGAGTCATTTATCGAACTTCAAGACTATTTGTCGATCGCGGTAACTTCGTTCTAATCCCTATCTTTTTAAATTTCAATTTTAATTTTATTTTACAACATCCTCTCTTAATTTGATTTAGTTTTACACCGGGACGGCGTAAGTTAAGTCTGGGGGGATTGTTGTTTACTAACACATTTGTTCGTGTTTGGTTTTTAAGTTTTCAAAAAGATTTTTCAAAATTTGTTTTCAAAAACCGTTTTATTGAGTCAAAATAAGTTGGGAATGATGACACTTTTCTAGGAACAAAAACGTTTTGATTTCAAAAACCAAGTGACCATTATCGCAGGGTTTGTTCCGGACACTTGATTCAGACACCTAGTGACCGAATGGAGTCCAAGGAGATTGCTACTTGCACTATTTTGATGGATAAGATTTTGACTCTCAATTTGGTTTACTAACATGATTTTTGACTATCTCTTGATAAGAATATTCGATCAAGGAACGAATCACATTCATGACATCTTATCCTCTTTTTACCCCTCTCTGTTGTCAAGGATGGCTAGCTCACCTTTAGTTGGTACCCTACCTAAGCCCTTAAACCTTTCTTTAAGACCTCATGCACTTCTTTTGCTACGTCCTCTATGCAGATATGTGTAAAAACGTCGGAGAGAGTAGGGTCGACGTAATTTTCCAATCACTAGAAGATGCGACGATCAACAAAGAAGGAAGGAGTACAAACAACAAAATTTCAGAAAAATAAAGAAGCTAGCCAATCCTTGAATGCTAAAATCATGGTAACAATTTCGTGCCTTACTTGACTCATATCTTATGAGACCATTTTCCCCCTTTCAAAAAAAAAATATTATTATTATTACAAAGAAAAAGAAAAGAAAAATCATAAGGGAAAGGAAAATGGTTTTCAAAGAGTCTTATGGCTAAAGAATATCCATGGAGGATCATGATATAAAGGAGAGATGAATTCGAGAGTTTTAGAGTGATTCCCGGAGAAAAGTCTAAGTCTGGAGGAGAACGGAGTCAAAAAAGTGGTTGGGAAATTGTGGACTTCAATAGATCCATTCTCTCTTGCGATTTTGCATAATATCTCGCACCCTATGTTTTTGGTAACTGAAACAACCAGTTTTTTTTTTTTTAAACTAACATTTTTCCTGCGGAACATAAACATTAAAACCAATTTAATACTCCAATAATTCCATAAATAAATAAATCCTTTAAACCAATTAAATTCAATATCAAATTCAGGAATGAAACAATGCTAGCAACCTAAACAACCGGTTCACTAGACTAAACAATTATACACTAGAGCCTATCATCCTCTTCTCTCGGCCTCGATTCCACGATCACACTTTTCCTTTACCTGCAACACATGGGAATAAGAGTTGCGTAAGTATTTCATAAATACTTAGTGAGTTGCTCATCCCGCCTACCGGACACGCCTCTGTGTTGCACCGGAAACGTGAAAATCCTCACGTTACACGAATCCGGCGAACATGAGTCGCTTCCCTGCAATAAAACACGACATATACGAGTATCCAATCCATAAACAACACGGAAATCATCATCAAACAATCCACAATACCAATCAAATCACCAAACAACACCGAATATCCTCATTGCCTAGAAACCGCGGTCACAACTCACCTTAACTTAATAAGAATGAAAGGATTCGGATTTGGAACGAAGGAACTACGCGATTCTGACCCTCTAGACTTGAAAACCTCACGATCACCCGAGGAACACGAGAGAAACGGAACCTAACACCTCTAACACGCTAAGGAGAGGTTTTGGATTGATTTCTTTGCAACAATCGAATCCAAAAACCCCCAAACTCCCAATTCTCCTCTCAAAGACTCCTCTTTTTCTCTGTTTTCGACGGCTCCCAGAACTGCATGCAGCCCTAGGCACTTATATACGATAACCCGAGCCAAAACCGCGATTAAAAAATCTAATTAACCTGGTTTAGAAAATGCTCGTGTCGAGCGACACACAGGGCCGTGTCGATCGACACCAACAAAACCTTCGTGTCGATCGACACGACCACCAGAAATCATAATTTATGGGTTGTGGATGTTACAATTCTCCCCCCCCCCCCCTAACACTGGATTCATCCTCGAATCCTGAGACACAAGTCCACACCGGACCACACTTTGACCCGCACCGGCCAATACCGCAAGAGATTCTCACAAAATCCCAAAAGTCCACAACTAACTCCACATTTATACGCACGTTTTCAGACATTTATTATGTTTTTAACTCATCATACACACACACACCCTAAGGAACCACCGTCCCTCCGAGAGAACTACCGTCTCTCAGGACTATAGAGAAAACCACAGTCCCAATATAGGCTCTCGGTACAATAAAGGAAATCACCGTCCAAATATCAGTACACAGGAAAACCACCGTCTCCTGGAGAGAATCACCGTCTCTCAGTATATATACAGGAAACCACCGTCTCCGATACAAACTCTGGAAGCCACCATCTCCTAACAAAACGCCTACCCATAACAACAATAAGGACCTAAAATCTACTCTAACAGAAACGCGCAAGGTTCCTAGCCCGGAGTACTATAATGTAATGTTTCCAAATCCTGACTAGGTCTGTCCAATTGATGGCACAACAATCAAACAAGAACATGTACAACCAGCTGTAGACCCAGAGTTGGATCGATCGATTGTGCAACAATCAAACAAGAACATGCACAACCAAGACACTACATCCGATATCCCGGTCGTTGAAACCGAACACACAAGAAAAATCATCGAGGTCTGTATTTTGTCTCATGTTTATGCCATGGTCAGGTATTGATTACTCATACTTACCGCCATCATCACACTCTCAGGACGTCTCCTTTGAGGTAATGATGCTGATGCCACTCCACTCTCTGGACGTCTCCCTCAAGCTCTGGCTCTATATAGGAAAATATTTCCTTAGAATAATCAACACATACGTGAACAAGCACCTGAGAACTAGGAATACTTTCCTTCATATTAACAAGCAACAACCTAATCTAGCAAAACAACTCTACTCCTGCAGAACACTTAGCTGACAAAACTGACTTCCTGAAGATCCACACCTCCACTTCGAAGCACCTCACCAAACCAAACTTCTCGCACGCCCCAGGTATCTATTGCTCTTAACTCAGTCTACATCTGACACCCATAGGACGCATCTTGTGCCCCATCAGAAAACATACCGTTCGCACTCTCGGGACGCATCCATCGAGTCAACGGTCTCTGGGAAACACACATCCCAAACAATATACTGGAGAGCTCACATCTCCTCAAAGCAC
Source organism: Draba incana (assembly GCA_963576765.1). NCBI lineage: Eukaryota > Viridiplantae > Streptophyta > Magnoliopsida > Brassicales > Brassicaceae > Draba > Draba incana. The sequence goes on from OY755206.1 coordinate 20,787,578, forward strand.
ATGAGTTATTCGGGACCGCAGTCCCTAGAGCAATAAATACCGAGCACTGAATATCGCAAATTGGACTGGCCAACAAGGGTTCAAATCCACTCCAGACGCCTCAGCGTAACCATCCATCGGCCAATATACTTGCTTATACACTTGAACATCCTATTCGAAGAGACCTGAAACTGAACCGACTGCCACCACTTACTCTTACTCGAATGACCAAACACTTTGGTTTTCGGAAACCCTTCCAGAACTAACCTCGGATGCATTGCCTAATCCTCGTGAACTCTGCTTCTTTTGCTAACCCAGACAACCTCCCGATAACTGAAAAGCTCCTTGCTCGTTGTGAACACCATCCTCCGAAAATTGATCTCCATGACAGAATATGATGTTACGCAAGAGACCAAGAACTCCTCAAAAATACTGGTTTGCCATCCGTTGCGATGAACCTTAAACTTTCAGATACTCCACTCTGCCTTCCTGCAACCAAAACCGGCGCTTCTCCTAACCGCACTTGCTCGAATCCGCATACAACTTCTGCTCCCGAGCCTCTAGAGCCAAACGCAATGAACTTCATGCTCCTCAGGATTCTTCGAATAGTCCAAGATATAACCGTTGAGAATGAAACGAACACTTCCCAAAATTCCTTGATCACGTCGCAGTAATCCCATGCATACCGCATGCACATTTGTCAAGCCGAAAAGCATAACCACAAATCGAAATGCCCATTACTTGACTAGATCCGCCCTGAACCTTTTATGCAACATTTTTAGTCCATTTGGGCCTGGCGGCCGATCGTACAACAATCAGACAAGAACATGTACAACCACCCGTCAGCCCTGACTACGCAACATTCTAAATCCAAACTAGGTCTGGAGGTCGATCGTACAACAATCAAACAAGAACATGTACAACCACCCGTCAATCCCGATTTTGATTTAACAAATGCTACATCTATTACCAGAACTCTATCCAAGGCCTAGCCTGACCAACGATACTTCGGCTCACAACTCGAGCCTCCCAAAACGTCTATTACAGACCATACACTTGACCTATCCAGTCAACACTACTCAAGATCCTCACCCAATCCTCAAACCCGTCCAACATGGACTAAATCTTTACCTGACTTGGCCAATACCACACGAGATCCTCTAATGATCTCAGAGGCTCCGTTTAATCCATCAAGAAAAACATACCGCTAGCACTCTCGGGATGCATCCCTCGAGCCAACAGTATCTGGGGAACTCACCTCCTCGTAAGAGATCTCACATCCCTTGTTATTTATTCTGGGAACTTACTTTCCAATAAGTATACAGGAGAACACACCTCTCCTATGATTAGGGCCGCCTCACGTGGTATAGTCTCGATATTCCCAGCCTGGAATATCCTCAAGAAATGACCCACACTGGTCCACACATATAACACACATCTACGAACCACACGCCTCATAACTCGCATAAAAATAAATAAGGAAACCATCTTATAAATTATCAAAAATGAAAATCGTTCAACACCAACGAAAATACAAAATCCAGAAACAACAACGTAAGGATGGAATTCTTAAAATGAAAGCAAACAAAAACAACTGCGATAAAAGAACGCTTATCAATCCTCGAACTGATCTCCCAAATCTTGCTCCAATACTGTCGCCGCATCAACCCGCTCCTCTACTACTTATAACCCTGCTGTGCTCCTCCAAACTGAGCCAACGGGTGCTCTGCCGCTACTTGAGCCAAAGGTTTCGCTGCTATCGGATGAACCAATGCAAGCGCCAACGGCTGCAACTTGGGACACATCGGCCTGAAATGTCCTGGCTCTCTGCAATAGAAGCAAACCTTAGTCTCCCCGGAAAACTTAGGACAGTTCGCCACACGATGCTCTGAACTCCCGCATCCGAAACACCCATAAGTGCCGTGACTACCTGAGCCTGTCCTAGAAGCATCATCCCATCTCCTCTTCTGACCCTGCGCAGGCTTACCACCTTTGCTAGAACAGGTCCGGAACCAATCTGCGGTTGCTGCTGCTATCTTGGTTGCACCACAGGAGCAACTGCCACTGGACCTACTGCGGCTGACTACCCTCTCAGATCCTCCTCGATCCCTACAGCAACCTCTACCAGCTTCGCCCTCGAGGCGTACTCCGTCACTCAGCATCTGGTCCGCAAATCCGACTGTAGTCCCCTCAGGAACCTCTGAACCTGCGCTCGCTGATCCTCTATGCCCCTATCCGCGTAGACCAGCAGCCTACTGAACTCGGCATCACACTCACGGACAGTACGATCACCCTGCACTAGCTCCACAAACCTCGTCCCGAGACGATCTATAGCCTCCTGAGGAAAGTACAAAGCGTTGAAATCAGCCACAAACTCTCCCTAGGTCCATGCTGCACCAGGCCTCCTGGCCTCTAAAGCTCTCCACCAAGCGTGGACTGCCAACTCTACCCTGTACTCCTCAGGACAATGGACTGAGCGGAAATTGTGCTCCACACGCAAACGCCACTCATCTGCCTCCCCATGGCTAACACCACCCGAAAAGAAAGCAGTACTCATCTGACGCATCTGACTCACCATTTCTAGGTAAGACGAACACACCTCTGCAACCACAGCCCTCGGCTGCACCTCTGCCACAGGAGGCACCACTGGAGCCTAAACCGGAACCGCCGCCGGAAACCGCTCTAACAACTGAGCCAAAAAGCCCTCCATATGCTCCCATCGATCCTGAGCTGGAGCAGCACCCGCACCTGGGCCCGCTCCTCTGCCTGCCATACCGGCGCCTCACCTGGCACCCACATCACTCACACTAGCACTACTGGCTTCGCCCACGGATCCCTCATGATGCGTAGGAGTCTCAGACGCATGCGTAGCACTTAAAGACGACTCAACCGCTGGTCCACGACCACGCCGACCACTACCACGACCTATACCACGACCATGACTTCTAGCTCCTGAAACCATCCCACTGCACCCATACAGAAAAGGATACTAAGCTGCAAGAAGTCACAATCAATCACAACAACTTACCGCAGAATCATTTTAAAAGGCCGAAGAGGATGATACTAAGACACTAATAAATTGACCAAGCACACAAAATAATTTTTAAACGCATAGTCTGAGTCATCCAATTTCCATTGTCCTAAAACCGTCTAGGCTCTGATACCAAAATGAAACAACCAGTTTTTTTTTCTTAAACTAACATTTCTACTGCGGAACATAAACATTTAAACCACTTTAATACTCCAATAAATCCATAAATAAATAAATCCTTTAAACCAATTAAATTCAATATCAAATTCAGGAATGAAACAATGCTAGCAACCTAAACAACCGGTTCGCTAGACTAAACAATTATACACTAGACCCTATCATCCTCTTCTCTCGGCCTCGATTCCACGATCACAGTTTTCCTTTACCTGCAACACATGGGAATAAGAGTTGCGTAAGTATTTCATAAATACTTAGTGAGTTGCTCATCCTGCCTATCGGCGTAACAAGCAGGCTCAGATAAACGATCAAACAATAGAATTAACAAACCAAAACAAAACAGCTCAAGAATCAACAATTCCCGAGGCAGATCATCTCGTGTCGAGCGACACAAGCAATGTGTCGATCGACACGACCTACGGGTGTCGCTCGACACGACAACAGCACTCGTGTCGCTCGACACCCTCCTGGTGTCGATCGACACGTCTCTGTGTTGCATCGGAAACGTGAAAATCCTCACGTTACACGAATCCGGCGAAAATGAGTCGCTTCCCTGCAATAAAACACGACATATACGAGTATCCAATCCACAAACAACACGGAAATCATCATCAAATAATCCACAATACCAATCAAATCACCAAACAACACCGAATATCCTTATTGCCTAGAAACCGCAGTCACAACTCACCTTGGCTTAATAGGAATGAAAGGATTCGGATTTGGAACGAAGGAACTACGCGATTCTGTCCCTCTAGACTCGAAAACCGCAAGATCACCCGAGGAACACGAGAGAAACGGAACCTAACACCTCTAACACGCTAAGGAGAGGTTTTGGATTGATTTCTTTGCAACAATCGAATCCAAAAACCCCAAACTCCCAATTCTCCTCTCAAAGTCTCCTCTTTTTCTCTGTTTTCGACGGCTCCCAGAACTGCACGCAGCCCTAGGCACTTATATACGATAACCCGAGCCAAAACTGCGATTAAAAAATCTAATTAACCCGGTTCAAAAAATGCTCATGTCGAGCGACACACAGGGCCGTGTCGATCGACACCAACAAAACCTTCGTGTCGATCGACACACTCCCTGTGTCGCTCGACACGACCACCAGAAATCACAATTTATGGGTCGCGGATGTTACAGTAACCCTAAACACTTTTAACCTCACCACTAAATTAGCCTTTCCTAATACCTAGCCGTATTCCTTGACGATATCTTTGACCAGAGATTTTTACGAATCTAAGAGAGTAAAAGAGTCAATTGATTTGAAGTTGAGATTTTGCAGGGACAACAATTTCGGACATACTTTCGAGTTCATAATGGGAGACGATGAAAAGCGTCTATGAACTCACCTTGTCTTTACGTGGCTTACAGGTTTAGAGATCGAAGCAAGTTCCAAAGAATATGTGAGTTTCCGTGTTTTCAAACCTCTTTTTTATTCTTTAATTTTGCTTGGGGACAAGCAAGGTTTAAGTCTGGGGGAGTTGATATACCTCATATTTTACCTATTTTACTATCAATTTTAAAGCATTTTCTAAGTACTTTTATAAGGTTTTACCCCAAAGAGGTAGTTTTTCCTCGTATTTCTAGTTTTAGAGTGTCAACAGGGAAAATCATCAAAAAGGAGCAAAAAGAGCTTAAAGTGGTGTATTCTAAGCTACAGAAAATGAAGAAGGTGTAGAATGAAGTCAAACGTTGATGGACTTTAAGGCCGGCGTTATGGACCATTCTCAGCTCAAGATGGAGTGTTTTCAAGCCCATATCTGAGCCCAAATTCACGTCGCCGTTTTGATGATCCTAGGTTTGAGGAGTTATGACAAAAAGACGTTTTTGCCTACGAGAAGCCCAAGACCATAGTACTATAAATACTTGTTTTTAGCCTCTTGTTTTAGGTGGTGCCGAAATAATAACCACTTTTACTGATAAAGAGCAGCCTCCACGTTTCCCCTTGGGGGATTGATCATAGATCTTGTTTTAGGAGCTTTCGGTGGACGTTCTCGCTTTGTACTTCACTATAGAGAAGAATCTTCTTATCCCTACTCTTTTAATAAAGTTTCTTTATCATAAATCCAATGTTTCCTTGCTGTTTTTTGTGCATCATGCTTGAGTAATTCAATTGTTAGGTTTTAGGTTTTCAATGAGTTTCATAATTCGATAATTGGTTGATGATTGTTTAGGGATAATAATAGAATCTTCATCTTTACTTGTACTCTATGCATAACTTCTAAAAAAGCTATTTAGCGGTTTGATCTTAGGTTGATATAGATTCCAAAAGCTTTTATATGGATCGGAACTAGTATTTGATGAGCCAAGCGTCTTAACATTCCAAAAGTTTAGTTAAGTAGTTCGGTGAACAATATCATAACTTGAACTTTTCTTGCATATTTTCGCCTTGTAATAACCACGCGAAAGCCAAGTCTATTAGGGTGAATGAATATAGTAGTCAGAGCCTCGAAAGGGGAATGATTATACCTTCGTGTTATGAGTTCTGGATGGTGCGGTATATCCTAAAGTCCCTAGATTAAATCAATCATTATTGTTGCATGATTCTCTGCGATTTCCTAAGTCCTAACGTTTTCTCTTATTGATTTTCCTTTTTATTTACTTTCTTTGCATCACAACAAAAACCCAAATCATATTTTGTCTTAGCTTAATTTGCATCTCATAAATTTGTAGCGTATCATCTTTTCAGTCCTCAGTGGTTCGACCCCTAAATACTACTGCGTTTGCCTGTGCACTTGCAGCTTATCTAGGGTTTATAAATTTAAAACTTGCATAAAATAAAACCCTATCAAGCGTACAACCAAGGAGTTCCCATGATGGCGTTGTATACCGAAAGAGTATCGATGACCACGAACTTGACCTTTCGGGTAATTTATGCGACGTAAACTAGGAGTTTGATTGTTATGATAGTTGTCATTGTATCGTTCGCAAACCCCGTCAAGAGTCGGGTGCAATACTTGATGTCATCTTTGTCTACTTCCAAAAAATTTAGCGTTGTTTTATAGATTAAATCGACCAAGCTACCAGTATTGATCATGATCCTTCCAACCTCACAATCGTTAATAATGAATTCTATTACTAACGGATAGTTTTGAGTCCTTGGTATCGAGCTCGTCGAACATAACAATTAATTCTTCATCCAATGGAATCGAGCAGCGTTGTGACGTACCGGCCAAGCACTTGTATTGCTGGATCATCCTTATTGAGTCATTATATACTTCTAAGCCACCCATGTTCATGTTGATGCACTTTCGGGGTGTTGAGTTATTTCTGTCTCCGTGAAGATCGTCTCGGTCCCGTTTTGGTGGATTTGAACCTCTTTGGGGAGATTTCTGGCGTTGTGCCTCCTCTTCTTTCTCGACTCGTTTTTAGCAGCGTTTTTATGATGTTCGACCATAGAGAGTTTTCCGGTCTTGTATTCTAGCAACACTGTGTACTGAAGGTGGTTGCATTGGGTCGTGGTATGACCCTACTTCTGGTTGTACTCACACCAACTCCTCAGATCGCCCGTGTTACCTCCTCGGGTAGGTTTTTCCTCAAATCTAGGTTCCGAATCGTTTTTTTCCTCCGCGATCTAAAAATTATGCTTTGTATGTCCTCGGCTATTGGTTTTCTCCAACGGATTGGGTTCCGTAATTGCATTTCGTTTCTACTTCATTAATCTTCTTCCAACTCAATAAAGCGGGATGCCTTATGCATGGAATCTTCGAGGGTATCATGTTGATTTAACTTTAATTCTCGCCGAAACTGTGTTTTTGTGAGGAGGGCATTCTAAAGAGCTTACATGGCTGCTTTGTTTGACACGCTTATCCTAGATACAGTCGTTTTGAAACGCCGCATAAATGACCGAAGTGATTCTCCCGGCTTTTGTGCTAGTGACCACAAGCTCGCAGTTGAAGCTCGCTTCTTGATATCCATCGAGCAATGTTTTAAAAATACGTTAGGCAGCTAATGAAAATTGTCGATGAAATTTCTCTCCAGTTGAGAGAACCATGCCAATACGTCACCCTTCGGGTTCTCAAAGAAAAACTGACAGTTGATGGCTTCCTTTTCGTCGGGAGGGAAGTGCACTCTTCCAATCGCGATGTTGAATGCCATGAGATGCTGAATCGGGTCGGTTGTTCCATCGTAGGGGATGATTTTAATTTTCGCGAGATGTTTCACCGGGGTGTCCACAATTCGGGCCGTGAACGGAGTCTGTCTAGTTTCCTTGAGCATCCGGTCGAGCTCGGGGGCCGAGCTGACCACGCGGTGCATTCTTGACTTCATGGTGCATATTGTCTCCTTCATGGAAGCAATCTCAATGTCTCTTGCGTCATCAGTAGTTGCTGGGGTTACAATGACGGTAGATCAATTTTTGGTGGGGAAGTGATGTGGGGTCTGCGTGTCTGGGAAGAGATTTCGCTCTAGCCGATTTGGCCTCGCAGTTGTCACATAATTAACTCTTGGCTTGGTAATTTGAGCTTTCTCTTCGGACCGATTTACTAAAGAGTGATCTTATCTCTTATTTCCTAATTTTTTGCGACTTGTTTTGGCATTGTGGGGATATCGTCCACGGTGGTTGGCTCCTCTTCCGGTGGTGGAGTCATCTCTCTCCAATCTTCGGTATTCTCTTCTACGTTGAGGTTGGCCGCCTTATTGCCGTCCTCATTGTTCTCGAGATTATTGTAATTTCGATTTCTGGTATTCACCATGTTTGCGGTAGTGTTCTCTTGCTCTTCTATGCATATCATTGTCTTGAAGATTGTCTTGTAAACAGATTTTACTTGCGCGCCCAACAAATCTAGAGGCCCCACGGTGCAAATTGAAAGTATTTGGTTCGTGTAAACAACCTCAGTCTCCTTCAAACAAGTGGGATTTAGGATTTGAGGGAAAAACAATATGAAAAGCTTAAAGAAAGATCAAGAATGTTTCCAATGAAGTATATTGCTCAAGAGAGTTGCGGATCTCTTTTTGGGTGAAATGAGTTACAAATATGTACTATATAATCTTTTCAGAGTAAACCCTACAAATGCATGGAAAATATCCTAACTAAGATGATTTACACAATTTTCTCACATATTCTTGACCTTTTCTCCTAGTATTACGAGGTCGGCGAATCTCGAATATATTCGGCCTCTAATCTTCATAGTAGGCTTTCATAGTTATCTTAGGCCTACCTCGTTGCTTCTTGATGGGTAATCGGGTCGGTCGGATCATGAGTCAGGTAGTAAAGGGTGCCAAACCCGGTACCACCAATGGGTATTATTCAATTTTTTTCTTCGGACTGTGGCGGGTCTCGGATGGCATGCACATCAAATGGATGTACACAACGCTTTCCTCCATGGTGATCTTAATGAAGAGTTCTATATGAAATTACCTCATGGTTTTCAAACTGATGATCCTTCACAAGTATGTCTCTTACAAAAGCCGATCTATGGGCTAAAAAATCACCTAGGTGCTTGTTCGAAAAGCTTCATTCAGTGCTTTGTGCTTTTGGGTTGGAGCATTCACTATCCGATTACTCATTATCCACATATGAGAACAAATGTATACAACTGAATATATCTGTATATGTTGATGATATGATTATCTGAGGGAGTACAATGGAAGCTTTGACTACATTTAAAAAACACTTGTCCACTTGTTTCAAAATGAAAGATCTTGGTCCTTTGAAGTATTTTTGGGGACTCTAGGTCTCAAGAAATTTTAAGGGTTTTTCTTGAGCCAACGAAAGTACACTTTGGATATTATCTTTGAAACATGATTTTTGGAAGCTAAACCTGCTACCTTTCCACTTGAATAAAATCACAACTTAGCGTTGTCAGAATCATGTTGTTGTTTGATGTTGAACAATATACGCGTCTCATTGGTCGTCTAATCTACTTGGCCGTAACACGGTTTGATCTTGCATTCTCAGCCCATGTTTTGTCTTAATTTATACAATCACCACGAGAAGAACACTAGAAAACACCCTTGCAGGCTGTTCGATACCTCAAACAGAGCCCATGCCAAGGTATTTTACTACATGCTACTACTGATTTTCAAGTGTCTCCTTAGTGTGATAGTGATTGGAGAAGATGTCCTCTCACACGACAATCAGTTACCGGATATTTTGTTCAACTAGGTGACTCTCCAATTTCTTGGAAAACAAAAAAAAGAGGATACAGTAAGCTGACCGTCTGTGGAGACAGAGCATCGACCGATGGCATTTCTCACACAAGAACTGATGTGGGTTAAAAAGATACTCAAAGATCTACGTGTTCCTCAATATCAACCTATGCTTGTCCATTGTGATAGTAAGGTCGCAATTCACATTGTCACGAACCCGGTTTTTCATGAACGGATAAATCACATCGAGAACGATTGCCACTTCGTTCATGATGAGATTCACCGCGGAAATCAAAAACTGGTTCATGTCAACACCCACTCTCAAATGGTCGATATTTTTAAAAACCCACTTGGTCGAAAAGCGTTTCAAGAATTTCAAGTCAAGCTGGATATTCGAGACCTCCACGCTCCAGCTTCAGAGGAGGTATTAAGCCCAATGGGCATACGTTTGATATACACGTCTTCGATAGTCTCCTTCATCAATGGCAATCTATGTTATCTTTTTTACTTATTTGATATGATAGTACAATCTTCTCATTTACTGTTGATTGATTGTGTACTACTCTTCCAAGCTAGAGGATTATATATATACGTGTAACCATGTACTCAATAGGAGAGGTAAAACTTCTTAAATCATTGTTCTTTTACTCTATTATTTCTCACTAACTTAATTTAGCATAATTTTTTTTAATAGCAAATGGTGTATGCTAAACTGGTGAATCTTGATAAATGGGGATTTCGTGTTATCATTTAAACTCATAAATTAGTTTGGTTCCGGTTAGGTTCATTCAAATATATGATTTAAAAATTTCTTATAAATTATTCATATGTAGCAAAACCAACTCAAGAGACTGTTTTTTCCAAAGAAAATTGTATTGGTGACATAGCAATTTGCTTAGTATTCTAATCAAATAAACTAAGTCACACCAACAAATGACAGAATTCGTCTGTAGTATAGCACATGAATCGAACACAAGGAATCTATGATTTAAACTACTAAACTATGTTAATTCAATCCTAAGTTAAGCAAAATTATAAGGAGATGGTTGGTTCACAAATTCAAATTCAAAACGACTAAGTAAAGATGCGATTTTAATAATGTTATGAGAATATTGAGTCATGGGCCTAGCAATTAACAATAGGTGGTTTGTTTATGATTTACCTAATGATGAAAAGGTTCGTAATTAAAGCTCAATCCTTGAATATGGAACACTAATTAATAATACAAACTAGCCCACTTTTGTGGTACTAATTACTTTGTTAATCACCGAATTTAGCTAAACTTTCATTTACAAATTAGGTTATCTCCAAACATGATAGATCCGTCTCGCGGTTCACGCCCAAGGTATCGGTCTCTAACCTGAAAAGTAGAGGCTGATATATGGCACCTTAGCTCAAATAAACTCCTTTTAATCCCCTTTTCTCCTCCATGCTCTACTGATCTATCCTCTAAGCTCTTCCAAGCTAGATTAGCTTCAAATGATACCAAATATCCTCAAAAGAGATAAAAACATGCAATACGTGCAAAATCCTAATCCTAAACTATCAAATTCAATTCTAGCTAAACTAGCGTAATATGACTCTAAGGATGCAGTTAAGACGTGTAAAAGATGCTAAATGGATATATGAGCCTAGAATGAGCTAAACTACAAAATATCAAGGGCAATTCTAAAACCACTAAAAAAAATTTTGTTCCAAAAATACCACCAATTTTCAAAAATTCCAAAAATACCATTTTTTCTAAAAGTTCCAAAAATACCACAAAACTAAAATTAATTTTAAATATTCAAAACTAAAACCCTAAATTCCAAACCTAAACCCTACCCCCTAAAACTATACCCTAATTGTACAATAGTTAACCCAAACCAAAAAAAATAAATTCTAAGCTCTTGAAAATCAATTTTTGAGTTTGTGGTATTTTTGGAACCTTTGAAAATTAATGGTAGTTTTGGAACTTTTAGTGATATTATGGAACTTTTGAAAAATGGTGGTATTTTTGGAAAAAAAACTTTTCTTAGTGGTATTTTAGGGAATTTCTCAAACATCAATTGGATTTAATTTTTTTAAATTCATGATATATTGGGAAAATTTCCTTTGTATATAAAAGAAAAAGAAAAACAAAATTCTTAATGAGCATTTAGCATGAATTTGTTTTTTTTTTTTTTTTGGTCGTGAGCATTAAGCATGAATTTCTTTTGTATACAAATGTAAAAATGTCTTTTTCCAATAAAAAAAAAAGCTAGGAAAGCTGTGATAGACTCCTCCCAAGGACGTTGCACTCTAGAGTTGGTAATGGGATAAGCTTTGCATCAAAGAAACCGTAAAGTCTCTAAGACCAAAGGATGTGGAACGAATGGTCGCACAAGAGTTGCGGAAGACTCTTGATATACCGGTTGATCCCTCGGATATGACGCACCAAGACGGATCGATGACTCCTTGGATATGACGCACCAAGACGAGCCACACTTTGATTGTGATTCACATTTGATTAATGGATATTACACACCACCAACCGAATCAATCAATGGATATTACACACCATTGAAAGAAATGAAAAACACTCTCAAAAAGGTTCCAAAAATAACAAGAAAGACTTATCTTTTTATTCATGAATATGGGCTCTATAAATAGAGAAAATACATCATAAAACATCCATAATTATAGCTCAACATGCAAAACATCTAGAAAAACCAAATTCAACTATATTTTGAATGTAAGAGAGAGAAGACCCCTTAAATCAATGCTCCTTTGGATTTAATTTTTTTAAATTCATGATATATTGGGAAAATTTCCTTTGTATATAAAAGAAAAAGAAAAACAAAATTCTTAATGAGCATTTAGCATGAATTTTTTTTTTTTTTTTTTTTTGGTCGTGAGCATTAAGCATGAATTTCTTTTGTATACAAATGTAAAAATGTCTTTTTCCAATAAAAAAAAAAAAGCTAGGAAAGCTGTGATAGACTCCTCCCAAGGACGTTGCACTCTAGAGTTGGTAATGGGATAAGCTTTGCATCAAAGAAACCGTAAAGTCTCTAAGACCAAAGGATGTGGAACGAATGGTCGCACAAGAATTGCGGAAGACTCTTGATATACCGGTTGATCCCTCGGATATGACGCACCAAGACGGATCGATGACTCCTTGGATATGACGCACCAAGACGAGCCACACTTTGATTGTGATTCACATTTGATTAATGGATATTACACACCACCAACCGAATCAATCAATGGATATTACACACCATTGAAAGAAATGAAAAACACTCTCAAAAAGGTTCCAAAAATAACAAGAAAGACTTATCTTTTTATTCATGAATATGGGCTCTATAAATAGAGAAAATACATCATAAAACATCCATAATTATAGCTCAACATGCAAAACATCTAGAAAAACCAAATTCAACTATATTTTGCATGTAAGAGAGAGAAGACCCCTTAAAAGGACGTATTAATGGTTAGTTGGCCAAGTTTTTATCGAAAGGTGGGAAGGAAGTTATGATTAAGTCGGTAGCTCAAGCTATCCCAACCTATGTGATGTCCTGTTTCCTTCTTCCTAAAGGCTTATGCCGGAAGCTCGCCAGTGCGGTTTTTCAATTTTGGTGGCGTTTTAAACCACAATCAAGGGGTTTATATTGGATAGCATGGAAGAAACTCTGTCTTTTCAAGAATCAGGGCAGTATCAGATTTAAATCTTTTGAAGATTTTAATCAGGCTCTCTTGGCAAAACAGATGTGGCGTCTGCACCAGTTTCCTAACTCTCTTGCTGCAATGGTCCTTAAAGGCCGCTATTTTAGAAATGTCCACCCGTTCCATGCACCAAAACCTAATCGGCCTTCTTATGGCTGGTGAAGCATATGGGCATTGAAGGCTTTGATTCAAAAAGGCTCACGATGTCTGATTGGTCATGGTCACACCACGTCTGTGTGGGAAGATAAGTGGATACCCGACACTGAACCACGACCGCCGTATAGTTTAACTGTCATCACCAACCTTTTGCTTCGTGTTTCTGATCTTATCAGTCGAGGCCATCATACGTGGAACATTCAGGCAATCCATGCCTATATTCATCCGAGGGATATACCATATATTCTTAGCCTTCGGCTATCCCCCATTATGCCAGAGGATAGTTTTTGCTGGCATTATACAAAATCAAGGGTGTACACGGTCATGTCAGGTTATGATCTTGTGCGGAGTGTGACGGATGCAGATACTCGCTTTTCACTTCAATTTCCGTCTGATAACCCCTTCAAGGCCCATGTATGGAAGCTTCATGCTCCTAACAAGTTACGTCATTTTATGTGGCAGAATTTATCCGGGATGGTGGTTGTTAATGAGTGACTCAACTATCGTCATATTCGGGACTTATCGGCTTGTCCTCATTGTGGGATTCATATAAAGACTATTAATCATGCGCTCTTTACGTGTTCTCATGCTCAGGAAACTTGGGATTTGGCCGAATTTCCAGCTGATTTCCTTTCCAACAGCCTGAGGTCCAATTTTGACACTCTGTTCTGGCGTCTCCCTCACTCTCCATCTCTTTCAGTGGTCATTCAGGCAATTTCTTGAATTATTTGGTATATCTGGAAGGCAAGAAACAACAAAGTTTTCAATTCGGTGACACGCGCACCGACGGAGAGTTTTGCACTGACGATTAAAGAAGCTCGGGAGTGGATTCTGGCCAACACCACATATCATCTACTTGTGCCGCAACCAGAGGCGGACATTAGTATTTCTGCGTCTCCTCTTACATGTTTCGTAGATGGGTCGTGGAAACTTGAAGACCGGACGAGTGGCATTGGATGGGTTCTGCAACTTCAGGATGGAACGACAGATTTGCTAGGGATGCAGGGTAATCAACGAAGTCTTTCCCCACTTCATACAGAACTTCATGGCCTGTTGTGGGCCATGCAGTGTTTACTCAGGAAGCAACAGTTTTGCTCCACTTTTATCACTGATTCAACGGAATTGGTGAAGATGGTGGACTCTCCGCATGATTGGCCAGGTTTCCAACCAGAACTGCGTGATTTGGCACTTTTTCGAAAATCTTTCCCTGATTTCGAACTCATCTACCGGCAACGGCAGAATAATACGAGAGCGGATTTGTTAGCAAAGAATGCGCGCACGCGAGATACTATTTTCCCCTACATCAGCACTTCAGTTCCTTATTGGTTTTCAGATACAGATAATGTACTTGCTTAGTCAATAATGAGTGTCCGTGGCACAAAAAAAAAAATTTGTTACATAATCCCTTATATGTTATTAAAGAGGTGTTTTTGAAAAAAATATGACATGGCTAACAAATAAATATGACATGGCAAGTAAATAAATATGACATAGCATCACTCTCACAAAAAAAAATCTTATCATATGGTAAATCAATAGCTATTTATTACTTGTACAAATCTTTAGTGATTATCAACAACAAAATCTTTGCTAATATTTTTTCAGACATATAAAATAATCACCATAATAAATAATTTAAAATATTAAAATAAATTAATAAAATTATATTCAAATCAAAACGATTTATGTATTCTCTTCACTATGTATCGCCTACAAAAAAATAAAACAACTAATTATTTTCAGTGGAAAATAAAAGTAATTCAAATTCAAGAAAAAAAATATCATTTAGATGAAAAATTAATATCACAACAATTTTCCTTTTACTTATATACAAATTTTCCTTCAAACAATATTTTTTTTCCCATAATCTATGAGATGGATTTAATATTTTAATTCCCTTGAGTTATTCTTTATTAAACGAAACTAGTAATAAAAAAATTAACAGCAAACAAAATTAAATTTAAAATAAATAAATAAATAAATCTTAATTCTCTATATAATCGTGATTTTGAAGGAAAAAAATTCTTTTTATTCTATAGAAAAATTTCCGTAAATAATCATGTCTAAATAAATTGTGACTTTCTTTATTGTTATTTCCCATAATCTATGAGATGGATCTAATATTTATTTTTTCCTTAAGTCATTCTTTACTAAGTGAAACTAATAATAACAAAATATTAACACAAAATAAAATAATTAAATTCAAAATAAATAAATCTAAATTTTACATATAATCCAGATAAATTTTTTGTTTTAATTGATTTCAGAAAGGGGCAATTGCAAATATGCCACTGTTCACAAAAATTTAATCAAATATGCCACTGTTCACAAAATCATTACGAGCGTGCCACTGTTCACTGACTTAATGAAAAAAAAAATTCACTTTCTCTCTTATCTCTCTCACGCCGAGATCCAATTTTTTTTTCTCACAAAATTCTCTTCTTTGAAATTGCAAATCGGATTTGGGTTATGGATCTAGGATTTTTGATTCTCTTTCGTCCATGTAAATCTCTGTAAATTCTTTCAATCGATTTTGATTTCCTGAAGTTTGTTTTTTTAAATTCGATTTTGATTACAAATTTGAGTTTTCTATTGGATTTTGGTTACGAATCTAAGCTTTTTATTCGATTTCGGTTACAAATTTGAGCTTTTGTTTCGATTTTTGTTCAGATCTGGGATTCGATTAGAGATGACGAGAATCGAATTCAGTGATAGAAAAAACGAAATTTGGATGAGAAAAAAAATTTTAGATCTGGGAGATGAGCGTGAGAGAGATGAGAGAGAAAAATAAATCTGTTTTTTTTTTTTTAAGTGAACAGTGGCACGCTGGTAATAATTTTAAAACAGTGGCATAATTGAAAAGTGGCATGCCAATAGTGATATAACTCAAAAATTCTATTTCAGAAAATACTAATTTGCGTAAAACGTAGGGAATCATCTAATATACCCATATATCTAGCTAGAAATATCCTATTCCTCATATCACAAAAAGACACAATGTTGAATATTATTTGTATGTAATAGAAAAATATCATCTTTTTCTTTTATGATTCGTTATAATTTTACGTGGTGTGATGGATTTCGATATGTCCAAGTCCAGTGTGACCAAGTTGTTGCTTAATTTATCTAATTCAAAACGACTACTTTTTGTATAATATTACTACCTTTCCTCGAATTTTCAATTTTGTGTTTCGTTGCTTGTCCCTTGTATTGAATTTGTCGCCTAATGATTTTATTTTAAATCTTACAAAAATATTAAAGTAATGTTCAGTCGTACTTATTAGAAAAGTCCGCACTCCATCTTTTACAGTTGAATCAATATATTCCTGACAACGAGACGCATCTAAATGGTTACGGGATAATTTCAAAATTACCATTCTTAAATTATTTTTTATAAACATATCACTATATTTTTTTTTTTTTTTTTTTTTTGGTCGGCAAACTATTTCATTAAACTTTAGAGTTCAAAAGATTACAACATATATATATCCTATAATTCAAGACAACATAGAAATTACATAATTCGAACTTGTTAATCTAGCTGATTTTGCTAACACGTCAACCTTCTGAACTAAAGCCCTTGGAACCCATTTGAATTGATACTTCAAGCGAGTAGGTTCCATCGTTGCTATATCATCGCAAAACATGAAAATGTCTGCATGTCCTCCTTGTTCTGCATGAAGTCTTTTCCCCAATGTTTCAAACAAATTCTTTGAATCACCATAAAAGGTGACATCTTCATATCCGTGCCTTCTTACTTGTTGAACTGCATCTCTAAGTGCATAGGCCTCAGCTGCAAGTGGGTTTAGCAAGGGGTCAGTTGAAGTTGTACCTCTCATAACATCTTTCCCATTACAATCCACTAACACCCAAGCTATTCCCACTCTTTCTTTTCCTGAATTCCATGAGCTATCAACTAAACAGTAGTTTGCAGTGGCTCTTTCGCTTATTACATCTACTGTAGTTGAATCTATAGCACTATGACATTCCCTATTGCTATTATTTTCCTGGTCTAAAGTTTGAGTTTGAGCTTCTATCCACTGTTTATAATCTAACAATGCATAATTGACAGTGGTTGGGATCAATTCCCTTTTCCCTTTAAATATTAAACCATTTCTCATTTTCCAGATCCTCCATCCCACAAAAGGAAACAAGGGACATCTTTGTAAATCTTGATCCCTTTCATCCTTATTCAATTCCATAATCATGGCTATATTATCCTCTAAATGATTGAGAGCAAGTGAGGTACCAGGAATATGCGTGAGTGGGGAGTGCTCCCATACTTCCTTTGCTACTCTACATTGAAACATCATATGGTTTACAGTTTCTTCACATTCCCCACAGATCATACACATACTGTCAATTCTCAATCTTCTCCTCTGTAACCTCTCTGCAACAGGAAGAGCATTGTGTATAATTCTCCACCAAAAAAACTTGATTTTTGGGGGAATTTTGTATGACCATATCTCCTTGAAGAGATTTTTCTGCTTTTGTGTAATTTCAAAATATTGTAAAGAGTGGATTGAATGGTAACCTGATTTTAGTGTGTAGTGACCATGTTTGGTATGGCTCCATACTACCTGATCTTCCCCTCCGTTAACTGTTGTGCTTATTTGCTTGATTTTAGATATGTCCTCTGGATGCACCATCTGAGTTAGCTTCCCATGATTCCATCTTGTTGTTCCTGGAATCATTAATTCAGAAACAGTTAGGGCAGGAGGGACTGAAGAGTTCAATCTCCTTGCTGGCTTGTTATCTGACAACCAGTTAAACTTCCATGCTTGAACTTTCTTTCCATTTCCAATAATCCATTTCGTTCCAGTTGAAAGAAGCTGATTACCTTGGTAAAGACTTTTCCAGGCATAACTTGAGTTGCCTTTTTTCTCAGCTTCAAGCAGATTTGATTTGGGGAAGTATTTAGCCTTAGATACTCTTGCAAGGAGAGAATCTGGCTTTGTTAATATTCTCCAACTTTGTTTAGCAAGCAAAGCTATATTAAAATCCCTGATATCTCTTATCCCCATTCCACCAACAGCTTTTGAGCTTGCTATCTTCTTCCAGGCCACCCATGATATTTTCTTCTTTTCCTTACTCGCCGACCACCAAAATCTTCTAATTGCTTTTGTGATTTGATCAGCAAGGCCTGTTGGCAACAAAAAACATGACATGCAATATGATGGTAATGATGTTGCTACTGCTTTAATCAAAATCTCCTTACCAGCAGGTGAGAGCAGTTTTGAGTACCAAGCATCAACCTTATTCATTAATTTTTGCTTAATGAAGGAGAATGTGTCGTTTTTGCTCCTACCAATCATTTCTGGAAACCCAAATATCTTCCAAAACCTCCCACCTTTTGTATTCCCATCAAAGAAGATATTTCAGATTTAGATTCAGAGGGAGTAGATTTGGCAAAAACAATTGCAGACTTTTGAAAATTTACCATTTGCCCTGATGCCTTTGCATACTTTGATAGAATCTCCATTAGGTTCATACATTCTTCCCTTTTAGCTTGACAAAACATAAGTGAATCATCAGCAAAAAACATATGTGAAATCATTGGACCACCTCTACTTGCTCTAAAACCTGTGATCTTATTCTCCTGTACATACTTAGATATATTTGCTGATAATCCTTATGTACATAAAAGATAGATATAGGGAGAGATGGGACAACCTTGGCGTATTCCTCTTGTTGGATTGATTTTTCCAACTGGTGCTCCATTTACCAGCACTGAGTAACTCACTGTTGTGATACAAGAGAGAATCCATTGACACCATCGATCTGCAAAACCCATTCTCTTCATTATTGCTTCAACATATTTCCATTCTATCTTATCAAAAGCCTTAGCTATATCTAACTTGACTGCCATATATGGGTTCTTAAGCTTTTTTGTTTGAAGAGAATGTAGTAACTCATGGGTGATGAGAACATTATCTGTAATTAATCTCCCTGGGATAAAAGCAGTCTGATTTTCTGAAATAATATTATTCAACCAAGGCTTTAATCTCTCAGCCAATACCTTAGATATTAATTTATAGGCTACGTTACATAGACTTATGGGCCTATAATCTTTGACCTGTAATGGCGATTCTATCTTAGGTATGAGACATATGTGAGTATGGTTTATTTCCTGGTTAAAAGCACTCGTTTCAAAAAAATGCTTAACAAAATTAACCACTTCCTTTTTAACTATACTTCAATTATGCTTATAAAAACCAACATTCATACCGTCAGGGCCTGGTGATTTGTCCACATTCATCTGCTTCAATGCATTGTAGATCTCCTCTTCAGTAACTGGCCTTGTAAGATTTTGGTTCATCTCTTCAGTGACCTTTGCTTGAATTGGTTGGAGAAACTCTTCCAAATCATCACTACATTCAGCAGAATAGATCTTAGAGAAATAACCAGTAATTATCCTATGGATATCCTTTTCATCAAACCAGGTTTTGCCCTCATCATCATTTATAGAAGAAATTCTATTAAAACTCCTTCTCTGTTTAGTTTTTTCATGAAAGTACCTGGTATTTTGATCCCCTGATTGAAGCCAATAAATTCTGCTCTTTGTCCTCCAGTATTCCTCTTCCAACCTATACTCCTTTATTAACTCTGATTTTAAAAAATGAATATGAGCATAATTCAAAGGGTGGGAATCATACTCTTTGTGCAGGAGCTCTTTTAGCTCATAAATTCTTTTTTGAGAATTGTTTGAAGCTTGAGATGATTTCCACTCAGCTAGTCCATGTCTACACTTCTTAATGGCTCTATGGAATTCTTCAGGAGGAATGTTAGAGCATTGATCAACCCAAATCGATGTGACAACCTTCTGAAGATCAGGATTTAGCCTCCATCTGTTGTCATATCTAAACAGCTTCTTCCCCTTCCATTTATGTTCCTCTGTTGCTAACACTAATGGTCTATGATCAGAACTTGTCCACTGAAGTGCTTGTACAAAAGCTCTTGGAAACATATCCTGCCAGCTTGCATTTGCCATTACTCTATCAATCTTGGTCTTCACATCATGCTTGTATCTTCTTCCGGTCCAAGTGTATCTTCCACCAATCATTTTAATATCATGTAGCCCTAACACTGACAGAAAACTTCTGAATTGAGCAAATGATGCTTCACTCCGTTTAGGACCACCAAGCTTCTCTTCATTAGACTTTATGTCATTCAAATCCCCAAGAATCACAGTTGGTTTATCCATAATAATCCCTGCTTCAGCTAGATTCATCAGGCTCCTCCACTGCTGGTTTCTAAGTTGTCTAACCGGATTTCCATAAATATACAGCATATTATATGAAAACGGCCCTTCTTCTATATACATTTGTGTGAAATATAAAGTAGGCTGGCCTACAAAATTACATTTCACACTCTTATTCCAAAAAATAGCCAAACCACCACTTAAACCATCTGAAGGAAGAACAAAATTGTGGTCATAACCTAGTTCCATCCCCAGCTCCGCTACCAAATCCATATTACTACACTTAGTATCTATGAGGAACAAGATATCAGGTTTAATTTGTCTCCTGATATCTTTTAACTGTGGAATTGTCAGAGGGTTCCCCAACCCCTGACAATTCCAATGCATAGTTCTCATGGCTCCTGTGGTGGTTTTCCTGGGGAAACCACCAAACCCGATTCACTCCATTCACCTTCTATCCTTGCTTTGCTTGTTGGACTTCTATCATCAACATCATGTAACTCGGCCTTACGCTTGGATCCTCTACTAGAACTTGATCTTGTTTCTCTGATAGCTAGAGGGAATTCCCCTCTGATTCTAGCTTGAGGAGAATTACTATCAGTTGCAGCTCTAATGCGATCAAATTCAGAATGAGCGTCAATTAGTCCTTGCTCTGGAGCAATAAAGTGCATTGTTTCATCATTTATTGCTCTTTCATACTCTTCTTCCTCATTTTGCTCAGCAATATCATCCATATCCTCATTTTGCAACTCAGGACTTTGCTGATTAATAGGTTCTGGATATTGGATAATTGGAAGAACCGGCTGGTTAACTGCTTCAGTACAGTTAGTATTTTCATGACTTAAAGAACCACAGGCTTTACAGAACTTCTTCAGCTTATCATAAACAAACCTTAGCAGAACTGGTTCTTCCCCATCTTCCAAATCCAAGAATCTAGTGAAGACCAATTTTCTATTTATATCCATAGTGATTCGAACCCAAACCTCTGTAGGATTCTCTCTAGTTGGTTCCTTGATATTTACTTCGTCTGCTCTACCCAAATGACCACCTATATCTAACACTGTTTGGATGTTTCGATGTTCATTGGGGAGATTAAAAATCTGAACCCAGAAGGATATATCCTGCATATACCTGGGATGATGACGATTTATCCATCTGTCTGTTACAAGCATCCAATCCTTGAATGACCAAGGTCCTCCTTCAAGAATTGCGAGCAGATGATGCTCATTAGTGAAGAAGAATTGGACAGTCCCATCATCATTAACTTGTCCTGAGACACGACCTTCCATTTTCCAAGCACCATGAAATGTTTGTTTGATCCATTTGGGACGATGAAACCGCGGATTTAAGCATCGGACAACCAAGCTTTTGTCGCTGTTGAGAATAGTTCGCCGTCTCGTTTCCTCCGGAAGTTGTATCGGAGATTGATTAGATCCAAGACTAAGTTGCTGAAAGCTTCTCCAGACTTCACGATCCATGATAAAATTGAACAGAAAAGATGAAGAGGGAGTAGATCTGAGTGATCAATATCAAGATTTGTGAAAGAAAACCGAAACTAGTCGGATCGAAAATCGCACTGTAGCGAAGGGGATACCCTAGAAGACTCGGGACAAACATATCACTATTAAATTATCATTTTATAAACATACTACTTATTAAATTTTTAAAAACATTATATTTTAAAATTCTCAATCTTAGAAAAAGTTTTGATCCTTAACAAATCTTGAACTATAAAAACTAAACTCTAATATAGCATAGTTATCAAATACATAAATAATATTAAAATTTTAAATAATGACATTTAAAAAATGGCAGTTTTGAAAAGTGATACGTCAAAAATAACATATCTTAAATTTTTTTTTTTTTTTGCTTGGTTTTCTTTTCCTATTGCGGTTAAATATTTTCTTACTCATTTTATAAACTAAAATATTTCTGTTTTTTTTTTTTATGTCGGCATCTTTCTTTTTTTAATAGGAGTTAAAATGGATTTATATCCCAAAACTGTCAAACAAAGAAAAGGAAAAAATATTTTACCTGGACCGACCTATACAGTCAAAACGAATATCTTCAAAATCTAAGAGAAAATTCAACGAGACTATAATTTAATTGGTGTTCCAAATCTTTCGGCGCTGTACAACTATAAATTCTATTCTGAGAAATTTTGAAAATTCTTGAAAACTTTACATTTTGGCATGCAAATAATAAAATAACTACTTGCCAAGCAATTAGGGGTTTAAATTTGATTATATAACCAGCGTTCGTTAATACTGTCTCCGTTTTACCAAAATAAATTTTTTAGGTTTTTAAATTTGTTTCATAAAGATAGATTTTTATCATTTATTCTTAAAAGTTAGTAGTTTTCAAAAAAAAGATTCAATGACTATTGGTTGAACCTTTTTAAAAATTGTTTATTGTAAAAACTAATACAAAATTAATTATTTTTTTAATATGTGTGAAAAATTAAAAAAAATCAATCTTTGTAAAACGGAGAGAGTATTTTTTGCAAACGTGACATTCATTATCTTTCCGCTCAAATTTTCGTTATTATCAATATAATAGCAATTTATGCATGGGAGATATCATATTGACATATAACTATAACAGGTGGCTTAATATTATTATGTGTTGACGATAAATAAAATAATTATAATTATTCAGTGGAAAGATCAGATGTGTATCGAAAAATTTTCCACTGACAAAGTTAGCAATTCTAATAAATAGACAAGATAAATTCTCAGACCAAGAGACGTGTTATTCAGCGTAATACGGCGTCGTTGGCAGCAGCCACACGTACAGCCTCGAGCACCCATAAATAAAGGTGATGGTTCTTCTCCACTGTTTCGCACTTTACAAAGTGAGACAATACAACTCTTAAAAAATCTCTCTCTCTATCGATTTCTCCTTGTGGTAAGAAAAACAGAGCAACTAGAGATCTCTCTTTCTCTGTGTTCTTGTTCATTGGCTGTTAAACCGGTCTCGAGTATAGCAAAATAACAAGATGTCTATACGAAGAATCTACAGATGTCTGAATTCATTAATTAAAAGATCATGTGCTCGATCTTTGTGATCTTACGCTCAATTACACCCTTATCTTTTCACCTCCTCAGGTTTTCCAATTTGTTTTCTCTCTCGATCTATGTTCTCTGTTTCCCTTGAGAACCACCCCGTTTGAATTCGATCAAGAAAGTTGTCATTCTTTCAAGAACCAAGAACCACAAGAATCAAGAATGGTACGAACACCATGTTGCAAAGCAGAATTAGGGTTAAAGAAAGGAGCATGGACTCCAGAGGAAGATCAAAAGCTTCTCTCTTACCTTAACCGTCACGGTGAAGGTGGATGGCGAACTCTCCCCGAAAAAGCTGGTATTTTATTTATTTATTTGTTTCGCCATTTTTGAATATTCAATGTTGGATCTTTTTTTGTCATTATTGCTCAATTATTATTATTATTTTATAATTAATTGATTTCCTTTATTGTATAGGGCTCAAGAGATGTGGGAAAAGCTGTAGACTGAGATGGGCCAACTATCTAAGACCTGACATCAAAAGAGGAGATTTCACTGAAGACGAAGAATGCTCTATCATCTCTCTTCACGCTCTTCATGGCAACAAGTTAGTCTCCCTCTTTCTCTCTCTATGCATTTTAATGTTTTGATTCCAAATATTGTTCATCACTAATAGTGTAATCTATATGGTGTTTATAATCAGATGGTCTGCTATAGCTCGTGGATTACCAGGACGCACAGATAACGAGATCAAGAACTATTGGAACACTCATATCAAAAAAACTTTGATCAAGAAAGGTATCGATCCTGTTACACACAAGTCCATAATCTCTGACACTATCAATTCAGAAGAACTCCCGCAGAAACAAACAACGAGTGATGATGATATATATCACAATGAGATCAAGGGGAAGAAGAAGAAGAAGAACGACAAGTCTGAATTATCATCAGCTAGATTCTTGAACATAGTAGCTAATAGGTTCGGAAAGAGAATCAATCATAGTGTTCTGTTTGAAATTATCGGTAGTGTTGTCCCACTTACTACTACAACAACTAGTCACACTACTAGTACAAGTGTTTCTGTTGATTCTGAATCAGATAAGTCAACGAGATCTTCAACAACCTCGAATCTTCTCGGTAAGGTGAATCCGACGTCGTCCTCGTCCACGTTCTCTGATTGCTCCGTTAACGATCCTCAAATATACTTTGATAGTTTCGTTGGCAATAACATTGATGATCATGGGGATACTATCGGTTTCTCAAGATTTATGAATGACGAAGATTTCATGATGTTGGAGGATTCTTGTGTTGAGAACAATGTGTTCATGGAAGAACTTGCGAGGCTTCTTCAGGAAGATGAAAACGACGTCGCTGATGTCAAGCCGGTCTACGAACGTGAGCAAGACATTTTTGAAGAGATTGATAACTATTTTGGATGAGTTAATTTCTTTAATCCCACATGATCATGATAATATGATCATATACATACATACATGTATATAGGCATGTGTACCATGTCGATGGATATGATGGTACAATGATGATGGATAGATAATAAATAATAATGAGGAACCACATGCATGTTGGATTATATGGTCATGTATGCGTGTTTTTTTGTTTTTTTGTTTTTTTTGTTTTGTATTGGTTTTCTAAGTTGGACGTCAAGTGTGTTTCGTTGGAAATGGATAACAAATATTGGTGTAATAATAAAAAAAATCGTGTGTATATAGTTTATAAATATTGCGAATATGCAGAACAAGTACAAATAGATAGCATCTGAACGTGAGATCTACATTATTTTACATCTATTACCACTATTGTTATTTAAATTTGAAGTGTTATTTTAATTTTAAGTCTTATTTTAATTTTTAAGTGTTAATTTAATTTACTTTGGGGCTCACAGGCTCATGCTAATGGTGATCGAGTAGCATATATCTGATCCATTTGGCTCAACTAAAAATAGAAGGGTGAATTTGATAAATAACCAAAAAAAAAAATTATATTCTAAAAAATAACAAAAAACCCTAGATTTAAGGGATAGGATTATGCCACATATAAGAGTTTTGGTTAAAAATTAAGATTTTTTTTTTTTTTATGGTTATTTGGCCTAATTTCCCAAAATAGAATCCAGATTTTGTAGATTTTTTTTGACAACGATTTATATATATATAATTGACCTATCCAATAATCAGACACGAGACTCTTATATGTTCCAAGGATAGAAAGATAATGCATTATATAACTATCTTTTTTAAGCACCATGCAGAAAACTAAAGTAAAGGCTGAGATTTGTTTCTGTATAATATTATTGCTAAAGCTGAATGATTTTGCTTTTCCAAGATAGTGTTTTTCTCTATCTAAATAAAGTGATTAGATAATTACAAAAGAACGTGATTAGAAATTTAAACACTAGAATACAATATCGCCGTTATAATTTATATATTGGCGCATATTTTCAATCGAAATTATGATACTCTCGGTATAAACCATATAACACAAAATCTGATCACCCTAAACTGAAAAATCTAGACCTACTTTTCCACTTGAGTCTTACATATGATTTGTAAGAAAAAAAATAGAGTATACATGATGATTTATAATAACTAGGTGAATACCCACGCATACGCAATCCAATCTTTTCAGTAACCATTCTTTTCTGATGACCAGATTCAGCAAGTCAGTCTGCCACTTGATTACATTGGCATGAGACTTGTTTACATTCAATCCCGGCAAACTTCTTGCTGCCCAATTGGAGAATGTTTCCCTAAGAAGATCTTCTTGACAAATGTGTTCATAAATAGAGGGTGATTAGTTCGGCTATAGCTGTAGAATTTTTGCTGTAAGTGTTTTTTGCTGCATATTTTTTTTGCTGCAGATTTTTTTGCTGTAGATTTTGTTGTTGTAAGTTTTTAGCTGTTGTAGCTGTAAGTTTTTAGCTGTAACTATTCTAAAATAAAACATGATTGGTAAGTATATAATATGTGATGTAGTTTTAATTTAATTAGTATGTGCAGATAAAAATTATTATAATTTAGTAATTTATTGCTATTTTAAATATCTAAAATAAATTTAGTTAAAAATAGCAATAAATTTCTAAATTGTAACAATTTTTATCTGCACATACTAATTAAATTAAAATTACATCACATATTATATACTTACCAATCATGTTTTATTTTAGAATAGTTACAGTTAAAAACTTACAGCTACAGCTTATAAATCTACAACCAAAAAATCTGCAAAAAAAGCTACAACTAAATAAATTTTACAGCCCAACAAATAAGACTTTAACTTTTTGACAAGTTACAGCCAGAAAAAAAATATATTATTTTTTTGGGCTATAACTTTAAAAAAGAAAAATACATCATAATTGGTAAAAACTGTTAAGAATTAGATCCCAAAAGAAAAGAAAAGCAAAGAAACATAGTAAAAGATTGTTTCTCTCTGTTGTAGAGAAAACACGACCAAAAGATGACTTTTATGAGTAACAATCTTTTATTAATGAAAACTTGAGTGAATTATTACAACACAAACAAAGTGTTTATATAGACGTGAGAGTTACGACCGAACATACACAAATTGTAACTCTTCAGTTGTAACTTTCAATACAAGTAACAACTCTACTTAAAAGACATGACTCTACAACATACACCCTTTCACTAAACATACATAATTACTAATGAAATTAATAATTATAAAACCTAAGCTCAATTATTCACCAACATTCCTCCTTAATTGAGTAACGGTTTCACTCCACGATTGTTCCTTAGTTCTTCAAATCTTGTGCTAACATCAAATATGTCAACACCCCATTCTTAAGAGAATTTCTCGTTGACAAATTTTCTTCATGTGCAAGTAATGCATTTGCCTCCGATTTATTCCATATAAATGGAAAACTCTTGTGTTTCATCTTGATATTCAATATCCTTCTTCCTTGAGGATCATCTATGAAACATCGATTAGCTTTAAACAAGACTCCATACCCATTTGTTACCGTTTGAGAAACACTTAACAGATTCCTTCCGGTACTAGAAACACCTCTTTGATGATCTTCTCTCCTTGGCTTGCCATCACTTGGATATTTCCTTTCCCTGCCATGATTACTCGTTGACCATTCCCCACTTTGATTGGTATTTTGATACTCTTATCAAGAGTGATGAAGTATGAGACTTCCTTGGTCATGTGGTTAGTACATCCACTGTCAACTAACCATGTTTCATCATTTACTCTTGATGATGTTTCCTCTTTGACTGCACTAAACATCATGTGACCTTCATCTTCTGTTTCTTCAATACTTAGATCCGCACTCTCGGTCTTTTTAAATTTGCAGTTCCTTGCTAGATGTCCCGGTTTGTTACACACAAAACACTTTCTTTCATTGTTTACAAACGTTTGTGAAGAGACACCTTGGTTTTTCGTTTTCTTCAACCAGCATTCACTTTCATTGTGATTGTTTTATTTGCAAACACAACATCATTGATCGGTCTTCTTGTGATGATTATCTTCACTTTTGTTTCTTCCTTTTGAAACAAGCTTTTCTCCATAGAACGCTCCTTCAGTTGATCGTTCTTCTCGCATTCTGCACACTTCTCGTGTGCTCTCAATGTGCCTATTAACTCAGTTACCAGCAACGAAGTCAAATCCTTCGTTTGCTCCATCACAACCACTGTAGAAGTCATAACTCGCACAATTGAATTTGTAAGGGTTGTATGAGAGGTGCGAGAGGTTCGAGCTTTCTTTCAAAGCCGGAAGTGCGGAATAGTAGAAAGAGACGCGTGGTGGGACAAGTCACTTTCTTGCTACGCCCGTTGACTAACTAGAAGAAAGAGAATGAATAGACAGGATAACTAGTTCCCGTTGCTTCTGAGTGAATCACAATGCAGAAAATGTAGAGACTGTTGCTATAGCTGTTAAGAGAGCTTTATTACTATTTTTGAGAGAAAAGTTCTGATCTCATTTTCTGGGTAAATATAATGAGCTATATATAGCTTTCTAATCTAGGTTAAACAATGGATTTGGGCTTGGTCTGTTAAGCAATAAAATGAATTTTGGCCCATATTATTATTAAGTCCATTTTAATTATGAATTTAATAATATTATGGGTTTAACTTAAATTGGGCTTCTATAGGCCCGTTTATGATTTCTTCAAGTCTTTTTGCAGAATTGTTATTGTCGTTGAATCGATCTCACAGGGGTGAAATCCGACCCCTACAGCCACAATGTTGTCAAATCTTCTGGGAAGAGATATGGGAATTTTCTAAACAATTTGATATTCTGCCTTCTTTTCTCCATGAACCCTTAATTGATTTCCCAAATCAATTAGTTTTTCAGTGAAAACCTTTATGTTATCACCTTCATCCATCTTCACGTTTTCGTACTCTCTTCTCAATGATTGCAAATTATCAATCGTACTTGTGGAGATCCTTGAAATTCATATTTCAAAGCATCCCATGCTTCTTTTGATGTAACCGCTGGTGCTATCCGAGAGAAGATTTGATCCGACACGGTTGTTTGCATAATTTGGAGTGCCATGGTTAGTTGGAGTACCATGTTTCATCATTTACTCTTGATGATGTTTCAAACATAATTTGGAGTGCCATCCTTTGATGATTCTTCCTTCCACTGATTTCTCAATCTCACGTTTGCTGGAGTTTGATCTTCTTGCACCGGTCGGTTTGAAATTCTGTTCTCCACCATTGTTCACAATTTTCTCGTCTTGAGAATTGTCGTCATCTTCATTCGCCAAAATTCGTATTTATCCCCATTGAATATGGGAATCACTTGTTGCGATGTCGCTTCCATGATCTCCGATTTCTTTTGATCTTAGTTTGGCCATTGAATCAGAAAGGCTCTGATACCATGTTAAGAATTAGATCCCAAAAGAAAAGAAAAGCAAAGAAACAGAGTAAAAGATTGTTTTGTAGAGAAAACACGACCAAAAGATTACTTTTATGAGTAACAATCTTTTATTAATGAAAACTGGAGTGAATTATTACAACACAAACAAAGTGTTTCTATAGACGTGAGAGTTACGACCGAACATACACAAATTGCAACTCTTTAGTTCTAACTTTCAATACAAGTAACAACTCTACTTAAAAGACATGACTCTACAACATACACCCTTTCACTTAACATACATAAAAACTAATGAAATTAATAATTATAAAACCTAAACTCAATTATTCACCAACAAAAACTAAAGAAAAGTTGTAGTTTTAGGAAGAAAGGTACAACATGATTGGTAAAGATTTTGTATATTTTTTTAAAACGTGGATGTAGACTAAAATTAAAACCCAACCAATCACCCCCTAGGTTTTCCATGTTTGAATCTACTCTTTTATCAGATCTTTCGTAATTGTGAGTCACCTGCACCAATATAATATTTCAAAATTAACCTTGCTAACTTTGTAGAACACTTTTACAAATACATATTTATTATCCGAAGTTATACTAATCTAAACTTCCAAGCAATCCACAAAGAATGTATCAGAAGAAAGTATTAGGCAGCTAGTAGATTCTATCTAACACATTAACCAAATCTGTCATGATTTTGATAGTCAAATTTAAAACAAATAGAAGAGTACGTGGTTTTTTTTTGGCACGCTTGGACAAGTAATGGGGCAGGAGGCACTATGGCAATTTGTCTCTACATTTAACCTACAATGTCTACCAAGGAGACATAAAGAGAGCTTGAGACCATTACCTACCTGTATAAACTTGTTGTATTATAGACATGTAAACCACAAACCACACATTGAAAGTGAGAAAAAACATGTGCTTCAACATCAAGGAAAAGTAAGTAGCATTAAGTTTCAGATTTTCTTGTCTAATTACTTCCTTAAGTACATTAAGGAAGTAATGCTTTTATAACGTATCTTCTACTGAAGCTCAACTCAGACATCTGAATATATCACAAAACATGATTTCAACCATTTTTGAGTTCTACGTAGTCTCTTAAGAATTTTGAAATCCGAAATGAAAATTGGTTATTGATGTTAAGAAAGATCAAATCATGGTTTGTTTCCCATAATTTCGAAAACCATACCTTTTTCTTTGAATATAGGGATCATTAGAGCACCCCCAACGGGGTCTCTCACTCAGTCTCTAATCCATTTAAAAAATAAAAATAAATAAAGAAACAAGAGAGAAAAGGAGAGACGTATGTAGAAGAAGAACCGGAAGAACCTGTTTCTAAATTTTGGAGAGACTTTTGTGTCATATGTCCCTCTATAATTGGTTTGATTACTTTTTAATAATTTAGTATTTAAATAAATAATTAAATAAAAATAAAACTATTAAAATAATGCATATAGAGACTTATCATGTCTCTTAACCGATGACCGTGCTCTTAGTGGACTTGACCACCAGTGGTATTGAGTTCAAGCTTCAGTAAAAAGGCATTCTAGTGATTGGAAAAGCCTTGATAGAGGGAGCCTTTTTTCCTTTCCACCAATTGTTATGACATCCATTGCATTCTCATCTCATGTGGCTCACCGGGCCACAACCATGTTCTTCTAGCAAAACCTATTGAATGCCAAGCCTATAAATCCAAGAAATTTTTGAAATGAAATTCGAGCAATCTAATAAAAATGTTTAAAAATCTTTAGATTGAAATCTCAGCATGGAGGCAAAGAATGTAAAGTAATACGGATGAGAATCCAAACCTATGGTCCATAGAGATCGGGTTGTAAGGATTTATTTTCATCCAATGGTTTATCAACTTGTGAGCGAAGGAGAGAAGAAACTCCATGAATATCTCTTTAGCTTAGTGTTTATCTTTTGTGTTTGCATTTTACTTTATATTTGGGATTTGGTTTCAGAAATAAAAGAGTGTTCTTGTTGATTTGTGAGCTTGAGATTACAAATCATAACAAATGATATCAGAGCTAGGTCTTTACCAGGGAATGTCACAGGAGGTTTTATCGGCGAGTGATTCCTGATGGAGATGGTGATGTTGCAAATCCTTTCCTTGATGGAGAAGATAGAAAAAGATGGGACGAAAAGATGCGGCGGCGCGTAAGTGGGAGAGGCAGGAAAGAGAACTCTTTTACTCCACAGTGGCTCCTTCAGACTCGTATGAGATCTCGAGCCATATCGGAGCATCCTTGAAGCACATCGAACCGATTGTGGTAGACCTGAACCAGCCATTGACGAAAGTGGAGGAAAGAAACAACGTCGGTACCTGGGAATCCAAAAAGATGATCGAGCATATTTCTTTCCAACCGCGCCAACAGAAGAGCAAAACGAGTCAATCTTGCACTGACCTCCGGTACGATATTGAGTCCAATCGGAGCATCACAGACTGAATCCGGTAAGAGAGAAGGATCGGAGAAATAAATAGCCGCTTACAAATCCAAATTGGTGGAATCGATCCATGTCGAGGAACCTAAAAAGATGATCGAGCATATTTCTTTCCAACCGCATTTGTGAAAGCCAACGGAAGAGCAAAACGAGTCAATGTAGCGGAAGCTGGAGATCCTTAACCTCACCGGAGAAAACGCAGGAGACTGGGGATTGAGAGTAGAACATTATTTTGAGCAAGGAAAAGAGTCGAAATCACTAAAGTTACAGATATCGAAGATAAATGGCCGTGATTTCATCGTTTAGCCACCACTGCACAAGAGCTAGCAGAAACAATTTGGGAGAGATCCATCATGATTGGGTTAAAAGTTAAGATGCGATTAGGTATGAAGAAAAGTGAGCTGAGAAATTCCAGGAAGCTGATGATTGTGGCAAAGACGGAGAGAGATTGGTTTGCTACGACGACAACACCATCAGAGGTCAATGGTGGAGGAGCCGATCATCGGTGGCATCGATTTTAGCAATACAAATACATGGCCCAACTTTCTCAAACATATCCAAACAATGGGCCTGGGGAATTGACTAACAGGCCCAAAACACCATCTTCCTTAAACAAGCAGACGACGGTGTTTTCAGGTTATCACCCTCGAACCCCTAATTCCAACAATTGGGTGAAACTATTATCCCGGTGGTTGACGGCGGTGGAAATTATGAAATGCAAGACGAAAGGGCTGCTTTTTCAAGGCCAGGAGAAGTGGCATACTCACCATGAGTTCCTAATTCTATGAGCCAGCCCTGGCATGCATGCCATTACTGTGACGACAAGTTTACTAGCATTAAAACCTGGAAGCGTTGATTCGGTCTTAGACATTCAGTGGCTTGAAACTCTTGGTGGGATGAAGGTAAATTGGAAGTTACATGTGTTGAAGTTTCAGGAAGATGAGTATGTTAAATGGGGCTACTAGTCTTGGTTTTGCCTTAATCTCTTTAAATTGTTTGTGGGAAGCAAAGGGTCAACAAGGGCAAGGGATGATTATCAACTGAAAATTGCAGGTGGTAAGGTTTAAAATGAACATCGACATGGTGGTATAAGAGGAAACTCTAGTCTATATTGTACTTGGGTTGCGTTGAAGTATTTATGTAGAGCACTTGAGCAACACAATGAGGGAATGATTGTGGAATGTGTAAGTTTGCCAACAAAAGCGATACGAGCGGTTCTCAATTCATAAGCGTCATTGTCTCCTCTAATGGTGTTAGAGAACAAGTTGAAGGGAAGAGATGCAAGGCTGGCTTCATTACAACAATAGATTCACAAGGCAGAAGATGTTATGAAGCAGCTTGCGGATTATGATCATCACAGGAACAAGGAATTGGCAGTAGGTGACTTGGATCTTCTAAAAATGCGCTCTTACCATCAACATTCTGTGTATAGAAGAGTGAATAAAAAGCTAGCATCTAGGGTATTTGAACCCCTTGAGACTGAATCACGTAGTAAAAATGTACTTACCGACTTAAGTTGCCCCCGGAAGCTCATTTTTTATGGGAACGGAAAGGTGTCATCAGCAAACAGTCCCAATACAAGGTTGATTTTAAAGGCGCCGGTATTGTTAGGAATGATTCTTTATAGTCTTCGGTTCTCCACCCTTGCAAGTGAAAGACAACACCAAATGAGGCCTTAAGAGAGTAAACCCATCCAGGTGAAGTGTGACTCATTAGATGGTTCTGGAAAGGGAACACGTCAGAAGAATAAAGAGAAGGTTGCACATGTTCATAGATTGACTATAAAGATCTGGTTGTTAAGATCCTTTTGTTTTTCATCAAATGGTTTGATCAACTTGTGAGTGAGGGAGAGAAGAGACTCCATGAATATCTCTTTTGTTTAGTGTTTATCTTTTGTGTTTGCATTTTACTTTGTATTTGGGATTTGGTTTCGGAAATAAAAGAGTGTTCTTGTTGATTTTTGAGTTTGAGATTACAAATCATACATAACCCAATCACGCATATGTTTTTCTACTTTTTAACACTTCGATTCGACATAACAAAAAGTGGAGCAAGCGAAACAAATTCGAGGGTCATAATTATGACATAAATGATGCGGAAGCCGAGGCAAGACATCACACTCGAAAATCATGAGATTCCATCAACTTTAAAGCATAATCACATATTTGGAAATAGAGAACTAGAAAAAACAAAGTAAAGCGTCATCTCACAAATGATGTTAAAATCTTGAGATTAACTTAGCTTAGAGTAATAAAGTGGGGAAGAGAAACTGGAAGGTTGAAGAACTTGAATTCCTTACAATAACGTTCCTCCCGAATTCCTTTCATCAACCAGTATGAGCTCGAGTGTTTCAGATTTGCATTTATTTTATGAAAACCTATTTTTATATTCTATTATAAAAATGTCTTGTTTGCAATAAAAAATCGTTATGTTTTCCATATTTTAAAACAATATCTAAAACAATTGGGGTTTTTGCTAATAATGACGTAAAGCTTTATTTGAAATGCAAAAATAACCCCCTCATCTCATGTTTGTGAAAAATAATCCAAAGGGGTAGTAAAATTACAAATACAGCCTTAATGAGCAAAAAAAAACAAAATGCATATTGACCTTTTTAGCCTTTTGACGTCTACACCGGAAGTCTATACAGTAGAGTAGACATCTTAATGACGCCTACTTTCAAACTGGAAAAGAAGTTTACATCGTAGTTATATCTGATATTTAAATTTATAAATTAAAAAAATATATTTTTGTAAAACTTTCTTGTTCATAATTAAACTATAATAAATTGTGAAATATGAAAAATTAAATTTCACAAAATTGAAAAAAATTAAAACAAAAAGACAAATAGCTTTGAAAGTGAATGAATGAGTGAGTTACATGTTTTACACTAAAGTATAAATGGATACCATATATTCTACTCCAACAAAATTTTGTTAGATATTGAAGTGGTTGGTAGTTATTGTAACTTGATACATATAAGTTATATGAGTTTATGATTGGAATGGGTTTATGTTTAGGAATTCATATATATAGTTTAAGGTTTAGAGTAAACAACTTAATAGAAGTTGTACAGTAAGGTTTTGATTTACGGTTTATAATTTTTACATTTAAAATGTAAAACTTGCATAAAAGTGTTAAATTGTCCACATGTTAGATGTTTCAATGTTTGATACAAGTTTTTATTTAAGGACATGAATAATCCATTCGAAAATAATAAATTTAGGGTTTCGAAATGTAGACTTCATATGAAGTCTACTTTAATATGTAGACTTCATTTACAGTCTACTTTACTATGTAGACTGCATATGTAGTGTACATAGAGTTTAGAGTTTCGTTTTAGAGTATAGGGTTTCAGATAGTATACTTCATATCCAGTCTACATTAACTAGAAATTTTAACCTAACCGGATAATTTAACCATATATATAACAAGTTAATTGGAATCCAACCCTAATTTTGTTAAAAATAAATGCCACAACCACACACTCTCTCTCTCTCCAACGACGGTTTTTTGTTCTTTTCTTGTCGAAGATCTTCATCCTTTGTCGTCGTTAACCACCGCCACCTCTCCTTTACCGAGTTTATGTAGTTGTAAGTCACATAACTCTTTTTATATCTTATCCCTTATATCTTATCGTTCTTTCATTCTTTGTCTTTTTGTCTTCATATGTCCTCTTTTATCGGTGGTATATGCAGATCTGGCATAACATTGTTAACATAGTTATTTTCTCCGATCTGTAAGGTTTCAGATCTAACTGACAATTTTTCATTTTTATCTTCAAATTTGTTTTACATATGTCCATTTACATCTATTTCAGATTTGACCAGTTCATCTGTTGATATATTTTTTTCAGATCTTAGGTGCATTCATTGTCACAGAGCCGGCACACCGTCGTTAACATATTTATTTTCTCCGAACATGTAAGGTTTTCAGATCTGACTGGCAATTTCTTTTCATTTTTATCTTCAATTTTTTTTTACATTTGTCTATTTACATCTATTTCAGATCTGACCCATTACATCTATTTCAGATCTGACCCATTACATCTATTTCAGATCTGACTCATTCATCTGTTGATATATTTTTTTAGATCTTAGGTGCATTCATTGTTGCAGATCTGAGTCACACTTCCTTTCGTCACAAGTAAGATTTGTGTGTTTTGTTTCGTTATTGTTGATTGTGTGGTGCTGAAATCGTAAAAATCAGTCTGCAAATTTGGTTGTCTAGAGAAATATACAATGCAGTCTACGTAAGAAGTCTGCAACCTAGACTTCACTAGACGTCTACTATCACATTTATAGACTTCAAATGCAGTCAACTCTGAGTAGACTTCAAATGAAGTCTACGCAATATGAGCTAACTAGTCACCAAATCAAAAAAATAGATTTACTCCATAAATATTTGTCTAAAACATGACCAACTCTTACAGTGGGTAGGAAAACAACTAACAACGCTTTTATTTTCTAAATATTTTAAGATTTGGAGTCCATATATATAACCATACACAATTTTTCTATCTCATGATAATCACCTAATATACATAACTAATTAGTTGTTACGTGTAAATTATAGTTACATTTAAATTAAAAAAATGGTTATGATTAAAATTATAAGGTTTTAACCTTACGGTTAACCGACGGTTTTAATACGGTTACGGTTAATAATAGTTACGATTAAAAAACGTTATATTTGTAAAATTAGCTCATATACTAAATTAACACAAATGAGAATTAATTCATATATTTACCAAATTATGTATTTTCAAGGTTGGCTCCTTTTCGGGTCGACTACATAAAGGGAATATTACTCATACAGATACTTATTTGAAGAGTTTTTACACTCAAGCATACTTATTTGTCTAGGTGTACTTCTTCCTTCTTCTCAAAATTTAAATCCCAGAATTGCCCTTCTTTGAAGACTGAGTAAAACTAGTTCAG
Source organism: Draba incana (assembly GCA_963576765.1). Lineage (NCBI taxonomy): Eukaryota > Viridiplantae > Streptophyta > Magnoliopsida > Brassicales > Brassicaceae > Draba > Draba incana. Next base: position 20,824,154 of record OY755206.1, read on the forward strand.
AACGAGGACAACATCTGAACCGTCCATCTCTCCTACTTTAGTTATTCATCGGTGTGGACCCCGTCACTTATTTCGTTACTCAGACTTTTACATTTTATTAAATTGTTGAAAATAAAATCCTTAGATTTACTTTTGAGATGAGGTTCTTGCAAGGAGAATTCAAGCAATTTGCAGCGGTGGGAGTAGTTTGTAAATCGAGATAATGGTCGTATTGTGTTTGCAGCGCTGGGATTGGATTTGCAGTTGCGACCGAAGGGGACCTTCAAGTAACCCAAAAAGCTCGTTATAACTCAATTTAATGGTTTTTGGATAATAGAAGACTAAATATATCCGAAATTGTTATTGTGTTTCAAATCTCACATTGAATCCAAGTTGTACACAATTTTGTTTTCAAGTTTTTAAATCTCGTTCCACAATATTTTCTTTACGGAGACGGTGATAACAACAGGAAACGGAGATCGATGAGGTAATAACGATGCTGCTCCGGGTTTTCTTAAGACAATGATTATGATGTCGTAATTGAGGAAGATGAAACCATCCGATGAACCGGTGTTAAGCCAAAGCTTCAAAGTGAACGAGCTTGGCAAGGTTTTATTTACCATGGACAACCCAACCTCTAAGAAGAAGAAGCTCGTGTACAAGTTCAATGTCAAACCTCTCTCATTTGATAAGTTTTCCAATTTCTTTTCCATTTACAGGAAAACAATAAAATGGTGTTAGGACTTTTGTTCTTCTTTAAACAAGAAGTGAGATATATCTTTATGTGTGTTTTAATCGATCAATTCATTTCTTTTTATCAAAATTTTCTAGTTTCTACCATACGTTTGGTAATCTTTCTTTGATAAGTCTTTGTTCTAAACTTTTGATCTTTCTATAGTGATCACTCTCTTATATATCTTACGGTGTCTTTTGCTTCTGGATTTGATATTGTTGCTTATGTATTGAATTGACAATTTTACAGGTTGAGGCGAAGAAAGATGTCTAACGTTATAAATGGTCGCATATGAATGGTCACGTGTAGATGGTCACGTATGAATGGTCATGTGTAGACAGTCACATATGAATGGTCATGTAATGATGGTCACCTCTTCATGTATGATTCTTTTTTATTAAAAGGCACATCTTTGGTTTTCATGAATTGATATAGAGACTCTAGAAAAGTAAAATGTTCTGTATATGAGTGAAGCACATGAATTGAATACCCAAAACTTTAAAAAGTTTGAAGAGCTTGTTTATTGCACTTTTGGTTATACCTTGAGATCTCGTACATGGGTATTGGCCATATAGACCATGTACGTTTTTTATCAATTAATTCTTGAATCTAGCACAATGATTTAACAAAACCCAATCAATTTCACTTAGCTACTGGTTATTCAAGCCCACCTACAATTATGTATCTAAAAACACATAACCCAAGATTAAATATGTCATTATCGTGAAGTAGCTCGAGTGCTTTACAGGAAAAAGAGAAAGCTTTAGATATGGATATTATGTTTCTCGTCAAATCTCTTACTTTTAAGAAGAATGAAAGTTTAATTGATTTTTGTTCAACAATGTCCACGTAATGTTAGATACATTGTGGAAACGTGAAAGAAGTAATGTATGTTAATTTCTAAACCTCTATCAATTCTGGTGAAGCTAATACATTAAATATTGATGGTCACGTAGTAATGGTCACGAATAGATGGTCACGGTTGGGATCACCATTAGAAGCTTAAGACAAGAACATGATTGAGATTATTGGTTTCAAAGTTGAAATTGTTAAGATGGTCAAGGTTTTGTGGTTATACTTGAACATACACAATGGTTACGGCTCGGGTGGTCACGGTTTTGTGGTTACACTTGGTCATACACAGTGGTCATGGCTTGGATGGTCATAGTTTTGTGGTTACACTTGGATAATTTGTTGAGTTCAACATCTCACACAAACCAAACTCAATGGACACCTGTAACAATACAACAATGACAAACTCGATTTCAAGTTTACATGTGTTCACTAAAAAAGCTTCGTTTTTGTAAGATACATTATATATAGAGATAATAACTAAAACAACCTTGAAAAGTCTATTAATAACTAAAACAACCTTGTAGAGAAGTCACCACATGAAAAGTCTTTTAAACCTTGTGATGTTCTATTTATTACAGAAATGCCATCGAAAAAAAAAATAGGTTTTGTATAAAAAAAATTCTCACATTTTTTTTTTTTGATATTTTCATCGACGAAGAAAAAACCGTGAGCGACCCAACGACGACATAACCGTGTTTCTTTGTCTTCTCCAGCGATTTCCTCGTCTCCGGCGACTCCAAAGGTAAGTTTCGGGCTTCTCTCAACTTCTCTTCTCTTCGTTTCTTCTCTTCGTTTCTCTTCTCTCAACTGTGTTCTTGTGCTTCCGGCGATTTCTGGGTTTGTTGTTGTTCTTGTGCACTTTTCGAAAGTTTCGGTGCATTAACCAACATATAATTACAATTCCGGCTTCGTTTCAGTGGTTTTGTTCCGATTCGATTTCTGGGTTCGTGTTCTTTGATGGTAGATTTATTGTTCTTTGATGGTAGATTTATTTTTCTTTGATGGTAGATTTCTGGGCATCGTCTTCTCCGACCAAATTTTTCGTCGCCGGCGAGTCTCTTCGTTTCTGGATCTGAAAAGTCTTCAGTGTTGATAGATTTATTTTTATTTGATGATAGATTTATTTTAGTTTGATGGTAGATTTGTTTTTCTTTGCTGGTAGATTTATTTTGGTAAACATGGAGGTTTCAGAGGTGGTGGCGGAGAGACTTGAGGTTTAACGGCGGTTCTTCTGGGTCGAAACCAAGCCGGTCTTGAACATCGTAGAATTGAATCGCCGTATGAGCAAAAGTCTTCAGTGTTGATAGATTTATTTTTATTTGATGGTTGATTTAATTTAGTTTGATGGTAGATTTATTTTTTTTTGATGGTGGATTTATTCTGCTGGACGTGGAGGCTTCGGAGGTGGTGGCAAAAGAAGCGGAAGCCGTGGATCTATTGGATTCGACAGTGGTAATAGTAGTTTAATTTTGTAGGAAGTTTGTTCTGTCATGGTAGATTTATTCTATCTTCGATGGTATGGTAGTTTTTCTTTGATGGTAGATTTATTTTTCTTTGATGGTAGATTTATTCTGGTGGACGTGGAGGTTTTAGAGGTGGTGGCGAAAGAAGCGGAGGTCATGGATCTGTTGGATTCGACGATGGTGGTAGTTTCATTTGGTAGAAAATTTGTTCTGTCATGGTAGATTTATTTTAGTTTGATGGCATGATAGATTTATTTTTATTTGATGGTAGATTTATTTTAGTTTGATGGTAGAGTTGTTTTTCTTTGCTGGTAGATTTATTTTGGTGAACATGGAGGTTTCAGAGGTGGTGGCAGAGAGACTTGAGGTTTAACGGCGGTTCATCTGGATCGAAACCAAGCCGGTCTTGAACATCGTAGAATTGAATCGCCGTGTGAGCAAAAGTCTTCGGTGTTGATAGATTTATTTTTATTTGATGGTAGATTTGTTTTTCTTTGCTTGTAGATTTATTTTGGTGAACATGGAGGTTTCAGAGGTGGTGGCGGAGAGACTTGAGGTTTAACGGCAGTTCTTCTGGGTCGAAACCAAGCCGGTCTTGAACATCGTATGTTTGATTGTAGATTTATTCTCTGTTCAATAGTATGGTAGATTTGTTTTTCTTTGATGGTAGATTTGTTTTTCTTTGATGGTAGATTTATTCTCTGTTCAATGTAATGAATTGACAGACTTTATGTACTCTAGAAATTTGCTCGCTATATAATTTGTTTCCAAATGCCTTTAGCATCAATTATTATAACATTAAAACAGGAAAAACAAGTTAAAATTGAAAAGGCACACATAATAATAGACATATATTTAAGCTTCACTAGTGGTATGATTATGATCGTATTGACAACAATTAGAACACTTGTGTTCTTTTCTTGGCTGGTATCGCTACATCTCAGTCTCCAATACACCTTTTATCCATGAGTCAGATAATAAGTCTACTACAACATTATTTAAAGAACCTAAGTCAGATAATAAGTCTACCACAGCATTATTCAAAAAATCTAAGTCAAATAATAAGTCTACCGCCACATTGTTTAAATAACCTAAATCAGATAACAAGTCAACTACAATAGTGTTTAAAGAAGCTTAGTCAGATAACAAGTCTACCACAACATTGTTGTTTGAAAAACCTAAGTCACATAACAAGTCTACCATAACATTGTTGTTTGAAGAACCTAAGTCACATAACAAATCTACCACCACAGGGTTGTTTGAATAACCTAGGTCAGATAACAAGTCTACCACAACCATCTCCGGATAATAAGTCTACTACAACTATATGACAACCATCTTCGGATAATAAGTCTACCACAACAATATGAACCTATGTCAGAAAACAAGTCTACCACAACTATATGAACAACCATCGTCGGATAATAAGTCTACCACAACTCTATGACAACCATCTTTGGATAAAAAGTCTACCATCCGAAAAACAAATCTACCATAAGGTAAACAAAAAAAATAACTCTACCAATGTTTTTCGGGAAATTGTTCTAGTAAACGAGAAAAAGATTGAATAAGTCTACCGTCAAAAATATTAAATCTACCACTCAGTATAAATCTACCACCATTTTAATAAGTCTACCACTACAGTCCACTAGTATAAATCTACCACCACTATAATAAGTCTACCAGTCGCAAAAATAAATCTATCACGCAAATTTAACTCTACCGTTAAATAAAATAAATCTACCAATCTTCAGAAATAAATCTACCACTCACAAAATAAGTCTACCGCTCCAAAATAAATCTACCACTGAAAATAATAAATCTACCAATCACTCTAATAAGTCTACCATTCGGAAAAATCTCTACCATCAAGGGAACAAATAAGTCTACCGTTCATATATAAATCTACCGCTCAAAAAATAAGTCTACCGCTCAAAAAATAAGTCTACCGTTCTTATATAAATCTACCATCACAACATGGTAGATTTATTTTCCTTGGCGGGAATTTTTCCCGCCGATTCATTAATGGCAGTTTCGTAAATACGTTTTTTGTTATCAAGGCAAATAAGGGTAAAACAGGTAAAAATTCTCAAAAATACAACTTTCTCATGGGAAAGTTGTTTTTGTTCAAAACCAACTTTCCAAGGTTGTGTTAGCAAACTCCCCTTATATATATCGCTTTTTTGTAATTTTGAGATCAAAGCCAAGAAAAATTGAGAAAGTCGCATACATATAACATACAAATTGGCAATAGCCAAAATTTGCTAACCATTAAACACTAACCACTAATAACTCAATACAAACACATATTGACAAAACCATAAAAGAGTGGCCCTGAAAAAACAAAAAAAAATCACCTTAAGAACAAGCATATATCAATTTTTTAGTTTGTTTTTGGCTCTACATATAATCTATGGCATCCATGGAAATATCGTTTTTCAAGTAATCTTCTCAACTAATATTGTAATTTGTCTTTAATCGTAAGAGAGAAACTATGCTTCTCTTGCTACTTACCTTCTTCAACGAGTGCCTTAATTTGCTTCAAACTTGAAATGGTTTCTTCGTAAAAGTATTGTTGATTCTGATTTTCTTCTCATCATCACAATTTTTGAAATCCTCTCTCCTCTTATCATTCATCGAACACCCTAACCTCGACAAAAACCCAGATTTTAACAAAAACAAAATCTAAAACATGTGTCTAAATCTAACTATTTCCAATACAAAATTTTCAATCCACAAACTGTGATTACAATTGCTAAGAACTCGGATTTCGTGAATTCGAAACCATGATAATGGGGTAGAAGATGAAAATTAAAAAAAAAACTCATAAGACATCGCAAATCGATCAAGAGGGGGTAACATGGTGATGGATTAGAGATCAAACACACCAGATCCACACGAATTGAAGAATCTAAGATCTCAAACTCCGGTTGAACAAAAAATTAAAGGAATGTCTAACAAATGTTATCAGATCTGGTTTCGAATAAACATTTAACCTTGAATTCGGATACCGTTTTGAATAGCCTAACAGGAAGCCTTGTATCATTTTCCACTATCAACTCTGCAGAATCTCTTGCATATCCAGGGAGCATTCATAAATAATTCAACATATATCCAAAAAAACTAGCATAAAACTCTTATAGTAAATACCATAAAACTTACCCAGAACTTCACCGCAATCCTCAACAAACTTCGTCATTAACACATGAATTACACCGTAAAACCACCAATTTCACCCAGTCGCCGCATGAGAACCACCGACACCCGAAACTGTAAATTAAAAACTTATTTATTTAACCCTATTACCAACTCCCAAAGGTAACTGTAAGTCAGTTACATGTCAAAGAGACAGGTTAAATTCTTCTAAACAATAACTCAGGGTCATTTTTCGTCTTTCAACATGCCAAAAGTATACCTACACATTGTAGTAGCTTTTTTGTAATGAAAGTCTTGGAAAGTACCTTTAACCGTAAATAACCCCTACATAAATAGACAGCCACTTGACATTTTTCTGTGGGCGTAATAATTAATGAATTATGCTAGCACCATTTCTCAATTCTCGGTCCAACTCACTCAGTGACCAAATCAATCACACGTACAATATATATATATATATATATATATATATATATATATATATATATATATATATATATATATATATATTTATATTGGTGAAAATACGTGCAATATTTTAATTATATTTGAAAGTTTTCATTAGGGTTAATTTATTGTCTAACAATACAAAAAATTATAATTAAAAACCTAACAAAAACACTCTAAATCTAGTGGTTAGAGTATTGACACATAGGAAGATTTTGGATATAATTTTAGTTATAACTTTTTTTATGGTTAAACAACTAATTTTTTTTTCATTCAAATTAGAGAAATTGTACTGCATACAAGGATAAATTAGTAATTGGAAAAATACACACTCTTTGACTTTTCATAAACCAAAATTACCCATACCTTCATTTTGAAATTTTTTTTAAATAACATATTTGTTATAAACCCATTTATTGTGAATGTCCATATATGATTATGGCCTTGTTCACCAAGTCCCTTCCCCTCCAAGTTATTACTCCTTCCCAAGTAATTGTATCCTATATATACATTTGTTCTCTATGGAATAAGACATCACTCAATTCTCATTCTCTCTTCTCATATTACAACACGTTATCAGCACGAAACCCTAGCCACTCAGCGAAATCTAAAAAATCTAACCACTGAGAAAACCCTAGCCGCCACCATCTCCCATTTAGTTTTGTATTCAATATCTCAAATCCGACCATCACGTAGTGCTCGGCTAATGATTGACACTATCTCCATTTTTCTGTTGACGACATCTCCGATCACACCGATTCATGAGATAAGTGTTGTACACTCTTAACTAATAATTATCTCATCATGTTCATATGTTAATGAATACGACTGTTCATGGTTTAATAGTTAGTCAAGTTCTTTTAATATTAACGTAGTAGCCTTTTTTTTTTTTTAACATTATGTTATGTTTATTAGATTATAATCAGTCCATCCATATTAATTGTTTCATAATTGTTTTATTGCTAGATTGGTAAGAAACAAGCTAGCCAACGATGAACTTGCTAGCTGATGATGTCTCTAACTAGGGGTGGGCATAATTCCCGTTCTGTACCGAACTGTCCCGTTCCATTCCATTCCTGATCCTATATTCCTGTTCCATATTGAATAATATTCCCAAATGGTACAAGTGAGTGATTCCCGTTTGGGAATGGGACATGACGGGACGGGAACGGGAATTCCCGAAATCCCATTTGTCCCGAAGTAAATATTTACTTGTATAAAATATATCTTAGTAGATATGAGTTTCTTAGTTTTTCATATATGTTACTATGTGAGTAATTTTTTTTGTATGCTACAAATCATTTGCAAGAAAGGATTGATCCGAAAATTGTTTTACCTGTTGAGATTTGAGATTTGAGATTGTTGGTTTACTTAGAATTTTATTTTATTTTAGTAAGACTTTAGTTTATTAAGTTGCAAGTGTTAGTCTACTTCAAAATTTATTTTATTTAATAAGACTTTAGTTTGTTCAATTGCATTTTGGTAGTACTATGAAACTGAAGTTTGAAAGTTATTTTAATTTATTGAGATTTTTTATGATATTTCGTTTTGCTATTGTTTTGAGATTTTAATTTTTTTTTTTTTGTCATGTTTTTTCGGGAATTCCCGTTCTGTTCCGTCCCGATCCTGTCCCGTTCCATAATATATATGGGACATAAATGGGACAAATATTTTGATTCCCAAATACCCGTCCCGTTTCCGTTCTCGAAAATTCCCGTCCCAAATCCCGTTTGCCCACCCCTGTTTCTAACAACGACGTTTCCGTCCGATTTCCAATCTGGATTTTCATCGAGATAAGTATTACTTCATTCTATAACTGGTTCAAGTTCTAATCTTAACGTAGCATGAATAAAGTCATTGCATCACGTCTCTTGTTTTATGAATTTATTGTTCTATTATGTTATAGAACGAAAATTTTCTTTGTAGTAGTATCTCTTTGGTTAGACATCCAAGTTTCATATGATTATTGCATTATTATCTTTAATATTTAACCATGTTCTGTTAGCAATCTATATAATATATTATTATATGTCATGCTTTATGACATTCATTCATGAGATTATAACCCACTCGATTTTGATTCATGATCGACACTTGGCCAATTCATATATTTTACACGGTCTGGTCATGATTTGCACTTAGAATCTCATGCTTAATGCGTTATTGCTTTAATCTATATTGATGATGATGCCTCATATTTGTTCGGTCATTGATTTTATCGTTGTTTTAAATTGGTTTGATAAATCAAGGTTCATGCTTTATTCAGTTTATTCATAATCGTTGATTTGAAAGGTTTTTCATATTAGCTCAGAACTATCGGTTTAAATCCTAGATCATAGTTTATTTCATACGAGAGTTTTTGACGATGCGTTAAAACTGTCGAGTTTTTACAATAAAATTCATTAATCACATCTTGTTGATTGTGTTTCATTCCCTAAAGTGAATGTCAAATCTATTACAGAAAAGAAAATGATCATATTAGCCACAGAAAATGGCTATACATATAAAAGTGATCATAAGTGTCAAAAAAAAAAATATGTGTAACATCCGCATTTTTTTTTTTTTTTAAATCAGGGTGAACGATAAGGGGAAATAACCAAGTTCAAATCCAATAATTAAATAACCAATATCCCAACAAACCAATTCAGGAATAGCAAGTCTAACAAAACCAATAAAGTGTCTAGCAACCTAACAGGCTACTAACAAATCCATAAACATAAAACTCAATACTATCATCCCCCGTCCTCACCTCGATTCCACGATCACATCTTTCCTTTACCTGCAACTCAAAAGAAACCGGGAGTTGCGTGAGTATTATCATAAATACTCAGTGGAGCGGTCATCCCGCACAGAATATCATAGATAACAATTAATAGGCAAAACACACTTATCACAATTTAACAGTTAATCAAGTTTTATGTTTTTAAACAATTTTCTTAATTATTAAACATGTGTCGATCGACACACCACAGTGGTGTCGATCGACACTTGATACTCTGGTACAGAAAACTGTATCGAGTGTCGATCGACACAACCACTAGGTGTCGCTCGACACTCGCTACCACGAGCATCATCTTCATTTTGTGGTGTCGATCGACACAACCTCTAGGTGTCGATCGACACCCTGTTACAGAAAACAGAGCCGAGACTCTCCTCTCACGTCTCGGCTCGGAATCACCATTTTACACTTTTCCGATCAACACACAAAATCAACACGAGTAATCAGCCACAGATCATCAATCATCAATCAAAACTCACATAACAAAACACACAAAAGCAATCATCGCTAATCTATGGCAACCATCGCAATCACGCACTCACCTCGCTAATCGAAGAGAATTGAACGGATTGAACTGACGAATTGACGGCCTAGAGTCTCTGATTCAGCACTGGAACCACCGAGAAACTCTTCACGCGACACCACAACACGAACAGATGACGAACACTCGGAAACGCAACCAAAATCCGAACGAACCAAACGATTAACACTCAAAATCTCTTCTTTCTCTCAAACATCCGATTCTCTTCTTTTCCTTCCTGACGGCTCGCGATCCCATACGCTTAAAAAGGACAAGCTAAGGGTTTTGAGCATTAAACCGCGTGAAAAACGCGGTTTTCGCCAATTCAGACCGAAAATAAAAACTTCGTGTCGATCGACACCACCCATCGGTGTCGATCGACACAACCCAAAAATAGCTAAAATTGGGTTTCGGTCGTTACAACTCTCCCCCACCAACACTGGATTCGTCCTCGAATCCCGACAAAAACCGCCAATTACCGGCCTCAACACCAAAACCTGACCCCAAACCAGTCAAACAATCCGAGATCCTAAAACTCGATCTCCGAGGTTCTAGTTCTGTCTCATGTTTATACGCCCGTTTCCCGACATCTATTACTCTTAACTCATTCGACACCCCTACCACTCGCAGGACGCATCCTTTGAGCTATCGGTGTCTCGTGTCCCTTCCACCCTCAGGACGCATCCTTTGAGCTCCGGGTACACAGGGGAACTAATCATCCTCTCGAGAGAACTAATCATCCCTCGATACTCGCAATGGAAACTAATCATCCCAAAGAGTACACAGGAGAACTAATCATCTCCTCTGAGGAACTAATCATCCTCGCTATCATCTTCAGATAATAATGAATGAGTTATTCGGGACTGCAGCCCCTAGAGTAATAAGTTCGAAAACGTCTATAAGCATCTATCGACCAAAACTACCTCGCGTGGCCAACTCGATACTCCCTAAACCCGGAATATCACCACGTAACATATATAAGAAAACACGTCTTATAACAATACGGAGATAAATAAGGAACAACTCCATCTTATTAATCTCAAAACGTAAAAAATCGTTACAACATAAACGAGAATACACGAAACAAAAGCATCAACATGCTAAAAACGAAACTGGAACCGCAAAGAGAAATAAAGTTCACGCTGCGACCTGCTTGTCGAACCACTTCCTGAACTTTAACTTCATCTTCGCCTCTGGCTCCCAAGTCTCCTCCTGGCAACCGCCACAATTCCACAAAATCCTCAACAAAGGAATCTTCTTCCGACGCAGCTCCTTGACTCCTCTCTATCCTCACAGGAATCGCCGGAACCGTCAAATCTGGCTGAAGATCCGCAGGGATCTCAGGCACTAACTCCTCCGACTCATGCAGGCACTTCCGCAATATTGAAACATGGAAAACCTTATGAAATACCTTCATGATCGGAGGTAACTCAAGTCGATACGCAACCGGTCCAACACGCTCCACCACAGGAAACGGACCCATAAACCGCGGACTGAGCTTGTTCTCCCTGATGGATCTGTTAGGACCCCTCAACATAGCCATCTTGAGATATACGCGATCTCCAAACGCAAACTCAAGCTCTCGCCTCTGCTTATCAGCGTAGCTCCTCTCCCGATCCTGAGCTTCCTTCATGTTCAATTTCACAACCCGGATCTTCTTCGTTGTTTCCTGAACATAAGTAGCTCCAAGCATACTGCGCTCCCCCACTTGGGTCCAGCATAACGGCGTCCTACACGGCCTCCCATACAAAGCCTCAAAAGGACCCATACCGATACTCACCTGAAAACTGTTATTGTAAGCGAACTCGACCAAACTCAAATGATCCGCCCAATAACCACCCCAATCCAGCACACACATCCTCAGCAAATCCTCTATAGTCTGGATAGTCTTCTCTGACTGCCCATCAGTCTGCGGATGATAAGCTGTACCCAAATGCACCTTAGTGCCCATCTCTGCTTGAAACGCTCTCCAGAACTCCGAGGTGAACTTGGAATCCCGATCAGACACAATACTGACTGGCACCCCATGCAGCCTCACTATCTCCTTCACGAACCTCTTAGCCAATTTAGCCGCTCCATCGGTCTTCTTAATGGCCAAAAAGTGCGCTGACTTAGTCAATCGATCCACGACTACCCAGATAGCATCATATGTCCGCGAAGTAGGCAAACCAACCACGAAATCCATCGTAATCATATCCCACTTCCACTCAGGAATGGGCAAACTCTGTAGAAGACCACTCGGAACTCCATGCTCGGCTTTAACCAATGAGCAAGTATTGCACTTAGAAACATAAGCCGCCACGTCTCTCTTCATCCCGACCCAATGATAATACCATTTGAGATCTCGATACATCTTAGTCGCACCCGGATGAATTGAGAACTTGCTCGAATGGGCCTCGCTCAGAATCTCCTGCCTCAATGCCTCATCTCGGGGTACACACACTCGACCACGAATCAGAATCGTCCCATTTGGAGAGACTACAAACTCAGAACCTGCCGCTCGCGATAACCCAAACAGACCCTGATCACTCTGCTGAGCTACTCTGATCCTGCTGAGAAGATCCGCCTGCTCAACTGCCTCTAAGCCCAAAGGCTCCTGTGAAATAGCACAGAGATGCAAGGTGCTAATCTCGCCTACCAAATCCTCGATATCCTGCTCACGGGCTGAATCGAACCTCCGTCGGCTCAAGGCGTCTGCTACCTGATTAGCCTTGCCCGGATGATAAGTGATCACCAGATCGTAATCCGCCAATAACTCAACCCAGCGCCTCTGTCTCATATTCAGCAATGGCTAAGTGAAGATGTGCTGCAGATTCTTATGATCCGTGAAAATCTGCACTCTGCCTCCATACAGATAAGATCTCCAGATCTTCAGAGCGAACACCACGGCTCCTAACTCTAGATCATGCGTAGGCCGATTACGCTCACAACCCTGCAACTGCCTCGAAGCATAAGCGATAACTCGACCCTCCTGCATCAGAACACATCCCAGACCAAATCCTGAAGCATCAGTATACACGGTGTAAGGCTTCCCCGGCTCGGGTAATGCCAACACCGGCGTACTAGTGAACATCTCCTTGAGCCTCGCAAAGCTCTCCTCGCACTCCGGCGACCACACGAATGGAACCTCCTTACTGGTCAACTTTGTCATTGGTTGCGCCATACTCGCAAAGCCCTGGACAAATCTCCGATAATAACCTGCTAGGCCCAGAAAACTCCTGATCTCGGTGGCACTACTCGGTCTCGGCCAATCCCGGATCGCCTCAATCTTGGCCGGATCCACCGAAACTCCCTCTACAGATACAATATGACCCAGAAATCCCATCTGCCTCTGCCAAAAACTGTACTTGCTCAACTTTGTGTAAAGCTTCTGCTCCCGAAGCTTCTCCAAAACCAACCGCAAATGAGTCTCGTGCTCCTCGGAACTCCTCGAGTGAACCACGATATCATCAATAAAAATGATCACAAACACGTCCAAATACTCCTTGAACACGTCGTTCATCAATCTCATGAAAGCCGCAGGCGCATTCGTCAAACCGAAAGGCATAACCACGAACTCGAAATGCCCATATCTCGTCCTGAATGCTGTCTTACAAACATCTGCCTCATCAATCGGAATCTGATGATACCCTGAAGCAAAGTCTATCTTGGAGAACCAGGTCGCACCCTTCAACTGATCCAACAACTCATCAATCCTCGGGAGAGGGTACATGTTCTTTACAGTGACTCGGTTAAGTCCCCGATAATCAATGCACAACCGGAAACTACCATCCTTCTTCTTCACGAACAAAACCGGCGCCCCCCACGGCGAAACACTCGGAGGAATAAAACCCTTATCCAGAAGGTCCTCTAACTGCTTCTTCAACTCCGCTAACTCTGCTGGAGTCATCCTGTAAGGAGCCTTAGATATCGGAGCTGTCCCTGGCTCTAACTCAATCGTGAAAGGATCAGACCGAGATGGTGGTAATCCCTTCAACGATCGAAAAATGTCCTCGAAGTCCTGAATAACTCGAATATCCTTAAAAGCAACCTTACTACTGCCCTCTGACATCACAATCGTCGCCAAAAATGCCTCGCAACCTCGTTCTAACATCTGCTCTGCCTGAATAGCCGAAATCACCGGGCTACTGGAAGTCGGTCTCAAGCCCTGAAACACCAACTTCTCTCCTGCACGCTTGAAGACCACTCTGCCTCGAAAACAATCCAAGTAACCCGGTAGAACGACAACCAATCCATGCCGAGAATCACATCATACAACGCTACTAGACTAATCACTAAGTCTGGTGGCATCGACTACCCTGCGATCTGAACATCCACTGCCCTAGCACGGTCTGAAGTAGCCAGGAAACCTCCTCCAGCCACCTTGACCATGCATGCGTGCTCGCTAGTGCTGCTCCGAATGCCACTGCTCTCGGCACACTCACGAGTAATATAGCAGTGCGATGCTCCCGAATCAAACATCACGTGGGACTCAAAACCGCCCACTAACAAGGTCCCTACACAATGTTATATGCGTTGAGAACCCTGATGACTCGACCACAAGTAAAATAAAAGAACACTTGCACAACAACAACCAAAATTCTACCACTAGGAATTTTACGAAGTTAGAGTCTAGAATTTTACCTGTGATCTGCCTGGCGTTACTGTTCTAACCAAACTCTGCTGGCAAAAACACTCTCGGTGCCGACCCGATCTGCTCAATCGGCTGCTGCACTGCCGCTAACTGACCTCTCGGCTGCACCTCGACTGGCTGAATCGCAGCTACAGCCGCCGGCTGCAATCTGGGACACATCGTCCTGATATGCCCTGGCTCCCTGCAGTGGAAGCACACTCTCAAATCCCGCTGCTGCGACTGTGGCTGCTGCTGCAATAACTGTTGATCGCCCTTACGGGGGCAACTCGACAAACGATGCTCCATACTCCCGCATCCATAACATGCTCCGCCCCTCTGACTGGGCCTGGAAGCACCATCCCATTTCCGTTTTTTGGCCCTGCGCAGGCTTGCCGCCTTTGCCGGAACCAAAACCGGAACCACTCTGGTGCTGCTGCTGTCTCCTCGGCTAAACAGCAGGATCAACCGACACGGGTACGGCCGCTGGAACGGCTACATCTGTCTGACCTCTCAGATCCTCCTCAATGCTTGCAGCCATCTCAACCAGCTTCGCCCTCGAGGCGTACTCTGAAAACCTGCAGCGAATCCTCAGATCAGCACGAATTCCCCTCAAGACTCTGAACCTGCGTCCGCTCGTCCTCCATACCACGATCCGCATAGACAAGCAACTTGCTGAACTCAGTGTCATACTCTCGCATAGTACGATCGCCCTGAACCAGCTCCACAAACCTCGTCCCGAGATGATCTAAAGCATCCTGAGGAAAGTACTTGGCGTTGAACTATGCCACAAACTCTCCCCAGGTCCACACAGCACCAGGCCTCCTGGCCTCAATCGCTCTCCACCACAAATGAGCATCACTAGCCAGATAATGGATAGCTATCTCAACACGATAATCCTCCGGACATTGAACCGAACGAAAGTTGTGCTCCATGCGCATACGCCACTCATCTGCCTCCTCAGGCCCAACACCGACTGCGAAGAAAGCAGTACTCATCTGACGCATCTGACCCATCATCTCCAGATAAGTCGGACGCGCCACAGCCACCGCAGCCCTCGGCTGCACCTCTGCCACTGGAGGCACCACTGGAGCCTGAACCGGAACTGCCACTGGAAAACGCCCCAATAACTCTGTCAGAATCCCATCCATGCAATCCATACGATCCTGAGCTGGAACGGCACCCACACCCGGGCCCGCTCCTCTACCAGCCATCCCGGCGCCCCTCCTGGCACCCACAACACCCACACTGGCACTAGCACTGGTCTCACTCCCGGAACCTGAAAGATACGTAGGAGTCCATGACGTCTGCATCACACTCGCAGCCACACTGCTGGACGTCTCATCCACTGGTCCGCGACCACGACCTCGGCCTCCACGGCCACCAACTCTGCCACTCCGGGCACCAGTTCTGCCACGACCTCTAGCTCCAGGAACCATACTGTACTGCATTTCCCAAAAACACAGTCTAAGCTACTAGAAGTCACAAAGAAACAAAAACATAACATACCGTGGAATCACACTGGAGGCTCTGGGGATGATCTAAGACTCTATACTACACAGTAAATCACATAGTCTCAGATTACACAATCTATGTCCTAAAACCGTATAGGCTCTTATACCAAAATGTAACACCCGCATTTTTTTTCTTTTCTTTTTTTTTTAAAACCAGGGTGAACGATAAGCGGAAATAACCAAGTTCAAATCCAATAATTAAATAACCAATATCCCAACAAACCAATTCAGGAATAGCAAGTCTAACAAAACCAATAAAGTGTCTAGCAACCTAACAGGCTACTAACAAATCCATAAACATAAAACTCAATACTATCATCCCCCGTCCTCGCCTTGATTCCACGATCACATATTTCCTTTACCTACAACTCAAAAGAAACCGGGAGTTACGTGAGTATTATCATAAATACTCAGTGGAGCGGTCATCCCGCACAGAATATCATAGATAACAATTAATAGGCAAAACACACTTATCACAATTTAACAGTTAATCAAGTTTTAGGTTTTTAAACAATTTTCTTAATTATTAAACATGTGTCGATCGACACACCACAGTGGTGTCGATCGACACTTGATACTCTGGTACAGAAAACTGTATCGAGTGTCGATCGACACAACCACTAGGTGTCGCTCGACACTCGCTACCACGAGCATCATCTTCATTTTGTGGTGTCGATCGACACAACCTCTAGGTTTCGATCGACACTCTGTTACAGAAAACAGAGCCGAGACTCTCCTCGGAAAATGGCTATACATATAAAAGTGATCATAAGTGTCAAAAAAAAAATATGTAAGGAATTATATTCTCACCAGAAGTGAGAAAAATGGAAAGAAAAAAGAGAATTTTCTCTCATATGAGAATGAAAGTATCTAGTGTGAATACAATGTAAAGTGTATAAAGCTCATTAAAATCCTTCGAAGAGCATTTGGATTATTATATATGGAAACGCAAACATTGATGCATTATATTCCTCAAGTCTCAAAGTAAATAAGAAAATGATATAGATGATCCAAGTTGGGATATGTTTTAATTATGGAGTGGAATTTAATACGAGATGGATGAACCTGAAGTTTCATCATCTCGAGGTGGGAAAGTTAAAGAGTTCCACATAAACAATAAGTGACATATCCCGGAGAACATGTTCACTACTTGACCATAAAGATCCACCAGTTCTTTGAGGAAAATTAAAAGAAAAGTATGATGAGAGCATGATGTTACTTAGAGCTCATTATGAGTCTACACATCTAAGATTAAGTCTATTAATAAATATGTCTCATTGGTTATACTCCATTCCCGGAAGCGAATGTGACATCATCATACACTAAGGAAGAAAAATGACCACTCAGATAGTATTCGTCGGTCGTATATATGTGAAAGTGGATATGAATTTAGTCAAGATCGAGTTCGATGAGTTTCTATCAAGAACTCATATTTTCACCAGAAGTGAACAAACAAAAAAAAAAGAAATTTGTGAGAGTACAATACACGGTAAAATAAAACATATCTATGAATGCTCTGGAAGAGCACATGGATATAAGTGTCTATGAGAATGTAATTGAAATAATTGATACATTCGATTCACTTAAGTCTCAACAGTAAAATAAATGATCCGAATAGGATATGTTATTGATTCTAAAAAATGGGATTCATTTCAAGATCGATATAGCTACAGTGCTATCATCTCGAGGGGGAGAGTTAAAGAATCCCATATAGTATATGTGAAACATCCAGAAGATTATGTTTACACTAAAAATGAGATTGATGAATCCTTCATAAAATAAATTCATGGGATTTTGGGACAAATCATATTGAGATGAGAAAAAATAAATTCATGGGATTTTTATTCTAGATTGTACTATACAAAGATTGTAGAATGAAGAAAAATAAATATGGTAAACCTGAAGTTTACTGAGAATAAAAAGTAAATCAGAAGTTTACTAAGAAGTGTTTGGCTTAACCGGATTGGTCATCCTGGTTAAATAAAGGATGCGAAATTTATAAAAGTGTGTGGATATTTCGTAAAGAACCAGAAGATTCTTTCTAGTCATTTATCATATGTTGATTGCTCAGAAAGCAATATGATAGTGTGGCATTCACCAGTAAGAAAAAATAAACTAGAATCTGTTTATTTTCAGAAGTATATGCAAAGAGATATTTATGGGCTGATCACCCACTATGTGAATTTTAGATACTAAATATTCAATGGACGCATTGATTCGATGAACACATCGACTAAATATTCACATGTTTCCTTGTCATGAAACTGCAACTTGAAGTTTGCAAGGTTATGTAATAATGATGGTGAATTTATGTTTAAATACCCATTAAAATAAAATAAACATCCAGAAGCTTATGTTTATACACAAAATGGTTTAATACCATTGTTTCGCATCAAACCAATGAATAACTAATAGGTCTCCCTATCATTATTGGTTTAGGATCAGAAACCAAATAATTTCCATCCGAAAGATGTTTGAATGTTAAAAGTGTTCCACCACAGCATTTTAAGATGGGACCTCAGAAAGAGGATACAATATATATATATATATATATATATATATATATATATATATATATATATATATATATGTTGGATATGAATAATTGTCTAGAGCTATCCCATAAGGATTTTTATTGCTCGAGTCTCATATTAACATTTTAATGAGTTAGTTTTTCCAACATCAGGGGGAGAAAATAAACAGCTGGAAAAAGATATAAGTTTCTATGAATTATCAATGATCCTCGGACTAGAAAATGTACATTAGAAGTCCAAAACGATAATTCATAAGAAAAACTTGGCGTATTATTTACCAGAAGCTTTGCTGGTCCTAATAGAGTGATGAAATCACTTATACCAGCTATATATGCTCTAATCAAAATTAATGTCCTAGAAGGACTATATCAAACTGCTAGTGAGTCTAAAGATCGCATGAAGCGTGATAGACCTATTTGGTTCTAAATATAAAAGAAAAATGAGCATAAATTGAGAATGACCAGATTGAGGAAATCTCTAAAGATCTCCATAAGAGAAATGAATGATCTCTAGAAGAGAAAGAAACATGACAAATAAAAAGTTCAAGTACTTGACAATGAAAAGAGCTAGCTAGCTATGTCATGTTTGGAATAAATAGAACCGAAAAGCAAATCGACGTCGTAATATTTTGCATGCTATGAGCAGTTGATATTATGAAAAGAGGATCATAAAAGAAAGTCTATTGAAATGTGTACACAAAGTAATGATTGGCCAAAGTGGAAAGGAAAATAGACTTGTACTTATAATCTCTTGAAGAGAATTTTTTTGGACCAGGAGTCCATGCACCTGAAGTGTAAAACCAGTGAAAGATATTAAGTTTTGTGGAAAACGATAGTGAAATAGTGAAATTTTCACAAAGACAAATATTGTTTTATGAAGAGATATATTTATATTCTCTTGTGGTGGTAGCAATACTTTTGAAGTATCTTATAAGTCTGGCAATAAGATATAGAACATTGGATGAGGAAATTTATATGGATTCCTTAATGTATATAATCCTTGAAGCATTAAAGATATCAAAAATATGTTTTTGAGAACTCTACTCGATGAAATGAAAAGAGAAAATAGGGCATAATTATGTATATGTGTACCCATATAGATTTCTCTAAAGATATTGATCAAAGTGATTCTTAATTTGAAGATCATCAAAACTCAGAGTTATCTGAAATAGTATGATGACAATAATTTATGCTAAATGATCACTTGATAATGAGATTTATATACAAATCCCGGAAGGATTTAAACTGCTAGAAGCAAAAACTCTTTTGTGGAAATTGCAAAAATTTGAATCGTTCTCTTTATAGATTGAAATATCGAGGAGTATTTTCCTAAGAGAAACATATAAGAATGCTTCATCCTTGCATATTCATAAGGAATTTTCAGAAAGGGATTTATGACAATTACATTGTAAGTTGATGATTTGAACATTACTAGAACTCCTGAAGAGATTTATAGAAATGATTTGGAAAAATACTTATAGATCATGGCAATAATCTATATAAGAATATTCACATATACTTGGTCCTATAGTACCAAATTTAAATTGATGTTTAAGACATTTATCGATCTTTTTCATGATTTAAAGATGATATTTTGTATGATAAGAAGAAAAATATGTTATGGACCAGAAGTCTAATGATTTGAGATATCATATGACAATCATACAAGTTTGTTTATTAAGGCTATGTTTATGATCATCCGAAAAGATACTACATATTTGATAGGAATTCATCTCCAGAAGAAGATGTTTCCGAGGGGGAGAAAATATAATGATGAGCGTGGATGTACTCTTTTTCCCTTATCCCATAGGGTTTTTCAATGAAAAGTTTTTTTAACGAGACATCAAAGAACACGCAAATGATAGACACTTAAAGAGGAATGTTATCATTCAAGTGATATATGAAAGTCTATCTCTATAATGAATATCTTACTTGAATGATATTAAGAGAATCATAGAGAACAATCAAGATGGATAATCTAAAAGATCTATAAGTTGCAGAAGAATGGCGATATACATGTTCTACATATTCATTCAAGCGAAACTTTGGCGAGCTTATTTCTCAAGACACTTCCAGCTGCTTCTTTGAAGAAACAAGTTCATCATTTGGATGCGTTGTCTCAAAGATCTCAAGTCATCTAGTCATCAGGGGGAGTAAATACGCGTCGCACTCTTTTTCCCTTAACCATGGGTTTTCCCAGTGGGTTTTCCTTGTTAGGTTTTCAATGAGGCAGCATCATTTGCGTATTAGGAGTTGTTTTAGATGTTTTAGATAATGGACATTCAATGGGGAGTGTTATAAACCCATTTATTGTGAATGTCCATATATGATTATGGCCTTGTTCACCAAGTCCCTTCCCCTCCAAGTTATTACTCCTTCCCAAGTAATTGTATCCTATATATACATTTGTTCTCTATGGAATAAGACATCACTCAATTCTCATTCTCTCTTCTCATATTACAGAAATATTATATTTGTGTCAAAAAATTATATTCTCATTCTCTCTTTCACATGCTTCTCTTTCTCATTTTCTCTTTCTCAAGCACATTTTTCTTCTCTAAAACTTAGATGGAAACTCTCTCTCTCCCATTTTTCTTTTTCTCTCAAACTCGAATCGAGTGTGTCAAATCAAAACTGTTTTCCTAGCGACGACGATAACTTTGACCGACGAGAGTATCCAAATCTCTAGATCTCAGATCTAGTTTTGACGACGACTTTGACCGGCGAGGGGATCCAAGTATTTAGATCTTAGTCCTAAGAATCTTACTCTCCGCCATGAGCAGAGGAAAAAGCGTGGTGGTTTAGGCAAACCATTTTCACCGATGTCGCCACCACCATCGACGAGACGGAGGGAACACACCATCGAGAATCATCATATGCAAAAAAGTGTTTTAGGCTTTAGCCGAATCTCAAAATTTGCACCTAGATTTGGATTTAATGTATTATGCAACCAGTCTTTTTAAATGTTTAAACTCAAACTTGTCCGACTACGTTGGTATTAACTGAGTAAGTCACCTTTTCACATGCTATTATATCTAGAGAAAATAACTGAATTCCCATGGAGCTATAGTTATATGACTAGAATACCATATATCTTTCAAAAATTACTCAAATCTTTTCACACTCCTAGTAAATTACGATAAACACCCTTGATTAGTTTTTCTTAATTGAAATTATTGTTAATTAAAAAATGAAAAACAAATCCACTTCAGTAAGAAATAACCGTGATCATATAAGAGGGAAGTTTCAAAAGCATAAACGTTTAAGTGTGCCTTCTCAAAGAAAAAACGAAAAAAACCACATTGTTTCTTTCAAAATCGTCTTCCCCGAAAATCATCTTCGTCTTGAAATCGTCTCGTCTTCGCCGAAATCGTATCGTCTTCGCCGAAATCGTCGTCGCCGAAATCGTCTTCTCCGCAGTCGTCTGTAATCGTATTCTCCGGTATGTTGTTGCTGAGTTAGTTTTTTTTATTGCGCCTGAGTTATAAATTACGGTTGAGTTATCAATTATATTGTTGCTGAATTAGGGTTTAGGGTTTCTGAGTTATAAATTATGTTGTGGCTGAGTTATTAATTATGTTGTGGCTGAGTTATCAATTATATTGTGGCCGAATTAGGGTTTTTCAGCTGAGTTATGGTTATATTGCGGCTGAGTTATATATTATGTTTTGGCTGAGTTAGTTTTCTATTGCGGCTGAGTTATTTAAGTCTTTTGTGATCAGATGGAACAACATCAAGCACCTGATTACCCTAGAAGATCAAGACGCGCTGCTAATCTAGAAAATAAATTGCTTAATCACTATTCCTATATGGGAGATTTCGGTTTCGTTAAAGAACAATTAGGACTTGAGGTGTGGGAAGAACTGAAGAAGTTTCCTGTTGGAATAATTGCTAAGCTATTTGATGGAAAATGCGGGTGGTCTGCTAGGACTATACACTATCTACTGTGTAGACAGCTGAAAGTAGAGAAGAAGCAGATTTGGAGTGTGGTTGGTGATCAACCTATCAGGTTTAGCTTACTCGAGTTTGGTGAGATCACTGGGTTAAACACAGATCCAGTGCCAACAGAAAGTATTGAACCTGACCAATACAGAAAGTTCTGGGAGGAGTTGAATGTGCCGCATGGGTTTGGACCCAAGCCTGATGAACTGAGGGCAGCAGTAAGAGGCTGTCGGGCCTGGAGTTTTGAAAAGCGTAAATGGTTAGGGCTGTTAGTTCTTCAAGCCATGGGAATTTATGATGGGCATCATAATTCTAGGACACCGTTTGAAACAGCAAAAAGAGTATTCGATGATCAAGCCATGATGACTTATCCATGGGGTCGGGCTACATTTGAAGCTTTTGTTGGTAGTATTAAGGCGTTGAATCCAGTAGGAAAGACATACTACATCAACAGCATGAGTTACGCTTTATTGGCTTGGTCATATGAATATGTCAGTTGCTTTCGAGAGCGTTTTGTCAAACTAGTCGGTGAGGAAGAAGTTTCGCTTCTTCGATGGGATGCAACGCGGACACGTACAAATTTTGATAGTGTCCTGAAGAAGGAGATTAAAGACCATGGTCATGTAAGGTTTTAGGCTGAGTTATTCTTTATTTGATGGCTGAGTTATTCTTTATTTGATGGCTGCGTTATTATTTATTCTAAGGCTGAGTTATTATTTATGTGATGGCTGAGTTATGGTAATTTGATGGTTGAGTTATGATTTGTTTGATGGCTGAGTTATGATTTGTTTGTTTGATGGCTGAGTTATTCTTTGTTTGATGGCTGAGTTACTCTTTTTACGGCTGAGTTATGATTATTCGATGGCTGAGTTATGAGTTACTGTTGTAGGTGCGTGTGAGGCATATGGTTTCAAAGGAGTTTGTAGAAGACATGTTTCCTCAGTGGCCGGGTCAAGATGATGACCCACAACTGAATAACCTGATAAGAGACCTACATTCTGGTAGGTATGTAGCAGGTGATTATTGGGATGTGCAGAGGAAGGAGGAGAAGAAAAAAACCAAGTTGGATGTAGTTCCTTATGACTCTGAGTCTGAGCCACCCAAAAAGAAGTAGAAGAAAGATAAGAAACACGAGGGTGAAGCTACTGATATAGAGAAGAAGGAGGATGCAAAGGGAAATGGTTTAAGCAAGGATACGGCAGCTTTGAATACCATAGTCGCTACGCTGGACAAAATTGCGAGTAAGTTTGAGAGCCATGACTCTATGTTTTGGAAGGTTGACTCTATGTTTGAGAAGTTTGGGTCGAAGTTTGAGGCCATTGATTCCAACGTTGGAGAGTTAACCCAAAAATTTGCTGATATGGAGAAGAAAATTGGTGATTATGCCAAAGATGCAGTGGATGAGCGTCTGAAAGTTCTGGATTTATCGGAAAGTGCCCAAAACTATGTTCCCAGCCCAAAAACACAAACATTACCACGGCATAAGTCAGTTAATAGTCCAACGGTCCTTAACACGGAATCTAAGACCCCTGATAATGTTGTGTGGGCGAAAAACACTTCAGTTGATGAGCCGGCTAAGGCCAAAAGTCGAACTCCACAACAGTATTTTCCAAAATTGAAGGCCGAAATTCCTAAGGGTACCCCTGATGAGCTTGGTAAGGCCGAAGAGAAAGCTGCGGGGTCGAAATTGAAGGCCGAAATTCCTAAGGGTACTCCTGAGGCGAAAAAGAATTTGTTTGGTAGTGGTCTGGCAGATTTCGTTTCTATTTCTCCTGCTAAGTCTCCTGCTAAGCAACCAGATTTACGACGCCACTCCAGGAGGCAAAAACCAATAGAAAATGAGGCTAATTTGAAAAAGAAGGCTGATAATGCTGCTAAGAAGAGGATTGAGGCTGCTGCTAAAAGGAAGGAGAACGCTGCTAAGGAGAAGGAAGAGAAGGCAGCGGCTGATTTAAAGAAGAAGGAAGAGAAGGCAGCGGCTGATTTAAAGAGGAAGGAAGAGAACGCAGCGGCTGAGTTAAAGAATAAGCCGTCTGAGTTAAAGAAGGAGGTCCAAACAAAGGGTTTACGTGACGGTGTAATAAGAATACCTATTATTCCACCTACTCCTGGGAAGATGAAGGGGAAGACTGGAGGTGAAACTAATCTTGAGGATGTGACCGAGGAAGCGATCGCAAAAGGAAATGAATTGTTACCGGAGTCTGATGAGGACGAAGATGAAAGGCATAGGTTAGCAAGAATTAAGACTTATCGGGCGAAGGTTGTTCAATTAGCTACAACTGGGTTAGCAGCGAAGTCAAGTGCTCCTCCTACAGGAGTTTTTCCTTATGTTTTGGGAGACAAAGGGACGATGTGCATGAGGAAGGATGTTGAACCTTCATCAGCAATCTATGATCCTCTCTCACCTGTTGACCAGGATAAATTGGATAAACTTATGCAACATCTAAGGCCATTCGAGTATGGACTTTTACACCATTTTATTTTATTTTATACAGCTATTAGCAATATTTGCCTAAACTGACTTGTGTTTGATTGTTAGGGACATTCCACTGACAGATGGTAGTAACGAGGAAGTTAATTTTTACAGAATACTCATCAGTGAAAGAGCGCAGTGGCCGAAGCGTGATTATGGATGGTTGTTTGACACTGTAAGTATAAGTTACGGCTGAATTATGATTATTTATGCCTGAGTTATTAGTTATTTAATGGTTGGGTTATGATTATTTATGGCTGAGTTATGGTTGTTTGATGGCTAAGTTATGGTTGTTTGATGGCTGGGTTATGTTTAATAATGGCTGAGTTATGATAATTCGATGGCTGACTTAATATTCTGTGTACAGCATGTTGCTGCGTATATCAGAGTCCTCATCAAAAGGTCCATGGAAGATCCCAGCCCATTTTGTTCCAAGCGCATTGCCTTTATGGACCAATGGTTCCTAGGATCATGGATTCGGGATTTCAATCAGTTCAAGATGAAGCTAAAGATGTTCAAATTCAAAGACTCAGGTTATGAGTTACTCATAAACGGTGCGATTCCCGATGACCTTCAGACAAACAAAAAGTGGTTAGAAGATGTCGATCACTTGTACGGAGTTCTTCATACTGGAGGCGATCATTGGGTGGCGTTTCACGTGGATCTTCTGAAGGAAAAGATTGATGCCTACGATCCCATCATTGGACAGGTAACTCCTGAAAGTCAACAAAAAATGGTAGATGCATTTAGGCCGCTGATATAAATGATCCCTGCAATGATCAATGCTGTAATTCCTGGCAAAAAAACCGGTTGCAAAAAAAAATTTGCGTTCAAATGGAAATGCGGCAAAAACATTCCCCAAAACACCCAAGTTGGCGATTGTGGGGTGTATTCACAGAAGTTTATCGAGGGTCTAGCGCTTTGTGTAACTTTTGATGGGATATGCGATGTAAATATTCAGGGTTTACGGGTGAAGATGGCAGCAACGATCTTCGATGAAAGAGGACATGATATGTATGCGCAGTTCAACTGATTTACCAATTATGAACCTTCTATTTGTTTTTTTATTATTAGGATTTGACTGTAAATGGTAGTATGTTTTTTGTGTATAACTTATGGTTTTTATGATATATTACTCAGCCATTTCGTTTAGATAACTCAGCCATACCCTAAAATCGGAAATGTAATTTGAAGACTTATGGTATGTTTAGATAACTCAGCCGTGTCATTTAGATAACTCAGCCGTGTCATTTAGATAACTCAGCCGTGTCATTTAGATAAATAGGTCATACCCTAAAACCATTTATATAAGATTTAAGACTTACAAAATTATAATCAACTGAATGTATATAATTTCTTCAATTTATACAACTGAATGTGTATGAAATCAAAAATGTGATCTAACTTGATCTTGATATATATGGTGTCTTACAAGTACTTCAAACATTACCTATAGATAATTAAGACCAAAATTATATACAATAAACCATATACAATTTTTTCAATTAAATGTGTATAATTTCATTCAGTTGAGACTATAAATCATATACTTTTTAAATGTTATACATTAAACCCTAAACCATGATCTCTAAACCCTAAACCCTAAATCCATAACTCAGCCGTCAAGTGTAAAATTTTAAGTTGCGACATTTCGTCTTCCAACGAAGTTGGTAGTAGTAGCGGGTTAACGAACAGTCATTTAGGAACGGGTGCCAAGAAACAGTTATAAAACCAATGAACTAAAGACAACACGCAAGGATTCAATGAACACTTCCCCAAAATTGGAACGGGTGCCAAGAAACAGTTACAAAACCAATGAACAGTCCTTTATATATATAATATCCAAATCCTCTTAACTTCCACTAGCATCATCCATATCCTCCAAACTTCCAAAAAGAATCTTCTTTCCTATCAAGTTTGCAGGAACCATGGTCTGGTTTTGGTTTGTTCTTGTACTGCCTATTCTAGCAATAGTTCTGTTCAAGAGGAAAAATTCTGGCAAACCAACAGTGTCTCTGAACTCGTTTCCAAATGAGATTCTCGAAGATATATGTGCACTTGTTGGATCTTCTTCCATTACCGACATCAAGAATCTAAATGTTATGTCAAAGGCTTTCAGAGATTGTTGCAACAAAAGATGGGTTGTAGAAAGAGTAACACTTCGTGACGTTCCATTCCTGCCATGGTTTCCTCACACTTACGAAACATTTTACAAGTTTTTGGATAGGTGCTTAAGGAATGGAAACCCTGAGGCTCTATACCGGAAAGGTGTGTACAACTTTTTTGACATAGGTTTAAAAGTTTGTTGTCTAGATGATGAAGAAGGAGATAAAGGTAGGGCATGTTTAGCTAAAGCTGTAAAGAAAGGCAATGAAAAAGCTTGTTATGTATATGGAATGATTTGCATTGCAGAAGGAGCAACGAAAGATGAAGGTCTAAAAGTATTGTCTTCGTTATTCAAGCCTATGTTGTCAACGACAATGAAGGAGATGGAGAAACTTGGGAAAAAAGTTCGTGATGAAATTTGGTGGGGTGGAAGGCGGAGGATGAAAGAGCTCAAAGATAGTTACACTTATGGAGGTTGCAGTTGCAATGGTGTAACGAAGGACTTCATAAAAAGCAATTGTGTTTGGAATGGATATGGTGTTAACAAAGACATAAGTACTTCGTCTGCTATATTTTGTGAGATTTGTTTCTGGGATTATGTAATAGCACAGTTTTTTGAAAACGTGTAAGAATAAAATGTATGTGGTTTTTTGTTGAAAATGTATGAAACATTTTGTTTGAAATTTTTGACTCAGCCGTGTCATTTAGATAACTCAGCCGTGTCATGTAACTTTAATTAAATGTTTTGTTTGTGTTTATATAAAAGTATCAGCCGTTTACAACAATTTTTGTATCTCAGCCGTTTACTCCTGATAATTTTTGTTTATATAAATGAAGTTAGCCATGTTATCCGTATCTCAGCCGTCTTAACCATAACTCAGCCGTATCGTGACGTTTTGTCTTTCTATACCATAACTCAGCCTTGTCACGACGTTTCGTGTTTCTATTTTGGGCGGGAAAAATCCCGCCAAAAATTCATAACTCAGCCATAATAATGAATCCACAACTTAGCCGTAAAGTAAACAAAATCCATAACTCAGTCGTATCTTAATACCATAACTCAGCCATAACATACAACAGTAAATGTTGAACAGTACATGTTGCAAGTTGACCGGATTAAATGTTGCAAGTTGACCGGCCAACAGTGCCGTTGAATAGTAAATGACCTGGATTAAATGTTGCAAGTTTCATTTGAGCCTATATATACTTTTTATATGGCTCATTTGTATGTATCCAATTATCAAATAAAAATCAGAAAAGTCTTTGTTCTTCTTTTATACCAGAGCAATGCTCTTGGGTTTGTGATTTGGAGTATTCGGTTTTCAAAAAGTTTTTGAAAATTTCATTTTAAACTTGTTAAGATTAAATCGTTATAAGTGTGGTTTCCATTCTCCTTGTGCGCTTAATCTAACACATATTTGAGTGATTTCTCTTGCAAGCGAATGATTGCCTCAACTCAGCCGTTAAGTCATGAAGAAATTGAAGAACTGAAGGAGGAATTAGCTGAGTTATAATGTAATGGCTGATTTATATGTGTTCTAAGTAGGAATAGGTTATAAATGTAAGTGTGGTTTCCATTCCCCTTGTGCGCTTAATCTAACACATATTTGGCTGATTTCTCTTTTGCAGCGAATGATTGCCTCAATCATGGTGTTAAATCCCACATGTTCTCATACATGGTTGAAGTTACACCGGAACCCATTGGAGAAGAAAATTTTTCACCATCCCCGTAGCCAAACTTGAAGAATTGAAGAAGGAATTGGCTGGGTTATAATGTAATGGTTGATTTATATGCGTTGTAAGTAGGAATAGGTTCTGGGTTATAATGTAATGGCTGATTTATAATGATTAAGTTATTCTGTAATGGCTGATTTATAATGCACTAGCTGATTTATGAATCAAATGAGCCATTTTTGGCTGATTTAAGAATATATGATGGCTTATTTATGAATGTATGATGGCTGATTTATATAGATAAGATAATACTGATATGGCTGCTTTATAATGCAATGTCTTAAAGAGTATAAAGTGAAAACTAGATCACACGGTTAACTTCAATGTCTTAAAGCGTGGTTAGCTGCGATCTAGCATCCTCTCTCCGTAACTCAACCATAATAATGAATCCATAACTCAACCATAATAATGAATCCATAACTCAGCCGTGTCACGACGTTTCGTGATTCTATTTTGAGGCCCAAAATCCGTAACTCAGCCATAATAATGATTTCATAACTCAACCATAATAATGAATCCATAACTCAGCCGTGTCACGACGTTTCGTGATTATATTTTGGGGCCCAAAATCCGTAACTCAGCCATAATAATGATTCCATAACTCAGCCGTATCGTAACGTTTTGTCTTTCTATACCATAACTCAGCCGTGTCACGACGTTTCGTGTTTCTATTTTGGGCGGGAAAAATCATGCCAAAAATCCCGAATCTATGTATTTAATGCGCCGATTTGACAGTGACCTATACACTCGCCGAAGAGCCGCTACACCTAGCGTAGGTGTGTGCAGTGACCTATACACTCGCCGAAGAGCCGTTACACCTAGCGTAGGTGTGCAGTAACCTATACACTCGCCGAAGAGCCGCTACACCTAGCGTAGGTGTGCAGTGACCTATACACTCGCCGAAGAGCCGCCCAAAATCCCGCCCAAATGTCTTAAAGAGTACAAAGTGAACAATCAAACCAAAATCCATCCAAAATCTCTATTTGTTTTGGTAATCGGGTTCTTAACTATCAAATAATATGGATTTGGGGAGGGGAATACCTAGAAGGTGTGGATGTGGGTCGGTTACAATTGTGCTAATGTCTAAGACAAAATCTAACCCGGGACGAAAGTTTTATCGTTGCGCCATGGGATCTGGGCCAAATCACGTATTTAAGTGGGTCGACGAAGCTCACGATGAAGAATTGGAGATTATCGCTGAGAGGCATACGACTATGTCCGACGAAATTAGTGAACTTAAGGAGGACATCGCCGATATGAAGGCTGATATAAAGGAGATAATGCAGATGCTGCAGTCTATGCTTTCTAAGTAGGAATAGGTTATAAATGTAATTGGCTGAGTTATAATGTAATGGCTAATTTATAATGATTAAGTAATTCTGTAATGGCTGATTTATAATAGACTGGCTAAATTAAGTAATTTTGTAATGGCTGATTTATAATGGACTGGCTGAATTAAGTAATTTTGAAATGTTACGACTGACTTATGAAATGTTACGGCTGACTTATGCAATGTTACGGCTGACTTACGCAATGTTACGATTCAGTTTCTTCAGAAACGTTAATCAAATTGGACTTTCTATACCGTAACTCAGCCCGTAATGTAAACAAAATCCATAACTCAGCCGTAATACAATAAAAAATTAAAGCCATAACTCCGCTGTAATACAACCAAAAATTTATACAAACTTTCTACATTGGACAAGTTCTTGCATTATGTCCAACCTGTTTACAAAGAGAACATGTGTGTTCTTTCCTAGGACGTTTCTTCTCAAGTGCAACTTGTAGAGCAGATTTCATCCTACCTTTCTTAGGCCTTCCTGGTGGTTGATGAACAACCGGGGGAAAGCACGGTTGATGAGCAACGTTATCTGGAAGTTGGAGCGCTGAATCTTTCGGCATGATCGACTCAGCGTATGCGTTTACCAAATAATTGTTGTGATAGTAAGGACTGCACAGGGATATACGACATTTATCCCTGTACTCGACAGATGCGATTGCATGCACACATGGTAATTTCTCCCTTTCGAAATGCCGGCATGTGCATGTTTTTCTGTCCAAATTCACAACATGCAAAGAATCCCCAGAAGATCAATATATAACTTCAGTGTGATAATCATCGATCCTTTGTACCATCAAAAGTCTGGCGGCAGTAACACGACCCTATTATAAATACAGAATAAAAAAATGTTATGGTTGACTTATGAAATGTTACGGCTGACTTATGCAATATTACGGCTGACTTATGAAATGTTACGGCTGACTTATGCAATGTTACGCCTGACTTATGCAACTTGTTTACGGCTGACTTATGAAATATTACGGCTGACTTATGCAATGTTACGGCTGACTTATGCAATGTTACAGCTGACTTATGAAATATTACGGCTGACTTACATGTAGTTGTTTCTCGACACCACGCGAAAGCGTGGTTAGCTGCGATCTAGCATCCTCTCTCCGTTCAACAAACCAACTAGTCATCATAACCCGTATCGATTCTAATAGTCGAACAATGTTAAGACTTCTAGCATTTGACAATGCATGGTTCATTGATTCCGCTATGTTCGTAGTCATCAAATAGTTCCTTTCGCCCGGGAAATGAACACGCGCTCACAGTCGGACATCAGCTCTTTCGAGGTAGGCGTAGAGTTCAGGATTAATCGCATGAATCTCCTCGTATATCGTAGTAAAATCAGCCATCCTACAACATCTTGCCGCTTTCTTCACCAAACAAAAGACATCTTTTCCGGTGTACGTTCCCAAAATGTTCTTATATCAATGATAAGTGCAAATTCCTCGAGAAGCCAACGGATACTCATTCCCAATTGCTTTCCCTATCGAGTTATGCCTATCCGAGATTATCGCAAGACCCTCATCGTCAGGAATCGCAAGTTTTAGCTCCGTAAAAAACCAGTGCCACGAATCATCATTTTCAGTGTCAACCACACCGAAGGCAATTTGGAAAATCTGAAAGTTACCATCCTGGGCTAGTGCTGTGAGAAGCGTCCCTTTGTATTTACCCTTAAGAAACGTACCGTCGACAACGACAACTTTGCGCATGAAAGGAACCCCATTTACGCTCGCACCAAATGCAAGGAACACATACATGAATCTTCCAAACTCATCGATTTGAAGACGCGTAATTGTACCCGGATTTGCCCTTCTTATCTTGTATAAGTAAGAAGGCAAGTCTTCAAACCCACTCTCAGGAGTTCCCATCTCGATTTCCCTTGCAAATCTTAGCGTTCTATGTGATTTCCAATAATCCATCTGACCACATGGAAAATGATACAAATAAGTCAGCCGCATCGTAACAGTAAGTCAGCCGCATCGTAACAATAAGTCAGCCGAAACGTACTAGTAACTCAACCGTTAAGTTTAAATAACTCAGCCGTTAAGTTTATAATATAACTCAGCCGTTAAGATTAAATAACTCAGCCGTCTCGTTTATATAACTCAGCCGTTAAGTTTATAATATAACTCAGCTGTAATATAACTATAAATCAGCCGCATCCTAAAATTAAGTTAGCCGCAACGTACTAATAATTACCTTTACACCAAATTGCTTATGGATAGATATTCCGACACTCCTAGGTCGAACTGACGGACCAACGTCGCCGAGAAAGTCCTTGTACAACTCTCCTAAAATAGCCGCTGTTGCTTTTCGAGATCGACCAGAACGCTCAGTTACGGAACATGTATGATCCGAATCGTAAATACAAACATAAAATGCCGGGGGATCCCCTAGTGTAGTAGCACAAACTCTCCAGAGACATCCACCAACCCAACACTTAACAACGAGTGTATCCGAATCGGATACGTCTACATCAAAATCAAATCGATCCCTCACCGTAAGAAGTTTCAGTCGTTTCTCCAAATCGGCTTTACTCTCGTATCGTTGCTCTACCGAGAGGTTTAGGGAAGACATATCTAACCTTGGAACCTCTGGATTCCCTTTGGATCCGCTCGTCGACAAGTTATGAGGTCTCTTCTTAGGAGGTAGTGTCGCTGAATCTTCGTCTTCGTATAAACTGAAGTTATCATCTTGAGATGACTCACCATCCGAGTCGTCGAACATATCAAATCGGCTGTCAAATTCATCATCTTCTTCGTCTTGTTCGCCTACTTCATTTTCTTCGACTACTTCATTTTCTTCGCCTACTTCATCTTCTTCGCCTACTTCATCTTCTTCTACTTCATCCTCCAAATTGAAAGCATCATAACTCCCACCGTAATCTTCGGATCTAGATTCAACTTCTGAGCTATAAGTGAATAAACTTTTATTATTCTGTCTCGCTCCGTTATTCCGACTAATTTCATTCTCCGTAATCTCCACACAAAGACGTAAGTGTTCAATTTTTCTGAAGCTTAAAAAAACTTGCAACTGTCGAGTATTGGAGAGGTAAACTGGTGGAGTATCGTGCGCCATTGTTTTCAAAGCTTTATTCGAGAACATGTAGCTCAATTGAATCTGATGGCTCGACTCCTTCAATCCGTAATCATCGAGTACTATCTTCGCAAGTTCGTCTAATGTTGTTTTCTCATCTATATGCACAACTCTACACCCTCTACCGTCGGCGTTGAATACATATCTGTGTTTCTTAACCTAGTTACCGGAAACAATAATTACCGGATCCATAAGATCTCTGATGAATGAAAATAATGAAAAAGGTAGATGAAGAAGAATAAGAAGAAGGTCGTAGATGAAGAACCCTTGTAAGAGCTGATGACATGGAAAATAAAAGCTGATGACATGGAAAATCGGAACTGATGACATGGAATATCGGTAAGTCAGCCGCAAATAAACACATAACTCAGCCATTAATAAATCAGCCATCAAGTATAATGTAAGTCCGCCGCAACGTGAATAGTATTTCAGTAATTAATATTTTGCTAATAAATCAGCCGTAATTAGGCTAGGAAATATTAAGTCAGCCGTATTGTCAAATAAATCAGCCGTCAAATGAATGCTATTCTAGTAATTAATCTTTCGCTAATAAGTCAGCCGTAACCAGGTTGAGTTATTGTTAACCCAGCCACATATGGCTGATTTACATAAGTCAGCTGTAACTACCTCTCATAAGTCAGCCAACCGGAGAACATAACTCAACTGTTTCTTATCTTAAACTCAGCCAATTTTCCACAAATCAGTCCGCCGTTGTATAACTCAGCCGTAACTTGTGTTCGTTAGTCAGCCGTTATCTCATAAGTCAGCCAGATTTCTGTAAATCAGCCGTAACTAATGGTTGATTTATGTTCGTAAGTCAGCCGTTATCTCATAAGTCAGCCAGATTTCTGTAAATCAGCCGTAACTAACGGCTGATTTATGTTTGTAAGTCAGGCGATCTCTCATAAGTCAGCCGCGTTTTTTAACTCAGCCGCAACGTAACCATAATTCAGCCACAACGTAACCATAACTCATCCGTAGCGAGTTAATACACGTCAGCGATTTCCTACGTGGTTGCTTACTTGGCTATGGCATTTTTGTTATTGCGTTTTTTGTCACAACGTAACAAAAGGGCACGCTAGGTATTAAAAAAATGCCAGTAATAAAAGAAATTTTTATATGATTCTAGTCATATTACCTGGTTTCTGTGGGATTTGAGTAAAGAACCCTTATATCTATTATCAACATGCCATATAAAAAATTGACCTATGTGGGTCACACATAAACAAGAAAGAGTATTACCGGTTGATCGACTGAATTTAAAGTATCATCTAAATTTGGATGAACCATGTAATGTCAAACATGTCCATCTAACATCGTTACTAACAGAATATGTCATAGTTTACTGCATCTATTACCTTTATTATCTGGATATTTTATGTTTTATTAGATTATAGTAATGTTTTTCTTCATCACTAACATTAGGACGTGCTATCTTAAAAGTGTGCGCATACATAAATAAGAGGTTTATAGGTTGATCGACTGTACTTGAACTATCCATCTATATTTAGACTCAACCAATTAATTTCAAATATGTCCGGCTAACATTGTTATTAACCGAATAAATCGCCATTTTACCCTGTGTATTACTTTTATTATCCGTATATTATATATGTTGTCAGGTTAACACATTAGAAACAACAACAATCACATGAGTGTTACATTTAATGCTCTTCAATGACTCAGTTTTTCTTTTTGTTCTAATTAAACTACGTAGACTCTATTGATGCAAGTGGAAGCTATGTAATCCTAGGTAAGATCTAAGAGCATGCACAATAGTGATTTTTGTGGGTATCATAAACATTATTTTGTATTAATTTTTATATTAGTTTATTGTTTGAGATTCATTATGAAACTGTTAATAAATGTGTTCTCAATGGTGAGACCGGTGTCGGTCTCATAAAAAAAGTTTTAATTTAAATGTTTGCAAAATGGATAAAAATCAAAGTATATATATGAAAATATAAGATTAAAAAAAAAGGTAATATTACAAACCGTTAAAATGTAAAATTGATTCGACAAACATAAATTGAAGAAAACATATATCATGATGAAAAGACAATTAAGTTGGCTCTAGGGGGTAGGGTGTACACTACAAGAAAACAGGCTTTTTACGACTACATTTGGCGACTAAATCTGTAGTCGTAAATTTGGCGACTAAGTGGCTACTGCTAAGCGACTATGTTACGTCTACACAAATTTAGTCGTATATTAGTCGGTGTAATGCGACTACAAAAAGTAGTCGTAAAAGTGGTCGTAAATTAGCGACTAATTTATGACTAAATGTCACCCGGAGAAAATAGTCGTAACATAGTCGCTAATTTGGCGACTAATATGCGACTGAAACGGCGAGTCGTAAAATAGTCGTAAAACAGTCGTAACGTATGAGAAAAAAAAATGGTTTAGGCATGAGGTTTGGGGTTTAGAGTATAGGGTATAAAGATATGTCATACTACTTTTTCAAGGTCTATTAACAATATAAATTATTGTTTCATAAATACATAAGTTTTATAGTTTTAAATATTTATGGATTAGTGACTGTTTTGTTTAGGGTTTAGGGTTTCACACTTGTAAGATATTTTTCCAAATATTTCAATTAAGAAAACAATTTTGATTACCATAGAATATTCAAAGGAACATAACTTGCCCTCAAATTGGTTATGAGTGAAAATGGTTTGGAAAAATGGGTAATGGTGGTTCAATTTCTCAATTACAGATCTTATGTGTCGTTTACTTGTTTGATCCAGGATCGTTATCTTCGAATTGTCTATGACGAGTTTTCTACATATTTCTATGGTTTTCGAAGATTCGTTAGTTTTGTGTAAAATCGGGTGTTTTCTTGGAAGATTTGATTACCTCTATGGTCTCAAGAAAGAAAAACAAATGGATTTGATGTCAAATGAACTGAACTTTAAGCTTTTTATACACATTGAATATCTAATAAATTATTGATTTAGGGTATAAGATTTATCTCCTTTTTTAGATTTTGGGGTTTAGGGTATTACCATACAAACATAGGTTTGGCCTTTTGGAATAAATTAATGTTTGGTTTAAAGTTTAGAGTTTAGGGTAAAGGTTTTGAAGTTTGGTTTTAGAATTTAGGGTTGAGGTTTTGAGGTTTGGGTTTAGAGTATAGGGTTTAAGTTTAGGGATTCACAAGAATTTTGGATTTAAGAACAAACTAATGTTTGATTTATAGTTTCAAGTTTAGAGTATCACATTACATACATATTTTAGTATATAGAGGTTTGATTTATGGTTAAAGGTTTATGGTTCATATTTACTATAAATAAGAATAAATATATATGAGTATATATCTATTAAAAATTAGCAAAATTCGTTTTTTGTATTTATAACCCCTAAAAGCTAATACTATAAAAGTTTTTATAAATAATTTTAGGATATAGAATTTGTCATCCATTAATTTACTAGATATTGCAAAATTAATCTACTAATTAAAAAAATGCAAATAAAGATGATTGGCTTCTCATTGGTTAATCCATTGAGAGAAGGATTAGACTTCTTTTCTTATCCACCGTTGATTATATTAAAATCAACGACATACACTCTTCCTTGGCTTTTTAATTTTCCTCGTCTCACGCCTCATCCTTCGAAGAAATTGAAGCCGTTCTCGAGAAAATCTGGGATCTACACGACAAGCTTAGCGACGAGATTCACTTGATTTCGCGCTCTCATTTCCTCAAATCCGTTAAACCAACAACCAGATCGGCGAAGAGGAAGACTCACGGTGGTTCCGGCGAAGAAAAGCGACAGGGTTATGTATTCATTAAGGGATTCGCCGTCGACGATAACGACTCCACTATGCAAGAGGCGAAAAGCTTGAACGCGATTCGAACCGCTCTTGAGAACCTCGAAGACCAGCTCGAATTCTTCCATGTAAGTCGCGTTTTCTCTGATTGATTTGTGTTCGAAATCTCTAACAGATTCTCTGGTATTAGCAAATGTTAGGGAAGAGATTGTTGTGAAATTGGGAGATTAGCTTGTTGATTTTGGATTTTAGCTGAAACCAATTGTATCGTGAAAGCAAATTTGTGGAAATTTAGGGTAAGGATTGAATTTGGGTATGTTTGGTTAGGTTTTTGGTTTCCTAAAGTCATTAGCTAGGGTTTACGGATTGGATATGAAAGTTCTGGGCTTGAAAACCTCTTCCAGTTTGTTAATAACAATGGCGAATTGTGCTGAAGCAACCTTATTTATATGCTTTGATTCCAAATCTTCATGATTCTTGATTTTCTTATATAATGGCTGCGAGTGATGAAGTTAATCTTATCGAAAGCAGAGTAAGTTTATTTTGGTGTTTGTGTGAATACAATCAGTGATTTTGACATGGGTCTATTTCGATTTTCCGGTTTAGTTAGGTTATTGATGTTCTTACGGCTTTGCTTTTTTGCGTTTGAGCTTATGTAGAATAGTTTGATTGGGTTACATCTGTTTATTTAAATTTGGAAGCTTTAAGGTGTTGAAACGTGTCGTTTGTTTGATGGGTTCCTTTTGGCTTTTCTTGTCTTCTTGGAATCACTTGATTAAAATCGGTAGGTTATATCAGATTTTGTATAGTTTATGATCGAATTTGAGCCTCAAATCTCAAAAAGGTTTAAACTTTGTTTCATTTCTTTGATAAAGTCTCTGTTTTAATGCTTCAGTTGAATTCAAAAGAAGCATTTTTGAGGTTTCTATATGAAAAGCTTAAGCCTTTTCATTGGTTTTGGGGGTTTCTGATTGGATTCTGTGTTTTGATGCAGACAGTGGTTCTTCTCAATACATGGGTGCTAATTTCCAACTTCAAATTAGCTTACAATCTCCTTCGGCGACCCGATGGAACGTTTAACCGACATTTAGCCGAGTTTCTAGACCGTAAAGTCAGTGCAAACGCCAATCCGTTCAACGGGGTTTTCTCCTTCGATGTTTTGATTGATCG
Source organism: Draba incana (assembly GCA_963576765.1). NCBI lineage: Eukaryota > Viridiplantae > Streptophyta > Magnoliopsida > Brassicales > Brassicaceae > Draba > Draba incana. Next base: position 20,862,383 of record OY755206.1, read on the forward strand.
AAGGATCAATCTTTTAAGCAGAGTCTATAGACCAGCTTATGCGGATCAAGAGCAACCTCCTAGTGTTTTAGAACTCGAAAAGCCCGTTGATGGAGAGATTGTCCCTGTTATATTGTTCTTCCATGGAGGTAGCTTTGCTCTTAATGCCATGAATGGCGTTGTTTTTGGTTTCGGTTTGGTTCTTAGGAAGTTGAAGGAGAAATCATGTAATTTTAGTATGAACTTATTTTTAATTATGTAATTTTACTTTGTAATATAGTTTTTTTTTTATCATGGTTTCATATAATATAATAAAATATGACACTTTTCTTTTTAATATTTTAATTTTTGGAAAACAATAATCCTAGTAAATTGTAATTTAAATACAACCAATCACAATAAAATTGCTAATACAAATTAAAATGCAAATAATAGTCGCCAAATAGTCGTAAAATAGTCGTAATGTAGTCGCTAAATTTTACGACTACACTACGACTGCAACAAGAACAACTGTGTTCATGCGAATTAATCGTAAATTTGTCGTAAGATAGTCGTAAAATTAAGCTTCTATGTTACGACTACATAAAATAGTCGTAAATATAGTCGTAATTTGGCGACTATATTTACGACTATTGTAATCACCGACTAGGGATTTACGACTGCACTAATTAGTCGTAAAATAGTCGTAAATCTTGATTTAGCGACTAAATTGCTACTAATATTGCAGTCGTAAAAACCTTGTTTTCTTGTAGTGGTAAGTTTAGGGTTTAGGGTTAGGTTTTGACCATTTAAAACTAATTTTAATTTTGTGGTATTTTTGGAACATTTGAAAAAAGTGGTATCTAGGAAACTTTTAAAAATTGGTTGTATGGTTGGAAAAAAACTTTAAAAAATGGTATTTATGACAATTGCTCTTAAAAAATGTAATACAATAATCCGTAAAAACGTAAAATAACTCAACCAATTTCTAATCATAAAAAAAAAAATTATACCAGTGATTAAAAAATAAAAAAAGCATGCGTCCAATCACAGTCAGCCACGTGTGTTTTGATACGGTATCACCAGTCTCAGTCCAGTGATATGTATCATGCACAAAGCCAGTGTCAGGTTGATTTTTTAATAAATTTTGGGTTCTTGATACTCTAAAAATATCATTGCTAAAGGTGCTCTAATAGATATTTGCTTCCCGCTTAAACCTTACTCCATGTGCCATCACCGAGGGGTAGAAACGACTCAACACATTTATTTATAACATGATAAACAATTAACTGTACGTCTTATATTTTTGTTATCACATTTATTTCCGCCGCCTGAAACAAAAATGTGTGGCGTGAAATGGTTTATATCCTACACTACAAACCCTATGCTATACTATATAATTTTTCATGCAGAGAAAAGATTTTTTCAATTTTCCATTCTGTAGCCGGTCATATTGTTGGAGGAGATAATGGTCTTTTCCGTATACACGAGGTAAAATCAAACCTAATTTTCAACTTCTCATTGTTATTTTCTTAAATACATAAAAGATTGGGTTAATTAGGTGTATAATAGGTTTGAGATCTTTAATTAGGTGTATAACATGCCTTAATTATAAATTAGGTGTATAACACCCACTAAAGAAAATATGACTAAAATACCCTTAATGATCTAATTAATTATAGATAGTTGACTATTATGTTAATTAAAATAGTTGATTATATGTTGATTAAAATAGTTGACTATGTAAAATATTGTCTATGTAAACCAGTGTTTCCTATTTTAGTTATAATATAGTTCACTATGTGATTAATTAACTATGATTATAATTGACTATTTATTCATACATAGTCAGCTATTCGTTTTTTTTTAAACATTTATCTGCGAATAGCCTTCTATCATATCAAAATATAGGACTATGTAAAGCATTCTCTATGTAAACGAGTGTTTATTATTCTAGTTATAATATAGTTCATTTTGTGATTAATTCACTATGATTATAATTGATTACTTATGCATGGATAGTCAGCTATCTAGTTTGTGAATAACCAGCTATCATATCAAAACATATTTGACTATTGTAACTGAAAAAAAAATAAGGGCAAAATGGTCACTCTAGATATAATGCATGTTATTTACCTAAATATAATTTAGGTTATGTTAAATCCTTAATTATTGGTGTAATGGATATTATTGATGCCAATTTCCCTAAAAGACTATGATTTTTAAGCTAATTAACTCTTAAAATCACACATATTACAATACATTTCAAAAGAACCGTGCTTATAGTTTTTTAGACCATAAGCAATTTTAATTAACAAAATGTAATGTTTCAATATTTAATAATATGTAACACAAAAAGATAAGCAATTTTTTTATTAAAAAAAATTTAGAGAATACATTTCATTTGAAAGTAATTGGGATTAGTACATTAAATCTAATATATAATAGTTGGCCAGCACTCTCCAGGAGATGACACGTGGCGCTCTATATTGTTTAATTTTGTTTTTATTTAATTAATCTCACCATCAATTTCTAAGCAAGAGAGCAGTGACACTGAAACGTTTGAACAATCTCATTTCTTATCACAGAAACAGATTTTTCTTTTCTATATTTTTGGTTTTCGCTGTGTTTCATCAAACTCTAGGTTTCCAATTGAGCTTCTATTCTCGCTTCATTTTAATACTTTCTTCGAGTTACAAGTTTCTAGCATTGGTCTCCTCTTCAGAATCGTCAGAGCCGAACATAAGGGATATCAAAATTTATGAGAATTTTTTCTTTTCGTTCTCTCTCCATCGACTTTTTAAATCACTTGTAAGTCTTTTATTATGATCTAACAAATGGTATCTTCTAACAATTTTACCCAGAATTGATCCATATGTTGTAGGAGTCATAACTCGCACAATTGAATTTGTAAGGGTTGTAGGAGAGGTGCGAGACTTCTGAGTGAATCACAATGCAGAAAATGTAGAGATTGTTGCAGTAGCTGTTAAGAAAGCTTTATTGATGTTGTTGTCTAAAAAGTTCTGAACCCCTTTTTCGGGTGAATACAATGAGTTATATATAGCTAAATAATTATAGGTTTAAGTACTAGAATTGGGCCTGACCCATTAAGCAGATAAAATAGCTTTAGGCCCATAATATCATTAAACTCATTTTAAATATGGATCTAATTCTATTATGGGCCTAATTACATATTGGGCCCTTGTAAGCCTGTTTATGATTTCTTCTGGACTTGACAAAATTCTTCTTGTTGTTGCATCGATTTCGCAGGGGTGGAATCCGACCCCTACAGTTAGCCCCCCAGCTTGGCAGTGTCTGGTATGATAGTGTCAAGATTGAAGAAGTCACAAGTGAGGTCGATGTTTCAAGAAGATGCGTCGCAGACGTTACCATCGCCCTTAGATATGTTTTGACGAGATGAAATCGTAAAGCTTTGTTGCGCTGACTTGTAAATGTTGCCGAGTTCGGCGTGTTTCTGTAAATGCTTAGCTCGGCAAAGACTCCTTGCAGACTCGTGTTTTGGAACAGCTTGTCGTCAATGAGGAAAGCGCGTAAGTGTGTGATCAAGCCTCGGTAAAAACCTTGTCTAGAAAACTTAGTGGGAAAAACCAAATCAAGGGAAAAAGAGCACAAGTCACACACCTTTCATTGGAGTTATAGTTATCGCCGCCGTGTTCCTATGTTTCTGTAAATGTTCAACTAGGCGGACAAGATTTGACTCGTTGTAGTTTACTTCCTTGAAAGGTTTTTGTTTTTCCGAGCTCCCATGTTTCAGCCAATGTTCAGCTCGGTCAATAGAGAATTTGTCATTGTCGGCGAGCTCCCATGTTTGAGTTAATGTTCAGCTCACCAATGGAGATTATTGTAGATGTCGCCGAGCTCCCATGTTTCAGTTAATGTTCTGTTCGGCGGACGGGTTTCTGATTTCATCTTGGTCTGGAATGATATCGTCTCCTAAGATGGCGAAGATGTGCTCTTTAGCGAGGCTGTGCTGATGTGTTTGATACATTGTCGAGATAGATAAGTCAGCGAACTTGAAATTCAGATGAGATTTGACTTGCTTCGTCGCCGAGGTAGAATACATAAGTTGTTTTTGTCGTTACATCAATCTCATAGGGGTGAAATCCAACCTTTACAGTTAGTTAGCCCCCCAGCTTGGTAGTATCGAGTTAGATGATGTCAAGGTATAAGCTGTTGAAGTTTGAGATTGATGTGATGGACTCTGAAGCAGCCAGGCGTTGACGTCTTGTCATCGAAGTCAGGAAGTTTCAGATATTCCATGACGAGCTGATGCTACCATGTTTTCCTGGACCTGCTTGCGTTGTTAGAGATGAGGTTAATAGACTGAAAAGTCTATTGGGCTCATTTAACTGAACTTTAAAGCCCGTTATGAGAGTTTCCAGAAATTTTCCTGAAAAACCCTAGGGATTTTAGGAAAGCCTTCTAGTATAAATAGGCCTTCTAGGCAGTTTTTTTTTTACCGAGTCGCTTTTTCTGCAGTTAAAGAGGTAAAAATTTTAGAATCCCTTTTTCCAAAATTTGTTTTTGTCCTGTAGTGCGAAAATTAGGGTTTTCTGATTTTTTTTTTGTCTTTTTGTGCCTCTTCTTCTCCATCTCCGATCTGCGCTGCCGGAATCGTCACCGAAGATTCGTGGATGAGTCGGAGCCGCGACGTTGGGGAGCTTCGTGGTGGACCGTCGGAGCAGCGATGTTGGGGAGCTTCGTGGTGTCGCCGTGGTGGTTGTCGGATCTGGCGTGGTGAGGCTCCATCGTGGCGCTGTCGGATCTGCTCGGCGGAGGTTGTTGGAGGAGACTTGTGGTTCGTGTAACGGCGGAGCTTCAGATCCGTCAAGGAGATTGATGCGGCAGAGCTTCAGATCCGGTATGGAGAGCTTCCGATCTGGTTCATGGTCGTAATTCCGGCAAAGAGATTGATGCGGCGATTCGACGGCAGGATTTCGGCGGAGCTTCAGATCCGGTTCGTGATTCCGGCGACGGAGAGCTCGTGGTTCCGGCGGTCTGCTCGTGATTCCGGCACGGTGGAGCTCCGGCAAGGCAAAACGTCATCGTGAGGGGGATGTTGACTTTCGGTCAGACCGGTTTTGAGTTTGGTCAACTCTGGTCAAGCCGATTTTGACCAGACCGGTTTAGTGGTTCAATCTTGAATCGGGTGGTTGTGTTTAAACCAGCAGATTTGAATTTTGACTTTTCGGTCAACTGGTCAACAGAAGTCAACAAGTCAACGTAGTTGTTCTTCGCTTCGATTTTGAGTTTTTGACTCGGATTCTGGTCTTTTATCGCAGTAACGACGTAACTTGAAGAAAATAATTTCTGACTTTGCGGATTCGCGGCTCGATCACATACGTAATTTTCTTCTATTTTGTTTTTTGTTTTTGCAGTTCCAGAGTTAGTGCAAAACTCAGATCGTACACCGTCTGAAGATCGAAATCCAATCGTCGATCTTCACGCGTCTTAATCTTTATTGACGGAGGAGAAGTATCACATCGCCACCGCATGAAGATCGAAATCCAGCCGTCGATCTTCACGCATCTTTCTGCCACCGTCTGAAGATCGAAATCCAGCCGTCGTGACCTGCTCACCGCAAGTCGTCGTGACCCGCTCACCGTCATTAGATCTAAACCTCACCGCCGCCGCTGTACGCTTCTGTCGCCGGAGGTTTTCATTATCACCGTCGTCCGTTGCTCGCCGGGAGAGAAGCTACAAATCGCCATCGTCGGAGCTTCACTTCCACGCATCCGCCTTCGTCTTCACCGCTGTTGGATCGAGGAGGAGCTAAGACCAGCATCGTCGTCTTCAGGAATCTTCGCCAGTCGCTGGAAATTTGAATTAGCACCGCATAGCGTTTTGAAAAGTATGGAGATCCAATTTTAATCTTCATTGGTGGTGACGTTGGATAAGAGCGACGATCCAAAGATCCGATTTCAATCCTTGTCAACATTTCGACATTGAAGATGTTCAAGTAAGAGACCTCATGCTTGAGATAAGAACGATGGTCCGTGAAAAGAGCGACTGCTTGGTTGGAAGGAGCGAGTTCTTGAGAGGAGCGCGGGTTTGCTTGAGAAATGCGAGTGCATGCTGGAGATAAGAGCGACGATCCGTGAGAGGAGCGATTGCGAGATAGGAGCGACTGCCTGTCTGAGAGGAGCGACCGCCTGCCTGAGAGGAGCGACTGCCTGGTGGAGATAGGAGCGACTACCTGGTGAAGATAGAAGCGACTGCCTGCGTGAGAGGAGCGACTGCCTGCTGAAGATAGGAGCTACTGCCTGCTGAAGATAGGAGCAACTGCCTGCTGAAGATAGGAGCAATTGCCTGCCTGAGAGCAGCTACTGCCTGCTGGAGATAGGACCGACTGCGAGATAGGAACGACTGCCTGCCTGAGAAGAGCGACTGCGAGATAGGAGCGACTGCGTGGTTGGAAGGAGCTAGTTCCTGCTTGAGAGGAGCGTTATCTTATTTGAGAGGAGCGACGTTCCGTGAGAGGAAAGCGATGCCTTGCTGGTTTGAAGAATCAGGTGGCGGGCATGTTGTTTGTAGATGAAGGCGGGCCTCTTGTTTGTAGATGAAATGTTTTAGAAGCACATCTGCAAGCTTGAAGAAATCCTTGGAGGTTCGCGAGCTGGTGCAACTGAAGTTTTAGCTGGTGAGTTTGGCGCTCCTGTTGGCGGTGTTAGACGACTTTGGTTTAGAGAAAATGCCATAATTTAACAATTTCGCTCCAAAAGAGTGAATGTTTTTCTTACGTTTTGACCAACGTTTCAGATAGTTGGATTTTAATAAACACTCTGGTTTACAACTACGTTACTTTCAACATATCTGCTCTAGTAGTGAGTATGTTTCTTTTGTTAAGACCAACGTTTCAGATAGTTGGATTTTGTAATAAACACTGCGGTTTACAGCTATGTTACTTTTAACATGTCTGCTCCAGAAGTGAATATTGTTCATAGAAGGTACCAACGCTTATGTTAGTTAGATTTTGACATGAACATTTGGGTTTACAGATGTGTTTTCCTCTAACACACCCGCTCCTGTAATGAACATGTTATCGCGTTACGACCAACGATTCAGTGAGTTGGGTTTAGAGTGAACATTTAGGTTTACAGATGTGTTCCCGAGAACACGTCCGCTCCTATATTAATCACTTTTAGCGATGGAACCAACATTTTTGTTTGTTGGGTTTCGAAATGAACATTTGGGTTTACGCATACGTTTTCCTCTAACGCACACGCTCCTATAATGAACATTATACATTTGTATATCACGATGTTTAATCCTGCCAAGGATGTAATGGTCAGATCTGAAGCTTGTGAAGTAGACCGTCGTTGTGGCCAACAGCGAGGTGTTATGTCAGATTTTGGTAAGACTTTTGTTATCCACAGGGGATGTCACTGCGAATTGATTTGAAAGAAGTCTGCTTTTGTTAAGAGTTAGATTTTACAAGCGAAACTGTTTCAGATAAGTTTGCTTTGTTTGATTTTTGTAAAAAATTCAAGTAAAAGAGATGGGAGTATACGTACCCCACTCCCCCCCCCTTTTTTTAGGAGGGGGACAACTGAACTCATCCGACGATGAATTGCCTACGTACCCTTTGCAGGGATCAAGCCGCCACGTAGTTCAAGTTAGTGATATGTCCATTTAGATAGGACTTTGAAAAATTTGTGAATGATGTAATTGATATGTCCGTTCAGATAGGACTTTGAATTATCCATAAAGGATGTAAGTGATATGCCCGTTCAGGTAGGACTTTGAATGATTGATAAAGTGTATATGTCTGTAATATGTCGTTCAGATAAGACTTGAAATGATCCGTAAATGATGTAAGTGATATGTCCGTTTAGGTAGGACTTCGAATAATCCGTTAAGGATGTAAGTGATATGTCCGTTCAGATAGGACTTTGAATGATTGATAAAGTGTATATGTCCGTTCAAGGAGGACTTTGTATTATCCATAAAGGATGTAAATGATATGTTCGTTAAGGTAGGACGTTAAGCGCTTGTGGTAGGTGGCAAACTAGAAGAATCAGTAAACGAGTTAGCGAGAAGAGCGACAACCTGTTTGCGAGAAGAGCGACAACCTGTTTGCGAGAAGAGCGACAATCTGTTTGCGAGAGCGTCATTTTATATGGGAGAGACAATGATGCGCCAGAGAAGTGACGATGTGCGAAGATCTTCTTGAGAAAGGAGCGACGATCCGTTTATGAGAGAAGCGAAGATCTGCTTGAGACATGAGCGACCATCCGTTCACGAGAGGAACAAAGATCTGCTTGAGAGAAGAGCGTTATTTTTATTTGGGAGAAGAGCAGCAATTCATTTGTGAAAGAAGCGACGATGCGTGTGAGAGAGGAGCGATGATTTGCTTGCAAGGGGAGTGACCATCCATTTGCAAGAGTAGCAACGACCCATTTGCGAAAGGAGCAAAGATGTGCTTGAGAAAGGAGTGGCGATCCATTGATGAGAAAAGCGATGATGCTTGTGAGATAGGAGTGAAGATCTTCTTGAGAAAGGAGCGACAATCCTTTTATGAGAAAGAGACTATGCATGTAGAAGAGGAGCGACAATTTGCTTGAGAGACGGGTGTCATTGTTGGATATGTCGACGTTGCGCTACTGGTCGCCGATGGTGCGATCTATGTTGCGCTGCTTGTCACCTTCGCTGATGTAACTTGCGTTGTGATTCTTATGAGTAAGAATGTCTCACGTGTCCCCTTAGTCGGCGCCAAATTGTAGGAGTCATAACTCGCACAATTGAATTTGTAAGGGTTGTAGGAGAGGTGCGAGACTTCTGAGTGAATCACAATGCAGAAAATGTAGAGATTGTTACAGTAGCTGTTAAGAAAGCTTTATTGACGTTGTTGTCTAAAAAGTTCTGAACCCCTTTTTCGGGTGAATACAATGAGCTATATATAGCTAAATAATTATAGGTTTAGGTACTAGAATTGGGCCTGACCCATTAAGCAAATAAAATAGCTTTAGGCCCATAATACCATTAAACCCATTTTAAATATGGATCTAATTCTATTATGGGCCTAATTACATATTGGGCCCTTGTAAGCCTGTTTATGATTTCTTCTGGACTTGATAAAATTCTTCTTGTCGTTGCATCGATCTCGCAAGGGTGGAATCCGACCCCTACATATGTTCAAAATGTTGATTTGATTTAGAAAAGTGATAGCTTCCCTAAGTTCAAAATGTTGATTTGATTTGGTTTTAAATCCCGTCCAATTTTACCTTCATCTCTCCAAATCTAAGCAGGTATACTCTCTCAATCCATTTGATTTTAATAGTGGAAGTATGGTTTTGAACTGTGCTGGTAAATGATGTCTGGAGGGCTTTTTGTGACTTGTTTCCTTTGCTACTCTTGCTTGCTTGCCAATACAATTTGTAACAAGTAATTCTCATCAGATATTTGTGAACGACCGTACTATACTGATTTCATGGATCAGCTGCTACTTATTTTTATTCTCATTATGCAGCTACAAAGGAGCCTTGTCATTTCACAGCAGCACCATGCTATTCCAGTCCAAAGAAGCTGCTCATCCACCATTTAAAGGAGATGGTTGGTGTATAAACTCATTTTTTTAACTTTTCATGTTGGTGCCTTATTATGTAGTTTGTACATGTGATTTCACTACGCGTAGCTGAATTTTTTGCTTCGAGCTGCATTATTATTCTGAAATCAGTTGCTTTCTTTTGTTTTCCTATCCATGCTTTCAAGTTTAACAAGCTATCCACATGTGGAATTTGTAGAGAAATGATCCTGTTTTTCCTGAAAAACAAATTATTTGTCAATGCAATATAATCTAGTGAAACTCACGCCATGATCGCTAAGACTATTGTTCTGCAGGATATCTTGTGAAGAAGTTGATTATCTCTTTACTTCTTCTGTTTTGGTTTATATGTATTCAGTTTATGATGGATTATGTTCAATGTGTTGTTGAAATCTGTAGTGTGTGACTAGAGTGAGCTGAGAGCACGGTCGTTTACTACATTTGACGGAAGTTTTTTACCTTTGTACAGAGATGTTGAAGGTTTTCTTTACGGAGATCAAGAACAAATTTCAGGTTGCTTTTGATTTTCTCCGTAAGGAAAATATCACCCTTGATCCAGAGGACCCAGTTTTGGTAAAACAGTATGCAAATATAATGAAGACCATTACACACAAATAAGCCTCTTGTTGCTCTTATCTAGATTGTGGTTGTTTGCTTATTTAGCTTGGATGTGTCTTGGTTTCATGATAGAGAGGTAGATGAGAGAGAGCCTATCATTTATCAGTACCAGAGGAGGAGGAAGAAGTCTCTGCCTCAAAGAGAGGCTTAAGCAAAGGGAATATGGAAGTCTCTAGAAGGATGACGTGGTCTATCAGGTTAAGCAATCATTTAGATGAGAACAAAGGTATCTAACACGTCATTGAAGGCCGTTAGGGAAAATAAGGATTCTGCTCTATAAAGGATTAGCTGTATGCATTTTTGTCTTTTATCAAACATTTGGTTAAAGTTGTGAGGAGAGGTGAGACTCCGTAATTTCTCACGTCTTGTAATCTTTGAGATCTTTGAGTTAAGAGTTTGGTTTTCATTGATTTCAGAAATTACATTATAAGTTCTATCAAAGTGGTACAGAGCAATTTTCCGATCACACCGGGAAAAGGCAATGACACCGTGAAACAACAACCAGACTCAGAGTACGGCGGGGAACGTACCAGGCATGGAAACCATTGAGGAGGTCTCCGAAGGTGTTACGGCGAGCGATGCAACTCTTCCGCTGGTATTGACAAAGATCCTCGCAGCCTTGGAAAGGATGGAGAGGCATCAAGTCATGGAGGCCGACGAACGGCTAGAGTTCATGATGGGTTCGGGAAGGGAAAGTCCCCAACTTTCTACCCAAATCAGTTCATCTCAGGGGGTCTCTGCGTTTGTACAGAGAGAAGGGAAACAGAAGGTGGATGGCGAACAAGCGCCACCAGAACCGCAACACCCCGACGGGTCAGACCAGGACCGAGACCCAGCTCCGTACCAACCGCGACGGCTCCTAGACGAGTTCCAATCGCCGCTAATCAGGCTGATGGAGCTCCCGGAGTTTGCTGGGGACGACGCTGACAACTGGGTAGCGCGGGTGGAACAATACTTCGAGATGGGGTATTTCTCCGACCTCCAGAAATTGGCCGCGGTGAGAGGGTGCTTTACGGGAGAGGCTCTCTCGTGGTATCGTTGGCAGAAAGACCGAGATCCCTTCTCGAGTTGGGAACAGATGAAAAGGAGGATTTTGATCCACTTCGCGTCGAATAACGACGAAAGTGCTGGGGAAAGGCTATTTTCGCTTCGGCAAGATGGATATGTGAGAGACTATTGCCGGAGTTTCATCGGTTTGGCTACACACGCGCCGGAGTTATCAGAATCAACGCTGGAGTTGGCTTTTACTCTCGGGCTACAACCATCGATTCGAGCCAGACTGAAATCATTTGAACCAAAGAGCTTGCAACAGATGATGAATAAGGCAAAATTGGTGGATAGTTGGGATGATGCAACGGCGGAGTCAAGGGGATACGCCGGCGGAGGGACAAACCGGAGAAACCAAGTGAGCAATGGTAAGTTATCAGGCCCAAGTAATCTGAGTGGAACAAAGGTTCTTAATGGGCCGACAAATGGAAAGCTCACTAGTTCTTTTGCAGGGGAGAAACAAAACACGGGACATAACCCTAATTCCTTCAACCGAGTCAAGCATCCCTTTCGCCGCCTCATACCGGAGGAGATGTCTTACCGGAGGTCGGCGAATATGTGCTTCCGTTGTGATGAGAAATGGCATAGTCGCCACCGATGTCCTCAGAAAGAGTTACGTGTATTAGTGATTCAAGATGATGGAAGCGATATCGAATGGGAAGAGAGTGACGAGGCGATTCAAGCTGACGAGACCACGGAGGCGTGTGAGGTAGCTACGCTATCACTGAACTCGCTTGTCGGAATCTCCTCCCCCAGAACCATGAAACTGGTAGGGTTGATCTCGTCGGAGACGGTGGTTATTCTGATTGATAGCGGCGCCACTCATAATTTCGTGGCAGAGAGAGTGGTTAATCGGCTGGGTTTACCAACAGAATAGACGAAGGGGTATGGAATCGTAACGGGCACTGGACAGATGGTTTCAGGTGTGGGCGTGTGTAAAGAGATCGAGCTAGTAACCCAGGGAATTATGATCCGTACCAGTTTCCTTCCGTTGGAGCTTGGAGGCGTCGATGTAATATTAGGGATGCAGTGGTTGGAAACGCTGGGGGAAATGAGATGTAATTGGAAGCTGCAAATCCTGAGGTTCCGTCTGGAGGGAAGGGAAGTGGTTCTCAAGGGTGATCTGAGTCTTTGTTGTAGGTCTGCGTCCGTGAAAGCCTTATGGAGGGCCTTAGAGAATCGAGGAGAAGGTATGATAGTGGAGTACAAGGGGATGCATTCTGGCCATACTCAGCTTGCACAAGAGGCACCAACCGTCTTGTCTCGTGTACTAGCTCAGTATCAGAGGGTGTTTGAAGAACCTCACCAGCTACCTCCCTCCCGAGGAAGAGAGCACGCGATAGAGCTCGAAGAGGGGACTAAGTCGGTCTCTGTCAGGCCTTTCAGGTACCCACAAGCACAAAGGGCTGAACTTGAAAAGCAGGTAGCTTCAATGTTGGCGGCTGGGATCATTAGAGAGAGCAACAGTCCATTCTCAAGTCCAGTGATACTGGCGAAGAAGAAGGATGGAAGCTGGAGGTTCTGCGTAGACTACAGAGCTCTAAATAAGGTAATGGTGAGCGACAGCTACCCCATTCCTATGATCGACCATCTCTTGGACAAGTTACATGGGTCTGCTGTCTATTCAAAACTGGATTTACGCTCGGGATACCACCAGATACGGGCGAAGGCCTCGGATGTACCCAAGACGGCTTTTAGGACTCATGACGGTCACTACGAGTTCCTAGTAATGCCATTTGGGCTGAAGAATGCTCCAGCCACCTTTCAAGCCCTCATGAACGACATCTTCCGCGGTTATCTCTGTAAGTTCGTACTCGTGTTTTTTGATGATATCTTAATCTACAGCAAGAACATCACTGAACATGAGAAACGCCTGCGAGTAGTGTTGCAAGTGCTTGAGAAGCACCAGTTGTTTGCGAATGAGAAGAAGTGTCTTTTTGGGAGTAAAGAGGTTGAGTACTTAGGCCACATAATCACAGCTAAGGGGGTGGCAGCGGACAGAGGCAAGGTTCAGGTTATGGTAAATTGGCCAGAGCTGAAAAACGTCAAGGCTCTACGGGGCTTCCTAGGGTTAACCGGTTACTACCGAAAATTCGTGCAAGGCTATTGAACCATAGCACAACCCCTGACAGCACTTCTCAAGAAGGATCAATTTGGGTGGAATGAAGAGGCTGCTAAAGCTTTCAGTAAGCTTAAGACAGCCATGACTACGGTACCAGTGCTAGCCTTGGCTGATTTTTCAACTCTGTTTGTGGTTGAGTCAGACGCGTCGGGAACAAGACTGGGGGTGGTGTTAATGCAGAACCAGAAGCCCATAGCTTACTTCAGCCAAGCCTTGACAGACAGGCAACGTGTGAAGTCTGTGTACGAAAGAGAGCTTATGGCAATAGTATTCGCCATCCAAAAGTGGAGGCACTATCTGTTGGGACGAAAGTTTGTTGTGCGTACGGACCAGAAGAGCTTGAAATTCCTCCTGGAACAAAGAGAGATTAATGTCGAGTATCAGAGGTGGCTTTCTAAGATCCTAGGGTTTGATTTCGACATTCAATACAAACTGGGAATGGAGAATAAGGCGGCTGATGCATTGTCCCGGATGGTCACATCATCTCAGGTAATGGCTTTATCGGTGCATTGGGCCATCCAATTAGAGGAGTTGGATTCAGAGTTAAAGGATGAGGAACTCAGTAGGGTCAAACGGGAAGTAAAGGCTGACGCAGGGTCTCTTCCAGAGTTTACTGTGGTCTAAGACAGATTGTTGAGGCAGGGGAAGTTGGTCGTTCCAGCAACATCTCACTTGGTTCAGGTAATTCTAAGGGAATTTCATGATAGTAAGATAGGAGGGCATGGTGGAGTTCTGAAAACACAAAAGAGAATTGGAGCAGCTTTCTTCTGGAAAGGAATGGTGAAAGACATAAGGCAATATGTGGCAGCTTGCTTTGTGTGTCAAAGGCACAAATACTCCACTTTGGCACCAACAGGATTGCTTCAGCCTCTTCCCATTCCCCAAAATGTTGGGAAGACATCTCCATGGATTTCGTAGAGGGTCTTCCCAAGTCCGAAGGATACGATGTGATAATGGTGGTAGTGGACAGATTCACGAAATATGCTCACTTCATTAAGCTGAGATACCCTTTTGAGGCATTGGGGGTAGCTGCCGTGTTCATACAAGAAGTGGTTCGCCTTCACGGATTTCCGAAAACATTGGTCTCGGATAGGGATAAAGTCTTTACAGGAAAGTTTTGGCGGGAGTTGTTCAGGCTTGCGGGTACTCAGTTATGCTTCAACACTTCCTATCATCCCCAAACGGACGGACAGACTGAAGTCACTAACCGTGGCTTGGAGACTTTCCTCCGGTGTTATTCGAGTGAAAAACCAACGAGCTGGGCAAGCTACTTACCGTGGGCTGAGCTTAGCTACAACTCCTCCTATCACACAGCTCTCAAGATGTCTCCCTTCAAAGCTCTTTATGGACGGGAACCACCTATCATCATGAAGTATGAGCCTGGTTCAACATCAAACGCAGACTTGGAAGTAAGGATGCAGGAGAAGGATGCCATGATACTGTTCATACAACAGCAGCTGCTCAGAACACAACAAATCATGAAGAAGTACGCAGACGAACACAGGAGAGATGTGACGTTTCAGGTAGGAGATATGGTGTTTCTGAAATTACGACCCTACAGGCAGCATACCGTAGCTCGGAGGGTCAATGAGAAGCTCGCAGCCAGATTCTACGGGCCCTTTGCAGTGGTAGAACGTGTTGGGGAAGTAGCTTACAAGTTGCAACTACCTCCTGAAGCTAAGATACACCCAACCTTTCACGTTTCACAGCTGAAAGCAGCAATAGGAAGCTCCTTGGAACCAGCCTTGTTACCACCTCAGTTAACTGCAGAGCTGATTATGGAAGCTAAGCCTGAGGCAGTGCTGGCTCACCGTATCAACACTGTCACGGGACAAGCAGAGGTACTAATACAATGGAAGGGGCTACCGCGGCATGACAGTACTTGGGAATGGGTGTGTATTGTGCAGGAACAATTTCCAGACTTGGACCTTGAGGACAAGGTCAAACTGAAAGAAGGGGATATTGATAGAGAGGTAGATGAGAGAGAGCCTATCATTTATCAGTACCAGAGGAGGAGGAAGAAGTCTCTGCCTCAAAGAGAGGCTTAAGCAAAGGGAATATGGAAGTCTCTAGAAGGATGACGTGGTCTACCAGGTTAAGCAATCATTTGGATGAGAACAAAGGTATCTAACACGTCATTGAAGGCCGTTAGGGAAAATAAGGATCCTGCTTTATAAAGGATTAGCTGTATGCATTTTTGTCTTTTATCAAACATTTGGTCAAAGTTGTGAGGAGAGGTGAGACTCCGTAATTTCTCACGTCTTGTAATCTAAGAGTTTGGTTTTCATTGATTTCAGAAATTACATTATAAGTTCTATCATTTCACTTTATGGTTTCTCCAAAGCTAATTTCACATTTGGGTCATACTAACTATTTTTCCTTGTTAAGTTGTTTGTTTGTCATGGTTTTTTTTGTATGCAGGACATACATGTTCTCTGAATCTCAACGCAAATATGAGAGAACGAGACTAGAGAGATTCCATATGCTCTTGCATGCTTCTGGAAGTGCAACAACTCCGTGCTAGGTAAGTGGTAGACCTCAAATTAATTTCTGTCATTCTTTTCAATAGTTTGCCTCCTGAGTCAAGTTGCTCTTCTGATATTGGTAAATTCAATGCCTGACGGTCAAATTAATTTTATTTATTAGGACAACCACCCTGTAATATCTACAAATGTGACAAGAAATTAATTGAAAAGTGCATATACGATCTTTTTAGCTTCACTCTTTGCCCTGCAATTTGCAACATGTAAGAAATTGTTGAAAGCAGTCTTGAGTTATTCTTCTCTGCCTGTCATACATTTTGTTGGAGGATTCTTACTGATGAGCTTGGTGCCGAGGCCATGAAGTTCGAGGCTTTGGAGAAAGTTGAGAAGGAAATAAAGAAGCGTCTCTTGAGAAGCGACTCATTAAACACTCATAGCAAACAAGAAGAACAAATAACCTCCCTTATATAATATCGATTACATACTATATGGCTAATGAAATTACTTGTTTGCATAATTTGAGCAGGCTTGGGATCAGCAAAAAAGATCTTCCAAAATACGAGGAACATACAGAGCTCAGCATTGCCAAAGCACAATTGTATGAGCTGTAGAGGGATGCTCTTGAAGCAATGGAATCTCAGAAAAAGTAGTAAGTCTTGCATTTTTTATTCTCATCATCAAGCTTTGACCTTCATCATGTTGTAACACGATGGAACCTGCGATTTTTCAGGGAGGAACTCAAGGCTGGGGAAATGCCTGGCGTGAAGTGAAGTCGTTGGACATCCGTAACTACATCTAAGGTTTGATCCACAGAAACATTTGGTTTGTTGTAAGAAAGGTAGAAGAAAGATCTCTGTCATGTCCTTGAAAGGGAAGATCGGTCCCCTTTTGCTGTTTTTGGTTTGGTGATTAATAAGGCCTGACCATGGATTAGAAAAATACCAAATGGGGTCTAACTTTCTCTGTGGGTCTTACGCTTGAGATGCATGTAATTAATCATTTGACTTTATACCACTAATTTACGAATCGAAGGGAAAAAGAATTACAAAAAAGTTGTTCCTTATTTTACTTTTCGATTTTCAATATAAAAGTTCCGAGTAAGTTTTACTGTTATATATAAAGTTGTAAACTAAAATATGCTTCTCTATTTGCCAATGCTACGTATGCCGTATATTTCCACATTTTATGGCTTAATGGATGTGTTGCATAAATTGTTATAAATATTACTTAACAAAACAAAAGAGATATTTATATGAACATTACTCTACAAAACAAAAAAAAATATCAAGTTTAAGATACAGTGACTCACCTATTCTATACTTGATTCACCATTATTTCTTTTTTTTCTGCTAAACATCTTTTCCTTTTCTTCATCAATGTTCTGATGGAAAACACTTTCAAGGACAAAGAATGCGAAGCTAAGTCTTTTTTTTGAATCATGTATATGCAGGGACTCACTTCTGCCTTCATAAGCTCCATATTCTTTTTTTTTTTTATCTAATTACAAAAAAGAATGTGAAGCTAAGTCTTCCTTCTTTTATGCTAGAGGAGGAAGAGTTGTTAAATTGTAAGCCCTTTTTCAGTTTAGATGGTTAGACTATAGTGCGAAATTCTAACTAACTCAATACAAGATTTCAAATATGCAATTACAATGACTTATTATACATGTAATTCAAGCTTTAACTCATACCAATTCACTAATTGGAGGGAAAAAACAAAATGGAAAATTAATTTGTTGCTACTTCCTCTGCTATCTAGGGATGTTTGGGAGTACTGTGAAAAAGTTAAGCAAAAGCCTTTTGCTTTGTCCTAATGCATCTGGGGTTTAACAAAGTGCCCACGGTACAATTAGACAAATCAATTTAATGAAAAATTGTAGTACTTCTCTATTGTTTCGAAACTGCAGAGGAAGATCATCCACCAAAAGCTCCTAAAACAGTCTATGATCAATTCCTCAAAGGGAGGCGTGGAAGCTGTTCTCTATGAATAAAAGTGTTTATTATTTCGGCACACCCTAATACAAGAGGCTAAAAACAAGTGTATAATAGGTCTAGGGTCTTCTAAGATCTTTTAGGGTTTCACTTTGGGCAAAAACGTCTTTTTGGTCAAAACTGCTCAAATATGAATCACTCACACTAGACACGAAATTTCGTCAGGTGTCTGGGCCAAAAATGTCCCACCGCGTGTTGGCAATGGTCGCGTGCACGAGTCAAAGTTTCGTCCAGTGTTTGACTCAATTCTCCACCTTCTTCATCTTTGAGGCAGCTTGACAGGTCTTCAGTAAATTAACTGTATCTTCTTGATCATACCTCCAAATATAATAATACCTACTCCATTAGGAAGTTGACTCAAAGATTGGACAAGCCAAATTTCATCAAATTCTAAGTTGATTTGATCTTCCGTCTATAGCAAAATTTCAGACTCTTCAATGCTGTCCAACTTGGTAAAATGTAATGTCTTGAGAAATATTTGGCTTGGACTAAGTCTTTTGCTTGTGAAACTTGTTGTAGCTTAGAATACTCCTCTTTAAGCTCTTTTTACTCATTTTTGATGATTTTTCCTGTTAAGACTCTAAAAATACAAATACGAAGAAAAATTACTTTTTTGGTGTAAAATCTTATCAAAATACTTAGAAAATGCATTGAAATAGATAGTAATATAGGTAAAATATGGAGTATATAACCGCATATGCTGAGTTCTCCGAAGATTAGGTCGATTCTTTTCTTGGATGAAGGAGGGGTTTGTACTTGGTTTGTTTCTTCTGCGGGTCTTTCCCGTTTCACCGCTGACTTCTTTTTCTTGGGCTTTTCGGGAGGTGGAGATTCGATTTTGGCTTCTTTTTCTTCCACCGCTGGCTTCTGCTGAGCTGGCTCAACAGACTTCTTTTGTTTTCCTTTGTGGCTGGCTAGGTAGCGGCACTCTTCGGTGGAATGGCTTCTTTTACCGTGATGATTACAATACTTTGTCTCACCGTACTCGGATTTCTTGCCTTGCTGCGCGTGACCAATAGCGTATGCTTGTTGACCTTTTGCGTAGTTCTTGGTGATTTTTCTGGGCTGAGATTGCCCAGGCGGAGCTACGAAAATCTTGTATTTCTATTTTAAGACAACTATTTCATCTTCGAGGATAACATAGAAGGTTGCACGGTGTAGCGCGTCATCAAGTGGCAAGAAGGGGTTGACGGTCAACTCCTCTCTGAACTTGGACTTGTGCCACAATCCATTCTTCATCGCCTCTAAGGCTACGCTTTCGTTCAAATTGGCGATCTTGGCAGAGCCGGATTTGAGCATATTTCTATGACACATTTGAATGGGGCCCCCACATAATAAGGGGCCCCACTAAAAAAAATTTATATATTAATTTATGGAAAATATATTTATTGTATAGAAAAAATAAAGATTTAGATAAATTATATGATAAAAACATTAAAACTTTAAGGTAGATTTTTTATAATTTTAATTTACAAAATAAAAAAAGAATTATGTGTATTGTTGTTAAAAAAAATTGTATTTTTTCTGAAAAAAAATATTTTATTTGGATATTAATTTTTTTTTTTTGTATAGGGCTCGATAATCTCAGATCCGGCTCTGGATCCTGGATTTGATCGCTTTGAACTTCGCGATGTAATCTCTGAGTGGTTTTGTTGGTCTTTGACCCAACTTCCAAAGACTAGCCTCGGAGGCCTTTGCCTCGATAAATGGACCAGTGACTTAGCGCAACACATTCAGAGAATCTCCTGGCTTTTATCTAAGTTTGGCATATTATTGGGTCAATCTTATTTATAATTAATCCTAATAATAATTAAGATTTATATACTGAATTACTAGTGTGAAATTCAGCTCGAATTTTTATTGTTTGAATTATAAACGATAATTTTTAATAATATTTTTTAGTTACATTATAAAATTATAGATTTGTTCGTAGCGAATAATATTTTACTTGCATCCCTTAAAAGTTAAAAGAAATGAAGTGGAGATATGTTTTTATAGGAAAAGTAAGCATTCATAAATGAAATTAGATCTGGGGAAAAATAAATAATATATTTGGAGTTTTGGACAAAGCGAAAAAACAATCGGATGCAGGAAACGCGAAAGGAAAGCAAGAGGCAGATCACATTCACCGCACAAACTTACTTGTTCACTCTCTTCATAGATTCACTTCCTTGTCCCTTCTCCCTTGGGTTTCACTATAAATCGACAACCGTGGAGGAAAGATGAGGCGGCGGCCGGCGGATTACCGGCGGCTAGCTAGACGGAGATTATCGAGTTGGATATGGCTTCTCCTTGCTACTTTCTTCGTCGTTGGATTGGTTCTCTTCATGGTTCAGCATCATCACCATCAACAAGATCCATCTCAGCTAATACTTGTATGTCTTTCTTTCTCTCTTTGATCCATTTCTTTCTCTCTTTGATTCCTATGTCTTATGGATGCTTTTCATGGATTATTAATTGCTGAGATTTGGGGTTTTGCTCCGGTGCAAAAATTGTGGATCTTGTGATTGTGAATTTACTGCAACTTTAAATCCTTATCCAATTGGGCTCTAACTATGGAATCAGTGAAGTTGACGAGTTGATGCTCTTTCGATTGAATGATTATGAACCCATTACCAAATGGGAAGATTTCTCATGCTTGCTTATTGGTGTTTCTTTCAAGTGAATATTTACTTTCATGCTTCATAAAAACAGAGCATTCCTTGTTTCCAATGCATGAAATAATCTCTTGCAAGTTTCTTGATAAACCTTTAGGTTTTCTGTTTCTGTTTAATCTAAATACAAGAAAGACTCGGTACTCGGTAGTTGATTGTCGATAATTTGAAAGATGACAATGTTGAATGCCATAGCTTAGAGTTCCATATGGGAAGGAATTGTGTTAATTTAAGCTCTCTTATATCACAAGTTGATGATGGTCATGTTGATTTCATTTACTAGAAGATAAACTGGAATCGGATGAGTGATCATAATGGATTTTCTCCAAGTTTTTGAAAGATAATATCAGTGGAACACACAATCCAAGTCTCACGAGAAGTTTGTTATGATTTCTTAGCTAGGCCAGGACTTGAGTACATAACCTTTTCTTTATGAATTTTGCGTCTTTTGGAGAGCTTACTCTCATCTTTTTGTCTTTGTTAGGAGAGAAACACAAGAATCGAGAATGCATCCCCTCCCCGTTTAAACTTCACAGATGAGGTAACAAGTGCTTCCTCGTTCTCTAGGCAGTTAGCAGAGCAAATGACGCTTGCCAAGGCTTATGTGTTTATAGCCAAAGAGCACAATAATCTTCATTTAGCTTGGGAATTGAGTTCTAAGATCAGAAGTTGTCAGCTTTTGCTCTCAAAAGCAGCAATGAGAGGACAACCTATTTTATTAGATGTGGCTAAACCGATTATAACTGGCCTATCAGCTCTTATCTACAAGGCTCAAGATGCACATTACGACATTGCCACCACAATGATGACGATGAAATCTCACATACAAGCCCTTGAGGAGCGTGCAAACGCAGCTACCATTCAAACCACAATATTTGGGCAATCGGCTGCCGAGGCACTACCAAAGAACCTCCACTGTTTGATGATCAAGCTCACATCAGATTGGTTAACTGAGCCATCACGCCATGAACTGGCAGATGAGAACAGAAACTCACCCAGACTTGTTGACAACAACCTCTACCACTTTTGTATATTCACGGATAATGTGATAGCTGCCTCGGTTGTTGTTAATTCAACTGTCTCCAATGCTGATCACCCGAAACAGCTTGTTTTCCACATAGTGACAAATCGGGTGAGCTACAAAGCTATGCAGGCTTGGTTTCTTAGTAATGACTTCCAGGGCTCAGCTATGGAGATCAGGAGCATTGAGGAGTTCTCTTGGTTGAATGCTTCTTATTCTCCTGTGGTCAAGCAACTTCTGGATACAGATGCAAGAGCTTTCTATTTCGGGGAACAGACAGGTCAAGATACGAATTCCTATGCCGAGCCAAAAGTGAGGAACCCAAAGTACTTGTCATTGCTGAATCATCTCAGATTCTACATCCCCGAGATCTATCCGCAGCTAGAAAAGATTGTTTTCCTAGACGACGATGTTGTTGTTCATAAAGATTTGACTCCACTCTTCTCTTTGGATCTGCACGGAAACGTCAATGGAGCTGTGGAAACATGTCTTGAAGCCTTTCACCGTTACTACAAGTATCTAAATTTCTCTAATCCGTTAATCAGCTCAAAGTTCGACCCACAAGCATGTGGATGGGCTTTTGGTATGAACGTGTTTGACCTGATCACTTGGAGGAAAGCAGATGTGACTGCTCGGTACCATTACTGGCAAGAGCAGAACAGAGAACGTACGCTTTGGAAACTCGGGACTCTCCCTCCGGGTCTATTGGCTTTTTATGGTCTGACCGAGCCACTAGACCGAAGATGGCATGTCTTAGGTTTAGGTTACGATGTGAACATCGATAATCGTTTGATCGAAACAGCAGCTGTGATTCACTATAATGGCAACATGAAGCCTTGGTTAAAGCTGGCTATTGGTAGGTATAAACCTTTCTGGTTAAAGTTTTTGAATTCGAGTCATCCTTATTTACAAGATTGTGTCACAGCTTAAAGCAAAAGACTTTTGAGAGTTGAGACTAATCCATATCAGAAGGTTCTTGATTTCTTCTTATACACTTTGAAGATTCTTTTTTTTTGGAATATTGTAGATCTCAGAAAGTTTCAGACTCAGATTTTCGTCTGGAGACTGTTGTTCTCTTCTTATCACACAATACAGGGTCCATAATGTATTTATGGTTGAATATATTACACGGATATTTATTTTTGGCAAGTTTTTATTTTGAATTTATTAAAAGATGGACAAAGTTTATATTTTCAAGCTGTAGAGTTTTCAGTCATACAACAATTTCTAGTTTTTGTTTCATGGATTACAACAAAAGAGAATGGAAAAATAGTGGGTCAGATTGGTAAGCTGTAAGTTGTAGCGGTAAATTGTAAGTATAGTACAAAGCTGGAGCGGTAAGTATGGTACAATCAAAGGCGGTACAAATCTAAAAGTGGTTGTATAATATAAAGATTTGGTTACCAATCTAAGCCCGTATGTTTTGTTTATCACTCAAACATACAATGAGTAAGTAGAGAGAACTAGGAAGCTTTTATTTTGGTTAAGAGGTCAACACATTTGTTGGTTTGTCTACTTTGGTAGTCTCTTGAACCTATGCCAAGTTTGAGACTCCTTCAATGCTTGAACAAGAGCCCTTACATCACTATCAAAGGCAACATCATCTACATTGTCGAGACACAACATCCTCCAAATGAGAGCAATAGCTTCCGCATCCAGAGTAGTACACAACATCGTAATCGTAGCACCATTCCATTTCACCACCTAATATTTGTTTACCATAACAAACTAATCATCAATTTCTAATAGAATTTTTATATGTCAAAACTTGCAAATTATGAATATTAAATTGGGCAATTCTCAAAAATACCACCAATTTTCAAAAGTTACAAAAATATCACGAAACTAAAATTAACTTTAAATATTCAAAACTAAAACCCTAAACCCCAAACCTAAACCCTATCCCCTAAAACTATACCCTAATTGTACAATAGTTAACCCAAACCCCAAAAATTTAAATTCTAAGCTCTTGAAAATCAATTTTTGAGGTTGTGGTATTTTTGAAACTTTAAAAAATTAATGGTATTTTTGGAACTTTTAGTAGTATTTATAGAATTTTTGAAAAGTTGTGGTATTTTTGGAAAAAAAACTTTTCTTGATGGTATTTTAGAGAATTTCTCTATTAAATTTGGCATACAATTTTATTACATGAGAATTACGATAGAATTCTTAAATTTAACTAAGAAAATACACACGAAATCCTAAATTTTCTTCTCTAATATATTCACCAAACCAGACAAGTGCAAAAATCACATATAACACGTTGTGTTTAAATACCAGTCACCACCACTCACCAAACTAGTCGCATATATCTCCCTACAAAACTATCTATATATATATATATATATTACAAACAACAAACGTTTTATAATAGCCCCATAACTAAATGGAAGACTCGAAAACCCAAAACGACGCCGTCGTCACGAACCCATCAGAATTCGAGAAGAAGCAGAAACATTACCAAGAAATGATCGCTACTCTTCCTCACAAAGATGGGTGGCGACCAAACGATCCGGTGATCGAGTACGGTGGTCACTGGTGGCTTCAATCTCTCCTGGAAGGTTTACTCCACGCCCAGAGCTTCTTCAAAGCTCGACCCAACGATTTCTTCGTCTGCAGCTACCCAAAAACCGGAACCACTTGGCTCAAAGCCTTAACTTTCGCAATCGCAAACCGCTCCGAGTTCGACGATTCCACAAACCCTCTTCTCAAACGAAACCCACACGAGTTCGTGCCTTACATCGAAATCGATTTCCCCCTTTTCCCAAGCGTTGATGTTCTCAAAAACGAAAGGAACACGCTTTTCTCCACCCACATCCCTTACCATCTCTTACCTGAATCAATCGTCACATCTAATTGCAAGATTGTTTACATATGGAGAGACCCAAAGGACACGTTTGTCTCCATGTGGACTTTTGCTCACAAGGAGAGATCGCAGCAAGGAGATCTCATTGGCCTCGAGGAAGCTTTTGATAAGTATTGTCAAGGTTTATCTGTGTACGGTCCTTATCTTGACCATGTTTTAGGGTATTGGAAGGCTTACGAAGCAAACCCAGATCACATTTTGTTTCTCAAGTACGAGACGATGAGAGCTGATCCGCTGCCGTATGTGAAGAGATTGGCTGACTTTATGGGTTATGGGTTCACGAAAGAGGAAGAGGAAGACAAGGTTGTTGAGAAAGTTGTGAATCTTTGTAGCTTTGAGAATTTGAAGAATCTTGAAGCTAATAAAGGTGAGAAAGATAGAGAGGATCGTCCTGCGGTTTATGCCAACAGTGCTTATTTCAGGAAAGGAAAAGTTGGGGACTGGCAGAATTATCTGACTCCGGAGATGGTGGCTCGTATTGATGGTTTGATGGAGGACAAGTTTAAAGGAACTGGTTTTCTTTCTTCTACATTTTGAATCATCTTTCTTTTCTCGTCTTGATTTCAAACTCTCATTATTCTTATGATCCTTATGTTAATAGCATAAGTTGCTTTTATTTCATAAATGTTGTACTTGCCACCTCTTAATCTTGGATGGATGAATGTGTGGTCAAAGTGTTGTGTTATTGTTGTTTTTGAGTGTGTATGTATCATAAATCAATGGGAAAAAATAGAGAAGCAGCCTCTGTTTTGTAAACATATCAAAGTTGGTGTCTTTGAGTCCCTTAATAAAATGAACAATCCCTCTCCGTTATTTGTTTTACAAAAAAAAAAAAAAAAAATGATGTTTGGTTTAGAATGACATGAAGTGAACATTATTGACTCATGTAAGATAATTCCCTGCTTTTTGTTGAAATGTAATGTTTTGTTCAAAATTAGCATGAGATATGTAAATGGAAATGGGATGCTTTTAAAATATCATCAATTTTGTGTGATGTTTTTGTTAATAGTTGGTTCATGGTTGTTACATTTCTTTCCAATAGTACTCAATTCGATTTTCTTCTTTTTACCTCTATAGGATTTTGAATATTCAAAAGGCAACAAAAAGCTACTAAAGAGCGATGTGAATTGATAAAACTGGAAGCCAAGTTGTTACATGAAAACATCTAAATTGCTCCTGCTCTCCATACACAAAAGTTAAAAACACATATTATTATTCCATCTAAAGGTCTGGCCTTTTGGTTGGTTTGGCGAATAGGGTCTAGTACTACTTACTATTCACAAGTTAAAAAATGAATTCGCTTTTCAGCCGTAGAGTCGTCGTCGACTCATCTTCACGTCTCACCAAACTGCTTGCGAACCCAACGACTCATTCTCACCCGATTCATCACCACCAGCAGTCCTTCACTTGGCTCTATAGACCGAACCAGAGCCGCCATTTTCGAACCCAATCTCTGCCTTCGGTCCCGTCGTCTCCTCCCGTGAGTCGATTCGACCCTTCTCTGTTATGGCGATCGGAGAAAATTCGTGCGAAATTGGGAAGTCTCATGGAATCCAGAGTTGGGTTTTCCGGTTTTCGGTTTCCTAAAAAAGGTTTCGAAATCGAGGGTTTTTCTGGGTTTCAAAGGCGTGGCTGGTACTGTCTCTCAATTTTTCTTACAGCCTTATTGAGATTTGTCTCGTGAGGATTAAAAAGTCGATTCTTTGACAGGAACCATTGGCTCCAAGGATTATCAGCTAATGACGTTGTTCTTGGACTAATTGTAGCTAACACTGCTGTGTTTTTGATGTGGCGGCTTTTCGACAAACAATTAATGACGAATAACTTCATGGTCAGATCTCAGAGCTTACAACTTTTGTTTGCTTACTGTTATGGAAAAAATGGGCTCTAGATGTCTTTAGGAAATGCTGTTGATAGTATCAATGGCTGTTTTTCTTCTTCATTTTAATGCCATTGATCATCTTTTGGGCAGATATCGTTGGATAATTTCAGGAGTGGACGTATACACACTCTCATCACTTCAGCTTTCAGTCACTTTGATTTTGGACATATCATCTCAAACATGATTGGACTCTACTTCTTTGGCTCCAATGTATACTAATTTGAAAAGTTTTGGTAGAGATACTAAATTTCTATCTCTAATTGCTTACCTATTCATGATTTCAAAATCTTCTCGTGCTAGATTGCTAGAAACTTCGGCCCTCAGTTCCTATTGAAGCTGTACCTCGCTGGAGCGCTTGGTGGCTCTGTTTTCTACTTGATTCATCATGCTTACTTGGCTGCGACGTCGCCTAAGGTATATAGAAACCAGCATAAATTAGTTTCCTTTATCTCAGATCATGCTAGCTCCTCTTGTAAATTTGCTTGATCTCTTTCCACTTGAATTATAGTGTTGTGTGGAAAGGCTTTACCTTATTTGTATCTGGCAACTAACGATATGCATTGGACAGGGCCAAGGAGCTTTCACGAGGGATCCATCAAGAACCCCTGGACTGGTATGTTTTGAATCTCATGGTTTTATGTAGATTGCACACTTGGTCAGATCCTGCATACACTGAAATTATTTGATTACGATATCCGACCTTCGAACGTTTTGATTCTTGAGCTAATTCTTCGCAATTTAACTCTCGACCTCTTTATTAGTCTATGTCATTTATAACTCTTTTCTTTTGGTTGCCTAAAAGGGTGCGAGTGGAGCCGTTAATGCAATCATGCTGCTCGATATCTTCCTGCACCCTAAAGCTACGATATACTTAGAGTTTATCATTCCAGTTCCTGCTATGTTGCTTGTAAGTTTTAAGCTTTCTGGCTCAATCATTTTCAGCTTAAAGCTTCTCTTCTCAAGTCAACTAAACTTTCACTCTATTTTATCTTTCAGGGAATCTTCCTCATAGGAAAAGACATATTAAGGATAACAGAGGTAACATAATAAGACATTGCAAAAGTTCAGAAGAAACAATCAGTTAATGTTTCTTAACCAAACAACTTGGACATTTTGTAGGGGAACAGTAACATTTCAGGTTCGGCTCACTTGGGAGGAGCGGCAGTCGCAGCCGTTGCTTGGGCTCGGATTAGGAGAGGTCGCTTCCGTTACTGAACCTTTCATCTGACCTTGCTTCATTCTGGTCTTCTTTAGAGAAGAAATCTTTCTTTAGATGATTTAAATAACTTTGAGACCATATTGTGGCTCACAAGATGATTAGATTTTATCCAAACAATTTGGTCTGCCTTTTGTATTACTGACCTACCCTTAAGACTGATCCACTTTGAAACATCAATCTTAATTAGATTAGTTTGTTATGGTAATATTGCTTTTTACCGCCAAAAGGGGGACATTAGTTGCAGAAACGTAAGTTGGAATTTTTAATTAGAAAAAGTGAATAATATTGTTCATTGTTCTTTTCCGCTATCATGAGAGCCCTAGTAACCTCAGAAAACCTTATGTACTTGCAGATTATGTATTGTTCTATAAAAACATAATGCGCCTTGTGGAAAGTAAGTAAGTCTTGTTGAGCATTTCTTCTTCGCGCACATGCTTACCACAATATTCCAATTGAGACACAAGTTTTTACATGGTAGAATTATACTTGTCTACCTTATCAAAATTTAGGAACCTCAAGTCCATTCGTCGAGGTCATGTAGGAAAGTTATTGTCCTTTGATTGTTAAATCTTTTTTTTTAGAGCTTCCACAACTCTATATGGTATTTAATATTCGCACAATCATGCCTCAGATTTTCATCTAGATATTTTCCCAGAAAAAGCCTTGTCTTTTCATGGGAGATTCATTTTCCTCTTTTACAGTATATAATAGATTATGTGAATCTAGACAAAGTTCAAAATTATTGGTCCATGCTATCTAGTTCGCTCTAGTGATTTGGAGAGCTTCAGTCTTAAGTTTCTCATTATTTGCCATTTGTTGAAACAAAAATTAAAAAATATTATTAAAAACATAATAGAAGTTTATTTTAGAATGAACCGTTTACATTAACGATAAGATCAATATAGAAAATATTATTGCAAAAAAAAAACCAATATTTATGATAAGTTCTACGGGAGAAAATTCTCCAACAAATAGACCATAAATGGAAATAAGAACTACACCTACGATAAAAAAAAAAAAAATCAACGAAACATTTTTTTTTACAAAATGAAAACTAAACAATTTCTTGTAAAAGTGTTTGACATAAAATGTTAAGATTGGTTTGAAAGAATGAAATATAAATGTATTTATAGATTGAAAACATTGTTCATAGCCGTTTACAAAGTAAATAATTTAAATAAATAAAAAATGTGAATATCGGTGATAAAAGATTAAAACAAAATCAATCAGAATTTCTTTTAATGAGCAATCAATTAAATTTACCAATTATCAAAAAAAAAAAAATATTGAGTGACTTAACCTCCTTCTATAATGATCATAATGTAAACAAATATTACTATGGTCACATAGTCATCCATACAGGAACAATAAAAAAAATATGTAGTGGTTCAACCATCTAGTAAATATATAGGAGAAAATCGCCTAAAATAAAATAAAATGAATGGTAATGCGTTAAACAACCACTAAATATAATATATTATTATGAAGACGACATACTGGTCATTTGTAATAAATTCTATTGTATGATAAAAAAAAAAGATTTGTCTAAAGATTGAGATTTCATCGAAGAACACTACATAAGAGAGATCCACAAGTCCAAAAGAGGGGAGCGATGCCCAAAATAGGGGAGTGATACTAGAATAACAGAATCTAATTCACCGAAAACAGAAAATTAAAGCCAATTCTGAGACAAACTAAAACATAAGAGGTGATTGGTTGTAACTTTAAAAACTTTTGGTTATAGACTTTAGAAAATAAAATGGTTGTACAAACTTTCACTACGTGCGGGTTTTTGTATGTTTATAAGTTTTACTATTTTAAAAATGATTTTTGTCTAATATTTTTATATTATTTTTTAAATTATACTTGAATTTACTAACCGTAAATGTAGAGTGATTTAGCTTATATTGGTGGGTTTGAAAAATCAAAGAGTTTAGAGTTCTTTGAATCATTTTTAGGTGTATTTTGCTTGTTTTTCAATGCTTAAAATTTTGAAACGGTAAAAATATAGAAAAAAAAATTGTTTACACTTTATAAGATATGATACAACGTCTCTCTTAAAATCCATGTTTACACTATATAGGACCATGAACATTAACCTCTTAGCTCTTGTAACTACCACGAACCATAATTGGAGAATTTGTGTGGTGTCGATCGACACCATGGTGGTGTGTCGATCGACACATGCTTTGTTTCAGCTGGAGAATGGGATGGTGTCGATCAACACCAAAGAGTGGTGTCGATCGACACTAGTTATTTTGGGTTGGTCTGGTTTGGCTTTAATTGCCCGGTTTTGGTGCAGTTTAGGGTTAAGAACCCTAGGGTTCGTATAAAAACCCTTTTGACGTGTGCAACCGTGTTTTCGAGGTTAGAAAACGTGTTTGAGAGGAAAGAAGAGATAAAAGAAGATTTTACAATGTTCTTGAGGGTTTTGGTGATCCGTAATGGCTCGTGAAGGAAGTAAGGATTTCCGTAGATTGTGTGAGGCGTTTCCTTGGTGGTATTGTGTGAGGAATCAGCAGTTCCTCGTATGTTCGAGGCTAAATTTTATGCGTTCTCCTTCTATACTCCTTTTCTTCTCCGATTTGCCAAGGTGAGTGCGCGATCATGGCTTATCTAGGTAAAGGATATGATTGTTTTGTGTGTTTATCATTGTAGATGAATTGTGATTGAGATTTGGTGTTTATCTTTGTGATTTGGTGTTGTGTTTTAGCGTATCATGATGTTCTATTGATGCAGGTGATCGCTCGATGGTCCAGGAATGGAGCCATGAGAGGATAGGTTCGATTCTGGTTTCTACGATTGAGATATCGATCGACACCTTGTGGTTGTGTCAATCGACACCAGTGGTGGGTGTCGATCGACACCAGACTTGTAGTTTAATAATTGTGTTGATTATTGTATTGATTGACCGTTGAAGTGTTAACTATTATTCCTTAGGCATGTGTGTATAGCCGGTAGATGGAATGACCGTCTCACTGAGTATTTGTGATAATACCCACGCAACTCGTTTTCCCATGTGTTGAAGGTAAATATTGTGATCTTAGAATCATGGCTATGAAGAAGAAGATGATCTAGGGTCTCGGTTTAGTTGTGGTTATGTGTTATGGAATTAAAACATGGTTTAGGTTGCTTAGAGTTTTGTAATTGTTGAATGGGTTTACTTGTTGGTTTAAGTTGCTTGCGTTTCCGCTGGTTAAATGATTTATGTTTGAGTTATTTGAGAATTAGCATTAAATAAAATAAAATAAAAAACCGGGTGTTTAAGTTTTCATAGTCCCAAGGAAATCTAGTAGCAAACCACAATCATAAAAAAACCTATGAAAAATCGAGAAACAAAAAAAAACCAGAAAAAGTAGCAATCATAATTTTGAGTGGCCGATAAGACAAGAAATACAAAATTTAAGCAAGAAATCCGATTGAACTGTCAGTTGAGTATGCAAGGCCATGGATGTTTTTAAAGGTTATCTTTTTGGTATGAAATAAAAATTTTGTTTAAGACTTTTGTATAGTAATGAAATGTAAACTATAAACTTTGTCACAATTAATAAGCTTTTTATTTTTAAGATGGAGAAGACATTGACCCTAAGATTTACAAAAAAAAATAATAACTAAAATGGAAATTTAAATGTAATATGATGATCTCTTTTGTTATATATCTTTATTGGTGAGTTAGGTTTGTTTGGCTTGACCGTGCAAATTCTCATATATATTGCCAAGATGAAGTTTATCGTAGGAAACCCTCTTTTTTCTATAAAACACAGTTCATAGCTATGTTGCATATTGGAAACGAATACGCAAAAGCAAAACGTTCGGAAACGGGGAAACATATTTTTAAAAAAATTTAGGAATCGGGTACGTTTTGAAAGCGTATAACTATATATATATATATAGTTATATGTATGTATATATACTTTTTTAGAATACTAAATATTTAAGATTAAAAAATATTAGAAAATATTGGTAGATAGTTTGAGCACAAATTCAATATAAAAAATATTTCATTAGAAAAACAAACCATAATGATAAAATTAAAGATTTGATCATCAAACATAACCGCTTTCAACTCCGGTTCGTCGAGAGAAAAGATTTTCAAACTCAATCCTTCTGAAATTAGTCTCATCTAATAAATTAAATAAGGCACCTCAAGGATTCCACAATTGATTGGGATTATTTTTATAAGCAATACTTCTTCTAGAAAATTTTATATATTTTTATAAGTGTAGATTATATGCATAAAGATACTTTGGAAGCTTGAAGAATTGTTATTCTAAGAAATCATTTTTATCTTATTTTTTAGTGATTAGGGAATATGATTAAGTGACAATTTATGTTTCCTTTGGGTTTTCTTTTTGTCTATAAATTATAAAATATTAGCATATTCCGAAAGTTTTCTAAGTTATATTTTTAAGACTAAAAATAAAAAATAAATTTCCGTCGTGATTCCAAAATGGACATGGACGCTTCCAAATGACGCTTCCAAATTGATAATTATTGGAATCGCGCTTCCGCGATGCTTCCAAGAGATTCCAAAAGATTTCGATTCCGATTCCGATTCCGAAGCGTGAAACGTGATTAAATAGAGTTTTCATGTAACATAGGTTCATAAAAGACAGGGAAAAGGATTTTGAAGTGAGGTTATGGTAAGTATATGAAGCTTCATAAGTTCCGCAATAAGATAAGTAAGAGAGATGATCGATATTTGATTGAAACCAAAACTTAAGAAAAAATAGATGTGAAGAGATAAAGAGTGTATAATTTTTTTTCTCATAAGTGAATATTCTTTAGTAAGAAAAGAAAAGATATGTTAATTCTAATTATGAAGAAGAAGACAGAAAAAACGGTAACTGACCTTTCCTATTTTTTAAAAAAAATTTTGTTTTAAAAAAATAAAATAATAATGCCCTATGTCATTCTCTAGTGTGATGACGTGGCATTGGGATGTTACAATGTACCTCCCAAATCCATATTTCTTAAGCTTTATAACCCGGCAAGACATACAAGTTCTTCAATTTTTTCCTCGGATGCGACGACGTTAACGACGAGACTTTTAAACGCCTAGATAGAAATTGTAATGAACGGATCATATCTCGATCGAATATATTTTGTAGAGACAAGGAGCAGTTGTGAACCAATCCAGTTAGCACCGATCTCAACAAACGGAGAAAAGAGCAAGATAGACCTAGAGAGAAAACAAAGAGAAATTTACGAATAAACTGAAAAACTGTAAATTTTGACATTAAATTTTAGATTAATATGTCAAGTAAGGGTTAAGACCAAACCAAAAGCAACCAAAGAAGCGACAGTAAGACCAAACCCAGAGGGTAGTGATGACAGGATTTTACCCCGATTAAGAACTCAAGTCCTAAATTACTAATCCGATGTAGATATAGATTTAGGTTCGTTCAGGGACCGGCAATACTCTTTAATTCCTTTAAACACAATTCTAGCTAAGCGATTCAAGTGGTTTAAGTGTCACGAATTTAAATAGCAAAACAAAGTAAAAATCGGTTGTAAACAAATATGATTAAGGCGTTAGACTAGGGCAATTATCTCGGGGAATAGATCATCAAGAACCAAGCAATTATTCAGGATATTAATTCAAGTACCAATCTAGAACACAATCACGATTTTATGAGGATTCACTGTCGTGGCATCAATAACTTTATCAATCAATCTAGCACCATAAACTATCGTTTGAGCCTAAAGAAATTAACAAGCATTAGCGATTAAGATTGATAAGTTCACGATTTGCCTTAACTTCAACTGTCGTTGGCTAAGGGTCAAATCGCCCATCTAAGCTTATTCAAGCAATTCACTACACTTTTGATGAGTAAATTAAACCTAAAATCAAAGGCTAGGTGATCAAGCTAGTCTAGGCATTAAATTCAACATTAGATGAATATATCAAAATATGTATATAAACTCCTATCTATGCTTAGTTCATGAATCTCTAAGTTCCCTTTGAAAACCCTAATCTAACAAAGATGACTACTCGCACATGGTGAAATCAAACACAACAAAGCAATAAAGAGAATTCATGATGATATGGAAAGAGATTAGGGTTTAGAATTCTTCTCAATAGAGTTGTGGAATGATCCTCCAAATTGCAAATCCAAAAGCAAATAACAATTGAAAATAGTCTAAAGAGAGTTTTTGTATCAAAAATAACTTGGAACGTGTAAAAGAGGTGTGAAAGAGATGTGTGTAAGTCTGCCTTTTTCTCCAAGGAAAAACTCCTCTCTTTAAGGGCTTGGGCGGCTGGAATAAGGGAGTAAATCTAGGGTGAATCTTCTAGGTGAATATTTGATTTGGTGAATATTCCCTTTAGTAAATCTTCTGGGGAGCAGGTCAGTCGAATCGGGGAGCGGGTGCTCTTTTAGCTCCAAAATCTTCCAAAAGATCGTGTTTTCCTTTCTTTTCCACCAAGCCTCCTAGCAAACTCCAATTCTTCATTTCATCCACCTTTAGACCTAAAAAGACTCAATACAAAGGAGAAAGACTCGATAAAACCCTACAAAACAATGGTTAGAATACGCCAAAAATGGAGTATATCAATTCCCCCAGACTTAGATCTTTGTTTGTCCTCAAACAAACTCAAAACTAAGTAAAGAAAAAAGGTTTGAAAACGTGGGAACTCTTTTATTCTCAGCGAACCGTACCTTTGGCTTTCAATCTGCAGACCACATAATCCAGATTACGAACAACAAAGCTTCACCAAAACAACCTCAACACTTTTCTCAACCAAGCCATTTCCCAAACACTTCTTTGTAATAACACAAACTAAACGCACTCAAAGTATGCGTGAGGATCTCGCCAAATGGCACCTTTTTAGGGAAGACGGGGCTAAGGGTGTAAGGCCATTTAGAGGTGGAGTTAAAAGTGTTTAGAGTGTTTAAGGGTTACCCGGCGCTCGTAGAGGATGCAGGATATCGCACAAAATTGCAAGAGAGAGCAGGTCTGTTTGATGCTCCATATTCTCTAAATCACTCATTCCATCCTTCTTTCATTCTTCCCTTCATAAAACCACTATCCACCTTGGGTACACTAGCTGGGCTTGAGAGACATATATTTTTACAGATTTCAACTCTTCATCATCGGATTTGATTTTTTTTTTTTTTTTTTTTTTTTTTTTTTTTTTTTTAATGAAGGATGATGATGAAGAGGGTTTTGATTACACAGGTATGCCTCTCAAACACGAAAATATTAGAATTAATGTATATACCCAAGTGAGTCTCAATGATGTTTCTTCTACTTCTTCTTCCACAAAACCTCGTAAATAAGAGTGGGTGCTCTGTCCTTCAGAACGAGTGATCTAGAGGCTGTGTCGACCCATCTCTCTCCGGCCCTTTTGCGCATATGCTGCACATGTGACAATGAAGTAACAAGAAGGCAAGGGGCTTGAAAAGAGGTAAGGTTAAAGGTGGGTACTAGCTAAAAATGAGCTAGCTATTCAGGAGCAGCAAGAGTGTTAAAAAGGAAAAAGAAGTCCTGAATATGATTCGTTTCCCTAATCTAGTACCAATAGCGAGAGAAGTTTTGGTCAATCTGAAACATGGAAGATAGAGCATTGAAGTGTTCCAACTATTCCTTGTAATCCATGCTCTGAAGAAATGGTCACTAGAAAGAGAGTTAATTAGCACAAGTGGTTCAGAAATCGTCATAGAATAAAGTCCTAATTCCCAACTAAAAAGTCTTGACTCGATAAAATAAAACAAAGAAAAACCGACTCAAAAGGACATAAGAAAAGCAAACATCCAAAATAAACGACATCAGTCATCTCCCCCCAGACTTACTTCACACCGACCCGGTGTGAAAATAAGAAAAGGAAGAGGGAAAAAGAGAAATAAATAAGTCAAAATGAGAAGAAAAGAGCAAGAAAAAGGTCTTATCAGAATAAAGGTTGGGATAGAAGAGCGACTAATCGTTCGCAGTGTGCTCGGTATCCTCCTCGTCATCGGTTGTGGGCTTCTTACGCTTGGAGGAACGTGTCATAAGTCCTGATGGCGATGGTGCAGCAGCTGATGGAGCAGGCGCCAGGAGAGCAGGCGGGTTGTATGAGGAAGCAGGTGCTCCTATATTCTTCTTAGCTCAATTTTGGCAGAAGCTCCTTTGTTGATCGACAACTTCCTCTGTCGATCGTCATCTGGGTCTCTGCCCTTTTCCAGCATCCAGAGCCATCCGTGTCGATCGACACCTTTCCCTGTCGATCGACATTGCTTCATCTGTCCTTTTTAAAAAAAAAAAAAAAAAAAAAAATTCAAAGCTAAAAACCAAAGTTAGTAGAAAAAGAAATCAAAATGAAAAAGTTAGAAAACGTACCGGTGGGTTGCCTCCCACCAAGCGCTTGGTTAAAGTCTTTAGCTTGACTTTGTATACCGTCTAGGCGTGAGCAAAATCCATATGAGGATTAGAGACCTTCTTGTCCGGATCAGGGCTCGGTGGAGGTGGGTTGAGGCGTGGTCTATTTGCTCTTTTATCACTTATATTTAGTTGCAGAACCTTGCTCAGCATATTAGCCATAGCTGCTTGACCTTTTTCCTTAAACTCCGGAGTAATGATAGCTTTGACCTTAGAAAAAGGCCTAGACATACCTTTGCCTTTTAGCTTGTACTCAATTGTGTCTCCAACACATCTCTGCGGTGTCAAGGTTATATGCGAACCTGAAATATTCTTTTCGAGCTTTGGTTTGTCCTGCTTGTTGACTTTCTTGGGTTTCCTTTCATAAGAACGAGTGCTCCATCCAAGACTTCATCAACCTCATTCTTATTGCAAAGTGCTGCAGCTGGCAAGACACTTACCTTCCCTGTTACATCGTCTATGGCAACACAAGAGCTATATTTGTTGCCACCATTGACTGAAATGGCGTTGTAAGAGATCCGTTTGTCGATGTTAGAGAAAACTATCCTTCTGTTTGGTAAGTCAACAACTGCACCCGCTGTCGCAAGGAAAGGTCTCCCTAGAATCAAGGGCATGTATGAACCATTGTTCATCTCCACAACTTGGAAATCATTCGGGATCAAGCAATCCCCAATCTGGATATCTAAATTCTCAATTAACCCTTGTGAAGTTGTTACTGAGGCGTCCGCAAACCTAATAGACATCTGAGAAGTCTTTATATCAACAATACCCAAAGATTCCGCAATATCCCTTGACATGAGGTTAACACTAGATCCAGAATCACATAGAGAATCTTCAAAATCAACTCCAAAGATGGAACATTGAACAACAAACTTCCCTGGATCTTCAACCTTAGGCAATACCTTCAATGGTGGTGGTGTACTCCTTGCTGATTCAAAGATAGCCTTAATCTCCTCTTGAGTCTCTCTGGAGTTCCAAAAGAAATCATGTATGGGACGATTTTCCAAAGCCTCTTCAAATGAGATTCCTTTAGGAATCCTTCTCACCATCTTCTTAAAACTATCTAGTTTCTCTGCATTGATGGGATCCCTCTGATCTCTAGGTGGAACTGGGTAAGGGACTGGGGGTTTGTATACACGCGACCGACCCTTATCAACAAGATCATTCGGTCGAAGCACTGTAGAAGATGGTCCAGCAACCCCTTCATCCTTTTTCTCTCCTGGAGCAGGTGCTCCTTCCGGGTAGGAATGACCACGGTTACGGTTACTACGGTTAAGGTTAATTAACCACCGGTTACGGTTAAAATATACAGTTATTTTAACCTTAACCATTTAGTATACGGTTAAAACGGTTACGGTTAGATACGGTTACAGTTTGTACGGTTACGGTTAGAAACGGTTACAGCTACTTAATAATAATAATACGGTTAATATTATAATATTTTTTTTAAAAACATCATTGGTTACCGATTAGTTTTGATCCATATTGATGGAAATGGTGGGGTGGGACACAACTATTTTTTATTGAATTTTTATGAATATTTTTTTAAAAATTGAAAGTCTTCTTATTCATGGGCAGATGGTTTATGTTATGAAGTAAAGGAAAAAAAGTTTATGCTATGAACTAAATGGAAAGAATAGGAAACAAATGTTAATGAGAAAAAAATAACTTTTTTCTTTTGAACAACCATAAATTTTAATCTGAGAAAAATAATTATTGGTCTTGAGAATATTAATTAACAAATGATTCATAAAAATATAGAAATAACAACTACATAATATATATTTAAATTTCCTAGCAAAATGTATGTAAATCTAATGAATGATAAAGAAAAAAGAATTATACATAATTAAGTATTAATCTATTATATTTTTTAAAAACGGTTACGGTTATAAATGTACGGTTTAACCGGCGGTTAACCGACGGTTTTGAGACTGTTATGGTTAATATACGGTTACGGTTAGTAAATTTTTTAACCTTAATTAATCGACGGTTAACGGTTAACGGTTAAAGATGTTAACCATTTATACGGTTACGGTTGGTTACGGTTGAAACCCGAAACGGTTACGGTTATAAATACGGTTACGGTTAAGTTTTGGTCATGCCTACTTCCGGGAGCGGGTGCTCCACAGACTTTTCTGGGCAGTTTTCAGCCGCTGCCCCTACAATCGGTGGAAGAGTTCTTCCACTACCCAGCGTGATGGCGTTCACAAACTCTCTGGGGTTTGCAACTGGTTTACTTGGCAGCACTCCTTGTGGACTCTTGACTACCTCGGCGGTTTGACTGACCTGAATATCAAGCTTCTTCACATGAGTGCAAATAGCTTCAAACTTACTGTTGAGATCATTGTACATGCTGTCCACCTTGACATTGATCTCATGAGCAGATTTCTGCTGGCTGAGTAAAACCAACTGCATGAGGGACTTCAGTTCGTCTTGAGAGTTAGATGCATGAGCTTGAAAGCTTTGATTCTGCACATAGTCTTCACCAGCATAGTTCACCTCAGCATACTGCTCATCTCCTTTGTTCTCACAAAGCTTGACACTTCTTTGATTTCTCTTCAACAACAGGTTGACTTTCATTGTCAGCTCATCAATCTTCTATGACTCAACACTGCTGACATTTATAGGCTCATCATAGTCATGGCAGCGATTCCTGGAACTTGCAGCCAAGTTCTCTATCAATTGATATGCTCCTTCCCTGGTCTTGGTCATAAAATCACTGTTACTCGCAGCATTCAAACCCATGGTGTGGACATTCCCTTTTGTACTCTTTGAACCGTTCCCATGCCTCACAAAAGGACTCTCCTAAATGTTGCTGAAACGTGGAGATCTTGTTCCTTAGACTCACGGTCATGGTTTTGGTGTAGAAGTGGTCCAAGAACGCTGCTCTACATTGCGGCCAAGTCGTGATGGATCCAGCTGGTAGCGACTTGAGCCAACAGGAAGCTTTGTCCACGAGTGAGAAAGGGAAAAGCTTGCACTTCAAGAAATCTGGGTTCATCCCATTAGAGCTTGTCGTGGAGCAAATCTCCTCGAAGTTCTCTATATGGTCCATCAGAATTTCCGCGGGAAGTCCATGGAACAAGTGCTGCTTAACCAGCGATATCATCTGCGGTTTGATCTCATAATCATTCCGGTCAACAGGAGGGAGAACTATAACAGCTCGGTTCCGGTAGAAAGCATGGGGGTTTTCCATATCCCCTATGGCAGGCTGCTGCTGTGGCTTTTGCTACTGTTGCAGGTGCTGCATTTGTTGTTCCAGCCTCCGAATAGCAGCAACTACATGACCATTTGCAGCTCGGTTGTCGGTTTCGTCGCCCATGTTGGCTAGATTCGACTTCTCTTTTTTTTCTGCTCGTTCTACCCTTGCTAACTCTTGATTGTCGAGTGTGAGAAGGTTTTGAGAACCTTGATTACACCTGAAACACACACAAGAGAAGAAAAGAAGAACAAGTTAGTACTTAGTCTAGAAACGTATTTTAAAATTAAAGGTATCGAAGTAGGTCCCCGTCGCAACGACGCCAATTTGATGACAGGATTTTACCCCGATTAAGAACTCAAGTCCTAAATTACTAATCCGATGTAGATATAGATTTAGGTTCGTTCAGGGACCGACAATACTCTTTAATTCCTTTAAACACAATTCTAGCTAAGCGATTCAAGTGGTTTAAGTGTCACAAATTTAAATAGCAAAACAAAGTAAAAATCGGTTGTAGACAAATATGATTAAGGCGTTATACTAGGGCAATTATCTCGGGGAATAGATCATCAAGAACCAAGCAATTATTCAGGATATTAATTCAAGTACAAATCTAGAACACAATCACGATTTTATGAGGATCCACAGTCGTGGCATCAATAACTTTATCAATCAATCTAGCACCATAAACTGTCGTTTGAGCCTAAAGAAATTAACAAGCATTAGCGATTAAGATTGATAAGTTCACGATTTGCCTTAACTTCAACTGTCGTTGGCTAAGGGTCAAATCGCCCATCTAAGTTTATTCAAGCAATTCACTACACTTTTGATGAGTAAATTAAACCTAAAATCAAAGGCTAGGTGATCAAGCTAGTCTAGGCATTAAATTCAACATTAGATGAA
Organism: Draba incana; assembly: GCA_963576765.1. NCBI lineage: Eukaryota > Viridiplantae > Streptophyta > Magnoliopsida > Brassicales > Brassicaceae > Draba > Draba incana. The sequence continues at coordinate 20,902,275 of OY755206.1, forward strand.
GATATCAAAATATGTATATAAACTCCTATCTATGCTTAGTTCATGAATCTCTAAGTTCCCTTTGAAAACCCTAATCTAACAAAGATGACTACTCGCACATGGTGAAATCAAACACAACAAAGCAATAAAGAGAATTCATGATGATATGGAAAGAGATTAGGGTTTAGAATTCTTCTCAATAGAGTTGTGGAATGATCCTCCAAATTGCAAATCCAAAAGCAAATAACAATTGAAAATAGTCTAAAGAGAGTTTTTGTATCAAAAATAACTTGGAACGTGTAAAAGAGGCGTGAAAGAGATGTGTGTAAGTCTGCCTTTTTAAGGGCTTGGGCGGCTGGAATAAGGGAGTAAATCTAGGGTGAATCTTCTAGGTGAATATTTGATTTGGTGAATATTCCCTTTAGTAAATCTTCTGGGGAGCAGGTCAGTCGAATCGGGGAGCGGGTGCTCTTTTAGCTCCAAAATCTTCCAAAAGATCGTGTTTTCCTTTCTTTTCCACCAAGCCTCCTAGCAAACTCCAATTCTTCATTTCATCCACCTTTAGACCTAAAAAGACTCAATACAAAGGAGAAAGACTCGATAAAACCCTACAAAACAATGGTTAGAATACGCCAAAAATGGAGTATATCAGGTAGAGAGGCAAACCCAAACAAGATTCGATCTAAAATTAGATCAAGATATAAGAGAACCATATATGACATCTCTCTCAAAAAAAAAATGATTACAAATGATAAAAACAAAATAAAATAGAGACAAGGGCACAACTCTGGCGCTAACTGGAGCTTCACCAGGCGGTAAAAAATTTCTTGAGGTTGAGTAGAGAGAAGAAGAAGGTTTTGTTGTTGTTGTTGCGTGTAGTTCTTTTAAGAATCATTTGTTATTGTATTATAAATATTTATAAAATTTTCCCAAGCCTACTAATGCATTTTTCTTTTGTCATCATCCAAACCCCTCCAGAATCTAGCGAGGATACCATTGATTTCTGCACATATTTATTTCGGTAACTTGTAGAGATCCATTGATTACACCGACATTGCCATTGCTACTTATTTTAGTAAAATCTCTTTACCTCTAAGAGATAAAAAATTCTTACTCCAACCTTGTGTTCTAGCTTGAACTTTATCAATTATGTATTTGAGCATTCAAGTCTTCTTCTTCCTAAATTGTTCTAGAATTTCCAAATACTCTCCTACACCGACATTGCCATTGCTACTTATTTTAGTAAGATCTCTTTACCTCTAAGAGATAAAAAATTCTTACTCCAACCTTGTGTTCTAGCTTGAACTTTATCAATTATGTATTTGAGCATTCCAGTCTTCTTCTTCCTAAATTGTTCTGGAATTTCCAAATACTCTCCTACACCTCCTTCGTTGTGAATCCCAAATTATGCCGCATTCATTTTTTAACATTCTCTTTGACTCTAGCCCCAAATGTGATAGATGATTTCCTCAAATTAATCGCTTGACCTAAAACTTTCTCATAGAGTGCCAAAATATCTTTAATTGCTCAACAAGATTTGTTATTAGCAAGCCTGAAGAAAAGTGAGTCATCGACGAAAAAAAATTGTGATATTGTTGGCCCTCTATCACATATTTTAATACCTTAAAGTTTTTTGTATGTTGTAACTCGATTCAAAAGATGAGATAGCACTTTAGCACACAATATAAAGATATAGGGAGATAGCGGATCACCTTGTCTGATACCACGACTTGGAATAATATGGCCTTTGGATGAACCATTGACGAGAATTAAGAAACGTGGATGAAGAGACGCACATCACTATCCAATGTATCAATTTTGTTACAAAACTCAAATAAAGCATTGTTTTCTTCCGACTTATCATAAGTTTTGGTAATATCAAGGGTTAATTTGTTGTATAGCCAAAAAAATAATTATAATTCAAATCCTAGCAAAAAGCCCTAAATCTAATGGTTTAGATTTTGCCACATAGGACACAAATGGTTAGTTTCACAATTATAATTTTTTTTAGTGTTATTGAGCAAATTATCCCTAATATGAATCTTTAATGTCATGTACAATTATGATAATATCAGTTTTTTTTTCATCAAAGTGAATTTCATTGATTTAAGCCCATTGGGCCAATACATAATTTGTTATATGATTCAGACGGAGAAATTGTACATTATAATGAGATTTAATCAAACACGTGTACAATTTGATCAGACTCAACTCCTATGCTCCAAGCACGTATCCCCTACGTGTCAACCATGCTTGAGAGGAAGAACATAACCGGAATCAACATCGGCGAAGACTATTCACCCGATGGCAACAGATCCAGAAATCCTCTTCTAGGAATTGTATTTACTGATCATACTCCACTCCATAAATTCCGATCAACACTTTCACTGGTTCAATTCAGTTGAGCTTGAAGAATGACCGGAATTCAAAACCTTTCGTTGACAAGTAAAGTACAAGTACCAATATTCTTTTGTTGTTGATTGAAAGAAAACGGGAAATCTCAAGTTCAAACCGGCCGTTCGACCCAACGCTGATTCCGGTCTGCAAGCAAGAGACACTTTACTTATGTAGCCAATTATGGTGAGTAAAGATTTACGTCCGTGATGAGTATTCCCATAACAAAGGAAATTTGATACAAGATCCCAAAGGATTGATAATAAAATGAAAGGTTTTGTTAAAACGTAAAAACCGAAAAAAAAACTAAACTAAAATCGGACGAAGCCGAAGATGAAAATCGGACTAAACCAATTTTAGATAATCAAACTGCTTTCATTCTAGAAATAATAATTACTGATATTATCATATGAAGGACCGAGTTTCTCTCTCTTTTTCTACCTTTTATCTTCTCTCTAGAACAAAGCGAAGAACATTTCCGTTGATCGGCCCGGCGTCGGTTCTCCCCGGCGTCGGGCTTGTACATACGGCTTTAATTTCGGCTTGTCCGATCTAATTTATCGTTCATAATCAGCAAAAAAAATCTCCTTTTTGTTTTCTCTTCGCCTCTCTCTAATTTTTTTCCGATAACCATTATTAAACAAGAAGAAAAAACCTAAGCAAAAAAAAAGCAAATCTTTTTCATCTGTAATCGCCATACGAAATAAAATTTGGGATTTGCTATCCTCATACTCTCCTCTAAAAACCCTTTTCATTTTCCCGCACTTTCTCACCATTCTCGCCCGGAAAATGAGGTGGGAAAGGGTCCGACAACAACATCAGCAAGTGGGTCTCGGAGAGTCTTGTTCCGGGCCCGGAAAGAGGTGGGGACACACCTGTAACGCCATTAAAGGAGGTAGCTTTCTCTATGTTTTCGGTGGATATGGCAGAGATAATTGCCAAACCAATCAAGTCCATGTCTTCGACGCTGGTTAGACATCGCTCTTCTGTTATAAATGTCAGATTTTAGGTGGATTCCCATTTTCTTCTTTTTGTTCTGGTGATAAGGTTCATTCCCATTTTGGATTTGTAGAAAGTGTGAATCTTTCTTCTTTTGATCTCTGGCATGACTCTTCTGACAATCATCTAGGCTTTCTTCTTTTGTTCATCATCTTGCATGTGGGCTTTTTGATTAGAATCTACACTCTGATGAGAAATTCCTATTTTTCTCTATAGTCACATTTTATATTGAAATGTTTTGTCCTTTAATTCATTATATCCTTGAACTTGAATGACTTGGGTTTCTCAAGTTTTTGTATTGGTATGATTTTGAGTTGGGTCTATGGTGGTTTCCTTCCTCACACTGTGGTGATCTTTGTTGCAGCAAAGCAGATATGGGCTCAGCCAATGATCAATGGCACACCTCCTTCTCCTAGGGACAGTCACACTTGTACAACAGTCGGCGAAAACCTTTTCGTGTTTGGTGGTACTGATGGAACTAACCCTCTCAAGGATTTGCACATTCTAGATACTTGTAAGCTCTCCTCCATGTTCTTTTCTTTGTGACTCTCGCTCTATGAAGAAGTCATTCTCATCTGATTTGGTTTCATTTGTGGTTATAGCTTCACATACTTGGATACGTCCGAGTGTTAGGGGAGAAGGACCTGAGGCAAGAGAAGGGCATAGCGCTACTTTGGTTGGTAAAAGGCTGTTTGTATTTGGTGGTTGTGGGAAATCTGCTGCAGTTAATGACGAAATCTATTATAATGACCTTTATATACTTAATACAGGTAGTGTTTTATACATGGCTTCCTTCAATTGACATGTGAATCTTTTCCATATGCATTGATCGGCATTCCCTTGTATAGAGACTTTTGTGTGGAAACGCGCTGCTACGATGGGGAACCCTCCTTCTGCAAGAGATAGCCACAGTTGCTCATCGTGGAAGAACAAGATTGTTGTTATAGGGGGTGAAGATGGACATGACTATTATCTGTCCGATGTTCATATCCTTGATACAGGTGCAAAACCATTCTTATATTCATTTTCATAATCTGATAAGTGTATGTCTTTTATCTGAAAAATCTGATAAGCTATTTTCATAATCTGATATTTCCATTTGGACTTTCAGAAACACTGATTTGGAAGGAGCTGAATACTTCAGGGCAGTTGTTGACACCTCGAGCTGGTCATGTTACTGTATCACTTGGGAGGAACTTATTTGTGTTTGGAGGGTTTACTGATGATCAGAATCTTTACGATGATCTCTATGTGCTTGATATTGGTATGTAACTAAACTGAGGCATCATTTAATAGCAGTATTTAAGACATGGGTAGATTGGCTTCCATTCTTTCTCACTATATAGTTTATGCCCTAAATTCTTGTCCTAACCTGAGCTTTCTGAGGCAAAGGGTTTTGGATGAACATGTTAAAACTCTTTTTAAAGTGTATGACTGTCGTATTGGTAGCTGTGTCTTTTATCTATCTTCTGAGATCATTCAATACGCATATTCACTATTGTTTTTTTTGTTGTCCTTACATGTAGATACATGTGTGTGGTCCAAGGTTCTCACCATGGGAGAAGGGCCATCTGCGAGGTTCTCTTCTGCAGGGGATTGTTTAGATCCTCACAAAACCGGTTTTTTCGTCTTTGTTGGTGGCTGCAATAAGAGTCTTGAGGCATTGGATGACATGTTCTACTTGCACACGGGTTATTACAAATCTTTCTTCAACTTGCTAATTGCGAAAAGACATTGCCTTTCTAAATCTAGTTCACTTTTAATTAATAGGACTTGGATACAATGCAAGGTTTGATCAGAATGTAGGGACGTTGTCTCTAAAGAAACAGTTGAAGATAAAATGCCAAGAACAAAGTCACACAAGTTCCTTGTACGACAAATCTCTTGTGAGAATCAATATGGACCAAGGTATGTATAGATTAAACTGAGGCATTAAAGACTGCATTTTTCTGTAGCAGGATATCAGTAGTTTCTGTATGCTTGCTTTTATTGTAGGAAGAGGGAACTTGGGTTTGAACACTGGTCAATTTGATCAAGGAAAGATGATGTTTCAAGCCAGGGTAACCGAGAGTTTCCCGATTGGTTATAGTGTAGAAACAATGATAAATGGAAAAGTGCTTCGTGGTGTTTTGTTTTCTAACAAGCAAAGCTCTGTTATGGCGAGCGAGCAAAGCTTAAGTAGGTGAGTGGTTATATTAATTTTCTTATTTTTTCAGGTTTTTCTATGGGAGTGGCACTATTTTGTGAACAATTGATTTGTTGTGCAGAAAGAGGCCAGCTATGTCGAACGGAGATGAGGAAAATAGATCAAAGATATCAAGATCTTTGAGCAAGGATGAAGCTGAAGCTATGGAATCCAAAGATCCTCCATCGAACGGCGTGGGGGCTAGTATTGATCCCATCAGCAATCCTGTGGATGTTAATATAAACACGGTGGCAGTGGCACCACGCGAAACAGAAACCGCTGTTCGTACATCTGATGTTAAGAATCAAGATGCAACTCGACTCGATATGGTAATTTTAAAACATACTCAAGATTCTTTCTTTAGTAATTCCATTCTCTTGACATGCCTGATTATGCAATATCTTTACTGGAAAATCTTTTGTGCAGGTCACTGTAAATACAGCTCCATCCTTAGCTCCTCAGATAGATGAATCAACTTTAGAATCCAGAAATGCGATATCGATAGATGTTAGAGCTACTAATGCTGGACATGGAGACTCGTAGCTACAAGAAGAAAGGTGGATAATCTTTCAAGTCCATTTGATGGAAGCACTAGATTACATAACAACAGATTGCATCTAAAACCATTTGGGTCTAACTCTGTTCCTTTGAGAATCTGATTTACAGATGGGAGATCCAGGGCGATACACAGTATCGACATCATTTATTTTGCTGTACATTGGTCTGGAGATAGGATGAGTTTAATTTAGAATCTAAGTTAGACATGTTAACTCTGAGTTAGGTTTTTCTTCTCTGTTAGTATTGGAAGCTGGAGCTCTGCAATTGCTCTATTTTGACTCTCTTTTTTTGGGATTAACTTCAACTTGCAAGCAATGTTATGCTTCCTTCCTCACACTTCTTCTTGATTTGGTCTTTTCCTTGTTATATTCCCAGTAAAGAAACAAATTATTTCAAAAGCAATGTTCTGTAAAATCTTAGAAGTTCAAGGGTTATTCTATAGTAGAACAGCGGACAAGAAACGGTTTTACTTCTTGTTGTGAGAAAACACATCTGTTTATGGGTTTCAAGATTCGGATTGGTAAGTAAGTTGATGTTTGATAATTTTACTAGCATAATCAAAATGGGTTTCATTTGTGTGATAGTAAGAAAATTAAATTGTGGAGAGAAGACGTAGGAGAAAAGTCAGAGTAGACATAGTTGGTGATGATCCAACAAACTAATATCGTTTGTTAATTACCATGTGATGATGTCAACCAATTTTTATGTAAATATTCAGTGGAGAGTTTTCGCATATAAACACTTTTTATAGAAAGTGATTGCAAAATTTTCTAACTTTCATGTAACATTAATCTAACAAGTGAACGTAAACACAATGGAGATTGAATAGTCTACACAGAGAAGAAAAAAACCTTATAAATCATTTTTTCCAATTTAGTTATTTTCTTTCTTACAGTCCAATTATGAAAATGGTAGTAAGAAAAAGATGGATAGTTTTGTGAATATTGAAACAAGAAGACAGAAGTCACATGCAAAGGGAGACATGTAGAGATGTGACCATATCCACTTCCCACATGGATTTTTGAGATGTGAGAGCCTCTGTTTGTAATATCTCCAATTCTTCATGACTAATCTTTCTCATTTCTATTTTATCATCCATCGATAAGAAACAAACAAAAAACTATATTAAATCTAAAATCTTGGGTTGTGACAAAAAAAAAAAAAAAAAAATCTAAAATCTTGGGCAATAGGACATGTGCATTCCACACTTTGATTGTCTATATAATATAAAATTATTAAAACACACACTCTTTTTTTTTTTACTCAACTTTATACCTTCTCTTTCATCCTTTTACTCAAATTTTATTAATTGTTGTGAATCAAGAGAACGAATGGGGAAGATTGTGTTTATTCATTAATCATAAGATCCTTTATATAGGATTATTACAAGAGAGAAAAGGAAAATTCCTTTTCCTAATGGGAAAAGGAAAGTACATAAAAGGAAAATCCTAATTCAACTAGGATTCATTAAACCGGCCTAAAGACTAAGTGTTAATGGGCCGTAAACGGACCAGAACTAGTTATGACAATCCACTATGATTTATAACACTCCCCCTTGGATGTCATAACTCTAATGGGCTTGTAATACGCTTTGGATGTTGCCTCATTAAAACCTTACCAAGTAAAACCCATTTTGGGACAAAACCGTGGTGAAGGAAAAAGAGTACAACACGTATTACTCCCCCTGTTCTGAACCTCACTGCAAGTCTTTCAAACGACGCATTCCAATCTGATAAGTAAGTTTCTTGAACGTTGAGGTTGGAAGTGACTTGGTGAATAGGTCTGCTGAATTCTCACTTGATCGTACTTGCTGCACTTGAATTTCTCCATCTTTCTGTAGATCGGATGTGAAGAAGAATTTTGGCAGAATGTGCTTCGTCCTATCACCTTTGATGTATCCATCCTTAAGTTGAGCTATACACGCTGCATTGTCCTCGAACAAGACCGTCGATTCCTGCTTACCTTCGGCCATTCCACAATCCACTCTTATGTGCTGGGTCATCAGCCTTAACCAAACACACTCACGACTAGCCTCATGAATTGCCAATATCTCTGAATGATTAGAAGATGTAGCTGCAATGGCCTGCTTCATTGACCGCCAAGATATTGCAGTTCCTCCATGAGTAAACACATAACCTGTCTGGGACCGTGCATTATGAGGATCTGAAAGATAACCTGCATCAGCAAAACCAACTAAACCGTCCTTAGATTGGTTAGTATAAAATAGACCCAAGTCTTTCGTTCCTTGTAGGTAACGAAGAATATGTTTTATCCCGTCCCAGTGCCTTTGGGTCGGACATGAGCTAAATCTTGATAATAAATTCACGGCAAAACATATATCTGGCCTAGTGTAGCTTGCCAGATACATTAAAGCTCCTATGGCACTGAGATATGGCACTTCGGGACCAAGGACTTCTTCAGAGTCTCTCTTAGGACCAAACGGATCCTTTTCTAGATCAAGAGATCTCACCACCATTGGGCTGGACAATGGGTGACATTGATCCATATTAAAACGCTTGAGTACCTTTTCAGTATATGCCATTTGATGCACAAGGATTCCATCATTTATGTACTCAAGTTGCAATCCCAAACAGAACTTAGTTTTGCCTAGGTCTTTCATCTCAAATTCTTTCTTGAGGCATTCAACTGTTTGGACGATTTCACCAGGGGTTCCAAGGATGTTCAAATCATCCACGTAAACTGCTATGATAACAAACCCTTTGTTTGCAAACTTTTTTATAAAAATACATGGACTGATGGGATCATTCTTATAGCCTTCTTTGACTAAGTACTCACTCAATCTATTGTACCACATACGCCCACTTTGCTTCAGTCCATAAAGGGATTTGTTCAGCCTTATGCAGTGTTGTTCTCGAGAACCTTTCTTATCTTTGAGCTCAATACCCTCTGGTAATCTCATATAAATCTCATTATCCAGTGGACCATATAAGTATGCAGTTACAACGTCCATTAACCGCATATCCAACTTTTCTCTTATAGCCAGACTTATCAAAAATCTAAAAGTTGTAGCATCCACCACAGGGGAGTATGTCTCCTCATAATCTATTCCTGGTCTCTGTGAGAATCCTTGTGCAACAAGCCGTGCTTTATATCTCACGATTTCACCATGTTCATTTCTTTTCCTCACAAAGACCCATTTATGTCCAACTGGTTTAATCTCATAGGGTGTCCGAATTATTGGACCAAAGACATCCCTTTTCCTTAAAGAATTCAACTCCACGTTTATAGCTTCTTTCCATTTAGTCCAATTTTCACTCTGAGTGCACTCATATATCGACGTGGGTTCTAGATCCTCCATAAGTTCAAGTGCTACCTTAAAAGCAAATATATCATCGATTTCCACACACTTTCTATTCCATTGTATTCCAGACATAACATAATTCATTGAGATCTCATTATTTTCAGGAACGTCAGAACCATGAAACTCGGCGTCCCGAGTCTCATTGCTTGGAACTATCGGTTCAGTTATGTCTGGGGTTCCATCAGATTCCTCAACCACGATTTCAGCACCTTTCTTTCTTTTCCGAGGATTCTTATCTTTGGAACCTATTGGCCGGCCACGTTTTCAGTGTGGTTTAGATTCTGTAGCAACTTGATTGTGTCCCTCTTGAACATCAATTCTAATCGGTGCATTAACAGCTGGTATGTAAGACTTAGTTACTCTTTTCGGGTCAGCAAAGGAATCTGGCAATTGATTAGCTAGCTTTTGTAAATGTATAATCTTTTGGACTTCTAATTCACATTCTTGAGTCCGAGGATCTTGCCATTTTAAGGACGTTTGATTCCATATAATTTCCTTTACCAGTCTGTTATCTCCTCCTAATGTTGGATAGACAGATTCGTCAAAATGACAATCTGCGTACCTGGCCTTAAACAAATCACCCGTGGTTGGCTCAAGGTACTTAATGATAGTAGGGGAATCATATCCAACATATATCCCCATCCTCCTTTGAGGTCCCATCTTTGTTCTCTGTGGTGGTGCAATAGGCACATAAACGGAACATCCGAATGTTTTAAGATGGGATATGTCTGGCTCTTGACCCGTTATTAACTGTGATGGGGAATATTTATGTTCACTAGATGGCCTGATACGAATTAGCTCTGCTGCATGTAAAACTGCATGTCCCCAAGCTGAGACCGGGAGTTTTGATCTCATTAGCAACGGTCTAGCAATCAACTGTATGCGTTTAATAAACGATTCAGCCAAACCGTTTTGTGTATGTACATGTGCCACAGAATATTCAACACTTACCCCCATGGACATACAATAATCGTTAAACGCTTGGGACGTAAATTCACCAGCATTGTCAAGACGTATAGTCTTTAAAGGAAAATCTGGAAAGTGTGCTCTTAAACGTATGAGCTGGGCAAGCAATCTTGCAAATGCCACATTTCTAGTTGATAATAGGCAGACATGTGACCATCTCGTGGATGCATCAATAAGGACCATAAAATATCTAAACGTCCCACAAGGTGGGTGTATTGGTCCGCATATGTCTCCTTGAATTCTTTCCAGAAAATTTATCGTTTCCTTAGTTACTTTGATTGGTGATGGCCTAGTAATGAGTTTCCCTAGTGAACATGCTTCACACGTGAGATTCTTTGGGATAACTCTCCTTTCTTTCAAGGTGTGCCCATTAGTACTTGCTAATATCTTTCGCATCATGTTAGCACCGGGATGGCCAAGCCGGTTATGCCAAAAAGTGAAATTCTCAGTAAACTCTTTGTTTACCATAGCATTTGCTTCTATCATTCCGATCTTAGCACAATAAAGGCCCACAGAAATGGCAGGTATAGTCTCTAGGACTTTCTTATAGCCATGGACGGTTTCAAAGATTTGAAGGAATTCTTTGTTATTCTCGTCCTTAGTTTCAACATGAAGACCATTCATTCGAATGTCTTTAAAGCTCAATAGACTTCTCTTTGAACTAGGTGAATATAACGCATTAGAAATTTCTAGATGCGTGCCCTTAGGTAATAAAATATGGGCTTGACCGTGGCCTTCAATTAAATTTGCTATACCCGCAATTGTGGTTACATTTGCCTTTTTAAGTGTAAGATCAATGAAGTATCTCTTATCTCTTAATATCGAGTGGCTTGATCCACTATCCACAATGAACACATCCATATCGTTCATACTTCAAAAGAGATAACAATAGATACTTTTAAATAACACTCTTTCATTCCATAAAGTTTAATAGAAAGCAATAACACAAAACTAAAGTATAAAGTGTAAAACGTAAAACAAGCAAAACACAAAACACCAAAACAGAAAATCAAAATCAATCACTTAAGTATATCTGAGGTTTCAAAATTCATCAAGTCATCTTGCTCATGATCGAAATCTCCTTCATTATCATGCTGGATCATATGAGTTTCTGGATTCTTCCCTTTAAGGCTCTCTTGATAGAGTTCAACCAGATGCTTGGGAGTCCTACATGTCTTAGCCCAATGATTACTCATTCCACATCGATGGCAAACTGATTTTGGGTTTGATTCTCGTGGTTGAGAAGTAATACCACGGTTATTACGATCATAGTCAGTTTGGTATCCGCGTCCTCGTCCTCGCCCGCGGTTAGAATGATCGTTATGGAATCCGTGGCCTCGGCCCTGACCTCGGCCGTATGGATTAAAATGGCCACGGCCACGTCCTTGCCATCTACCCCCACGTCCACGACCACGATGTCTATAATCACTTTGGACGTGGTTAATTTCTTTCTTTTCATCTGTGGCCACATTCGCTTCAGGAAGTGGGGCTGATCCAGGAGGTCTCATCTCACTGTTTCTCATTAGCAGTGTATTATTCTCCTCGGCTAGTAATAGACATGCTATAAGCTTTGAGTATGTCTCAAAACCTCTTTCACGGTATTGCTGTTGAAGCAACACGTTATTAGTGTGAAAGGTGGAGAAGGTCTTTTCCAACATGTCTTTCTCAGTTACCTTCTCACCACATAGTCTCAATTGAGAAACTATTCTGAACATAGCCGAGTTATATTCTTCCACGGACTTGAAGTCCTGGAACCTGAGATTCCTCCAATCATAATTGGCCTTTGGTAACAACACCGTTCTATGGTGGTCATATCTTATCTTTAATTCTTTCCAAAGGTCCAAAGGGTTCTCAATGGTTAGGTATTGATCCTTGAGACCCTCAACAAGATGATGACGAATGATCGATATCGTTCTGTATCGATTCCTTTCATTCTCATTATTATCCTCAATGATACATTCGCCAAGTCCTTTAGACTTTAGATTTATCTTAGTATCCAACGCCCACTGTAAGTAATTGTCTCCAGAGAGATTGAGGGCAGCATAATCCAAATTGTTGATTTTCGACATCTGAAAACATTCATCCTATTCTCTAAGAACTATAAGATTTTAAAGTTTATGCATATGATGCAAAATAGGTCATGGGTGCTTATATAAACGGGTACGGATGCATGATGCTTATGAAACCAGATTTTTATGTTTAACAACCTAACATAATGTTTTATATGCTCATGATGCAAGCCTAGTATTCAAGTTCTAAACCGTATGATGATATGACCGGATTTTAATCAAGCATGTTATGTCTATATGATGCAATCAGTTTCAGTTTCATGTTTATCAATCAACGAATCAATCCAAACAAGCAAACAAACAAACGAGTTCAAATAAATATGCAACCAAATTTGGACAGAGTGTTTACTGTCGATCGACGGGTGATTTGTGTCGATCGACACAGTTTAATTCAAACAACAAATTCAGGCAGAAGTTTACGTGTCGATCGACATAAAACTAGTGTCGATCGACACGGGTACAGATCATGCAATCGGTTTGGATTTTAATTGAATTAGGTTAGGGTTTCAAGTTAGGGTTTCAAGTGATTACGAATCATGAATCAATAAACACAATCAAGCAAGCAATAACAATAACAAGCATGATTTAGATTAGGGTTTCTAAGATTATCATGAATCTAGGTTCTTTAGATTAGGGTTTCTTATTGTTTACCTTAACCTCCGTGAGTCTTCTAGTTCGCCGTAACCGTTGATAGGCTGTATGAACTTTCTTCTAGTTCGCCGTAACCTTAAAGGCTGTATGAACTATGATTTGAACAGTAACGCCGGATGAACAGTGCGCGATGAATAGTGCACGATGAACAGTACGCGATGAACAGTACGATGAATAGTAACGATGAACAGTAATCGCGTTTTTTGTGTTTTTAGGGTTTAGGGAGCAACTCGTGCTGATAACGTGTTGTGAATCAAGAGAACGAATGGGGAAGATTGTGTTTATTCATTAATCATAAGATCCTTTATATAGGATTATTACAAGAGAGAAAAGGAAAATTCCTTTTCCTAATGGGAAAAGGAAAGTACATAAAAAGAAAATCCTAATTCAACTAGGATTCATTAAACCGGCCTAAAGACTAAGTGTTAATGGGCCGTAAACGGACCAGAACTAGTTATGACAATCCACTATGATTTATAACATTAATTTTATATTTAAACACTCTTTCTTCCTTTTAAGAACACTCTCCAAACTATCTAATTTTAGACACTCTCTCTTCCTTTTAGACACCCTCTACTCTCTTTACTCAAATTTTATTAATTTTATATTTTAATATATCTCACAAAAACATTCTCTTTTTTCTTTTTACAACAATTTTAATAATTTTATATTATAAGAACACCGGATCTCCGAGTGCACATGCCCTAACGGTGAGGAATTGGATTAAAGAAACCAACAAAGCTTATGTATGTGGCTTTGTCTCTTTGTGTTGTTCTCTGAGCAGAACCAGTTGCAGAGATTCCGTTCCTTCGTTCACTCTTCTTCTTGGCTTAGTTAGGTTTGTGAATTTCTCACATATACATTCTCTGACCAGTCATCTTACTTGTGGGTTTTCAGTTCTCAGACAAAAGACTTTCTTTTTTTCTTGTTTCTTTTGGGGTCCAGTCACCAAAATTGAGGCTTGTCTCTATTCTCGTTGTATCTAGGTGTTGAAAATAGGGTTTAATAGATCATACATAGGTTACTGTTTGTATGAGACTTTAAAGATTCTGGATTAGAATCGGAAGATGAATGAGTAAAAGTTTTAAACTTTTGGTACCAGTAGAGACAAAAATGAGACATTTTTATTTCTTTTTTGTCATTGATAGGAGATTTGAAGCTGTGATTAGCTGGAGAGCAATGGCGTTCACATTCAGGGCCAATTTTATTGGAATCTGATTTGATAAAAGCTCAACTATTTTGGAATTATATGAAAACTGTCGTCATTTTCTCGCAATGGTTCCATGGTGGTTGCTGATAACGAATTTTTCCACAATTAGGGTTTCAAAAAAGAAGGAATAAGACTACCCACTGTCACTACAGAGAGAAAGACTTCTTTTTTTTTGGCTTCTCAGAAGGTAATTTAAGTCTTGTTATACAGTTCTTTCACGATTCATGGCTGCGAAGCTTCTGCTGCATACATTGGCAGATGAAAACTCGGATCTGCAGAAGAAAATTGGATGTATGAATGGTATTTTTCAAATCTTTGATCGGCACCACCATCTTATTACAAGCCGGCGTAAAAGACTTACTTTAGGTAGCTAATCATTACATTTTAAGAGACTAAACAATACTTTTTACTCTAGATCGTGTCTCTTAGTCGTTGACTTGTACATTGTCATATGTACAACGTTCTTAAACTACTATTGTCCTTTTCCATCTTCATGAGGATTCAAAGGTCTTGAGAAAATTGCTCCAAGTTTGTCTTTGATTTGGGTTTTGTCTGGCTTTCTTTTGGTACATGTACTAAAATTCAAATCTAGTCTTGAAATGTTTAAGCTTTTCATAGTCAATTCATGTAGGAGTTGTTGTTGTTGTTGCAGGTTATACAAATGTCAATAGTATTCAGTTTGAGGACTCAACCCTTATCAACGGAAATGCTACGGACGAGAAATTAACAGAATCTTCGAGGGTTTCTTTCTCATCGTCCTGTTCATCATCTTCCCCGTTGTCTTCTCAAGTCCGCTTAGAAGATCAACCTCAAATTTCAGCGTATGACCGAGTCATTTTTCCAGAATCTCCTACGAGTGATCCAGTGATGAGCCAAGGAGGTGGGTTTGGTTCACATATGGGACTTGACCTTAGAGATGTTGTTAGAGACTCTATGTATAGGGAAGCTAGAGGGCTTTCTGAGGTATGTAGACACAAAAGAAGACAGGATTCTCTAAGACCCTATGGTTTGAAGCAATCAACGCCTGTCGATTTCAACGAATCCTGCAGAGCTCTGGCTAAGCTTAGAAGATCATCCGGGAAGAAGCTGAAAGACTTGCCTAGACTTTCGTTGGACAGTAGAGACCGCATTGATCTCAAATCAGAGAATAAGCTTACTGAAAGTTTCAGTAGAAGCTCCAGTATGAATAAAGTTTCAGGTAGCCCGAAACGGCCTCCTAGTGTTGTTGCAAAGCTAATGGGTTTGGAAACATTACCAGCTTCTCCATTGGGAAGAGACAAAATCAACATGTTTGAAGATAACAACATTGATCCCTTCTGTAGATCATTGAGGGAAAATAGCCTGAACCGTACCATCCGGTTTTCCCCTAGCTCGCCGAGACGCTTGGGGAAGGACCCGGCTTCTTCTTCTTCACCAAGATGGAGAAGCTCTGAGTTTGTTATGAAACCCTTATCAAGTTTGAGATATCCCACTGAAGCAGCTCCATGGAAGCAAACTGATAGGAATCGGTTTTCGCAAAAGCAAGCCTTCAGGCCTGGGAAAGATCTAGAGTTTAAGCATTCAGGAAAGGACCTACGAGCATTTAAAGAGATATTAGAGGCAATTCAATCAAAAGGTCTCTTTGACACTCGAAAGCAACCACAACACTCAACCTTGGAACCTCAAAGAGATTGTGAAATGGCAGATTCTGCAACTTCTAACCATGATTCAAGAAGCCTACAAAACCGGGTGAAGCCGTCCTCTATGAGAGGCCCGATTGTGATTATGAAACCTGCCAGACTTGTTGAAAAGTCTGGTATTCCTTCCTCATCTCTGATTCCCATTCACAGTCTAACTGGTCTTAATAATACCTCTAGAGAAGAACCTGTAAATGATAAAAGAAAGTCAACAAATAGAAAGGCGGCAAAAGATCATTGTCCAGGAAACCAAAGAGCCAAATCATGTATCACTCCTCTCGACAAGAAATCTATCAGCAGAAATGTTCACTCTTCTCAGGTTTCCAAAGAGAGCACATTAAAGAGTTCAGGATCTGCAAGTCCAAGATTGCATCAGACGAAGCTTGAGAATGACAAGCGTTCTCCGACACCAACCACTCTTTCTGATTCAAGCAAATAAAGAAGACAAACAACCCGACAATCCACTACTTCTCCTGGTGATAGGCGTAGACCCAGGGCTCCAAGGAGCTTTCAGCAAAATGAAGACCAACTTAGTCACATGAGCAATAAATCTAGGACTGAAACAGAAGCCACCGTGAGTATCGAAAAAGCTACTGAAGCAGATGGTGGAAAGAGTCCATCTGTAAAAGAGGCAGCCAAAGCCGTAGTGTCCAACTTAATGCAGAATGTGAGTTGCTATTTCTCATGCTATTGTTTAATTGTTTTGTCATCAACTTGTAATTTTCAAAACCTTTTTTTGTGTGTTTCAGAAATCAAGTCCAAATTTTAGTGAATATGGATCATCGGAACATCCAAGTCCAGTTTCTGTTCTCAACGCATCAATCTACAGAGAGATCAAACCATCGCTTGTGAAAATGCAAGCTAGTGAAGGCAGTAAGACATCTCTATATACATCTTGATTGGAAATATGCAAATATTGAATGAATTACCTTGTTCCATCTCTGACTTGGAAACTGATCATGTAATAGGTGGTAATGGGCTTATTGACTTGGGTGAGGAGGAAGACGAGTGGAATCCAGATTACAGCTTCTCAAAGACAACGACCAGCTTTTCACCAGAGATAAACCGGAAAAAGCTTCAGAATGTTGGGCATTTGGTTCAAAAGCTAACAAGACTAAACTCTAGCCACGATGAAAGCAGCCAAGATTACATTGTGTCTCTATGCGAGAACAATGATCCTAACAGCGACCACAGATACATTTCTGAGATTCTGTTAGCTTCGGGTCTTCTCCTGAGAGACCTGGGCTCGTTTCAACTGCACCCTTCAGGCCACCCTATCAATCCCGAGCTATTCCTCGTTCTTGAGCAAACTAAAGGAAATAGCAACAGTAGTAGCAACGAGAAGGTCAAGCGCAAACTTGTGTTTGATGCTGTTAATGAAATGCTTGTGAAGAAGCTGGCTTTTGTTGAGAACACTGCAGATCCATGGATGAAAGCGAGGAAGAGGGTCTCAAATGCCCAACAAGTCTTGAAAGAAGTATGTTCAGAGATAGAAAGTGTGCAAAGGCAAGGCAAGGAGAGATCAGAAAACATGTTGTTTTTGGAGGATGAAGAAGATTTCTTGAAATGTATATTGGATGACGATATGTCAGGGAAATGGAGAGAGTTTGATGATGTAATCCCAGGTTTAGTGCTTGACTTGGAGAGGCTTCTCTTCAAAGATCTGGTGAGTGAGATGGTGCACGGTGAGATTGAGATTGCTCGGCTGCAAGCAAATTTCAGGGAGATGTAAATCGAGTAGATACTGATCCATAAGCTCATATTTTGGTTACCTGTATTCCAAATACAAGTTAGGAATACAAGTCAATAGTCATGGAACATTCTTTTCTCTTTTCTTTCTGTGTCTTGTATGTTAGGTGATTCATTTATGCTATAGATAAATGCTCTTCTTCCAAAGTAAACAAACAAAAAGATAGAGACAATATAACACAAGACAAGTTATGCTACAAGGAAAAGAAAAAGAGAAGAAACATACATACATACTGTAGAGAGATTTTACTCCATTTTAGGGGTTTAACAAAAAAGAAAACAACTTTGGGGAGAAGAAGCTATTTTACAACTTTAACGCCGATGAGCTAATAAATCAACGGTCAAGATGATTAATTCAGACATTAATGAACGGACTAGATCGTGTCTTCACGAATCGGACTCTTTTACATAAAGCCAGGGTTTTGAAGAAGTGAAATACGACGCTTCTCCAGATTATCATCATCCACAGTCAAATCATTTGCTTTCCAGGTTTGAATTTCACTATTAGTTCCGATCTTAGTTTCTCCATTTGCTTCATCCTTATCTCCCTGGTTGCTTCTTTTCTCTCAATTCCTTGTTTGAAGGGATTTGATTTCGATCCTTCAAGTTGTAAGCTTTGACTAGATTCTTATAGATACTGCCTTGTGACTCTAGTCGGATTACAAAAATATCAGAGAAAGATCTGTTCATGATCATCAATCTATCTACTTTTTGGGGGTTTCCCTCATTTCTTGAAATGTAATGCTTACAGATTGAAGAAGATGCATTACATGGGTTTGTTTAGTAGAACTGGGAACATATTTAGGCAGCCTAGAGCATTGCAGGCCTCAAATGCTATGTTACAGGGAAATCTCTCTTTGACTCCATCTAAACTCTTTGTTGGAGGTGAGAGAGAAAGAGACTTTTATAGTTTTTTTTCTTTCTCTTTGATTGTCTTTAGAATCTCATCCTCTTATATGCTCTGCTTCTTTTCAGGCCTCTCTCTAACTACTGATGTACATCTCTTGAAAGATGCTTTTGGCAGATTTGGAAAAATCGTTGATGGTACTAGTGCTTGAATCATTAATTTCCGTTGCTTTGTCTTTCTCATTGCTGACTCATGTTCACCGCAGCGGTAGTGGTTTCGGACCGTGAAACTGGTGTGCCCAAGGGATTTGGTTTCGTAACATTTGATTCAATTGATGCTGCTAATAGTGCAATACAGTATATGAACGACCAGGTGATAACCAATTTTCCAGCTTACTAAATATTATTTCTTCTTCTTTCTATAATCTTCTACCTAAGTTGCTCCTACTCTATTTTAGTAGAGAGTCGAAATGTGAGTAAAACCACGTGCTTTTTCGACTTGTTTTTCTCATTTTCGTTACAAAATAGCATTGGTGCTTCAGAAACCAATGGGATTCTTTTTTCATTCTTTGCTTGTTTTTGTCGAGTCACCATTGATCAAGTTTCCTGCTTAAACAGGAGCTTGATGGGAGATTTCTTCGAGTGAATCTAGCTGATTCAGGAGGCGGTGGTGGTGGTGGTGCAAGAAGAGGGGGTTATGGTGGTGGTGGCCGTGGTGGATACGGTCGTGGAGGATTCGGACGCGGTGGGTTTGGACGCGGTGGGTTTGGGCGCGGTGGATTTGACTTTGTCCGTTAACCAGGCATCCAAGAATGTCTACCACCAAGATTTGATTAGTTTGTGGTTTGATTATCTCTTCACAAAGACCAATATTTTCTTATAACAACGTTCAGTGATTCTTGAACAAAGAGATCAAGCAGCTAGAGTTGGCAAAAAAACATTTGTTGATTCAATGGAATTTCACACAAATTTAAAAAACAAAAAGGTACAATATTTGTTGAGATATGAATAATGAGTTTAGCCAAAAGAGAATAATACTGTAGAAAGGCTTTTATTCCAATGAGTTTATGAGAGAATCAAACTTGAAGACAAGCCAATCTGCTTTTACTGCAACGGCTTCACGAAGCTGAACTTCAGCGTAACATATGAACAAATCCGCACCACCAGGTCTACGCGCCTGTAAGGGAATTAGTTTAGTTTGTTACTCAAAACATCATATGAGATTTTTGTTAACTGTAAATTCTCAGTTAATACTATAAGCTTACCTCGAGATCAGTAGCACCATCTCCAATCATGGCCATAGTCTTGTATAGACGAACCTGCAAAGAGCATAGTTTGATGAGTGATGTATGTAACAAGAAATATGGAGCTTTCAGGAAAAAATCGATGAACCTTTCGTATTTGTTGCACTGCCTTTGCTTTGCCTCCACTCCTTGATGTAGGTTCGTTTTCATCAAAGCCCAGAAACTCACCAGAATTTCCGAACAGAAGATTGTTGGCGAAGATATTCTCTAGAGGGATGCCAAGAATCGATGCTACAGGCTACAGTGAAAATAAATTCATTTAAAACTTTATCACCATGATTGTACAAGAACTGATGCAACAGGCCACAGTAAAGAAGATGAAAAAACAAGTGAAATGGAGAGAGATAGTACATTGATCATCTGTCGAAAACCTCCAGATATCAAATAGACATCAATTTTATTGGCTCTAAGCTTTTTGACCAACTCTTGGATGCCAGGGGATAGCCTACACAAACCAAAGTACTACACTATAATAAGACATTTCAGAAAGCAATCTGAACATGGGGCATGTTCCACATATCAAGCAAGCTAAGTCTAATTCGAGTCAAGAACTTGGGGGCTTGGGCCAATGGAACACTTACAAGTAAATGATTGAATCAAGGGGCAATAGCTCGAATCAAAGGAAAAATGAGTACCTCGGGGGTCTCTTTTGAAGAAACTCCTCAACTTTCGAAAGAGAAGGCTTAAACAAAGAAAGTCTTGCGGCTAAAGCTTCTTCAAATGGAACAGATCCACCCATTGCTCTAAGAAGGCAAAACTATTATTAAGTTGAGGTAAAAATCATCGTATAAATTTGCGTAGAGATAGACCACAAACCTGGCAGTCCATTCAGCAACAGCCTTTCCAGCTCCACAAAACTCTGCAAGTTCATCAATACCTTCGTCCACACAAACCGTGCTATCCACATCGAAGCATACGGCTTCAACATTTCTCCAAAGATGAAGAATTTCTAGCAATTCAACAGTAGAAACTCAGGTGGAAAACGTACAAAAAGTTGAAAAAGCTCAAAACAGGTGTCTTTCTAGTTTAATTCTTTTAGTCATTCATCATATTACAAAACATCCCAGGTCAGCAAATAACACAACCATGTACGAAATGTAACAAAAATATCTATCTATAAAAGTAGTAATGAATAGTAGTAACCTGTGGAAGGAACACGGTTGCCTTGGTGCCCCAAAGGCGATAACTCGTGTGGGTGCACAGAAGCAGTCACTGGACGAAGCAATATGGGATGGTTCATGATGGAGACACGACGTCCACAAGGATATCTCCTTAACTCTCAAGGCAAGAAAAATTAGCAAAAAGTGATGAGAGCTTTCTACAGGGAGCCTGAACTGGAACAACCCTCGAATGAATTAACGCTTCCATCAAAACTTGGAGCTGCAAACCACAAGAAAACAATAATCATTGTATCAGATCAGAAACTATAAGATGACATGTTCTGAATCTTGGAAATGAATAAAAAGAAATCAAACTAACTTTACAATTTGGTCGAATTAGCACGAAAAGGGTAGATAGTAGAACATGACCCCTCTAGCTCAAATACGCCAAGCTAAACAAACTTGTGACCAATTTTACATTCAACTTAAAAGTCCAGCACCAAATCGTCATCAAAAAAACCCGAATAACGAAAACAGAGATTGACAATGTAAGATTGGGATCAGAGATCCGCACCGAAGAAGAAGGAGGTCATAGGAGAAAAGTACTAACCGGAAAATCGCCGGCGGTCGTCTTCGGCTGCTGCTTTGGAGGATCGATCAATTGAGAAGAGAGAGTGTTGGTTGGTGCAAGTATTATTGACCATTATACCCTCTTTTTTTTATTTATTTACAGTAAACCGTTAAAATGACACTTTTATCCTTGATGGTCTAATTCAAAATATGGTCAATCGTCGGTTCAGACTCAGACAAACGAAACTCAAACAATCTGCAACAGCAATGGCATCAAAGCCAAGCAAGATTTTGCTTTTCCGGTTATCATGTCTGAACAATTAAAAAACCTTAAATTTGTCTGTGTCTCCTTAGCTTAAATCAAAATGTACAATTTTAGTGGGAAACAGCTGGAAAACTAGACAGAGATGGGAACATAAACGTCTCTCTCTCCCCAAAGATTCCATCATTACAGTAGAGAGAGAGAAGAGACCCACACACTCGCATGATCCACAGTCCAACTAGCTAAACAAGTAGAACGGTAAGAGAGACAATGAATCCAGAGAATAATAAACTGGCTCTTGGGTTCTGGAGTCTGAATCCAAAGGATGGATCTGTGTAATCCGGGTTAAAACCACCTCCTGATCCAGATGGTATCCCCAATCCTCCTCCTGTTGATGGTGTGACTAAGTAGGGTCTTGTATTCGTTGTTGTAGGGACTCTTGTCGAAGGTGTGGTCGTCACTGGAGTCGTGGTCCCATTACCACTGCATCAAATTGATACAGAAACAACAAACAAACACACAAATTTTGTCCAAATCAGTCTAAAACAAAAGCTCTAGAGTGATAGGCTATTAAGCCAGAATCTTTAAGATCAAAGCCAATTCTTGCTTCAAACACCAACAAATAAGGTGTTATTAAAGAAAGGTGTGTGTGTATGTGTACCTGGCACTTGCAGGGAAAGGACAAGTAGTGTAGCCTATTATCATAAGACCACAATGGTACAACAGTTACTAACAAATATTTTTATCTTGTAAAATCTGTCTAGAGAATCTTGAGGGTGTGATAATATATATCAAGATAATGAATGGGGGGCTACTTGTCTCATATCATTCACACTGAGATATAAAACTACCTTCTCTCTCATTTGCTTTTTTAAGTTGGGTTCCATTTTTAAACTATGGATTAATGCAGGGAGAGAGGTTGGTGAGAGAGAGAGACTCACTGGGATCAGAGGCCGAGACGGTGGCTGTGTCGGAGAAGTTACAAGTGCCTTGCGACTGGCCTTTCCTCTGAAAGAAACTGTTGACGGCGTAAGAACAATGAGACTTGACGGTGTTAGGGTTAAAGCAAGATCCGTTCTGGTGAATAGGTCCACAATCTGCTCCTGCGCCACATGCGTAGTCTAATGTCTTCTGCAGCCTTGCCTCGCTTAACCCTTCCTTGCATACACACCATGTCCCACCTATACACACACACACACAACAAGAGTTTCATGACCACACAAATTTCTTCCACTAAATGAAACCTGACTGTATCAATAGGGGAAAAAGATTGTTCTACTCCACCATCAAATTAAAAAAAGATTAACACCTTTTTATGAAAAATGTATGGGTAAAGCAAGAAAAGGTCTTTCTTTGTAGAATTTTTTCTTATAACTATGAAAGCTAAGAAATTTTAGACTGTGTTCTGTGCTAAAACAGAGCGGGTTTAAAGGATGTAATTGAGAAAGAAAATGACAAAAAATAAAGAATCTTTTATTTCAGACAAGGGTTATTTTATCTCTCAACTTTGCAGGATTTGAAACAGAGAAGATTGTCTTACTTGAATGACCAGCCATAGCCAACAAAACCACAGCAAGAACAACAACAACAACTCCCATGGCGGTGCACCAGAACTAAGCACTTACTTTTGGATGCAGCTTGTTGCAGAGAGAGAGAGAAAAAGAGTCATTACATTGAAGACGGTGAAAAAGAAAGGCTTTTTTTTTTTTCGCATAGATCCTGCGGAACAATGATGTCTTATACTCTACGCATATAATGGGAAAATGAATACTCAACTATATTTAAATGAGAAGAAATGGGATTTTTCGTTAAAAAAAAACATTATAGGTTGAAATAGCCTTACGTTATCTCTTACTTGAAGACAATTTTCATCTACCAACGAAAAAATCTAGTAATTAATAATTTTGTCAAGAAAAAATAATTGATCGAACTAAATAATAGTATCATTATTTCATCTATAATTATGATGATATCGTAGGAGTGGAGGGTGCGGCATTTACATGATCCTTTCTCATACCACCCAAATTCACTTGTGGCCGTTGGATGCTTTCTACATGGTTCACATTCACACATTTCCTTTATAGCCAGTCGGATTTTTCGGTTTGTATTTAACTAAATATCAACTAGGTAAATAGTCAATGTTACATCTTATCGGAGCATCCGAGAGAGCACTTACAATAGTGAGCAAAATCGGGTCTCATAAAGCCTTAAATTAATAAAATATGGATTTGAAACACCTTTTTGGCTCTGAGCCGGCTCAATACACTGAGTTTTTTTAGACTGTCTCAGAAGACAGGTGGCAAGTTATGATTGGCCATAATTCAGTTTTGTCGTCGGGAGAGTGGAGAAAAAAAAAAGTTTCATTTGCAAAATTCTGAAATTCTTTTCTTCTCTCTCGTCGGCGATTCGATTCCAAAACAACGATTTCGATTCCGACAACAAACGTCGGCGATTCTCTTCTCATCGCCGGCGTTTGTTCACATATTCTTTTCTCTTCTTCTATCTCTCTGTTCATGGATCTATCATTCTCTTCTCTTCTGTCTCTGTTGATGGATTCGTCGATCCATCTTCTCCTCTCTCTCCGTTGATGGATCTGTCATGTAACTGTCTTTGGGTTTGTATGTATGTTTCGGTTCATGTAATGTACTGCTTGTTTCTCATATATATATATGGGGAGATTCTTGCAGACCAAAATATGCATGCCAAATCCAAATATCATAATCGACTACAACCTCTTGAATAATAGTAGGAGATCTACTACGACCAACATATTGTCCTTCCCAACAGTTGTGAAGTTTTTCTATTTCCAATGCATACAATCTAAACTACCCAACATACCTGGAAATCCTCGGCACCAATTTGGAGTAGTCGGACAACATCACCAGCGTCAGGTGATCGAGGATAGTGACATGCAAACACCTCGACAACAACACGACAAAATCGTTTCACATACTCATCAATGGAATCCGCCAGTAAACCATACACTAACCTAATAAATTATTTTTACAACTGCTCAGTTTTTAAAGATCACGTCTTATAAACCTTTAAACAGTTTTATAAAAGTTATATATCTGTCATTAAAAACCAAACAATTGAAAATACTTTATTAGGTTTTTAAATGGTTTTATAGACTGGTTTTATAAGGTTTTTAGATTTTTTGTTACAAATCTAAGCTTTTTATACAATTTGGGTTAATTTTGTTTTTGATGTTCTTTTCTTTGATTTTAGGGTTTACGTCTTTTTATATACTTTTTAAACAATAAACAAATCATTTTTAAAAACCTTACAAATTATTATTTCAAATTTTTAGTTTTTAAAGATAACGTCTTATAAAATTTTTAAACAGTTTTATAAGAGTTATATATTTATCATTAAAAACTAAACAGTTGAAAATACTTTATAAGGTTTTTAAATGGTTAAGACTGTTTTAAAGCTCACAATATATTTTTTTTAAGTTTATAAAAGTTATTAAAAGGTTTATAAGACTAGTTAAAAGGCTTATAAATTTTTTTAAGTAGCTTCAATCTTACAAATTATTATTTCAAATGTTCAGTTTTTAAAGATAACGTCTTATAAATTTTTTAAACATTTATAAGAGTTATATATTTGTCATTAAAAACTAAACAGTTGAAAATACTTTATAAGGGTTTTAAATGGTTTTATAAGACTGTTTAGAAAGCTCATAATATTTTTTTAAAAGTTTATAAAGGTTATTAAAAGGTTTATAAGACTGTTTAAAAGGCTTATAAAATTGGTCAAGTAATTTTAAAAAGTTTTGTAAGACTGTTTAAAAACCTTACATTTTTCTTAAAAAGTTTTATAATGTAAATGAAAACTCTAAATCTTAAAATTCTATCCCCAAAAACTATATCATAAATGCACAATAGTTAACCTAAACTCAAAAATTTACAGTCGTTTGTGTGTTTTAGTTTGCTCTGAGATCTAATCTTCTTCTTTTTCTTCTTCTTGTTCTTCTTCCTAAATCCACTAGATCCAATCTCAGATTCATGTTCTTCTTCAACTACAAAGCCTTCTCAAATCTTCTTAGAGGAATTCGAGATAGAGTTGCGATGATGAAATCGAAGACGGCGAGAATCGAATTCACTGACAATAAGATCTGATCTCATGATGGTGAGATATCAAAACCCAAACCCTAAACTTTACCTCCAAAAACTATATCCTAAATATAAAATAGCTAACCAAAAAATATATATATGTATATAAAAGTTAAGTTAAAAAAATGACATTTTTTCAAAAAATTTCAAACGATGGCATAACTGTAAAGTGGCATGCCAAGAGTGACATATCATTTAAATTCTTTTATGGTTTAGCCACGTAAACAAATATTTGTGGTTTCTTAATTTTATTATATTTTTAGTTATTTTATAAATTATTAACCTTTAAAAAGCAAAAAAGCAAAAAAAACTAAATTGATAAAAAGAAATAATGTTACTTGTCAAAAATGGCATTTCTTAAAAATTATCTTCGTTTCATTATCATTTTTTGATCGTGATTAGGCATGACCACGGTTACGGTTATTGCGGTTACGGTTAATATTTTTTGTTAACCTTAACCTTAACCATTTAAAATACGATTAAAACGGTTACGGTTAAATACGGTACGGTTAAATACGGTTGCGGTTAAATACGATTATGAGTATGATACAATTAATATTACGGTTATAATTATAATATTTTTAAAATTGAAGAAAAGTTTATAAGTGAAGATTTAGAAACAATATATATATATATATATAAATCATTCTTTAATATGTTTTGAAAGTGGAATGATACTAAAAAAAAATAAACGTTATTTTTATTCGAGGGTGAAACAATAAAAAAACTTACCTAATCTTTTAATAAATGAAAATTTTAAAAGACTATTTTTGGCTCCACTACGACAAATTTAAGATCTAATATGATTTTTTAAAAATAATTTTGAACTTAAAATTTGAAATTTGTGTTTACAACCAAATAATTTTGTTTGCCTCCAAAATGTTTTGTGTTGTAAACATTCAATATGTATATACTTTTAGTTCGTTCAAAATCTGTTAGGATTAAATGTATTTTTTTTTTCTAAACAAAAATAGAAACAACTCACGAGTATATAAATTCTAAGCAATTACTTATACAGTTATAGGTAAAACCATAGGTATATTTTAATCTATTTTAATTACAGTTACTGTTAAAATTTTAAGATTTTAACTTTACGGTTAACCGACAGTTTTTATACGGTTTAGTAATGGATACGGTTAAAAAAACTGGTTAACCTTAACTATTACTCCCTCCGTTTCATAATATAAGATGTTTTAGCAAAAATCGCGAATATTAAGAAACTACTTTTACTCTAAAAAGTAGCATTTAAAATATATATTAAAAACAGTTTACCCAATTATAAAAAAGACTGCAAAATACTATTAGTCACACAGTATTCAATAAAGTTAAAAGTAACCTAGTATTGTCAAAACAGCTTATATTATAAAACAAAACAAAAACCCCAAAACAGCTTATATATTGAAACGGAAGGAGTATAATTTTACGGTTAACGGTTACGGTTTTTAACTATTTAAAACGGTTACGGATATAATTACGGTTTAAAACGGTACGATTATGATGCGAAATACGATTACGGTTGTATTTTGGCCGTGCGTAATCGTGATCTTTGTTTAATTATATCATTGGTCCGACTCGTTTTCACTAAAAACAATAATAAAAATATTTACTAGTGATTTTTTTCTTATTGTAGTATCACGCAATCAAAACTCAAAAGAGAGAAAGAAAAAAAGGGAAAAAAATTTACTGAAGAATTTCTTCTGATGTTTGTTTAATTCGTTTTCCGACCCAAAAATCAGGAAGAAGATAGATTGACAAAACAAAAGATTTCACCTTTTGTGAGAAAGAGAGAGAGAATAAACACGTAGAGGGATTCTAGTCCGTGGTTGCAAACGAAGGACCCAGAAGAGAACACGATACTCTCTCTTGCTTCTTCCCTTCAACTTGTTCGTTTATCAATTCAATTTTCAATTTTTTCCATTTCTTTCGATCATCCGATGTCGAACGAAGAATCTCTTCCGGCATTCACTTTGTTCGGTTTGGATGATGTCGAAAACTATGGTCTTGTGAGTGATTACGATTCTTAGATTGGTTTTGCTCCAACAATGCATGCCCTTATTTTGATTAAGTTTCATTAGTGATATGGTTAGGGTTGTTACAATGTTTGATTGATCATCTCAACTTTTCTTCTCTCTTGGTTTTCCAGATGAGTGAAGCTGACAATTCGTTACCTTTAGACATACACAATCAGGTTTTTCAACTTGTAGAGAAGGCAAACCAAGCTTTCAAAGAGTCTCGCTTTGAAGAGGTGATTCTCTTTTACTTTTTGTTGCTCTTGCCTGAGATGTTAGATCCAAACTCATTTCATCTTCTAGCTTCTTGATGCAATTTGCTTATGGAATGGTTTCTTGGTCAACTTGTGATAACTGCTACTTATAGTCCTGGTAGTTTCAAGCTTTGATGCTGGAATCCGAATGTGACTCTCATATATGTTCTTGCCAACAACATTTTTTTTTTTTCTTGCAGGCAATTAGTTGTTATTCCAAAGCCTATTCCATTAAGCCTCTTGACCCTATTGTTCTAGCCAATAGAAGTGCTGCTTATATAAGGTACGCGTTTCATCCCATCACTTTGACTTCTAATGGAGTTCTCATGTTCCTTTGGCAAAGATGATATTGGATTGTGTGACTAAATTTTTCCCTTTTACTCGGTTCAGGAATTTACATATTCTTATTTCCTTCTGTATTTTAGATTTGGCCAGTATCTGAAACAGAGATCTGCCTCAATTTCTGAATATAGACCTCTGAATGGTTTTGATATGTCGATGCTTGGGGAAGTATGTATTCTATTTGCTTAACCTGTTACTAGCAGTTTTTTGTTTTTTGTTTTTTGTTTTGACTCTGCCTCACCCTGGAAAACTTAATATTACCTGCAGCTTGCTCTTAAGGATGCTGATAAATTGATGAATCTTCAGAGCACTTCAGTGAAGACATATACTATTAAGGCTTGTGCCCTTATTTTGGTATGTGCTGCTGATTTATGATTTGTCTTGAATTTTTTATTTTTTTTTTAGTCAACAAATCAAAAGTTTTTCAGTCTATTCATGTCACACGTGTCAATTGTTTTATTTTTATTATGCAGCTAGAAAGATATGAGGTAGCACGAGACACTATCCTCTCAGGGCTACAGATTGATCCCTTTAGGTACGGTAGATGATGTGTACCATTCTTGATTTCGTATTGATGTCTAACCGAATGTGCCGTTTTTAAAGTTTGGGGTTTCTTTCTGATGGCATGAAGCGATCCTCTCCGATCCAATCTTCAAGAATTGGAGAAGGTTCTGCCTACTCCGATGAGAAAGACCCATGGGAAGGCTGAGCGGTCTGATGAGTTTGATTGCACTGTTTGCCTAAAACTGCTGTATGAACCAATTACAACTCCATGCGGGCATACATTCTGCCGATCATGCCTCTTTCAGTCAATGGACCGCGGTAGGTTTATATGGTTGATTGTTGTTTTTCTCCGGAAAATATATACTTTTACCATTGTGTTACTTATCAATGCTTTGGAATATAGGCAACAAATGCCCACTCTGTCGAACTGTCATTTTCATGACTCCAAGAACATGCGCTGTCAGGTAAAAATTTTGCACTCCTCTCTGTTCTTCATATATCTTCATGCCATATCATACATGTGCTAGACACTTTTGCTTTAAACTTCTTCTACTGAAGCAACTATGTGTTGGCAGTGTGACACTGAATAACATCATTCAAAAAAACTTTCCTGAGGAGTATGCTGAAAGGAAATCAGAGAAAGACACTCTAGTCCATTTAGGCAATGAAAGTATGCCTCTTTTTGTCATGGATGTAATCATCCCCTGTCAGAAGTTGTCTCTTCACATATTTGAACCACGATATCGACTAATGGTGAGTTCTTTCAATTTATTTTACGGTTCTGTAAATTTTACAACTTAAGTAGCCTACTCATTCCGTTGTCCGGACGCTCATTTAGTGTAAAACTTTGTTTCTGTCTCACTTTTACAATACTCTTGAAAAAATCATATAATATCAAAGTTGTCAAAGCTTCATCATATGAACAGTTATTTTAGCAGGAAAAAAAAACCAAGAAAGTCAAGTGAAAACATAATAAAGGGGTCTTTTAATAAGTGCTAATAGCTTGCAGCACTATTGCTGTTTGCATTCAGAATTTTGTTTTTGTTGAAATTTCTCCTTTATCGTGTACTTTGATTAACATGTGTCGACTGAAAATAGGTAAGAAGAATTATGGAGGGAAACCATCGGATGGGAATGGTGGGTATTGTGTCTTTTTTCTTCTTTCTTCTTTAGCATTACATTCATAAAATGTTCCTGACTAGTAAGGTTTGCCCATTCTGATGTTCACAGGTAGCTCTTGATTCTGCGACAGGTTCCCCAGTTGATGTTGCCTGCGAAGTTGAAATCACAGAGTTTGTTGCCTCTTTCTCTCTGATGATATTTAATGTCCTTCAGTTGATAATATAACCTTGGGATAACTCACAGAGAGTTTGCTAATGTTTTGGAATTACACAGGTGTGATCCACTCCCGGATGGACGTTTTGTTCTGGAGGTGAATATTCTGTCCTTACTTCCTTAAATCCATATTACTTGAATCTATGTGGCTAAATCCCTTATTCCGTGACATAGTCACACTATGGAAAACATACTTTTTGGGTACCTTCAGTGAGACAATGAAGTCCTTAGAGGAGGACGGCGTAGTTGCAATAGTTGTCAGGCTATCTAATATTCTTCATTATAACTTAATTGTCGGCTAAAGTAGTTTGCGTTGTATTACGTATTATGTGGCGTAATTTCACGCATAAGTTGTCAAATGATTAACTTCGTATCTGCTTTTTTCAGCTGGAAAGCCATAGAAGATCCCGCATTGTAAAAGCTTGGGATCAAGATGGGTAAGCTTTGTCGTATTCTTCTGATAGCTTCCAGATCTTATTTTTCCTGATTTTATTGTATAAATAGTGTTTGTATTCGTGTTAGTGTGAAGATTAAATATTAAGTCCTTTTGCAAATACAGTTGTTCAACTTTGCAAAACCCCCCCCCCCCCCCCCCCCATCTCAGTCATTTAAAAACAAATGCTTAGCTTCTTATTATCCATTTTTTTGTTTTTCAGGTACCGTGTTGCAGAGGTTGAATGGGTGACAGATATAGCACCGCAGAGTGAACAAGAGAAAGCAGATGTATGATAGTTGATCTCTCAACAGTTTTATATCTCTTGTGCTATGCTGTTTCAAAACTTCTCTGCCTTTGCTACTTATGAGCTTATCTCCTCTCTTTTTTCCCCTCACCTTTCTTTGTGACTTGTTACAGTTGCGGGAACTGACGAGCAGTGCAGCATTATTTGCTCGGTCATGGCTAGAGAGAGCAAAGGAAGCAGCTAGACAAGGAGGTAAGCAACTAATGAGAATGGAAAGTGATCTAGTCATGAGACCTGATCATTACCTAATCAATAACTCCATTTTTTTTTTTTTTTTGCAGATAGAAGAAGACTTGAAGTACTTCTAAATGTTGAATCTATGATACCTACACCTCAAGATCCGGAACGCTTCAGTTTTTGGGTAATGTTGTTCATCTGCAAAACACTCTCTATAGATGGAAACTTATATACTTGTGATAAACTGTTGCTCATTGGCTTCTTCTCTTGGCGTCAGCTTGCTACATTGACAGATAGGAGACCTTCCGAAAGATTAGAACTACTTCGGCTTCAAGATACTGGAGAGGTACTTGAATATCCATTAATTAGTCTAGATAAATTCATGAGACCGATGAATTTCTTTTGATTGTTGAAACTACCATTTGTTGCAGAGAATAAGGCGTGGGTTGATATATCTTCGATCAGTAGAACGAGGATGCAGAATGCAATGAGCTGGGATCACTATACCCAATTAAAGCGACAGAGATAAACTTTGTGATCTGTTGATAAGAAAGTTGACAAAAAAAACATGATTCATTAGAGGAATACATAAGATAAAGAGATCCTTTAAGGTTCATTATCATCCTTGGTCTATCCCATTGTTGTAGATTTTGTTTGAGAGTGTATTATAACCAAATTACCATATTCTTCATTGATGCAACTGCAAACAAAAAATTGAAGATTCTTGAAAACTATTATATACCTCTGTGAATACAGTTTGTTAAACCAAATTGCAAATTGTGCAGATCCAAAAAGATAAAACACAACGTCACATCTTGATGACACGATCATATGGTAAATACAACCTCACATACACCATCGTCACCAGACATCATTAACTAGTACCATAACCACCACACATCACCATCACGAAATGAGATGAGATGAGATGAGATGCTCCCAATTTTGTAATAATTTGGTAAATCCTTATAACAAATAGGGTATCCATATCTTTAACAAAAAAAAAAAGAGTAAATATCCAGATCTTTTGTATAACTTGATATTCTATGGATCCGATTGGTAACCTAATATTTTTAAGAGCTCGAGTGGTAAGCTGTACAGCAAAGTGCAAAGCTGTATAAAGAAAGCTGTAATAGTGTTGGTAAAGCTTTTGGTATCGCTTTGGTGATTAGTACAATTTAAAACGTTACAAATTATAACGAGACGACACGTTTATAAAGACCTACCAATATGAGCCTATATATTTTTATGTTATGTAAATACGTTTATGATTCTGCGTTAACTCTATACATTATGCGGCTGGAAATCATATATTCTGCATTATTATATCCTCAAAATTTGAACTTATTAAAGAAGATTAACTTTCTGGAAAAAAATGCTTCATAGCTTTCTCCATATTTGCTTGATCATCGCAGTTTCCGAAGATCTTGTTATGATTGTGTTTCTCAAAGCATCAAAATACAGTCTTTTGAGTTCTTGAAGGTCTCTTCTGGATCCACTTGGGATGCTTTTCATGACACATACAAGTTTATATACAGAGTCATTTCCCTTGTTTCTTACCTGCAATTCAAAAATCCACACTCTTGTCTTAAGATCTTAAACTTGACAGTATAAAGTAAGAAACGCAAATAACTAAGGCCGAAACCACAAAATCAAGGAGATTATTGCGCACTATAGCACGGTTGATCAAATACCATAATCTGTCTTGCTTGTTACTTATTAGCACCATGCATGTTCTTACCTTTCTGGAACCAAGATTTTTGAACTAACTGGCGAATCTGGCGTTCATTGCGTGCCAAAAGCTCATCAACCCCATAAGATTGAGACAACAAGGGGCCTGAGAAATCGATTTTTTCATGATTGTCTTGGTAACCCTGTAAAGGTTTTAACTCATTAGCATCATTGAGTATGTCTTTCAACATGTCCTAAAAGAAGACAAACCAAATCATGCATGTTTTACTTTTTCCTCTCAAGTCTTTGGGTGAATATAAAACGTTAGAGAGAGAAAGAGAGACAAATGAACTCAGACAAATAGCAATCTGGATCTCTTTCTACTCGCTTTTTCCGACGTCAAAGATCAAAATATATAATACTAATTGCCATTAGCAATTAGCAAGATACCTTGACGTAATTAGAAATTTCAGAAATCACAACTTTGGATTAATATAAGTTGAGGTTGGCAGAGGAAAGGTGAAGTCGGGTTCTTAATCTCTCGCGGTTGAGATGTGCAAACCTAAGTGCACTTGGTCTCTACTATATGAGTTATAATTTGGAAATGATCTACTGACGTACCAAATGACCCAGTTTTGCTGCCTTTTCTTCTCTCTGATAAAGTGCCAATGACAAATCCTGTGAATGATACTCATCCGAAGCATCAAAAGAATCTGGACGTTCAAGTTGTCTCCACTGCTTCAGCATTGAAAGCTTCAACATCTCATAGGCCTCACGGTCTTGGGAATCTGTCCTTGCTCCATGTTTCTCTTCCTTTTCATCGTCTTTTCTCTTAGACTCAACGTCAGTGTTCTCACTAAAAGCAGGAGAAGGTCCCAGCAGGTTAGGAATGTGACCTCTTGAGAGAGATCTATTATGTGATCTATCATCTTTCCGTCGCTTTGCCCATGCAAAACCGCTTGATACAGAGACTTGCAGAGGCCCTGAGAAAGGCACATCTCCTTGTGATGCGTTCTTCACATGAGAAGCTTCGTCTCTTTCATGATCTGATGCCTTTTGCAGTTTCCCACATAAAGTAGCATCGCTATCAATCGAATTATGAACTGAATGACCATTTCGCTTCTGAAAAGAGCGGGAAAGGTGTCGTACATCCTGCAAGCAGATAAAAGAGGCAAGTTTAAGTTTTTTACTTGCTCAAAGATGAAGATATTATGTAAATCATAGGTACCTCAGGTGGTGCCAATTTAGCAAATGCAGGGGGCTTTCTTGTTGGCTTCCTGGATTCTGTACCTCGTCTCCCAATGCCGCTGATTTTTTTCCTGCAATTCCAAAATAACAAATGAAAATGATGAATGGATGCTTCCATTGACCAGACACTTGAGACATTAAGACCAAAGAAAATGATGGTGCTAAGATTTTATAACATGAACCAAGTCATTCCCATAGTCTATATAAGAGTAAACAGTGTGTTTCCGGTGTATTTTTCTTCTGACCAAAGATATAGCACGATGAATGAAATTCTGACCTTGTTGTTTCTTCTCGATGCTTTGCATCAATCTCCTTGCTAGGTGAGTACACAGGTAGGCTTGAGGGATCACAAGCCAAAGGCTTTGCAGTGAAATACTGAAAAAATAAATGTAATGTCTTTGAAAAAGATGGACAATGCAAGAGTACATCTTCCCAGAAATCAAAGTTCCAAGATAATATGGTTACCTGGGAAACAAGGGCGGTGGACGCAGTCCCACGTGTGTGGGGCTCTATAGAAAGAAGAGTTTCAACAAGATTGATGTCAGCGTCGGACAAATCTTTCAAGGTTTCTCGGAGACAAGCATCATAATGTTGCTGTGGTTTGAAAATCATTGCATGAGGTAGTTTGGACTTTTTCCAGTAATCTGCAGGTGGAGATCCACATAATTTGAATATCTTGTGCAACTGTTCCACCTGTATCATCATAAGAAACATTATGTTATGATAAAAAAGGTCTGAAGCTACATGTAGCATATATTTACAAGACAACATTATTTGTGGTTTACCTCAGTTCTTCCCTGCAGGACCGGTTTGCCGAGAAGAAGTTCGGCAAAGACACATCCAACACTCCACAAATCAACAGATGGTCCATATTCCGTTGCCCCAAGCAAAAGTTCAGGCGGACGGTACCACAGAGTCACAACTCGGCTTGTAAGCGGTTGCTTGTTCCCAGAGGAATTACAAAAGTTTGCTAGCCCAAAATCAGCCACTTTTAAGATTCCTTCATTGTTCACCAAAAGATTTGAGCCCTTGATGTCCCGATGCATTACGCCTCGTGTGTGACAGTGATCAAGTCCAGATAACAATTGTTTCATATAACACTTAATCTGCAAAGCCATATAGCAACAATGATTCCTTGGACTAGTAAACAAATCTCTCAGTACAAACAACAAAATGATGCCAGGCAGACCTGTGGAGTAGTGAAGTTGATGTCAGGGCTAGAGACAAGTCCAGTGAGATCATGCTCCATATATTCGAACACGAGATGTATGTTGCAAGATAGTTTTGAAGTAACTAAACCCTCTAGTTTGATAATGTTGGGATGATTGAGTCTCCTAAGTATCAAAATCTCTCTTGCCATGAACCTAACACTCTCTGGCTCAAAATTGTCAAATCGTACCTTCTTCAAAGCCACTATCCTCCCAGTTTCAGTCTCTCTTGCACGGAACACGCTACTATATGTCCCTTGTCCAATCTTCACAACCACCATGAAAACAAAACCAAATCATTTCCTCTGAATTCAGACACTACAACATTCAATTGTATCGAAATGAAAAATCAAACCTTTTCGAGTTTTTCGAAAGCGTCGGATCGAAATGGGACCCATCCGTGGATAGCTTCGCCGGCGACGTTGCTGAGCCACGCAGGCCAACCAGCGGCGACTTGCTCAGCTTCCAAGTACTTGCTTAGGTTTCCGAGTCGGAAACTCAACGACTCGCTCCTGCAATTCGAACTCGCTCGGACGGACTCGCTACCCAACTCACTGCCGCTCTTTTTGCTACTCTTCTTCCCGCTCTTGCTCCTCCACGACACGAGCTTCTTCGGAGAAGGATCCTCAACCACAGTTCGACCCGAACCGGAACAAGCATTGTCCCTGAAAAGTCCAGAGTGGTCGATCGCTGGTGTTACAGAGACCGTCTGCTTCGAGCTGACGCAACCCATTACAGAATTTCGCTCCTCCGCGTCACCGCATCCGTCACGGTGCTGGATCCGAATCCGGGGTTGGGTTGGAGTGGCTCTCCGAGAAGAGATTTAGTGAAACTATAGCTTTTTTCGTCTGTTCTGTGTATATATACAGAGGAGAAGAAATTAAAGAGAATGTTTTCTCGGCTTTACACTTTTTTAATTTTGGCGTGAATTGCGGAAGAAGACGGTCCTTTGTCATTAAAAGTTTAAATCAAATTTAATGTCGTAATACTAAAAATAGAAAATGTTTTAGCCGAAATCCTCGGGATGATTTTTGGATCGACAATGATGACATGATTTTTTTTCCAATTTAAAGTGACTAAAATATTCAATTTTTTTTCTTTTTTTACATAATTTGATTTTACATTGTTGAATGGAAATTTGTAGGAATACTCCTAATAGGAAATGCAATGGAACGAGTTTGACTACTGACTAGTGTGAGAGTGAGCTAATACGGCCAAAACGGTGGTGGGTTGTTGTTGATACTTTGGAATTTTTATTATTTATATTTAAAACATACTAGATTTTGATCCACGCTAAACGTGAGAATATAAATTGCAGTTTATTGTAGAATAAAATTATATTGTTTTACATTATGCATACCAAAAAAATATTAGATAAATAATTATGTCTACTAAAAAAATAATTCGATCGATTTTTGAACTTGAGTGTCTTAATATGTGATAAGTTTTTACGCTTTAAGTGTATACAAAATATAAAAATAAAAGAAATTGATTTACAATAACGAAACTAAAAAGCAAAACATTATCTTATAGTGTATGACAAAAAATGTAATCGAGTGATATGCATCTTATATTTACAAAACCAAATATTTTTCAATAACTCTATAAAATCTGTTTAAACCCAATTTTATCACTAATCAAAATACTACTAATTGAATCGGTTTGAGTTTTCTGTTATGGTAATGGATTTGGTAAGTATATATTTTTGTCATCAATGGCGCATATATATTAGAAATATTGAAATATGTAGATATTTCCACCATGCAAAATTAAAATGTTTTGATTGGTTGATTTAATTAATGTGTTCCTTAATTTCCTTTTTGAATGACACATAGGATTAATATGCTCTTTAAAACTCTTTTTGAATGACACCTAGGAATTTTAACTTTTAGTGTCTCCTCAATTAATATATATATATGATATATATCTACGAATGAAGACAGTGGAGTGCGGGACAGAACAGATACGGCACGGAACAAATATATATATATATACATATGTATAAATATAAATTTTTGTTAGATATACATATATAAATATAACTTTTTGGAACTGTACATCGCAAGACGGGACGGAACGGTGCAGATCATCACTTTCGAGGCCATAGTTTACATATCACGTCACACTTGTCATGTGTATTAGACTATTAGACCATGTGCAATGGTGACACTCATGATAGAAGTCTTAAGTATTTTTTAATTAAATTTAATCAACTTTTTTTTGTGTTAAGACACTTTTGATCCTAAAATGATGTTTTAAGTTTTAAAAAAGATGTCAATTAGATTTTTTTTTAAAGTTAAGACACCACTTTTTCTTCTTTTAATTATTTAAACACCATAGTTTAATACACTATAATGTCACTATTGCATATGACCTTATACATGCCATAATATTTTAATATAACATATTTTGTAGTAATTTTGGTCCTCGGATTGTGTATTTGTATTGTCTAGTTGCTTTTTAATGAACGAAACCGGTGGTATCAAAATGCTTGTTGAGTTTTAACTTTTAAATAGTACTCCTTTTTAAATTGAAACAAAATTCTTTGGGATTTGAGCTTCATAATCAAGTAATTATTCCATACTTAGTTTATAATTTATTGTTAGGTTATACTTCTTCCCTTCCATGTTTAAGAGATT
The DNA here is from genome assembly GCA_963576765.1 of Draba incana. Classification (NCBI taxonomy): domain Eukaryota; kingdom Viridiplantae; phylum Streptophyta; class Magnoliopsida; order Brassicales; family Brassicaceae; genus Draba; species Draba incana. The sequence continues at coordinate 20,940,357 of OY755206.1, forward strand.
TTTATATGTTTCAATTAATTAGACGTTGTATTAATTTCTATACAAAATTTAGTGTTATTTGATTATTTTGACTTTTTAAATTTTGTAGTCTTTTATTTGATTGGATGCATATTATTTTAAATTTTTTATTAAATATTGTTTTGTTAGTAATTTATATTTCTTAATTACTGCGCATTCAACGAAAATATCTTATAAAACGGAACAAATGGAGTAGTATAATACTCCATGTGCTAGATAGATAACAAAGTTTTCAACCAGCCTAGATTTAAAGAGGTACTTATATGTGTATGTGGGAGCATTTAATTTATTGTTCAAAGCCGAAATTACCACAACAACTCATTTATAGAAAACTAATATGTAGGTATTATTAGTGTATTAATTTTTTTTGGTGCTTGATACAGGTGCGTCTTTTCATATGACTCCAAACCGGGAGTGGTTTAATACGTACAAGGAAGGGAATATGGGATCGGTTCAGTTGGCAGATGACAGGGTCTGTAGCCTCGTTGGTAGTGGAACTATCAAGTTTAGGATGCATGATGGAGTTATCAGGACGCTTACTGATGTGAGACATGTTCCTTCTGTCAAGAAGAATCTTATATCTCTGGGTACTCTTCACAGGAACGGATTCAGATATCATGCAGATGAAGGAGAAGACGTAGTGAAGGTGTGTAAAGGAGCTATGGTAGTGATGAAAGGGACAATGACAGGAGGAAGCACCTATCGGTTGATAGGAAGTGTGGTTGTAGGTGGAGCTGCAGCTGCGGTTTCTGAATCAGACAGTACGACCCTATGGCACATGCGTTTGGGACATATTGGTACGCATGGGTTGAATGAGCTTCACAAGAGGGGTCTGCTGGGAGGTATGAAGAATTGCAAGATGGACTTTTGCAAGTTCTGTGTGATGGGAAAACAGTCCAAAGTGTCTTTCAAAATGGGTCTACACACGACAAAGGGTCTTCTAGACTATGTCCATTCTGATGTGTGGGGACCAACTAGGGACAGTCATTGGGAGGATCTAGATATTTCGTTATCTTCATTGATGATTATTCAAAGAAGGTCTGGGTGTACTTCATGCGGCAGAAGTCTGAGGTATTTGAAAAATTCAAGATTTGGAAGGCTGAAGTTGAGAACCAGACGGAAAGGAAGATAAAGTATCTAAGGTCAGATAATGGCACGGAGTATACTGATGGGAAGTTTGTCAAGTTCTGTGAGGAGCATGGTATTCAGAGGCACTATACAGTGAGGAAAACGCCACAGCAGAATGGAGTCAGTGAGAGGATGAACCGAACTATCGCTGAGAAGGCTAGGTGTTTGAGATTGAATGCAAGGCTTCCAAAGCAGTTTTGGGCAGAGGCAGTAAACATGGCGGTTTATCTCATCAATAGATCGCCAAAGAGCTCTCTTGAAGGAAAGGTTGCTGAAGAGATTTGGACTGGGGTAGATATTGATCTATCTAACTTGAGGATTTTTTGTTGTCCAGCCTACATGCTTATACCAAGTGACAAACGGTCTAAGCTGGATTCAAAATCCAAGAAGAACATCTTTCTAGGCTTTGAGAAAGGTGTTAAGGGCTTCAAGTTATGGGATCCTAAGGCTAAGAAGAGAATTTTCAGTAGAGATGTGGTGTTCGATGAACAATACATGGTGGAACAGGCGAGGTCAGAACAGGTGCCAGTTACTGTAGAGACTGAAGATGAATATGAGAAAGCTCAGGAGGAGCCTAGTGAGACTAGGCAGGCAGCGACAGAGCTAGAAAAGCCTGCAGAAGATGAGCAGGAAGATGAGCAGAATGAAGCAGAGGAGAGTGTTGATACAGGCAGACCAAAGAGAGTATCCAAACCTCCAGTAAGATTCGGTTTTGAAGACATGGTCAGTTTTGCTCTTTCAGTTGAATCAGATGTTCCATTGACTTATAAAGAGGCTATTGCTAGTCTGGATAAGGAGGAATGGACGGGTGCTGTGATGGAAGAGGATGAGAGTCTAAGCAAGAACCGAACTTGGGATCTGGTTCCCTTACCAAAGGGAAAGAAGGCGATTGGATGCAGGTGGGTTTTCACTAGGAAACCAGGGATGTCTGAGAAGGAGTTTCTGAAGTTCAAGGCAAGGTTAGTAGCGAAAGGGTACTCACAAAAGAAGGGAGTAGATTATGATGAGATTTTCTCTCCTGTTGTTAGGCACACTTCAATCCGAATTGTGCTTGGTTTGGTAGCTAGCTGGGATCTTCATCTTGAGCAGATGGATGTCAAGACAGCTTTCCTTCATGGAGATTTGGAGGAAGAGATCTACATGGAATAACCAGAGGGACTTGTGAAACCAGGTGAGGAGAAGCTTGTATGAAGATTGAGGAAGTCTCTGTATGGGTTAAAGCAGGCTCCAAGACAATGGTACAAGCGGTTTGACACGTTCATGGTAAAGATCGGCTATCGAAGATGTGAGTATGATTGTTGCGTTTATGTATATTGCGTGATGGTTGTCCTCCTATACTTTTGTTGCTTTATGTTGATGATATGCTCATTGCTGGGAGTAATATGGGTGATATTGCTGAGTTGAAGAGGTTACTGAGCAGAGAGTTTGAGATGAAGGATCTTGGTGCTACAAAGAAGATTCTTGGGATGGAGATTCGCAGAGAGAGGAGCTTTAGGAGATTATGGCTGTCTCAGAAGGGCTACATGCAAAGGATTCTAGAAAGGTTTGATATGATAGGTGCTAAACCGGTTTCTACACCTTTGGCGAATCACTTCAATCTTTCAACTGCTCAGTCTCCTAAGTCTGATGATGAGATCAGGGATATGGAACAAGTTCCTTATGCTAGTGCAGTTGGTTGTCTTATGTATGCTATGGTTTGTACAAGACCGGATCTGGCTCAAGCGGTTAGTCAAGTCAGCAAGTACATGTCGAAACCTGGGAGAGAACATTGGGAAGCTGTGAAATGGGTTCTCAGGTATGTGAAGGGTACAGCTGGTTATGGGATTATGTTTGGAGGCCAGGATAATGTTTCAGGTATGGGGTATTGTGATTCAGATTATGCAGGCGATTTGGATAATCGAAGGTCCACCACAGGTTTTGTGTTTACACTAGCTGGAGGACCTATATGTTGGAGATCTGTGCTGCAACCGATTGTTGCAATGTCTACCACAGAAGCTGAATATCTAGCGATGGGAGAGGCAGCTAAGGAGGCACTTTGGGTTCTAGGACTTGTGACAGAATTGGGCATTGATCAAGGTAGAGTTCAGCTACACTGTGATAACCAGAGTGCCATTTTTCTGGCAAAGAATCAAGTGTATCATGCAAGGACGAAGCATATAGCGGTGAGATTTCATAAGATTAGGGAGTTGGTTGCTTCTGGTGAGATCGTGCTAGAGAAGGTGCATACGTCGGAGAATGCAGCTGATATGTTGACCAAGCCAGTTACTGTGGAGAAGTTCAAACATTGTTTAGAGCTACTCCATGTCTTCCAGTGCTAAGAGGAAGAAGAAGTTCCCCCCAAGATTCTGAAGAAGCTGGAGTTAGAAAAGATTATTCGTCAAGGTGGAGTTTGTTATCTAAGTGACTTATAATCAGATACATAGTGGTAAAAGGCCAGGCCTCGCTGGGCCGAAGGATAGAGTGATAAACATACTTGTCACTGATTATACTTATTTGTTGGACTTTTTCCACTTTCAAGTCTCTCTCTCTCTTTTTCCAGTTTAAGTCTCTCTCTCTCTCTTTTTGTTTTTGGGTGAAATCTAGAGTGGAAGAGGCAACAAGTGAAATGGCTCAGGATGGGTCGAGATCCTCTGGAAGTGGCGGAGGACTTCCAACACAGGCTGTATCAAATGGTGAAGGGAGAGGCCGTGGTTTTTTCTGTGGTTGGTTGATCCAGAATACCTTAAGTAACATCAAGATGATGATTCTCTGCGGCTTTGTGACTGTCCTTATCCTACTTGGCACAGTCAGTATTGGGAACCCTGAAAGCTCCAACGAGGATGCTGTTAATCAGAATCTCATTAGAGCAGCCAACCCGATCCCATCTGGTTCAGATCCCACCAGCTTGGATGAGCTTCTTGAAGTTGAGATTAAACCCAATGTGACCAAATTGGTTGAGCTTCCTAAAGTTGAGATGAAACCTAATATGACCAACTTGGATGAGCCTCCTCAAGTTGAGATTAATCCCAATGTGACCAAATTGGATGGGCCTCATCAAGTTGAGATTAATTCCAATGTGACGTATACTCTCGGGCCCAAGATCACCAACTGGGACAGTCAACGCAAGGTATGGCTAAATCAAAACCCTGAGCTTCCTAGTATTGTTAATGGCAAAGCTCGAATCTTGCTTCTTACCGGGTCTCCCCCGGGACCCTGCGATAAACCAATTGGTGACTATTATCTGTTGAAATCCGTGAAGAACAAGATTGATTACTGTAGGCTTCACGGGATGGATATCGTGTATAACATGGCACATTTGGATGAGGAACTCTCAGGGTATTGGACCAAATTACCTATGATAAGGAGATTAATGCTGTCTCATCCTGAAGTAGAATGGATTTGGTGGATGGATAGTGATGCTTTGTTCACTGATATACTGTTTGAGGTCCCCTTATCTCGGTATGAGAAGCATAATCTGGTGATACACGGTTATCCGGACTTGTTGTTCAACCAAAAGTCTTGGGTTGCGTTGAACACTGGTATTTTTCTGTTGAGAAATTGTCAGTGGTCATTAGATTTGTTAGATGCTTGGGCCCCAATGGGACCAAAAGGTCCAATCGTGACGAAGCAGGGAAGATATTGACAGCTTATCTTAAAGGCCGACCAGCATTTGAGGCCGATGATCAATCGGCGTTGATATACATCCTGCTTTCACAGAAGGATAAATGGATGGAAAAGGTTTTTGTTGATAATCAATACTATTTGCACGGGTTTTGGGAGGGTTTGGTTGATAGATATGAAGAGATGATAGAGAAGTATCATCCAGGACTGGGCGATGAGAGATGGCCCTTTGTGACACATTTCGTGGGGTGCAAACCGTGTGGCAGCTATGCTGATTATGCAGTTGAGAGGTGTTTCAAGAGCATGGAGAGGGCTTTTAATTTTGCAGATAATCAAGTGCTCAAGCTGTATGGATTCAGCCACAGGGGACTGTTGAGCCCCAAGGTTAAGAGGATAAGGAACGAGACAATTTCTCCTTTGGAATTTGTAGACAAGTTCGATATCCGCAGAATGCATCTGGAAACAAAACCATAGAGCTAGGAAAACCAAAGAGTGACTCATACAGATCCAGGAACTGTATAGGTGATAGACAAAGACTCACAAAAGCAAATGCAATTGTTTTGCCTGTACTACACTTGCTGTTCCTTGTGCTTCATCGTCTGTTGTTGTTTGGGAGAAGTTTTAGCTGCCAAATTTTTTTTTCCAAAAGATATTTTCTGTCATTTTTAGTCAATATATATAGAAATTTGATACTGCTATATGAAGTTGAATCTAGAGTTGTTATAGACAGGTGACTGGTTAAGGAGGAAACTAAACTAGCAATGTTGTTTTATGTGAAGTGTAGAAATAACCCAAAGACTTTGCACTATTTCTCCATAAATATGTAAAAGTAAAACGAGCAAAATTCTTTACTTGAAATAGGCATGTGCAGGTTAAGAAAAACACACTACATCCCCTACCTCTGTAGACGTTTTTTGTCCATAAATATGTAAAAGTAAAACGAGCAAAATTCTTTACTTGAAAAATTGTCGTGTATATATATATATATATATTTTTTTTGTCACAACCACATAATGAAATAATTAAAGATTTAATTTAAAAGAATGTTGAAGTTGGATGATGATACAATTTTAAGCATAAAAAGAGTTAATTATCACTTACTTATGGAATCGATCCCTATTTAAGGATATACGCGGAAAAATATCCGAACGAGATTTGATCGGAAAACAAAAAAAACCGATGGCGAACGAAAGTCCGCCGTCGCCGTTGATGTCTTCCGTCCTCAGAGCCTACGCGGCTCCTATTGTCCTCTTCGTCCTCGCTATGTTCTTCCAGCTTTTTCTTCTTCTGTCCTCAGAGCCTACGCGGCTCTTATTGTCCTCTTCGTGCCTCGTTTTGAAAGTACATTTTTGTAAATAAATTATTGAATGCATGATTTGGCCTGTATTATGTACTCATGTGATTTTATAAATTTAAACATTTTTCTTTTTCTTCCAACATTTTGTATTGATCACTTGTCGCGCAGTTTTTAATAGGATTTCAAGAAGTCACACCAGAATTAACAAAATTTGCTAGTGTGAAAAAGTGTTTGTATACACGAAACAAACTAAATATTTTGAATTAGAAAAAGCGAAGAATAAAAGTACATATATTCATTCATTAATTTATTGAGATTTGAGACTGAAATCAAATGGCCAAGAATATATGAACTTAGGTAGTAATCGAAACTAGACCACAAAGAAACAACATTTTTCAATTACCAGTATGTATGATTTTCGTTAGCTTACAATTTGGAAGTATGGGATATTACCTTATTTCGATTTAAATCACTTTTTCACCGTATCTTTTGTACTTCGCTTGGAGTCGTATCTTACTTCCCAGTAATCTCTTTTTGCTCTTTAAAAAGGCATGTTGAAAAAAAAAAAAACAATGTTGTGATTAACAAAAATGAGAAAATGCTAAATGAGATAGACTCGTTAGATATGATTTGAACGCGTAATTTCTTATATGATCTAATCTTTTTGCTAACAGCAATTAATATTGGAATAATATATTGTAAATCCAACCCAAACTTTTGTTATAACACGTTCGCATGAAACATATGTATGTTCAGTATTTCCACTCTACTACACCAATATTGGAAACATATATTGTTAATTCAGTCCAACTTTTTGTGATTTTGAAGTAGGATGATGTATATCAGTTATATATATATAAATGAAGAACAGAAAGAGCGTAGGAGAGATGATAATATCATATGAAGATTGCAAGTTTCCTCAGGTAATACTATACTACTAACAAACGGATGCGTAAGACAATACTTGTAAAAATACGAATCTGTTTTGGAGTTTTCTTTTGTACTTTATATCGCTTTGCAACACCACACACAACGAAGGTGAATATATTAAACTCCTATCTTATTGTAATTCGCCAGCAAGAACAAACAAATCTCAACCGTTTAAGAACAATATTTACGCCAAAAACCTACGAAAAAATAATTTAGAGGATTAGAATACATAATACATTGTTTTCAGATTCTGCAACGATATTTATTGGAATAAGAGTTGCAGATCGACATTATCAGTATGACCTCCTTCAGTGTGTCGTAGATTCTATATCGTCTCACGCAGCCCGCTACCGGTTCAAGTAACATCTTTCTCTCTGTTCTAACAAAGTATAATGATTAGCTAATAAAATTGAAACCGCGTATACTTTTCAGTAACATATAAAAACACTTCTCAAAGACCAAACTTTTACAAATATATATCAAATATGAAGTAGTTTTAAGTTATATTATATGGCTGAATCAGAGCCAAAGATAGAGAGCAATAAAAAGGGTTTTGGGGAGAACAAACCTTTTGACCCGCACAAGTTGAAGCTTCAAGCTGGCAATATCTATCTTCTAATTTATTTTGCAAATTAAAAATCTCCATTTCTATGTCTGTGTGCATCCTAGGGGACACAAAAAGCAAAATCATTTCTCATCTGATACAAATTATCCAAAATCGACCCCACCATAGCAGCATCAACAAAAAGATCAATTTTGAGAATAAACAATGAATCAAAAACACAATTGCTGATTATGAAGAGAGAAATGACTTATTTTTTTACAAAGGGTTTCTTCCACAAAAATGTTCTAAATGTTCAATCCCTTTGGATTTTTTTTGTCGGATTCTAATAGAAAAAATTATTAGATAAACTCAAACTAACATGGAAGAAATGGGAGAGGAGTGAAGGTGAGAGTCCTTTCTTCTTCTTCCACATCTTCTTCGTACTATTTTCTCATTCCCAGAAAAACCATACACTCCATTAAACTTGTAAACTGCGAGAAATCAATATTTCAAATATTATGTTCAAACGTTTGGACATATATTAAAAACAATAATATTAATGTTTTGCATATGAATAAACTTTTCTATCTAACTTTTCTTGACTCGGATGCTACTAAAACGCACTCATACAAACTACTCGTATGCAAATATTGCCTTTTAATTAACTTGACAAAACCAATAACAAAATAAATAATAGGAAACTGTTCAAAATTAATCAACTTGTTTGTCAAAAATTACCTATTTTCGCTCAGTTTAACTTGTCTTGATCGCTAGTTCTCTGATCACAAAATTAATGAACATGGAATTACCCAGTGCACTGTAAATGATTGTTATGTCCCTGCTAATGTGAGCTCCATTGGCATAATATTCCATCACCACCACCACCTGGAAACAGACCAAAAGAAATTAGAAATACGCTAAATTAGCAGAGCTTTCAAAGTTTTCCGAACTCTCCAAAATCCAATCAAAACAGAGAGTAAACAAGTTATAATCAAAAAAAGTTTTGGTTATTATAAGATGTAAGTATAGGGTTCATAGATTATGTGAGTTAAGTAGTCTTTGAATGGATATGGAACATGGCTATGAATCTCCTTGCCTGGTCACTAATCTAATCATATAAGCGCAATTATGCAAACCAATTTTATCAGTATGTACAATGAAATAATCTAAAAATATTGAAGCATCTATTAACAAGCAGAGTATGAATCCGAAGAGATATCAAGTTACTGAGAGGGTAAATCAAGATGAATGAGGACAAACCAAGCCTCAAAACACATACCTCAATATCCGCGTCAACATGGATCGATTCTACCAACCAATATGCAAAGTATGCTCAATATGAGTGAAGGGAGTGTTGATTTTGAAACTATTGTTTCCGTCATTAATAACACGTATAGTTGTTTTTAGCGAATATCCTCTCAACCTGCATTCAAGGAACATCAAGAAGTGAGTATGAAAATGCATCTAAGGAGGAAAGAATGAATGAGAAAGTAAGATTAGATTAAAGCCACCTCCGAATCCTCAGTTTCACATCGATTGTTCCAAACAAAAATAATGGAATGATTCACGACGATTCGACCAGAGCCCATTGGTACTTACATTCGATAGATAGAAAAAGAGAGATACGAACCTGGAGTTTGACGACGGTGAAGGGAGGATTGTTGGCGAGGGATATATCGGTCTTTCGGGACGCAGTTCAAAATGCTTGCGCTGGCGTGATTCGATGTGGCCAAGTTTGTCAGACCATATTTAGTGGTGAGACTATTAGAGTCTCATCTAATTAAAAGAAAAGAAAAAATAATTTTTTAAAGAGTTTTTACTAGAAGAGTCTCATTGGGGGAGAGACTTATGAGATTTGATAAGCTCAAATTAGCCATTTGAACCACTCTCTCAAATTAAGAGATCGTGTAATACTTAGGGGTCGAATTTCACAGAGAATCAAGTTAACACAATAGATTTTAATGTTCAGATTATGCTAAGCGATTAAGATGATAAGTAAAACAGGTGCATAAACAGTAAATAATGATGATTGGTTAAACTTTAATTCAATAAAAGACAAGCGCTAGACTTTAGAAAATTCGCAGGAATGATTCCAAACTGAAGGATAAACGTACTATCGGGATATTTATGAAGTGCAATTCTAGAACTCAAACTAATGTAAATAAATCAACTGTCGTTGCAATTATTATCTATGTTTAAACCCTAGAAGACTAACTGTCGTTGCGAAATTAGATTAATTTAAACAAGCATTAGAAACAGGTTTGATTATTCACAAAGATCTAAAGCCAACTGTCGTTGCGAATCTGATCTTTGCTCACCTATGATTCAATTCCAATTATTCAATAATACTGTCGTATCTATTAAATAACCTAAAATATCTAATCTAAGGTGGTCAATCTTAAATCAGAGTTAATGCAATCAAGGTGAAGAATTAAATATGATGCAATCCCAATAGTAAATAAATCCTAACAACTTTTCATCACCCTTTGAAAACCCTAAAACCTAACTAGTAAACTACTCAGACATGATGAAAGATGCAAACATGATTTCTGAATAATAGTTTATTAAAAGAAAGAGAATGATACAAAGATCGAAACCGATTGGAGACGAGGAACGGATCTCTGAAGTATCTCTTGCTAAAATCTCTTAATAAAATAAAGCTTAGCCTAAAACAATGGCTTAGAATAAGTATATATAAGGTTCAAAAACGATATGGGGCAGAACTGCAAACACCTAGAACTTCTGGGGCAGAAATTGGAAATCTTCTGAATTAATGTTCTGGTCCGAAACTTGGTCGTGTCGAGCGACATGATAGTTACGTCGCTCGACATGTATCTTTTCTTCGTGTCGATCGATATGACAACTGTGTCGATCGACATGCTCTGCAAATTTCAACTCCAAACTTGTGTCTCTGACTGCTGTTTCCACAATGCTCCAAAATGCTCCAGTAAACACCACTAATGCTCCGAACATCCAAGTACCTAATAAGAAAACCAAAAAACTCGAAAAACACCAGAAAGACTCTAGAAAACATAGTTATATCATGGCTTAAAAACCATAAAAACCATGATATATCAACTCCTCCAGACTTATCTTTTTGCTTGTTCCTAAGCAAAACAGTTGTACTCACCCCTTTAGGAACCATATAACACATAGTCAATATCTGGTAATACTGCGATGTGTCCCTAGAAGCTTAGGAGTCCTCCAGATTGATTCCAAACCCATTAGAGAATCTCAGACTTTTAGCTGCAAACCCCTTTAATCATTCAGGTGCGGTCTCATCGAGGGAATATCGATCGCTGGACCTTCTAGATTCTTTCACTTCCTTTAACACTTTCCTACGCTTCACTGTCCCTCTTCCCTCTGAAACTGTTATCCAATTAAGGATATCATAGAGATGCATGCCTTTTTGATGATTGATATTTGTTGTTTCTGGAGCGTTTTACTCTGGTATTTCTGAATTCGGGCTTGCACTTTTCTGCTTGAACTACACTTTTCTGTAGACTTTTTTACTTCCTTGGCATTTCTATGATTCACTAGATCAGCGCTCACTACTATTGTTCTATGGTGGGAGACAGGGTCATGAGGCTTTTTCTTTTTGATCTAGGACAGTTGAATTCGTCATTTGGGAAGAAGTTTCAAGAGCGGTCCGTCCTCGCTTTCAAGTGTTTGGAAGCTGAATCAAGTCTTGCGATTACCAATGCCCAAGACAAGAGATTAGATTTCATTAGGGGCGGGGTCTGCAACATCTTTCTGGCGTTCTCCAGAAGTCAGAACTCGCTCCGTTAAACCGATCCACAACCAGTTACCCACCTAGTAAAACCAATCAATCTTCCATTGGAAATGGTCCTTGAGTACTGTTTAAAGCAAGTTTCAGGGGAATTTTTGACCCGAAATAAAAACAAAAACATGGCTGACTCAATAAAACTCAAAATAGAAAACAAATATTAGCAACCACCTCCCCCAGACTTAATCAACACTGTCCCCAGTGTTATTAAATCCGGAGTGGGTAAGAATAAAAATAGATATGAAACGAACCATGTTGAAACCGAATGGAAATTGTTACCTGATGATCGTGTCGAGCAACACGACCCTGTTGATCGATCGACACGAACACTTCAAACGTGTCGAGCGACATGTTCCTTACGTTGCTCGACACAGAGGTCAGACGAACGTAATGTGTGAAATCTAAGTGCTCGTCTAATTGTTAAGTTAGCATTCTCTCTCGTCACTGTTAGATCACTCAAAGAAACAAGTAAAATGCAACCACATAGATAGAATTCCACAAAGTTTAAACAATAATTCTAAAAATAAAGAAACAACTGACTCAAAAAGAAGAAAAATAAAAAGAAAAGAAAAAGAAATGAAAAACCGGGTAAACATGAAGAACTAGTCCGTCGCATTATCATCATAATGAGCAGCAGGTGTAGGAGCAGGAGGAGATGATCGAGGATGAACACATCCACAAGCAGCAGTCCTCACTATGGTATCCCAAATCCTCTTAAGCGTAGTAGTATGAAACCGAAGAACAACTACTGTATCCTCTGAGTCCTCCGGCTCTGCAGGAAGCTCAAGTGGTGGTGCCTGAGAAGTAGATGCAGAAGTGCTCGCACAAGAAGAAGGACCACCACTAGCCTTGCGTCCACGATAATCAGAAACCGTCCTCGGATCAGGCAAGAACCTCAACAATGTCCTATCACTCCCAATATCCATAAAGGCGCTAATAGGCAACTGAACCTGAGCCGTCCGTCCAACAGCTGGACGATAAATCCACGTAGTGGGCATCTTCATCCACGTGGCTCTCTGCAAGGACTCAAGATCAAGAAGGTAAGGAATGACCTCCTCTGTATGGTCAGTCGTGTCAATCTCTAGGTAGCGGAAGATGGGAGTGAAAAGGCTACCTACAGTGACTGGCTTAGAGCCACCACTCTTAAAAGGGATCGTCTTCAAAGAGAGCAGATGATGAGCAAAGAAGGCGCCCATGTGCACATCTGTGTCTAAAGAAGTCTGGAAATCAGGAAGATATGGCTGAAGAGCATAATAGAGGAGGATAAGCTCAAACTCCCTTACTTTGTTCGCCTCAACCTGATAGAGAATCGATGATCCAACCAGGCGAACAAAGTATCGAAGAATCGGATGTCGAATATCCGTAAGAGTGGAGCTGGCTAAGTAAGCTCTTGTACCAAATAAAGTCCAAAAATCTCTCTTCTCTGCAAACCTGTTGGGAAGAAAGCTAGAGCGACCCTTCTTCAAACCATAAATGTTTGCTAGCTCATCAAAAGTAATAGTGTAGTTGACACCTTGTGTAACGCCCCCGAGCCAGACTAGGCCAAACTTGACCCGATCGGTTGCCCAATAATCAAACAAGAACATGAGCGACCAACCGTAGACCCAAATCCCGACCGGAGACGCCACATGCGCATACTCGGCCGAACGTTCTGAGGTTCCAAAAACGCATTTTAGAACATCAGAACAATCGTCCGAGTACACGGTTCCTATCGATCAAAACTTCAAGGCTTTTCAACCCGAGTCTTGAACGGTAGTTGGAACGTCCGGACAGGACTAAGCATCATATGAACCCGAGTTATTTAAAACCGTTCTTTTATTTATTTATACTTAGATTTTTAAACTGTTACAAAATATATTTGCTCGCGAGTCTGATACTCCAAAAAATTTATGTACATAATAAACATTATTCATTTACAAAAGCAAGGAATTCTACCACTGATTTTCCTAATGTTCCGTTGTGTGCTCCCAAAGGTCTAAAGGTTACCTGCAAAACAAATTGAGTTGTGAGCACTAATTGCCTAGTGAGTCTAGGCTCCCTTAACAGTCAATATAATATTCCCAACCCAAAACCCAAAATAACAATCAACAATCAACACTGATGCTCCCTAGATTTATTATAATAAGGGGATGATGCAAAAGAGTTTCAAATTTATAAACCTTAATCTGCAAGTGCACAAATGACAATTGTAGTACTTAGGGGTTGATCCACATGAGACTATGTTGTTACGCTATAAATCTATATGATGCAAAATAAGCTAAGAGAAAACATATTTTGGGGTTTATGATAAAATAGATATGCAATAAAATAAAAGGATAGATAAATCAAAACACGTAAGATAGAAGAAATTAAAAGTAACTAATGCAACATGAACTACACGATTTTTAAAGAGATGCAACTAGTGTTCTAGAACTCAAATCACTATGGTAGAATCATTCCCCTTTCGAGGCTCCGAAACCTATAACTCCTACCCCAATAGACTCAGCTTTCACATGGTTATTTCAAGGTGGAATCACGGTGTAAGAATGAGATTCGATTGTTCATTAAACTCCTTAACTAACCTTTCGAATTGTTAAGACGCCTAACCTATCAAATACAAGATCCGATCGGTGCAAAAGCTTTTGGAATCAGCACCGATCTATAATCGGTCACTAGGTAGCTAGTCTAGATCACGCCTTGAGCACAAATAAAGATAGAGAATCATGCTAGAAATAATTAAGCGAGTCCCCCCAAGGACTGTCAAACTCAATGATTGTATGCTCATCCCGAGGCCATGGCGTTCGGCAAGAAAGCATTTCACCGGCCATAGTTTGGTGGCGTGTTATTTCTTCCTCCGGTTCAGCGTCAACCGGTGTAGGACCCGTAGGTTCTGGTGGAGACCGTCTCTTACGCGGAGCCATCTGCAAAACAACACAAAAATCCAAACAAAAACAAAAAATCCGAAATTAGTCATAAGAATTTTACCCAAAAATCTAAAATTTCGAAAATTGATAGTGCATGACCAATTCTTCATCACAAATCATCCACATTACTTCCAGCAATATCAATTCAACACCATTTGTTCTCGAAAACGCTCTAAATTCCAAAATCCCCTAACTTGTTCAAGAATGGACAAAATCCCAAAAACTTGCAAAATTTATTCAATTCAACACCATAGGCATACCGAATTCTCTCTAAAACAACCTAAACAAGGTGGATTTATGCATTTAAACGAATGAAACAAGCCAAATTTTGGGAAATCAAACCTTGAGCCGAATTGAAAAATCAAAAATTGAGAGCGCATACCTTTCATATCGGATAAATGGATCATAGAAATACATAGAGGATGAAATTCTAATGGATTTAGAACCAAAAACCACTAAAAACAGTGAAGAATCGAGAGAGAATCGAAGGTTTGAAGAATAGTTGAGAGTTTCAGATGTTTGATAAATAAAACGAGTTGTTGTGAAACTCGGGAAATTGTGAAATCTTCAACTTGAGGGACTTAGATAGGATCCTTTGACCTTGGTAAGTTGTTGTGGGATGAAAAATACTCATTTTGCTCCTTTTTATTCTCTTTTTGGTGATTTGACCTATATGACTCTTCAAAACTAAATATACGAGAAAACTGCCTCTTTTGATAGAAAACTTATTAAAATAGTATATAAAATAGGGAAAACGGATAGTAAAAGTGGTATATCAACTTTTTCAGACTTACCCTTTGCTTGTCCTCAAGCAAACTAAAGGTCAATCAGGAAAAAAGATTTGAAAACATAGGAATTCACATATTCTTTGATCTTGTTTCTTTCTCTAAACCTGTAATCCACATAAAGACAAAGTGAGTTCATGGACGTTTTGCATCATCTTCCATTGTGAATACGAAAGTTTTTCCTAAACTGCTGTCCCTGCAAAATCTCAACTTCAAGTTAATCGATTCTTTTACCCTCTTAGATTCTCAAAGATGGATCAAGGATATTTACAAGGAAGTCGGCTAGGTGTTTAGTGAAGGCTGATTTAGTGGTGAGGCTAAAAGTGTTTAGGGTTACCAAAAACTCCGGGTGCGAGATATTATACAAAATCGCAAGAGAGAGTGGGTCTATTGAAGTCCACAATTTCCCAACCACTTTGTTGTTTTGCCTTTCTCCCCCAGACTTAGTCTTTTCTCCGGGAATCACTAGTGAAACTCTTCTCTCCTTTGTACCGTTGCATTCCTTGGGTATTCTTTGGCCATTGACTCTTTTGAAAACCATTTTCCTTCCCTTTCGTTTTATTTTTTATTTTTTAGAAGGGGGAAAATGTTCTCATAAAGATATGAGTCAAGTAAGGCACGAAATTGTTACCATGAGTCAAATCGGCCAAGGTTCTTTAGTTTTTTGAAATTTTGTTGTTTGTACTCCTTCCTTCTATGTTGATCGTCGCATCTTTAAGCGATTGGAAAATTGCGTCAACCCTATTCTCTCCGACGTTTTTACACATATCTGCATAGAGAACGTAGCAAAAGAAGTGCATGAGGTATGAAAGAAAGGTTTAAGGGCTTAGGTAAGGGTACCAACTAAAGGTGAGCTGGCCATTCATGACAACAGAGAGGGGTAAAAAGGAGGATAAGATGTCATGAATGTGATTCATTCCTTGATCGAATTTCCTTAACAAGAGATAGTCAAAAATCATGTTAGTAAACCGAATTGAGAATCGAAATCATATCCATCAAAATAGTGCAAGTAGCAATCTCCTTGGACTCCATTCGGTCACTAGGTGTCTGAATCAATTGTCCGAAACAAACCCTGCAATAATGGTCACTTGGTTCTGAAATTAAAACGTTGTTGATCAAAGAAAGGTGTCATCATTCCCAACTGATTTGACTCAATAAAACGGGTTTTGAAAACAATTTTTGAAAACGATTTTGAAAACGGTTTTTGAAAACATAAATATCCAACACGAACAAACGCGTTAGTAGCAACAATCTCCCCAGACTTAACTTGCACCGTCCCAGTGTAAATTAAATCAAATTAAGGGTGAAGTGTTGGAAAATAAAAATAAATAATTGAAAAAGGTGGAGAATAGAACGAAGTTACCGGATAAAGAAACTCAAATTCTTCCAAAGTTGAATCGGTATGGGTGGTGTTCAAAGAAGGGTGAAGAAACTCCCCAAAAATTTCTCTAGGCACAAGAAATAGTGCTTCTCAATTTTCCTCCCCAATGCATTCCGCCATAACTGAGTTAGTATCCTCCAACAATGATCATAATAGATCACCACAAACCCTAGTTTGCATCGTAGAACTCTTCCCCAAATCATATTGGAAATTCTTGAATATTGGTAGTTGAACAGCTGCTGGAAGAAGTTTCAAAACTCTTGCCTTAAACGTTGAAGTAGAGGATTCATAAGTTGGTTGAAAAGGCTTTCTGTTTTCCTCTTTTCTTTGTGCACATCTTTTATGGATAAGGTGGATCATTCTTTAAGAAATTGGAATTTCTAAAGTCAAACCTGTGTAAGAACCAAATATCCTTGCAAAAACACTTGAAATTACTTGTTAAACAAACTTGGACCTAGGTTCCAGAATACCGAAGCAATAAACAAAATTATCCAAGCTCATTCTAAAGTAGAAAACAAGTAGTGAAAAGATAAGTGTAAGATGTTAAAATCATTTAAAAATTAAACTTATTTAAACCAATTTTTAAAAGTGCAATGTGAAAATTAAAAAAAAAAAAAAAATTTTATTTAGGAAAATCCACAATTTAAAAATATTTTTGGTTTAAAAGTAGTTAATTTAAATTAAAACCATTTTTAAAGAATTTTAAAAGAAAAATTAAAGGAAACTTACCTCGCCGGTTCGGTCCGGTTCGAACCGTGGCTCGTGCGGTGTAGTCCAGCTTGGTGGTGGTGCGGGATGGTTGGTGGAGACACCGGTCCGTGGAGACGCTGGTCGGGTGAGACGCAGGAAGGGTGGTACGCGGGAAGGGTGGTGCGGGATGGTTGCGCCTCGCACCGCACACGTTCGTGGCTCGGTGGGAGTGTCCGGGGTGATGGATCCACAGGACGAGCACTGCGCTGGGGCGCGGGACGAGGATGCGTGTGCTGCGGGTCGAGGACTCGCGGGTCGGGGACGCGGAATCGAGGACGAGGCGCGGGACGAACGGCCTGGCACCAGTCAGATTCCCGTGTTCGGGGTATCCGTCCGGGGCCTGGGACCGCGGGACAATCGATCTGCGGGTCGAGCTGTGATTCGTACGGATCGGCAAATGCTCGGACACCGGACGGATGCTTGTGACCGGTGTCTGGGACCCGAAACACTTATTTTTTTTTTAGAAGTTTAAAACTTCGGTTTTCTTCTCCAAAATAAATTTTATAAAATCTGAAAAATTCATAAATAAATAGATTAATGAATAACAAAGTTTATAAAATGAAAAATAAAATGAAAAACATAGAATAAAAATCAAAAGAAAAGAAGGACTCGATATATGGGTTGCCTCTCATAAAGCGCTTGTTTAAAGTCAATTAGCTCGACTCCTTGGAGTTTTTAGACTTTGGAAGTGTCTTCTAAAGGCTTGAGGTTGCCCTTAGAGTGTGAACGAATGCTTCCATGGTCGTGGTCTTCATCATGTAAATGGAAAGGGTGCATGATTTCAACTTCTCTTTTCTCCAAAGGAATGTATCTTGTAACTTTGGATCGAAATCCCGGTGGTGCTGCGTAATAGAAGATGTTTCTATCTATCTTGGGAAAGGACAACCTTTGTAAGGTGTAGTCCATGATAGCTCCAGCAGTTGCCAAGAATTGTCTTCCAAGGATGAAAGGTGTTGAGCAATCTTGCATATTAGCCACTTCAAAGTCTGTCAGAACAATGCAATCACCAATTCTCACGGGGCAATTGAATATTTCACCCAATGAGAGTGTTGATGCACCATTAGCAAGTGAAATTCTCAAGTTTGAAGGACGAAGATTGGTTATCCTCATCTTTCTCACAAGAGATTCCAATAAAACGATGACTCCGGCTCCCGAATCGATAAGAGCGGTCTTAAAGGTTTAATCTCAAATTGAACAAGGAATGTTGAAAGAACCTGGATCAAGAGTCTTAGGAAGTATCCTTAGGTACCTATAAGGATTCCTAGCTTGGTTGAATAGCTCCTCAATCATAAAGTCCTCTTCCATGCTTTGTCTAAAGCATTGTCGTAATGATGGCTTTATTTTCCAAGCTTCTTCAAAGGTGAGGGTGGGAGGGAATTATCTAAATAGAGAATTGAATACCTCCAACATCTCATCACTTATCCAACGTTGTCTCTTGATGGATTGATTAGCTATGCGAATCTCTCCTCACGGTCTTGTTGACATTCTTGCCGTATGTCTTCGATTCTTCGGCTTGGCCATTAGGAACGGTCTTGGAACGACTTTCTCATCTTGATCAGAGATGGAGAAGTCTTCTTCAAGTGGTGTTAAGGTGCATCAATGGACCAAAGGTGTTGGCTCTTCTTCATTCGTACTAGATTGGTCACTAGCTTGAAACGTCTCTTCGATAAGCTTCAAGCATTCATCAATCTTCCCCACACGGTTTGAGATGTTGTTAGACTCATCTTCTAAGGATTTTGTTGTGTCTATGAACTCCTTATTATGGTGTTCAAGTTCATAACAAACGGCGTTGATGGTTGAGTCGATCTTGTCTTGAACGACTCCAAATTCGGTCGCGCCTTGAGCAGCTTGATATGCCTTGGATGCGACCGAGTTTAGGCTAGAATTAAGCTCATCAACGTTTTGCTTAGTGGTCTTGATCTTCCACTCCAAGTCATTATATAAGTCGTCGATCTTATACTTGATATTGATGATGTTGGTCTTGTCTTCTTGAAGATCCCTTACATGGATGTTTTGAACTTCTTCAAGCCGACTAAACCGAGTCTCAATAGCTTCAAATTGGTTAGCGACAATCTCAAATCTCTCCCCAAGAGATGAGTTCATGGATTTGATGGTTGTCTCGATCTCACGAAGGGCGTTTATAGTGTCCTTCATGAACCGGTGCATCAAAGCTTCAAGTTGTTCTTCTTGGTGAGGTGAATTAGGGTGGCTGTGGGGCTGTGGAGGTGGATTCGGTTGCACATGGTGATGATGGTCACGTCCTTGAGTCTCCCAAGGCAGTTGTTGTTGGTAGAATTGTGGATTGTACCAATTGTTGTAAGGAAACGGCGGTTGATGGAATTCATGAGGCATGGGGATGTAATCTCCATTGGAACTCCTTCTTGTCGCCATCTTCCTAGAATTTTTAGGGTTTTTGTTGTGATGTTCCATTGATAAATCCCTGAAACACACTTAAATAAAGAAAACAAAAAGGAAAATTAGCAAAAACGAAAAAGGAAAAAAGAAAAATAGAAACTTAGACTTATTCTTTATCAAAAATCTATAGGTAAGCGAACTAGTCCCCGACAATGGCGCAAAAAATTTGATGCTCCCCGAATTTATTATAATAAGGGGATGATGCAAAAGAGTTTCAAATTTATAAACCCTAATCTGCAAGTGCACAGATGACAATTGTAGTACTTAGGGGTCGATCCACATGAGACTATGTTGTTACGCTATAAATCTATATGATGCAAAATAAGCTAAGAGAAAACATATTTTGGGGTTTATGATAAAATAGATATGCAATAAAATAAAAGGATAGATAAATCAAAACACGTAAGATAGAAGAAATTAAAAGTAACTAATGCAACATGAACTACACGATTTTTAAAGAGATGCAACTAGTGTTCTAGAACTCAAATCACTATGGTAGAATCATTCCCCTTTCGAGGCTCCGAAACCTATAACTCCTACCCCAATAGACTCAGCTTTCACATGGTTATTTCAAGGTGGAATCACGGTGTAAGAATGAGATTCGATTGTTCATTAAACTCCTTAACTAACCTTTCGAATTGTTAAGACGCCTAACCTATCAAATACAAGATCCGATCGGTGCAAAAGCTTTTGGAATCAGCACCGATCTATAATCGGTCACTAGGTAGCTAGTCTAGATCACGCCTTGAGCACAAATAAAGATAAAGAATCATGCTAGAAACAAACTCAATAAATATGTAGAAGATCCAAGCAAAAGAACTTTAAAATAACTTATTATCAAACATACAACTACTCTACATGTTATGAAACATAGAGTAACTAGAGAAGTTGATAAAACAGTAGATTCGTGCTAAGTAAGGGCTCGGCATAGGTGGATCTCTAAGCACAAAGCTTGAGAAGAACACCATGGCCTTCATCGCTCTTTTACAAAGGATAAAGATGAAGATCAAAAGAGAATAACGAAAATACATGTTTATTATTGATTTTTGGTGCCTAGGGCTGCTCTCCTTCTCTCAAGAGGCTAAAAGCAAGTATATATAGGTGTAGGAAGAGGTCTTTAGTCGGTGGAACTCCTAGGGTTTCAGTTCGGGCAAAAACATTTTTTTGTCGATAAGTTTGCAGAAGTGGCCACGACACCGATTGGTCACACCGGTCACGTGACTTGGTACGGGGTCTAGCTCAAAATCATTTCTTTGTGCGTGGCTTCAAGTAAATGAGCCGGTCCATAGGTTGGTTCGTTGCTTAGGCCCATCTTCGACTTGATTCTTCTTCTAGGCAGAATGACATACCTTCAGTAAAACTTGAATAACTTCCAAAATACAACTCCATTTGATATAATTACAACTCCATCGGAAATATGTCTCAAAGGGCTATCTCCATGTGAAATTTCATCGCCGTCCAAGTCGATTTGGTCGTTCGACCGTAGCTAGGCCTCGACTGGTTACTTTATGTCCAACTCGGGAAATTGTGAAATCTTCAACTTGAGGGACTTAGATAGGATCCTTTGACCTTGGTAAGTTGTTGTGGGATGAAGAATACTCAATTTTCTCCTTTTTACTCCCTTTTTGGTGATTTGACCTATATGACTCTTCAAAACCAAATATATGAGAAAACTACCTCTTTTGATAGAAAAGCTTATTAAAATAGTATATAAAATTGGGAAAATGGATAGTAAAAGTGGTAAGATACCGGGTATATCAAACACTCAAATGCAAACATTATTAAACATGAACAATTTATGACATGCATTAACATTTTCATTTCCACAAAGGCCTCACGCGTTGTCGAATCCCATCTTGTGTATCCATCACATGTAACCAAGGTATCTTTCGGTCCATAACCACACATGCTATGACCTAGGATCCTTAAAAAATTCCTGTGTCCGTACTAATACGCTACCACATCGAGAATTTTGCATCGATCGCTATGCAGTACACGACCCTAGGCTGCAATCCCATCTCTTCGTGTCTTCGTGAACTTAAACCATTACTCCTTAGTAGTTGGTCAATGCATGCATATAAACTTGTAAACAATTTCGTAAAGGTTCATTCTTACACTTAGCAATTCTACGATTGTTTTGCATGAACCTCTATTAAGATAAATTAAACAAGCAACGTGTGTTCTACTAATCTAACACACGAACAAGCATAACTTAGACTCACCTTTACTTAATGAACGGTTTGGACTAGGATTCGAATTAGGATTTAGACTCAACCTTCCTTCTGGTAAAATGGACAAAACTACGGCTAGAAATTTGTCTATTCCCAAGCGACACGATCAAGACAACGGCTTGGATCACAAACGCGGAAAAGAACCCAATTTTCTAAAGCGATTTAAGTGAGGTTTTGGTGTGTGATTTCTATGGAAAAATGGGAGCTACTTAGGTCCTATATATAGGTTGTACTAAGCTGCTAGGCAGGTAGCTGAGCCATTGTTGACTCGTCACTCACGGTCGCGACACCTCGTGCTTGCGGATTTGTCGTGCTTCTAATTTGTCGTGCTTCCGTTGACTCATCAGACATAGTCGCAACACCTCGTGCTTACGAGATTTGTTGTGCTTCTGATTTGTCGTGCTTCCGTTGACTCATCAGACATAGTCGCGATACCTCGTGCTTACGAGATTTGTCGTGCTTCTGTTGAGTCATCAGACATAGTCACGACACCTTGTGCTTACAAGATTTGTCGTGCTTAGGATTTGTCGTGCTTCTGTTAACTCGTTGAACACAATCACGACACCTCGTGCTTACGGATTTTGAAGTGCTTAGTCAATCCCAAGCAGGTTAATCCCGAGCTGGTCAATTCCCGAGCACGTCAATTCCCGAGCAGCTTTGTCGTGCTTCCGCAAATATTTATATTTTTGTAAAAATATCAAATTTGGAAAACACGGTGCCACCTCGTGCTTTGGGGAAAAAGATTGCTTCAGCTTAGAGTAAGGAGCAAGCAAGCACAATGCTTAGTCACTGACCAACTTAACCGAGTACCCTGCTCAGTCATCAAGCAGCTTAACTAAGCACCTTGCTTAGTTATTGAGCTACTTAGCCTGATCTATGACCAAACGGTCCTCGTTTGGTATGGCCATCCCGTGGGACTTGGTCCAGCCTCGGCCTAGTCCATGAACGGGTCATTACACCTTGAATTCGGAAAGTGACGTCTCCATGCTCAGGAGGGGAGCCAGTATGCCCGTAATTATCTACGCGAATCGTAGCCAGCAGTTGTCGCACCAAATCTGGGTAATAGGGATACAACCGAGTAGAAATGGTCCCTAATCCCGCATTCTCTAACAACGTAAGGACCTCGTCCTTAATCCCTAGACGTCTCAAAGCGTGTTCATCGCAAATCGAGTCGGCTCCAAGTTTACTCTCAACCAGCCATTGTAGAAAAGGCTATCAAAGGTATCCCAATCATCCGCAAATTCTCTCCTCTCTGAATCTCCACAAAGTGCCACTGCGTTAAGCTAGTCCCCCCAAGGACTGTCAAACTCAATCCCTGTATGCTCATCCCGAGGCCATGGCATTCGGCAAGAAAGCGTTTCACCGGCCGGAGTTTGGTGGCGTGTTCTTTCTTCCTCCGGTTCAGCGTCAACCGGTATAGGACCCGTAGGTTCTGGTGGAGATTGTCTCTTACGCGGAGCCATCTGCAAAACAACACAAAAATCCCAACAAAAACCAAAAATCCGAAATTAGTCATAGGAATTTTACCCAAAAATCTAAAATTTCGAAAATTGATAGTGCATGACCAATTCTTCATCACAAATCATCCACATTATTTCAGCAATATCAATTCAACACCATTTGTTCTCGAAAACGCTCTAAATTCCAAAATCCCCTAACTTGTTCAAGAATGGACAAAATCCCAAAAATTTGCTAAATTTATTCAATTCAACACCATGGGCATACCAAATTCTCTCTAAAACAACCTAAACAAGGTGGATTTATGCATTTAAACGAATGAAACAAGCCAAATTTTGCGAAATCAAACCTTGAGCCGAATTGAAAAATCGAAAATTGAGAGCACATACCTTTCATATCGGATAAATGGATCATAGAAATACATAGAGGATGAAATTCTAATGGATTTAGAACCAAAAATCACTAAAAACAGTGAAGAATCGAGAGAGAATCGAAGGTTTGAAGAATAGTTGAGAGTTTCAGATGTTTGATAAATAAAGCGAAAAACTAGTGACTCGGGATTTAAAAGACTTACCTGGGCCGTGTTGTCGTGTCGAGCGACACGTTAAATGTTGTTGATCGACACATGATTTTAACTCGTGTCGAGCGATTCGACCTTATCCGTCGAGCGACACGAACAAAAATAGCATCTGATTTTTTGATTTCTTGAAAACCAAAAACAACACCGAAACCAAACGCAAAATTGAAAAATAAAACCGAAAACAAAAAATAAAAACTAATATTTACACTCACAAGTGGGTTGCCTCCCACTAAGCGCTCTTTTTCAGTCACTAGCTTGACTGTGTCTGATCTTACGCTTTGGGTGCATCATGCAGAGGAATGATGTTTCCTTCTGGAATCTTGGCTTGTGCCCAATAATTCTTCACCTGTTGGCCATGCACAGTGAATTCTCGACCATCTGAACCCACTAGCACAATTTCTCCATGTGACTTAGCTTCCTTGACAGTGAAAGGGCCGGACCAGCGTGAAAGGAGCTTTCCAGGAAACAAGTGCAAACGCGAGTTATAGAGCAGGACTTGGTCATTCGGTTCGAAATTCCTGGAGACGATATTCTTGTCGTGATATGCCTTAGTACGCTCCTTGTATAACTTGGAGTTGTCATAGGCATGAATTCGTATCTCATCCAGTTAATTCAGCTTAATTAGACGCCTTTCTGCAGCACTCTTAATGTCGAAATTCAAACGCTTTACTGCCCAAGCTACTGCGTGTTCAAGTTCCACTGGAAGATGGCATGCTTTCCCATAAAGCAGATGAAACGGCGTAGTTCCCAGAGATGTCTTGAATGCAGTCCTATAAGCCCAAATTGCGTTATCCAACTTAGCAGACCAATCGCGCCTAGTAGTTCCTACTGTCTTCTCCAGAATCTCCTTGATCTGTCGGTTTGAGACCTCGACTTGTCCACTCGTCTGGGGATGATAAGGAGAAGCTACTCTATGCTGAACACTGTACTTGCTTAGGAGATTAGCAAATATCTTGTTGATAAAGTGTAGGCCACCATCACTTATAACTATCCAAGGCACTCCAAATCTTGGAAAAATGATGGTCTTAAACAGCTTAAGAACCACAGCTGAATCATTCTTCGGACTAGCAATCGCTTCAACCCATTTGGAGACGTAGTTCACAGCCACAAGAATGTACTTGTTCCCATAAAAAGATGGGAAAGGACCCATAAATTGATGCCCCAGCAGTCAAAGACTTCAACCTCAAGGATGAAGTTTTGTGGCATCTCGTTCATCTTGCTGATCTTCCCTTTCCTTTGACAAGAGTCTCACTTAGAGACAAAAGTGTGAGCATCCTTGAACATTGTAGGCCACCAAAATCCTGCTTGAAAAACTTTAGCAACCGTTTTAAAAGTAGTAAAATGCCCAGCATACTCTGAACCATGGCAGTGAAACAAAACATTCTGAACCTCTGAATCAGCGATGCATCTCCTGTACATTCCATCTGAACAATGCCTATAGAGATAAGGTTCATCCCAGTAATATCTCCATAGCTCTATGAAAAACCTCTTCTTCTCATATCCCTTAAGATCATCGGGTTCATCATCTGCAACAAGGTAATTGGCAATGTCAGCATACCAAGGACGATCCACTTTAGTGATGGCTGATATGCTTATATTAACCCTAGAGCTACTCTCTCAAATTAAGAGATCAAATGCAGTACTTAGGGATCGAAATCCACAGGGAATCAGATTGCACAATAGATTTAATACTTTCAGATTATGCTAAGCAGAATAATAAGAATGCAAAAACAAGTAAACAAAGTAGTTCAAATGGTGATGAAATCAATAAAGAAAAACGCTAGACACAGGGAAATCTCCAGTGAATCAGAATTGCAGATAAATCAATTGATAGGAATATTAAAGCACAATTTTTGAACATGAACACGAAAGTAAAACAAACCAGTTGTCGCTGCGAATATTATCTATGTCCAAATCCTAGAAAAGCCAAATTTCTTTGGGAATCCTATGAATCTAAACCAGCATTAACTTTAGGTTCAATTGTTCACAAAACCCTAAACCAAATTTCTTTGCGAAAAAAAATTTTGCTCATCAAAGACTAGATCAGGAAATCAATAAAATTGTCTTTTCTATTAAATATCCTAAGATCAGATTTCAGGTCATGAATCTAAAATCAACAATAAACTCAAGCCAAGATGAAGAAAATTCTAAAGATATTATCCTAACAATGAAACCAGATCTAGCAATCCATCAAACACTTTCGAAAACCCTAAATCTAACAAGAGAACTACTCAGACATGATCAAAGAAGAAGACGTCTTTTTATTAATGAAAATCTCTAAGTAATTGATAAAATAAAACATGAAGCCTAAACAATGGCTTAAAAACGTATTTATAGAGGTCGTAAACCGACTGGGAACATAAAAGTAAACATCTGCAACTTCTGGGCAAAAACGGCAAACTTCCAAAATTTAATTTTTCTGAATCCGTGAGGGTGTCAATCGACACCCAGGGGTGGTGTCGATCGACACCAGACTCTGAAAATTATTGTTCACTTGATCAATTCGTCGTCTTCTTCCGCAATGCTCCAAAACTTCTAGTAAACATCTTTTATGCTCCAAACATATAGAAACCTGTAAAGACTCTAAAACAAACACAAAACACACCAAATACTCTAGATATTGGACATATATCATGGCCTAAACATGGTAAAAACCATGATATATCAATGGCATAAGCACATTCCCTGAGAATCTCATTCACAAAATACAGATGAGGAATCGTGTTGAAACCCTCGTGTCGAGCAACACGTCTTCCTGTGTCGATCGACATGTTGAAATCTGGAATCTTGGATTTAGAAAATTTTGTTCCTGTCGAGCGACACAGAGATTTCTACTCTCGATCAAATTAATGCTCTCTTCCGGCAAGAAATCGAGAATTGGAACATTATTTTCAATCCTAATACATGAGAGATGATCGTCAACACCATTTTCAACACCTTTCTTGTCCTTGACCTCGATATCAAACTCCTGAAGAAGCAAAATCCATCTCAACAGCCTTGGTTTTGCGTCTTTCTTCTGCATCAAGTATTTAAGCGCAGAGTGATCCGTGTGGACTATCACCTTAGCACCAATGAGGTAGGGACAAAATTTCTCAAAGGCAAATACCACAGCCAATAGTTCGTTCTCCATAGTCGTGTAATTCCTTTGCGCATCATCAAGCGTTCGACTTGCGTAATAGATAGCTTGTAACTTCTTATCTTTCTTCTGTCCCAAAACAGCTCCTACTGCATAATCGCTAGCATCACACATTACTTCAAACGGCAAATCCCAATCTGGAGGTTGCACAATGGGAGCACTCACTAGAGCTTTCTTGATTTGCTTAAAAGGTGATAAGCATTCTGCAGAAAACTCAAATTTCACGTCTTTGCAGAGAAGAGCAGTCAATGGCCTTACGATCTTACTGAAATCCTTGATGAATCTCCTGTAGAAACAAGTGTGTCCTAGGATACTTCTCACAGACTTCACATCCTTTGGCGGTTGAAGACTAGTCATTACTTCTATCTTCGCGCAATCAACCTCTATACAAGCTTCTGAAACCTTGTGACCAAGTACTATGCCATCTTTAACCATGAAGTGACATTTTTCCCAATTAAGCACCAAGTGTTTCTCCTCGCATCTCGCTAGAAATTTAACCAGATTATCCAAACAGTCCTTGAAAGAAGACCCGTAGACAGAAAAATCATCCATGAAGACCTCTATGTAGTCCTCAATCATGTCTGTGAAGATAGACATCATACAGCGCTGGAAGGTAGCAGAAGCTTTACACAATCCAAAAGGCATTCTGCGATATGCAAAAGTACCATAGGGACACGTGAATGTAGTCTTCTCCTGATCGTCTTGATGAGTGGGAATCTAAAAGAAACCGGAGTATCCATCGAGGAAGTAATAGTAAGGATGGTTAGCCAACCTCTCCAACATTTGATCAATAAACGGCAAGGGGAAATGATCCTTCCTTGTCACTGCGTTCAGCTTCTTATAGTCAATACACATCCGATGTCCTGTCACAGTCCTAGTAGGAATCAGCTCATTCTTCTCGTTCTAAACAACTATGACCCCTCTTTCTTAGGAACCACATGTACAAGACTTATCCAAGCGCTATCTGAGATAGGATAGAAGATCCCAGCTTCTAGCAATTTCATGATCTCTTTCTTGATCACTTCTGCTATATTCGGATTTAGCCTTCTCTGATGCTCGACTGATGACTTAGACTTGTCTTCAAGATTTATCCTATACATGCACAAGTCTGACAAGATACCTGCAATATTATCAAGAGAGTAGCCAAGAGCTTTCCGAAATTTGTGCAACTTGCTTAGTAGAAACGCGAGTTCCGCGTTATTCAATAAAGTACTAACGATGACTGGATAAGTAGAATTAGAGCCAAGAAACGCGTACAAGTTTTAACTCGATTTTTGGAGCATTTTCCTCACTCCAAATGTCACGCTTTACAGCTTTCTCAGAAATCCAAACCAAATCCTTGGAAGCATCCACATTCATCACTGTCTTACTCGCATCAAGAAGCGTCGCATAAGCCCTAGAAGTCTCATCAAGATCCAGAGAACTTATCTTATGAAGGTAGTCTTCAGCTAGGCCATCCATAGTATCCATATAGAAAGTCTGAACGTCTATGGTTGGCTTTCTTATCAGCTTATCCATGCCGAATTTCATCTCCATATCACCCACATTTAGCGAAATTCGGCCTCCTTTGACGTCTATCATTGCACCAGCTGTAGCTAAGAAAGGTCAACCCAAGGTAAGTGGATCCTTGGGCTCTAATTTGTACTCCAAGACGACAAAGTCTGCAGGAATCAAACACTCTCCAACCTTAATCATTACGTCTTCCAAAACACCTTCTGGAATCCTCACCGATCTGTCCGCTAGGATAAGAGAGATCCTAATAGGTTGGAAGTCTGTCATCCCAAGATTAATTGCAACTGATAGAGGCATCAAGTTGATGCTGGAACCTAAATCGCATAGAGAACGTGGAAACCTCTTCTAAAAGATCAAACAATCAAACACAAAACTTCCCGGATCTTTAAGCTTCTCTGGAATACGGTTCTGAATGATAGCACTGACTTGCTCGCTAATCATAGCACATCCTTCCTCATGAGCCAAAATCCTGGTGACCATTTTCTTCACGTATCGCTTGATAACCGGAGTGGTCCTTATCGCATCTATCAAAGGCATCTCAATAACAAGCTTATCCATCATAGCCTTGCATCTAGCCTCATCCAGCTCCTGTTTTGACTTCTTCTGCTTCCTAGGATAAGGGAGTTTGGGTTTGTAAGCAGCTACACTCGGAGATACTGAAGAATTTGCGACTTTCGGATCAAACAGGGGATCTTGTCGAGCGACACGTGTATCTGTGTCGATCAACACGTTCGTTTTTGAGCTATCGATCGATTTCTCTTTATCGGTCGATCGATCTGATGTTTCTGGTCAAGTCGAGCGACGTACCTCCTCGTGTTGCTCGATAGAGTCATCTAACTCGGAAATTTCTTCTTCAACACCTTCGATTTGCTCGTTCACTGGATCCTCATTGATTTCCTTGTTCTGAACTGGCTCTAGCTTACTTCTGCACCGAGTTACAATGGCCATAGCACCTCTTGTGGTGACATTTTTAGGATTCATATCTGTTTGAGATGGAAGAAATCCTTCTTGTCTCTTCATAGACTCTGTAGTCTGAGCAACCTGAGTATCAAGCTTCTTCACGTGCATGTTTAAGGCTTCAATCTTCCCATTCAAGTTAGTGTAGAGCGAATCAAACTTCCCATTAAAGTCCACAATCATCTTTTGCTGCCCTTCTAGAAGACGCTCCATCATGGATTCCAGATTGCTAGTCACATATGGAGGAGGCGGAGGCTGATAAGTAGACGCTCCATAATTCTTTGTGAAGTTGTTACCTTGAGGTGGCTTCTAATAGTCGCTCTTCTGATACTCAACCTTCTGATACTGCGGCTTGGGAGTGTAAGTAGGTGAACTTGGAGCTCCAGTGAAAGAACTCTTCTGATAGTTGATGTTGTAACCTCTGTTCCCTTGCGGATTACCGTACCTCTGAAAAACCAGCTCTGTTGACATAAGCTATCTCTTCAATCTCTTTAGCGAACTGAACTGATTTCTTCCCAGCTAGAAAATCATGCATGTTGTCCAGTTTCTTAGTAACCAAGTTGACTTCTTTCGTAGTCGACGCTCTTGGTGCTGTTACTATTGGCCAAGTTCTCTATGAGATGGAGAGCAGCTTCTGGGGAATTCGTGTTGAAATTTGATATATCCTATATTTTACCTCTTTTATTATCTATTTCAATACAGTTTATAAGTGTTTTAATAAACTTTTACACCAAAAGAGGTAGTTTTCCTCGTATTTGTAGTTTTAGAGTCTTGACAGAGAAAATCATCTAAAAGGAGCAAAAAGAGCTTAAAGAGATGTATTCTAGTCCACAACAAGTTATACAAGCCAAAGACTTAGTACAAGCCAAAGAATTCTCAAGTTATCATATTTTACCAAGTTGGACAGAATTGAAGAGCCTGAAGTTTAGCCACGGACGGAGGATCAATTGAAATTGGATTTCAATGAAAAATATCTACTTTTAAATATATTTGAGTAAGATTTCTAATGGAGTTGAAATTATCTCATTTGGAGTTGTGAGCAAGAAGATACACCCGAATTACTGAAGACATGTCAAACTGCCTCGGAAGTGAAGTAAGCGCAGAATGGGCCTCGCACCGGAAGGAATCGTGGTCCGGTGCCATGGACCGGTACCACACACAAAAAACTCACTTATGGACTGAGGCACCGGACACGTGATTATGTTCGGGGCCTTGGACCGGTGCCTGGAGCAGTACGACCAAAAAGACGTTTTTGCCCAAAAATTAAACCCTAAAAGACCCTAGACCTATATATACTTGTTTTTA
Source organism: Draba incana (assembly GCA_963576765.1). Classification (NCBI taxonomy): domain Eukaryota; kingdom Viridiplantae; phylum Streptophyta; class Magnoliopsida; order Brassicales; family Brassicaceae; genus Draba; species Draba incana. Next base: position 20,971,074 of record OY755206.1, read on the forward strand.
GCCTCTTGTTTTGGGGTGTGCCAAAATTACAAACACTTTTAGAAGAGATAAACAGCCACCACGTCCCTTTGGGGAAAATCTCCATAGATTCGAGTTTCAAGAGCTTCCGGTGGATGATCTCGCTTTGTATCTCGATATAGAGAAGAATCCTTCAACCTTTAATCTTTAATTCAAGTTTATTTATCATGTTTTCATAATCTCTTTTCTTGTTTTTGTGCATCATGCTTGAGTAATTCCCTTTGTTAGGTTATAGGAAAATCAATGAGTTCATGGATTGTTAACTTTTATCGAAATAATTAGGGATGCTACATTGTTCTTCATCTTTACTTGAGCTTAATGCTGTATGCTTTTCTGATCAATTAGCATTAGATCATGGGTTTAACATACTCTCCAAAAGCTTGTATGTTGCTCGAACTAGTATTTGATGAGTAATGCGTTATAACAATTCGAAAGGTTAGTTATAGAGTATTATGAACAATCGAATCTTGTGCCTTCCACGTGTTTTCATTTTGTAATAACCATAGAAAGCTGAGTCTATTAGGTTGTTAAAACATAGTAGTCGGAGCCACAAAAGTGGAATGATTATACATTTGTGACTTGAGTTCTAGAACAATTTCCCTGAATTTCGATATATTGTTAATGACTTATGAATCTCTGCGATTAATCTATTGCCTAACGTTTGTTTAATCTGATTTTTCATCCATTTAAATTGCTATTTTCGTGACCTCAAAACCCCCAAACCTTTACATTGTTTTTGCTTGATTTGATTCTAATAAATTTGTAGTACAAAACTAGGTCCTTGTGGATTCGATCCCATCTATACTATTGTGATTGATGTGCACTTGCAGTTGTTTATTTGGGTAAAAATTACACCCCATCAAGTTTTTGGCGCCGTTGCCGGGGACCTATTGTTCTTTGTCTACAAGTTTCGAACTAGAATCTAGTCTAAAACGTTTTTCTTTATTTTTTTTGCAATTTTAATTTTTTTTTTGTTTTTGAGTGTTTCAGGAGTATAACAAAGCAAGTATGGCTACTACGGTTCATGACCAGCAGCCGCATCAACCTTCAATACCTCCTGAAGCCGACCAAAGTGAGCCGCGCATTGATGGCGAGACTCAAATCAACCGTTGGAGGCAAGACGTCATTATGACGAATTTCAACAACAAATCGACGAAGAAGAAGAGCCGGCCGTCGATGATGAGATCATTGGAGATTCCTATAAGACCTCCATGCTCCTCTTAGACCGGAGCCCATTCTATTTAACATCACAAGACGTGCACTTCAAAATAAAACCACAAGTTATAGCACTTGTGAAGCAATATCAATTCGGTGGATTTCCTGAAGAAAACCCTTTGGATCATATTGATTCTTTTGAAGACTTGTGTAACATCGTCAACACAAATGGAGCCCCGGTAGATCACCTCAAATGCCGGTTATTCATCTTCTCCTTAACCAGAAACGCACTTTGATGGATAAAGTTACTACCTGCAAAATCTATAACCTCGTGGAGAGAATGCAAGAAGCTCTTTCTTGAGAATTTCTTCACCAAGAAGAATGATATATTAGTATTTTAGTCTCTTTCACGTGTCGTTTTCTATTTGTTTTCGGTTCTTTCTAGTTCTTTTTGGGTCTTTTAAAGTTCTAGGAGGCTCTCAAGCATGGATTGGAGTCATTGGGGGTCATTGGAGCAAAAGGGACAAATTTGGAGAAAAGATGACGTTTTTCATATCCGAGCACCTGCTCGGCCTAGAGCGAGCACCTGCTCGCACGAGGGCTCGAAGAGTGGAGGCTCCCTGGAAACAAGACCGGTCGATCCGATCCAGTAGACCGACCGGTCCCGACACTCAAAATCCCGAAGCCAAAGTTCTCGAGAATTGTGACTGACCGATCTGAACAAAGGGACCGACCGGTCCCGACACTCGAAGACCCAAAGACCGTAGCTGCTTGAAGACAGACCGACCGGTCCGGAACCAGACCGACCGGTCGGTCACCCAGAACCAAGTTGCCCTAATTTTTATTATAAATAAGAGGCAACCACCTCCTAAAACCAGGGACAGATTATTCCATTTTTTTATAAAGATTTCACGTTTTCCCGAGACTAGACTCATTTGTTCCAAGTTTTTGAGACTCTTCAAGTGTTCTTCATTCCTTTGGATTTGCTTATAAGATTTAGAGGATCATCCCACATTCCTATTGAGAAGGATTCTAAACCCTAATCCTTTTTCATATCATCATCATCATGAATTCTCTCTATTGTTTTGCTGCGTTTGATCTCTCCATGGCCGAGTAGTCCTTTAGCTAGATTAGGGGCTTTCAATGGTGATTTAGGATTGATTAGTGATTGAGCCAAATAGGATAGATTATCATATGTCTTCATCATTCGGAAATCGTAATGCTTAGGCTAATTTGATCACCTAGTCTATGAATTGAAGTTGAACTTATTCACGACAGTGCTCTAGGTTGCTAGATAAGCCATTGGTGAGCAATTGGTGTGTAACCAACGACAGTTGATTGTTATCATCAATTGTGAACAAATTGAACCCATTCGATAATGCTTGTCAACATCTCTGAATTCAAACGACAGTTTAGGCATTTAGGTTGTTAGACAAAGATATTGATGCATCACGACAGTGGGGCAATATTACTTTAATGTTTGAGTTCTAGACTGTACTTAAATTGAATCCTGAATAGTTGCTCAGTCCTTAGTCCGAAATCACCGGCGAATGACCATGATCTAGTGCTTTTCTTTATTGAATTTACATCGTTTAATTTGCTGTTTCGTTCTTTTTGTTTCATTACAACCAACCCCCATTTTATCTTAGCTTTAATTTAAAATCCATAATTTCATAGTGTACCCTTGGTCTCTGTGGATTCGATACCTTTTATACTACTGCAATTGTCTGTGCACTTGCGGATTTATTTTGGGTTAAAACTCTCTCACGTCAAGTTTTTGGCGCCGTTGCCGGGGACCAATTGCGTTGCCTTTGAAATTCGATTTTATTTATAGTCTAAGAATTTTTGCTAATTTTGTTTTTGTTTTTATTTTTCTTTTTGCGTGTGTTTCAGGTGCATGAACAGTAGAAGAACAAGAAGAAATATCGCCGAATCATTAGTCAGTGTCTCGAACGAAGAGTTAGCTTGCCTTGAACGTTAAAACCGTTGGCAAAGAAACTCACCTAATCCGGACATTATGGCTGATCAGGAAGAGATGAACACTCAGTTACAATTGCTAAGGGATCAGATTGCAGTGTTGCAAAGGAATCAACCACGTGCTCCACCTCAACAACCGGGAATTGGGGATTCGGATAATCCCCATGCATTCTACCAAAACCGTTTGGCCATTGTTTCACCAGCAATTCAGAGGCAAGACTTTGAGATCAAGCCTCAGATGATCTTGTTGGTGAAACAACACTTGTTCCATGGATTACCGGCTGAGATACCGATGGACCACATCGAGAACTTCGAAGAAATCTGCAGCACTACAGGGTCTAATGGGGTACCGAGTGAGTTTTTGAAGTGCAAGTTGTTCCCATTCTCACTTTCGGACAAGGCTCTTAGATGGTTGAAGTCATTGCTCGCCGGTTCTTTGAAGACTTGGAATGAGATTAGAGCTGCGTTCTTGGACCATTTCTACACCAAGTCCAAGACAACGTCTTTGAGGAACAAGATCTCATCCTTTCAACAACATTCGGGTGAAGCTTTCTGTGAAGTTTGGGAGAGACTTAAGGAATACCGTAGGGAGTGTTCTCATCACGGTTTCAAGGATGAGCAGATTCTGGGAATCTTCTATGATGGAGTTGAATGAGATTATCGGAATGCTCTAAATGCTGCGAGTAATGGAGACTTCATGACCAAGACAAGAGATGGTGCATTTGAGCTGATTGAGAACCTTGCTTCAAGTTCCAACAACAAGGCTCCTGAGTATGATAGGTCCAGGAAGGTCAATAGTGTGGACACTCAGAAGATTGATGAGCTGACAGCGAAGGTTAATCTACTTCTACGCGAGAATCAAAGACCGGTAAAGCTTGTGGAGGAAAATGAGGTTACGCTTATTCCTCAAGAGTTTGAAGATGATGAAGATGCTGGAGTTCAAGAAGTTAACTTTGTGAATAGTCAAGGATATCAGAACCGTGGGTTTAACCCCAACTATCGGAGCCACCCCAACCTCTCCTACCGAAGCACCAATATCGAGAACCCACAAGACCAAGTCTATCCGCAACAAGGAGGTACGAATCAAAATACACAAGGTCAAGGATATCAGAAGTTCTACTCCAGCAACACTCAAGGGAAGCAATTCATCCCTAACCAGAATCAGAATCGGTTCCAAGGAGGGAACCAACAACAATTCACTCCGCCATAACAAACCCCTTCCGCGCCTACATCTCAAGACGATTTGAAGAGTCTCATGCAGCAGCAGATGGTCAACCAACAAAAGGCATCTACTAAGATTAATGCCAAGGTCGATCACATGTACAATGACCTGAATGCAAAGTACGAGGCTGTTACCGCGCATGTGAAGAAATTGGATACTCAAGTAGCTCAAACCGCCAAGGCTATTAAGAGACAAGCTGGGTCTCTTCCAGGACACGGTGAGGCTAATCCGAGGAAGGAATATCAAGTGAATGCTATCGAGTTGAGGAGTGGAAAGAAGTTGGTACCGCCTACGATCACAAGCTCTCAAGTTAAGGCTAAGGAGAAGATTACCGAGCACCAGGCTCAAGAGGATGATTTTCTGAGAAGGATATGCATAAGGAGATTGGTTCAAGCTTAGGGACACCTCATGATTCAGTTCTGATTAATGCTGCGAAAAAAGTTCTGAGCACCTGCTCGCACAGGGTGCTCCTAAGAAAATTTCAGAAACTCCGCCCGAGCGAGTTTATGTACCCAAAGTGCCTTACCCAGTACCTCCTAAGAAATCTAGGAAGGATTTGGAGAATGCTAACTGTAAGGAGATGCTTAAGGATTTGACGGTGAAGCTTTACTTTAGTTGATGCCGTGCAAATGATACCATCACTAAAGAGGTACATGAAGGAATTGGTTGCTGGTAAGATCGTTGAAGAGGAGAATGTGATGATGGTTTCTAAAGAGTGTAACGCCATACTTCAAAGTAAGGTGATGACAAAGAAAGGTGATCCGGGAAGATTTGTGATTTCCGTGAAGATTGGGCCTTGCACGTTTGCATGCTCATTGTGTGACTTAGGATCCAGCATTAATTTGATGCCATACTCTGTGGCTAAGCATTTGGGCTTCACCGAGTTCAAACCCACCAAGATCTCATTGGTTTTTGCGGATCGGTCTACAAAGCTTCTGGTGGGTATCATAGAAGATTTGCACGTCCGAATTGGGGATACTCTAATCCCAGCTGATTTTGTGGTTCTAGAGCTTGATGAAGAACCTAAGGATCCGTTGATTTTGGGCAGAGCTTTCTTACGCACAGCACGTGCCATTATTGATGTTGAAGAAGGCATAGTGGATCTCCGTCTAGGAGACATGGTAGTTCGGTTTGAGATGAGCAAGCTCCTCAAGAGACCGATGATAGATGGGCACACTTTTGTTGTCCATGATGGATTAGAGATGTTAGAGGATGAGGTTGAGGAAATTTTAGTAAGTGATCCGCTTGAAATTGCATTGACAAAAGCCGAGGGTGAACACGGTTTTCTGAGTGAAGACGCCCAAGGATTCGCTAAGTTTCTGGATTCTAACATCCGAGTGGATAAGAGAGTTGAGTTTCTGAGTCAGGGAGAGAGCACAAAAATCGAGGATCTGCGAGCACCTGCTCCAGAAAAATCTACTGTTCATAGTTCTTGGAGCGAGCTGAAAGCTCCAAAGCTGGAATTGAAGACCCTCCCAGCAGGGCTCAGGTACGCATTACTAGGTCCTAATTCCACGTATCCTGTTATAGTGGATGCTGATTTGAACAATGTAGAGATCACCTTGCTTTTGTGTGAATTGAGAAAGTATAGGAAGGCTCTAGGATATTCACTAGAAGATATAACTGGTATTTCTCCTGACTTATGCATGCATAAAATAACCTAGAGGACGAATCAATGACTTCTGTCGAGCATCAGTGGCGATTAAATCCGAGTCTCAATGATGTCGTCAAGAAGGAGATAATGAAACTTCTAGATGCGGGTGTGATTTACGTTATATCTGACAGTAAATGGGTCAGTCCTGTGCATGTTGTGCCTAAGAAAGGAGGTATCACGGTAATTAAAAATGATAGGAACGAGTTGATACCGACTAGGATAGTAACCGGACATAGGATGTGTATAGATTATCGGAAATTGAATGCTGATACTCGCAAGGATCATTTTCCTTTACCACTCATCGATCAGATGCTTGAGCATCTAGCTAACCATCCTTATTACTGTTTCTTAGATGGTTATTCAGGTTTCTTTCAGATCCCTATCTACCCAGAGGACCAAGAGAAGATGACGTTCACATGCCCTTATGGCACTTTCGCGTACCGACGCATGCCTTTCGGTTTGTGTAACGCCCCAGCAACGTTTCAACGTTGTATGATGTCTATATTTACTAACCTTATTGAGGATATTATGGAAGTGTTTATGGATGACTTTTCTGTGTATGGGAGTTCTTTCTCTGTGTGTTTGTCTAATTTGTGCAGGGTGTTGCAAAGGTGCGAGGAGAAGCATCTTGTTCTCAATTGGGAGAAGTGTCACTTCATGGTCCGAGATGGGATAGTGCTTGGGCACCGAATATCAGAGAAAGGGATCGAAGTTGACAAGGCAAAGATATAAGTGATGATGGGTTTACAACCGCCTACTACGGTTAAGGGAATCCGAAGCTTTACCGTCGGTTCATCAAGGATTTCTCCAAGATTGCTAGACCCCTCACTAGATTGCTGTGTCAAGAGCTGAAGTTTGACTTTGATAGTGACTGTTTGGCTGCGTTTCACACCATCAAGAGTGCCTTGGTTAGTGCACCGATAGTACAACCTCCGGATTGGGAACTACCGTTTGAAGTCATGACTGATGCGAGTGATTTTGCTGTGGGAGCTGTTCTGGGTCAGAGGAAAGACAAGAAGCTCCATGTGATATATTATGCTAATCGGACGATGGATGATGCTCAATGTCGGTATGCTACTACCGAGAAGGAGTTATTAACGATTTTTTTCGCTTTTGAGAAGTTCAGATTGTACCTCGTCGGATCGAAGGTAATTGTTCACACCGATCACGCCGCATTAAAGTATTTGCTTACCAAGAAGGATGCTAAGCCGAGATTGTTGAGGTGGATTTTGTTGCTTCAAGAGTTCGATCTTGAGATTAGAGATAAGAAAGGTCCGAAAATAGAGTTGCAGATCATTTGAATAGGCTACAGGTTGAAGATGCGACACCTATGGATGATAGTCTACCGGATGAGCACATTTATTTGATCAAAATATGTAACAGTTTTCGAGCACCAGATCGAGCACCTGCTCACAAGGATCGAGCACCTGCTCAATTGTTCTTCTGCGAAATGATTCAGAGTGCTCAACCTCCAAGTTTCCCTTGGTTTGGTAAGTTTGCTAACTTCCTGGCTGCTGAAAAGGTTCATGAGAACCTAACGGGAAGCGAGAGAAAGAAGTTCTTCCGCGATGTTAGACGCTACTTTTGGGATGAGTCGTATTTGTATAAGCATTGTTTGGATGGACTCTATAGGAGATGCGTATAAGAGGCAGAGATCCCTGGGATCTTACAACATTGTCACGGTTCGTCTTATGCTGGGCATTTTGCCACATTCAAAACAGTTTTGAAAGTGTTATAAGCTGGTTTTTGGTGGCCAACGATGTTCCGGGATGCGAATAGATTTGTGTCTAAGTGTGATGCCTATCAGAGGCAAGGGAACATCATCAAGCATAATGAGATGCCTCAAAACTTTATTCTGGAAGTAGAGGTTTTTGATGTATGGGGGATTGACTTCATGGGACCTTTTCCATCCTCGTACGGAGATAAGTACATTCTAGTAGCTGTTGATTACGTCTCCAAGTGGGTTGAAGCGCTGGCTAGCCCGACCAATGATGCTAGCATGGTTGTCAAGATGTTCAAATCCGTGATATTTCCGAGATTTGGAGTCCCGAGAGTGGTGATAAGTGATGGAGGTACACACTTCGTAAATAAGATTTTTGAGAACTTGTTAAAGAAGAACGGTGTTATGCATAAGGTAGCTTCTCCCTATCACCCTCAAACAAGTGGGCAAGTTGAGATCTCCAACAGGGAGATAAAGAATATCCTGCAGAAAATGGTGGGTGTCACGCGTAAGGATTGGTCAAGGAAGTTGGATGACGCTTTGTGGGCATATAGAACCGCATATAAGACTCCGTTAGGGACAACACCTTTTCATTTGGTGTATGGGAAGGCATGCCATCTTCCGGGGGAGTTGGAATACAAAGCGGCATGGGCTGTTAAGATGCTCAACTTTGACATCCTTAGTGCATCCAAGAGGAGATCCATGCAGCTGCATGAGTTGGAGGAGATTAGGCATCTCGCCTATGACAACTCTAGAATCTATAAGGAGTGGATTAAGGCTTACCATGACAAGAGACTTATTTCCCGAACCTTTGCTCCTAATGATCAAGTCTTGTTGTTCAACTCACGCCTCAGGTTGTTTCCGGGCAAGCTTAAGTCAAGATGGTCGGGTCCGTTCACGATCAAAGAAGTAAGACCACACAGAGCCATAGTGTTGGTGGACACTAAAGGAGGTGAGTTTGTCGTGAATGGTCAGCGGGTCAAGCCATATCTTGCTAACACATGCATTGGAGAAGGTGGATCTATTCCCCTCAGAGACCCTCCTCAAACTTGAACGGTCTACAAAGTCGAGCTAATGACTTAAAACAAGCGCTTGATGGGAGGCAACCCATCGGTAAGGTTTCTTGTACATAATTCGATTTTCATTTTCCTTTTATTACTGACATTTTTACTTGTGTTTTCAAGACCTAAAAAAAAGAAAGAAAAAAATCAGAGCACCTGCTCGCAATCGGGACAGAGTACTGCCAAGTCTCTGGAAATGAGACCGGTCGGTCCCATAGTCAGACCGGTCGATCCAGAGCATTCAAGGGATCGATCGATCCGAAGTCCGGACCGACGGGTCCCATGCGCGGATCAGAACACGATAAGCTCCTGGAAACAAGACCGACCGATCTAGTATCGGGACAGGTCGGTCCCGTACCCGAACAAAGCCTAAGTTTCCTTTTTTTTCCCTCTAAAAAAAAAACTACTTAAGTTTTCCTTTTTCTTTTACTAACCTATTTCCTTTCTTCCTCTTTTCTTTTTGCAGCGCCGCTTCTCCCCTCTTCAATCACTCACGCCAACATTCCTCAATCCTCTCCTCCTCCGATTAATTTCGCCACCGAAACTCACCCTCTCCGTCGCTCAATCGTCCTTTCACCGAGTCTCTCTCTCTCTCTCTCCGCCAAGCTCTCTCTCTCCACCAAGCTCTCACCGACGCCGTTCGCTCACGATGCCTCCAAAGATGAGATTCGGCATCAGGGACAAGAGCACAGCCTCCTCTTCCACTGCTCGGAGACCCGCCACACACCCTTGGCCTTGCCCCGAGAACACTCCGTTCGATCTTCGCACTGATGATCTCCCGAACACCTCACTCACCGCTTGGGACAAAATCGACGCACACCACTACAACCGTCTCTTGGATTTGAAGCTTGAACCGACTAGGTTCTTGTGTGAGGATACATTGCAACAATTGGGCCTTAAAGATCAAGTGCTTAGCCTTCTCTTCAACGCGCGTTACATGAGTTTTGCTTTGGAAGAGGATGTGCTTTACCCGGATATCACTAGGCAGTGCCTTGCCACCGCCACGCTCATGTATGTCAACCCGGAGAATCCATCCTTTGATGAGGCTAAATTCTCGTTCTTTGCTGGAGGAACGAAATACAAGATCTCGATGAGCGACTTTTGCATTATATACGGCTTTTGCGAGACTGACTAGAAGTTGGAGTGCCCTAGGAGATTCAAAGAGTCCAAAACGTTTTGGAACCTCATAGCTTCAGGAGAATACTCAAGCAACTCCACAAGCCAAAACCGCCTTCGTCATCCCGCTCTCCGTATCGTCGCAAGGATACTCAGCAATATGTTGTCCGCCCGAGCCGATGGAAACAAGGTCCACCTTGATGAATTGATTCTTTTATTTTTAGGTTATGGACCAATATTGGGCAATGGGAACACAGAGCAGTTTGAGGATCATCGCTTTAACATGGGCATCCGTTTTGCCGAGGCGATTTGTGCTGTCAAAAACGCCTCCACTTCGACCGCCAAGGGACCTAGAGTTGAGCGTATTGGAAGCTTTCTCACCTCACTATTCCTCCATCTCAGGGTGGACCTATCAGAGGCTTCTTGCATCGACGAGCTGGAACGGTGTGATTTGAAGCACCTGCTCAACTCTAAGATCATCATCAAGCCGAGCATGTACCAATTCATCGCGGCAAACGGGGAAGCCAATTTCATTGAGCTTCCGAATATGGCCATCACACAACTCAATACCATGGATGATCTTGCGTTTCAGCCGCCTCCAGGGCACCTCGTACCAAATCCAAGCCGCTCTTCTTTAGCTGCCAGATCGAGCACCTGCTCGCATAAGAGCACCTCCAGACCGAGCACCCGCTCGCAACCTGACTCCGAAGATGCTGGCCCTTCAATCCCACGCCTGACATATCACACCATCCCTCCCCAAGGTAAGTTTGATCTCCCACACATCTTTGATGATGCTGATGGTGCTGAGTACAGGAAGTGGATGATCCAATCCACGAAGAAGAACAATAGCCTCATGCAGAGGATTATGGAAACATTCTCCAAAGGATGTTGTCACACCACAGCAGCAAGGGACGCTTAGCCAGTTCCCTCAACCTCAACCTCAAGCTCTGGTCAGCCATTGGCAAGGAAGAAGTGGAGGACGCGCGGCGATGGAGGCGATGAAGCTTCTACTCGATTATATCTCTTTCACCCTTCTATCATCATTGTATTATCCGTTTTATTTATGTTTTTCTTGTGTCCCAATCTCCTAAACTTTTTCACACTGGAGATGGTGTGATTTAAGTCCGGGGGAGCGGTCTTGTTGTTGTGTTTGCTTTTTATTTTATTTTTTGTTTTATTGAGTCAAAACTTTGTAGGGAATTAGGACTTTATCTTATGATGATATTTGAACTATCTATGTTTAACCTTCTCTCTAGTGACCATTTTTACATAGCATGGGTACAAGGAACAGCTGGGACACTTCAATGAACTATCTTCCAGGTTTCAGATTGACCAAAATTTCCTCTCGTTACTGGCACTAGATTAGGAAAACGAGCCATATTCAGGACTCCTTATTCTTTTTACCACTCTTGTTGTTCCTGAATAGCTAGCTCATTTTTAGCTAGTACCCTCCTTAACCATTACCTCTTTTCAAACTCCTTATTCTTTTTACACACATGTGCAGCATATGCGCAAAAGGGCCGAAGAGAATAGAGTCGACACTGCATCTAAATCCCTCTTTCGGAAGACCGAGCACCTGCTCCGAAGTCATTGAGCACCTGCTCCTATTTTCAGAAGATGATTTTATAATGAGGAAGGAATAGCAATGATGAGCTCCACTTGAGTATGTGCATCAACTCTATCTATCTTTGTGTTTGAGAGACACATGCTTGTAATGAAAGCCCTCTTCATTTAAAAAAAAAAAAAAAAAAAATCGATGATGAAGAGTGGTAAGTTGTAAAATAAAAGTGTCTCTCTGCACAGCGAGTGTACCCAAGGTGGACGATGGCTAGATGGGACGTTAGAGAGATTTGGAGAAGAAAGAATGGTTTAGAGAATGTGGATATCAACGTACTCATTTTCTCTTGCAATTTTGTGCGATATCCTGCATCCTCTACGAAACATCGGGTAACCCTTAAACACTCTAAACACCTTGAACTCCACCTCTAAATGGCCTTAAACCCTTAGCGCCGTCTTCCCTGAAAAGGTGCCTTTAGCGAGATCCTCACGCATACTTTGAGTGCGTTGAGTTTGTGTTTGGGAAATGGCTTGGTTGAGAAATGTGTTGAGGTTGTTTTGGTAAAGCTTTGCTATTCGTAATTTGAATTATGTGGTCTGCAGATTGAAAGTTATTCGGTTCACTGAGGATAAAAGAGTTCATGCGTTTTCAAACCTCTCTCCTTTACTTATTTCTGAATTTGTTTGAGGACAAACAAAGATTTAAGTCCGGGGGAGTTGATATATTAGTATTTTAGTCTCTTTCACGTGTCGTTTTCTATTTGTTTTCAGTTCTTTCTAGTTCTTTTTGGGTCTTTTCAGGTTCTAGGAGGCTCTCAAGCATGGATTGGAGTCATTGGGGGTCATAGATGGCGTTTTTCATATCCGAGCACCTGCTCCCTGGAGCGCTCGAAGAGTGGAAGCTCCCTGGAAACAGGACCAGTCGATCCGATCCAGTAGACCGACCGGTCCCGACACTCAAAATCCCAAAGCCAAAGTTCTCTAGAATCGGGACAGACCGATCCGAACAAAGGGACCGACCGGTCCCGACACTCGAAGACCCAAAGACCGTAGCTGCTTGAAGACAGACCGACCGGTCCGGAACCAGACCAACCAGTCGGTCCCCCAAAACCAAGTTGCCCTAATTTTTATTATAAATAAGAGGCAACCACCTCCTAAAACCAAGTACAGATTATTCCATTTTTTCATTCTGCTTTCACGTTTTCCCGAGACTAGACTCATTTGTTCAAAGTTTTTGAGACTCTTCAAGTGTTCTTCATTCCTTTGGATTTGCTTGTAAGATTTAGAGGATCATCCCACATTCCTATTGAGAAGAATTCTAAACCCTAATCCTTTTTCATATCATCATCATCATGAATTCTCTCTATTGTTTTGCTGCGTTTGATCTCTCCATGGCCGAGTAGTCCTTTAGCTAGATTAGGGGCTTTCAATGGTGATTTAGGATTGATTAGTGATTGAGCCAAATAGGATAGATTATCATATGTCTTCATCATTCGGAAATCGTAATGCTTAGGCTAATTTGATCACCTAGTCTATGAATTGAAGTTGAACTTATTCACGACAGTGCTCTAGGTTGCTAGATAAGCCATTGGTGAGCAATTGGTGTGTAACCAACGACAGTTGATTGTTATCATCAATTGTGAACAAATTGAACCCGTTCGATAATGCTTGTCAACATCTCTGAATTCAAACGACAGTTTAGGCATTTAGGTTGTTAGACAAAGATATTGATGCATCACGATAGTGGGGCAATATTACTTTAATGTTTGAGTTCTAGACTGTACTTAAATTGAATCCTGAATAGTTGCTCAATCCTTAGTCCGAAATCACCGGCGAATGACCTTGATTTAGTGCTTTTCTTTATTCAATTTACATCGTTTAATTTGTTGTTTTGTTCTTTTTTTTTCATTACAACCAACCCCCATTTTATCTTAGCTTTAATTTAAAATCCATAATTTCATAGTGTAACCTTGGTCTCTGTGGATTCGATACCTTTTATACTACTGCAATTGTCTGTGCACTTGCAGATTTATTTTGGGTTAAAACTCTCTCACATCAAAGAAGCTGCATATATTAAGAGCCAAGATAGCAAGTTTCCAGCAAGGACCTATAGAGCCCTACCCTGAATGTTTGGAGCGCTACAAGGAGTATATCAAAGATTTTCCACACCATGGTTTTTCGGAGAGTAGTTTGTGGAATGGTTTCTACCAAGGTATTAACCAAGATTACAAGCGATATCTTGATATTGGAATCAATGGGAACTTCATGAATAAATCCGTGGAAGAAGCGAATAAATTCATCGAAAACCTAGCTACAAGCGAGAGCAACAATCAACCGAACTACGAAGAGACCGTTAAAGCAATAAACTCTAGAACTACGCCTTACAAGGATATATCGAAGATGGTCTCCCAAGCTCGCGACGAAGACACCATGATGAACCGAGCCAAGGTTAGGAGAGTATCTTATCAAGAACCTTGTGAACTCTACTTGGAAGGTGGACCAGAAGATGACTTTAGAGAAGTAAATTGCGTGGAAACGCAATACCGAGGAGCTAGAGTCATAAATTCGGATTATGATCTAAATAAAAGATATTACGCTCGCCCAAACCAGCCTCCTAGTGCCTACCCTCAACCCAAACCAAGCTATTTGCAAGGGGTAGGAAGGGAACACTGTCAACTTCCTGGAAGATAGAATAGATTTCGAGGGAATAAGAGAGGAAAGATATGGGAAGAACAACTCGAAACACTAGCTCAAGGATTTTGTCATGATCTTGAAGGACTAAAGAAGGAAATATCTTCTCAAATGAACCAATTGGGGCACGAGTTCAACTGGAGATTTGGACCCGTTTCTTCATATGTGAAGAACATCGAATTTCAAATAGCATGTGTCGCGAAAACCATGAAGAGACCGAAAGGATTTCTTCCAGGAAAGGCGGAAGCTAATCCAAGGAACGAGCATGTAAAGGCCATTACTCTAAGGAGTGGGACAAAGTTAGATGAAGTCTTGATGCCAAAAGAAGCCGAAGTTTCAAAACCAAAGGAGACAGAACCAGAAATTGTCATCGAAGTAGAAAAGAAGAAGGATCCGAAAACTGAAATCTTTAGAGAATTTATCGAAGACGACGTGCCCCCACCTCCCGAACCTCCCATTTACAAACCTAAAGTGCCATTCCCAAGTGCTTTAAACAAGGCAAAGAAAGAGAAGGAGCAAGAAAAGTTAAAGGAACTCGTAAGTCAACTAAATGTGAGATTACCTTTTATTGACGCTTGTATGATCATTCCATCTTTGAGGAAGTATATGAAGAGGATCGTAACCAGAAATGTAAGCCTAGAAGAAGGAGTAATGATGATCACTCAAGAGTGTAGTAAACAACTCCAAAACAAAAGTACACAGAAGCTAGAAGATCCAAGTAGTTTTGTGCTTTCTTTTGACATTTTAGGAAGCACTTTCGAGCGATGCTTGTGTGACCTTGGCTCCAGCGTGAACCTAATGCCATACTTAGTGGCTAGATGACTCAGAATCACCAACTTCAAGCCCACGAGGATCAAACTAGTCTTCGTGGATCGCTCCGTAAGACGCTCCGTAGGTATTATTGTTGATTTATCGGTAAAAATTGGGGAATGTAGTATTCCTGCAGATTTTGTGGTGTTAGATCTAGATAAAGAGCCAAGAGACCCAATCATCCTTGGACGTCCCTTCTTAGCTACCGCTGGAGCGATGATAGACGTGAAATGAGGGAAGATTAAGCTCAAACTAGGTGACCTCACGATGCACTTTGATGTCAACAACTACAAACAATTCCCAACTTTGAACAAGAGAGTCTTCTTCGTGGACAAACTAACCCAAGCTTCCGAAGAAATACTTGAAGAACTCATTCTCAATGACTCTCTTGAGATAGCTTTGACACAGCAATACCAAGAAGACGGCTACTTGAAAGACGAGACTCAAGAATATGCAAAACTTCTAGAGATACCATATTCCTACGATAAGTTGGTGGCCTATCTTTCCTTGGACGAGAAGAAGGACGAGACGACACCACTCAAGCCAACAACAAAGGAAGACCATGACCCTTGGAATGAGCTCAAGGCTCCTAAAGTCGAACTCAAGGAGCTTCCCGTTGGGCTAAGGTATGCATTCCTTGGCCCTAATCAAACTTATCCTGTTATTATCAACTCTAATCTTAGTGAAAAAGAAACTTCACTACTCCTTTTTGAGTTGAGAAAACATCGAAAAGCCCTAGGGTATTCTCTTCAAGATATTGCAGGAATCTCTCCAAACTTATGCATGCATCGAATTCACCTTGAAGACGAGTCTTCCTCGTCCATAGATCACCAACGGAGGCTTAACCCAAATCTCAAGGAGGCCGTGAAGAAAGAAATCATGAAACTCTTGGAAGCAGGAATCATATATGCCATCTCGGACAGCACATGGGTAAGCCCAGTTCATGTAGTCCTGAAGAAAGGAGGAGTCACAGTAGTGAAGAACGAGAACGATGAGCTGATACCAACGAGAACGATCACTGGACATTGAATGTGCATCGATTACAGGAAGCTTAATTCCGCAACCCGAAAAGATCATTTTCCTCTTCCTTTTATTGATCAAATGCTTGAACGTTTTGCCAATCACCCTTATTATTGCTTCCTTGATGGTTATTCAGGATTCTTCCAAATACCTATCCATCCCGATGATCAAGAGAAGATGACATTTACATGTCCTTACGGTACATTTGCTTATCAACGAATGCCATTCGGATTGTGTAACACCCCAGCCACATTCCAAAGATGCATGATGGCTATCTTTACGAATTATATACGAGGACATAATGGAGGTATTTATGGACGATTTTTCAGTATAAGGCTCATCCTTCGAAAATTGTTTGTCAAATCTTGGCAGGGTTTTGCAACGTTGTGAAGACAAGCATCTTGTGTTGAATTGGGAGAAATGCCACTTCATGGTGAGAGATGGAATTGTTCTAGGACACCAGATTTTAGAGAAAGGAATCGAAGTTGACAAGGCCAAGATAAAAGTGATGGTCGGTTTGCAACCTCCTACTAATGTTAAAGGCATCCGAAGTTTCCTGGGGCATGCTGGTTTTTATAGGCGGTTATTAAAGACTTCTCCAATATCGCCCGTCCACTTACAAGGTTATTATGCAAAGACACAACCTTTAAATTCAATGAAGAGTGTCACGTCGCCTTCAATAAGATCAAGGAAGCACTCATTAGCGCACCCGTAGTTCAGTCACCGGATTGGGAGCTCCTTTTGAGATCATGTGCGACGCTAGCGACTATGCAGTAGGAGCAGTGTTAGGACAGCGAAAGGATAAGAAGTTAAACATCATCTACTATGCTAGTAGAACCTTGGATGAAGCTCAATGCAACTATGCCACGACCGAGAAGGAGCTACTTGCAATAGTATTCGCTTTAGAGAAGTTTCGGTCGTATTTGGTGGTAGCCAAAGTCATTGTTCATATGGACCATGCTGCTTTGAGATATCTTCTATCCAAGAAAGATGCAAAGCCATACCTCATACGGTTGATTCTTCTCTTACAAGAATTCAATTTGGAAATCAAAGACAAGAAGGGCATAGAAAATGGTGTAGTTGATCATCTCTCTCGAATGCGTGTAGAAGAACCATTGCCTATAAACGACTCCTTAGTAGAAGAACAAGTTTACACCTTGAATGCCATTCCTCGTCCTAGTAACCAATCCCACCCACGTCCAACCCTGAAGAAGAAGAAGACAACATTTGCAACACCTTGGTACCGCCACATTGCTAATTATCTAGCCGCAGATATTGAACCTCCACTATTTTTTGGTTATAGGAAGAAGAAGTTCCTCAAGGAGATCAAATCTTACTACTAGGATGAGCCCTATCTCTACAAGACAACTTGTTTCGAAAGTGTGTTCCAGAAGACTATGTTGACGGAATCATACACGAGTGTCATAGTTCATCATATGCGGGTCATTTGGCAACCTTCAAGACGGTCTCTAAAATCCTCCAAGCTGGCTTTTGGTGGCCAACATTGTTTAAAGACACTCACGCCTTCATCTCAAGATGTGATCCATGTCAACGAATGGGCAACATAAGCAGAAGAAACGAAATGCCCTAAAACTTCATCTTAGAAGCCGAAGTTTTTGATGTATGGGGAATTGATTTCATGGGCCCTTTCCCAATGTCTTTTGGAAACCAATACATTCTAATCGCAGTGGATTACGTTTCCAAGTGGGTCGAAGCTGTAGCAACTCCAACAAATGACGCAGCGGTCATCATCAAGCTATTCAAATCAGTTATCTTTCCACGCTTTGGCGTTCCAAGAGTCGTGATTAGTGATGGAGGAACCCACTTTATCAATAGATCCTTCGACAATCTCCTGAAGAAATACAGAGTTAGGCACAAGGTCGCTACTGCCTATCACCCTCAAACTAATGGTCAAGTGGAAATCTCCAATCGAGAACTCAAGGCTATCTTGCAAAAGACAACCGAAAAGACAAGGCAAGTTTGGTCAGAAAAATTGGATGATGCTCTTTGGGCGTATAGGACGGCCTTTAAAACGTCGTTGGGAACAACTCCCTTTCATATAGTTTATGGTAAAGCGTGTCATCTCCCGGTGGAATTTGAATACAAAGCTGCTTGGGCCGTTAAGGAGTTCAATTTCAACCTGAAGATCGCTGGAGAAAGACGTTTAATCCAATTGAATGAATTGGAAGAAATTCGCCATCTAGCTTATGAGAACACCAAGATATACAAGGAAAAGACCAAAGCTTTCCACGACAAGAAGATCATACCAAAGGATGTACAACCAAATGACCAGGTTTTACTTTTCAATTCTCGTTTGAAACTCATCCCAGGAAAACTCTGTTCTAGATGGTCATGACCCTTTAAAATCAAGGAAATGAAACCATATGGATCAGTAGTCCTTTGGGATCCTAATGGAACTGAGTTCACGGTGAATGGTCAGCGAGTAAAACCCTATCTTGCCAATACCAAGTGTGATGCAGAAATCAACATCATCTTGGATGAACCACCCGACTTCTAAATATAAAACGAGTCGTGCTAATTGACTTTAAACAAGCGCTTTGTGGAAGGCAACCCACATTTTTAATTGCATTTCTTAGTCATATTTTATTTCTTAAACATTAGTCTTTACTAACATTTTTTATTTTAATTATGTAGGTTTTATTTACAAAACTTTGAAAAATAAAATATATTAATTAGCTTCGGACCAGCCGAAGCACCGGACGGCGTCCGTGACCGGTGCAGGACCGATCGGCGTTGCGGCCAAGTCCTAGACCCCGGACCGTGGCACCGGACACGGGATTTGGTCTGGTGCTCCAACGCGTCTGGCCCGTGTCCCATGTACCGCGTCCCGCAAGCATCCTCGACCCGCGTCCTGGAGTCCTCGTCCCGCGGTTCCGCTTGACCCACGGTTCTGCCTAGCGACATGCGCCCCGAACACCTTGGTCCCGCGTGCAAGTACCCGTGTACTCTAATCACATGAACCGGTCCGAACCGAAGATAACCATGGCTCGAACCAATGACCCAACCGGGCCGAGCCACAAGGTTAGCCTTCCTTTTTTTTTTGTAAATATATTTTTAAATTCCCATAAATATTATTGCTACCAAATATTCTCCCTTAATTTGATTTGATTTACACTGGGACGGTGCAAGTTAAGTCTGGGGGATTGTTACTAACACATTTGGTTCATGCTAGGTTTTTATGTTTTCAAAATCATTTTCAAAACTCGTTTTATTGAGTCAAAATAAGTTGGGAATGATGACACTTTTCTAGGAACATTAACGTTTTGATTTCAAAACCCAAGTGACCATTATTGCAGGGTTTGTTCTGGATAACTGATTCCGACACCTAGTGACCGAATTTTTCCAAGGAGATTGCTACTTGCACTACTTTGATGAATATGATTTTCGATTCTTAATTTGGTTTACTAACATGATTTGCGATTATTTCTTGTTATGGATATTAAGTCAAGGAAACGAATCACATTCATAACATCTTATCCTCTTTTTACCCCTCTCTATTGTCATGAATGGCCAGCTCACTTTTAGTTGGTACCCTACCTAAACCCTTAGCCTTTCTTTCAGACTACATGCACTTCTTTTGCTATGACCTTAATGCAGATATGTGTAAAAACATCGGAGAGAGTAGGGTCGACGCAATTTTCCAATCAGTAGAAGATGCGACAATCAACATTAGAAGGAAGGAGTACAACGACAAAATTTTCAGAAAATTAAAAGAGCTTGGCCGTTCCTTGGATGCTTAATCATGGTAACAACTTTGTGCCCTACTTGACTCATATCTTTATGAAACAATTTCCCCGCCCCCCCTAAAAAAAAAAAGAAAAAAAATTTCTTTTTGAACATTAGGGAAAGGGAAATGGTTTCCAAAGAGCCAGAGGCCCAAGAAAACTCAAGGAATGCCATGATACAAAGGACAGATGAGTTAGAGAGTCTTACAAGTGATTCCCAGAGAAAATTCTAATTCTGGGGGAGAAAGGCGAACAACAAAGAGCTTTGGAAATTGTGGACTTCAATAGATCCATTCTCTCTTGCGGTTTTGCATAATGTCTCGCAACCGGAGTTTTTGGTAACCCTAAACACTTTTACCCTCACCACTAAAATTAGCCCTTCCAAACACCTAGCCGTATTCCTTGTAAATATCCTTGATCGGAGATTTTTGCGAATCTAAGAGAGTAAAAGAATCGATTGATTTGAAGTTGAGATTTTGCAGGGACAGTAATTTCGGACATACTTTCGAATTCACGATGTAAAACGATGAAGAGCGTCCATAAACTCACCTTGTCTTTACATGGATCACATGTTTAGAGATCGAAGCAAGTTCCAAAGAATATGTGAGTTTCCCTGTTTTCAAACCTCCTTTGTATTCTCAAATTTTGCTTGAGGACAAGCAAGGTTTAAGTCTGGGGGAGTTGATATATCCTATATTTTACCTCTTTTATTATCTATTTCAATACAATTTATAAGTGTTTTAATAAGCTTTTACACCAAAAGAGGTAGTTTTCCTCGTATTTGTAGTTTTAGAGTCTTGACAGGGAAAATCATCTAAAAGGAGCAAAAAGAGCTTAAAGAGGTGTATTCTAGTCCACAACAAGTTATACAAGCCAAAGACTTAGTACAAGCCAAAGAATTCTCAAGTTATCACATTTTACCAAGTTGGACAAAATTGAAGAGCCTCAAGTTTAGCCACGGATGGAGAATCAATTCAACTTGTATTTCGATGAACGATATCTACATTTTAATATCTTTGAGTAAGATTTCTAATGGAGTTGGAATTATCTCATTTGGAGGATTGAGCAAGAAGATACACCCGAATTACTGAAGCCATGTCAAACTACCTCGGAAGTGAAGTAAGCGCAGAATGGGCCACGCACCGAACAGACTCGTGGTCCGGTGCCATGGACTGGTGCCACACACAAAAAAATCACTTATGGACTGAGGAAACGGACATGTGATTATGTTACCGGTGCCTGGAGCAGTATGACCAAAAAGACATTTTTGCCCAAAAACTAAACCCTAGAAGACCCTAGACCTATATATACTTGTTTTTAGCCTCTTGTTTTGGAGTTTGCTGAAATTACAAACACTTTTAGCAGAGATAAACAGCCACCACGTCCCTTTGGGGGATATCTCCATTGATTCGATTTTTAAGAGCTTCCGGTGGATGATCTCGCTTTGTATCTCGATATATAGAAGAATCCTTCAACCTTTACTCTTTAATTCAAGTTTATTTATCATGTTTTCATCATTTCTTTGCTTGTTTTCGTGCATCATGCTTGAGTAATTCCCTTTGTTAGGTTATAGGAAAATCAATGAGTTCATGGATTGTTAACTTTTATCGAAATAATTAAGGATGCTACATTGTTCTTCATCTTTATTTGAGCTTAATGTTGTATGCTTTTCTGATCAATTAGCATAAGATCATGGGTTTAACGTACTCTCCAAAAGCTTGTATGTTGCTCGAACTAGTATTTGATGAGTAATGCGTTATAACAATTCAAAAGGTTAGTTATAGAGTATTATGAACAATCGAATCTTGTGCTTTCCGTGTTTTTTCACTTTGTAATAACCATCAAAAATTGAGTCTATTAGGGTGTTAAAACATAGTAGCCGGAGCCACGAAAGTGGAATGATTATACCTTTGTGACTTGAGTTCTAGAACAATTTCCCTGAATTTCGATATATCGTTAATGACTTATGAATCTCTGCGATTAACCTATTGCCTAATGTTTGTTTAATCGGATTTTTCATCCATTTAAATTGATATTTTTGTGACCTCAAAACCCCCAAACCTTTACTTTGTTTTAGCTTGATTTGATTCTAATAAATTTGTAGTACAAAACTAGGTCCTTGTGGATTCGATCCCATCTATACTATTGTGATTGCTGTGCACTTGCAGTTGTTTATTTGGGTAAAACTTACACCCCATCAGAATTCCCATTGCTTGCAGCATCTAGAGTTACTGAGTATTGCATAGCTATTCCCCTGAAGAAGATGCTTAGGAGCTGATCCTCACTGTAACCATGGTGTGGACAACCTATCTGGTAGCTCTTGAATCTGTTCCACGTAGCTTTAAATGCCTCGAAATAGCCTTGCCTGAATGTAGCTATCTTAGACTGTATCTTGCATCATCAAAGAAGTGAGCCAGGAAGGCATTCCTAGTATCCTCCCAGGTAGTAAGGGAGCCCGGTGGAAGCATCCTAAGCCAGTTCTTAGCTTCCCCTTGGAGAGAGTAGGGGAAGAACTTGCAATACAAGTAGTCCATGGAAACCCCATTAGCCTTTATGCTGCATACGATATCCTCAAAGCTCTCTAGATGGTTCATTAGGTGCTTATGAGGTAATCCACAGAAAGGGTACTGAGACACAAAAGTGAAGTAGGCGGGCTTCAACTCGAAGTCATTTGGCTGGAAAGGAGGTGGGCAGATCGCAGAACGGTTGGCATAGTACTGCTCTGGCCTGTTGTAGTCCGCAAGTGTACGTCCTAGAGAAGCATTCACGTTCCTCGGCGCAGCTGGCTGATTTTGCACTCCCTGTCGAGCGACATCTGCTGCGTGTCGATCGACACGTTCATGTTCAACATGTCGAGCGACGAGAACGTTCTATCGAGCGACACAACGTTCTTCAACGCGTCGAGCGATTTCTTCCTCGTGTCGCTCGACACGTTCTTGCTCCTCATGAGCCAGCCGATCTAGCTCCTCTTGCCGAGCGATTTCAGCGTCCTGTTGCTCGATAGGCTCCTCGACAACATTACCTTCTACGTCGAGCCTCTGACCGTCCTCATTGTACCGATTTCCTTCCCTATCAAAGAAACCACCGTCTCTCTGAAACACGACCTTATGCGCAACCATCTTCTTAGCTTCTCTTGTTGCTTTTATGTTGGTGCGCTCTAGTAGTGCTAAAGAGTCAAGATCGAATTCAACTAGCTCCTTGGTTTTCTTGCTTCTTGTGTTGTGATTAGGCATACACCTGAAACGCAAGACAAAAGAAAACGAAAAGAACTAGGTGGTAAATTACAATAAAGAAAAAGACTTTGTCAAAATCCTAATAATGAAAATCTAATGGTTTTATGATTCCCCGGCAACAGCGCCAAAATTTGATAAGCTCAAATTAGCCCTTTGAACCACTCTCTCAAATTAAGAGATCCTGTAATATTTAGGGGTCGAATTCCACAGAGAATCAAGTTAACACAATAGATTTCCATGTTCAGATTATGCTAAGCGATAAAGATGATAAGTAAAACAGGTGCAGAAACAATAAATAATGATGATTGGTTAAACTTTAATTCAACAAAAGACAAGCGCTAGACCTTAGGAAATTCGCGGGAATGATTCCAAACTGAAGGATAAACGTACTATCGGGATATTTATATAGTGCAATTCTAGAACTCAAACTAATGTAAATAAATCAACTGTCGTTGCAATTATTATCTATGTTTAAACCCTAGAAGACCAACTGCCGTTGCGAAATCAGATTAATTTAAACAAGCATTAGAAACAGGTTTGATTGTTCACAAATATCTAAAGCCAACTGTCGTTGCAAATCAGATCTTTGCTCACCTATGATTCAGTTTCAGTTATTCAATAATATTGTCGTATCTATTAAACAACCTAAAATATCTAATCTAAGGTGATCAATCTTAAATCAGAGTTAATGCAATCAAGGTGAAGAATTAAATATGATACAATCCCAATAGTTTGAAAACCCTAAAACTATATAGTAAATAAATCCTAACAGCTTTTCATCATCCTTTGAAAACCCTAAAACCTAACTAGTAAACTATTCAGACATGATGAAAGATATAAACATGATTTATGAATAATAGTTTATTAAAAGAAAGAGAATGATACCAAGATCGAAACCGATTAGAGACGAGGAACGGATCTCTGAAGTATCTCTTGCTAAAATCTCTGAATAAAATAAAGCTTAGCC
The DNA here is from genome assembly GCA_963576765.1 of Draba incana. NCBI lineage: Eukaryota > Viridiplantae > Streptophyta > Magnoliopsida > Brassicales > Brassicaceae > Draba > Draba incana. Next base: position 20,995,021 of record OY755206.1, read on the forward strand.
TAAAACAATGGCTTAGAATAAGTATATATAAGGTTCAAAAACGATCTGGGGCAGAACTGCAAACATCTGGAACTTCTGGGGCAGAAATTGGAAATCTTCTGAATTAATGTTCTGGTCCGAAACTTGGTCGTGTCGAGCGACATGATAGTTGCGTCGCTCGACATGTATCTTTTCTTCGTGTCGATCGATATGACAACTGTGTCGATCGACAGGCTCTGCAAATTTCAACTCCGAACTTTTGTCTCTGACTTCTGTTTCCACAATGCTCCAAAATGCTCCAGTAAACACCAATAATGCTCCAAACATCCAAGTACCTAATAAGAAAACCAAAGACTCGAAAAACACCAGAAAGACTCTAGAAAACATAGTTATATCATGGCTTAAAAACCATAAAAGCCATGATATATCAAGACTGTCTATGCCACATGTCTCCATAAAACTGGTCTATTATTTATTTAATAATTTAATATTTAAAGAATTAATAAAATTTAAATAAAATATTATAAGTTAAGAGACTTTACCGGTCTCACGGTTGTGCATGCTCTGAGAGATTCATGGTAGGAGCAAGTTGTGCATCGCCTGGAGAAGAGACCTTAAAGGAATAGGAGACGACTGAGCTCGAGTCGAGTAATAGGTCAGGGGTTTTTTATTTATAAACCATGCAGCGTTTTGTCAATTTGATAGAGAATGTGGTGAATTTAAGGTAACAGTTTTGTTTCCAGATTGATAAAGAAGGAAGACGAAGATAAAGAGACAAAAGGAATTTCAGAAGTCGGATCCGCAGGAAAATTTGTATGTGGGCTGGGCATAATGACAATCAAAAACGTTTTAGGCTGTTTCGTTTAAGTTTGTTGAGACACAAATGAGTTGTTTTAATGGAGGCTTTTGATTGGTCGAATATATTTCTGATCAAATCTGTGATTTTTTTGCTGATGTGGCATGCTTTAAAGAGCAGAAAATCTCTCCCTTTGTGGTGAAATATAAAAGATTTTTCTGTATTTTTAAGCTTTTTAAGTAGTTTTCTTATAGGTTTGGTAATCAAATTTTATTTCTTTTATTGTTAATTCAATCATTAATTTTTTTATATTTGTTGAATGGATGTTTTCTTTTGCTTTATTATGTTTTTTTTTTTAGTTTTATATATACTTTTTGATTAATTTTTGGAACTTGGTTAATTGTTTTACTTAAATTTGTGTTAGTATCATTTATTATTTCGAGGTTTTTTTGGAGAATATCACAAATTATGGCTTCTTAATTTAGCTGCATTATCAATTTATTAAATGTGGTGCAAAAACGCTGATGTGGCGTCCTCATATTGATTTGGGGATGGTTAATTTTAATTCTATCCCTGGCCAATTCAATATATTTACACCCTCTGCCATCGTTGTTATGAACCGTTAATTTCGTGGAATTACATCTCGATCGTCGATTTTAATTAAACGTCTATGTGGGCTTACACTCTATCGTGGGTTTATTTTCGTTTATTTCATGTATATTAGATGGGCCACGGCCATTTTATGGATGTCAGAATTTTTTATGTTCACTTATTTCGTTTTATGATAATTGTCAAAATGTTTTGATAGTGTTAAATTTCCTATTTGTAAGATTCGTCCATATCTATAATTTTCTTATAGCAATCGTTTATCAATCAAAACCCTAATATCTTATATCTTATATATATATATATATATAACTGCTCTCCGTTCTCTTATCTCAATATAATTTCGAGGTCATCGTTTTCCTCGAGTTTTTATGGTTTGTGCTTACTTTGGTTTAGTATTCATCGTGTCGTGTTTCTTTTTTTTCCCCGTGTTGAGGTCTATCTGGATTGGAGAGTCTTTCGATCGCTATGGACTGGAGTACGTATAAAACTATATATGATTTTGTCTTTTATGTTTTTAAGACTTTGTGTTTTTTTTTCTTTTCGATTTCTGATAGTTTTGGTGTTTCATCTTACAAACAACTGCAGAATTGTCCCCCTTTAAAATATATAAGCGGCAACAGCAAGGTCTGATTACGATTCTGTAACCGAAGCATCCAATATATCGTGTTTTCGTAATATGTTTATATTGATTTTGAATGATTCATTTTCCAGATTCTAAGCGTTCAATCTTTGGATTCTATAGGAGATTTTGTTGGGATATGGAATGGGGTACATTTGTTTTTCTTTAAGTTATACATGTTTGCTTGCAGTTTACTCTAATATTGTCTATAATGCATTGTCGTAAGTAACCTAAAGCATGTTTTTTATTCTTTTAGCTCATATGATATACTTATATTATTTCTTGGTTTGTGGACCGTGTACTATACTACAAGGATATGCAGGTATGTGTTTTGGGTTAACTGCGTTTGAATATCTTATACACTTGATTGCTTTGGGTATAATATTTTTGGTATATTTGTCTTTTAAACTTTAGGTTATATTCGTCTCTTATCCTGTCTTAGTTTTGATGCTCGATTACCATCTTCTTATGGTTATCCATGGTTTTACATTGGTACGTTGTAATTATATTCTCATTTGATTTTTATGTTTAATGTTTCCTAAATTTAAAATATTTAACATGTATAGGCTACAAGTGGTTTACCTTGCGTAATTATATTGGGTTTATGTTTAATCTTCATCCTATATTCCATACTAGCAATGACCACGTAAGTTTATATCTTATACATGTTTCGTAGTACCCGTTTGTTGTATATACTTGGTATTTATCACTGTTAATTTTCTTTATTTTCTAGGAAATTTTTGCCGATTACCAAATATCTAGAAGTTATAGATGTTTGGATTGGAGTCTGTGGTTTCGATACTACGTTTTGATGTGTCATCGGTCACCGTCTTGGAGGTTAGGAGTGATTATAGAAATTTAAAATGGTTTTATATAATGTTGGTTTTTCCTTAATTATTTATTAACCTTTTTTTTTCTTAGGTGTTATTCTACCGTGTTTGTTTTCCAGGATGCAAGTTATGCTTTTGACTTGGGGTGCGTTTAGATTAATTTACTGTATGGCTTGGCCTTCGTCGTCTTTTGTTAGTCTTTATACTGAGGCACTACGCTAGGTGCTAGAGTTATCCGATCGTGAAGCAAGATGTTACGAGATTTCTTTGCGAGATTTCTTGATGATTTTTTCATGTTTTGTTTTGCTATTTTAATTACTTTTCAACTTTGTTTTGTTTCAACCTATTTTTTAAAAAAGTATCTAATTGGATGAGAGGAAAATACAAAGAAAAAAGACGTGTCTATTTCCCATTTCCTCTTTTAATTTTACTATCGGTGTGCTTCTCTCTCTCTCTAGATCCCCTTTTCCTTCTTTCAAAATAAACCAACATATGCGAAAGTTGATTGAATTTCTGTTTAGAGTTGATCGAGTTTTATTGTGAGATCCATCGAAATTTGAGTCGAACCATCTGACCGTTTTGGGAATCAATCAGAATTTGTTTCAAACCACCGAGAAATCGGTAAAATCCGGTAAGATTTATATGATTTATATGTAAATCGTAATATATTAGTGAAGATTTCATGTTATCTGCAACTGGAAATTGATTTGCGTTTTTGCATGTGAATAAGTTGGGGATTTTTGGTCAAATAGATGTTAGGATTTTTCACGCGATAAATGAGAATTGTTAATTTGTATTTGTATCAACTGATGAGTTACTGATATTCTTGGTATGTTATTCACTAAAATAAAATTTTATATGGATCCGATTGACAAAGATTTCAAAATATTGTACTCGGTTTGGTGTCAAGACGTTGACTAACCATTGTATAACCTTGCAGAGTTTTATGTTCTAGCATTAGGGGACTGAACTAATGGGTTTGTGGGTGATTAGCTCTAATTTATAATCATGGTTTTATATAAATGTAGCGATATTTGTTTGTTTTCTGTTTTCGTTTGGTTGTAGGTTAGTGTGTAGAACCAAACATGTCTGAGTACTCGAGCAATTCCCATTTGGTTCCAACGCCTTTTGTGCCCGCAGCTTTTGATTGCATGAGCTCAGCGTTCCACACAATGTGAATATTTTCTGAAAAAGGTATTTGAAAAATTTTGGCGCGTATTTTTTGTTTAATATTTACTCCTATGAATTGTTCTTTGATCTAATCCATTTATATTTTTAGTTGCAAAAGAAGTACAATAAGGCGTGTCTCGCACATGAGAAGGTTGTTGAAAGGAAGAAGCGTCTATTGTATGATGTTGAACGACTTGGGTTTCAAGAACGTGCTCTTGAGTTAAAGCTTTAGCGTCTGGAATCTCCTTATACAAAATGGATCAAGCTTTATTTCGATAAGATTGCACCAATTCCTCGAAGTATATCGGACTTAATTTTAGCTTCTGAACAAATAGATGATGAGTTTGTTCCTCCTACAATCGTGGTTATGTTTTAGCGAGATTCGGCTTGTATTCTTACCATTTTCTGTATCACTCACTTAAAAAACTTAGTTTCATTACATGTTTTTCGCCACTATAAAGTTTTAATACTATCCAACAAGAATTTGCTCATTCGTGTTCGTACCGATTTATCAATCTCTCTGTATCATATTTTTATAATAACTAATTAATGTTGCCTATAGTTGCCAAATAATATCTGTATAATCTAACAAATATAACATTTTTTAACCGACTTAAATTGATATTTGTACCCAATAATATCTGAAAATGTTAATGGAGTTATTAGGCTATATATGTTTTCTGATATAGACTACAAAGATGGTTTTACGAGATATACATTAGGTTTGTTATTCCATTTTATCGTAAAGGGTTGTTTCGTTTTAGTAGATTTGTTTTTATATATGCCTGTATTACATCATTGGTTGTTCCAAAGAAATGTAAAATTTTCATATGTTATAAATTGATTTTATAAAAATAACAGATTTATTTCTGATTTTAATGGAAATTTGCTAATATTCTATATTATCAAGTATTCGTAAATTTCCTAAATAGTTAGTATACTATATATCAACCTCCACACCATAGTATATATATACCTCCTTCCCTACCATACATAATAATTTATTTTAAGATACTATGAGTCTCTCTTGTGTTGATTCTTCTACTTATGAATGGCGTATAAATGTCAAAGTATTGCGTCTATGGACTACTGCTTCATCCACCGTTGGCAAAACACTTAATCTAATATTGGTTGATAAGGATGTAAGTATGGAACAGATTTATGCATCTTGCTCAATATTTTAACTCAATATTTGATTTGCTCATGTTTTGTTGTCTAATTTAAATGTTTGTATATTGTTAGGTTATCAAAATCCAAGCCACTTTGCATGGTAATGTCTATGACCAATTTATTGGTAGGATTTCCAAAACAATTGGTATACCATTAGTACATTCAAAGTCGTTGGAGAATTTGGAAGTTGCAGACCAACTCGGCATGTGTATAGGATAGTGTTCATATGTTCTACGAAGATTACATTCGTTTCATCTGACTGCGGACAAAATTATTTTAATTTTGTTGCCTTTCATCGTATCATGCATGGAATGGTTGATGAAAATTATTTAATTGGTTAGTTGGATTATTTATATATATATACACAACGAATGTTTTCTTATTAAATAATTGATTGTGGATATTTGTAAATGATTATAACGTGTATGTTTTTGGATTTAGATGTTATTGCTAAAGTTGTCCATGTGCAGCCGTTTGAGTGCTATTCTTTATCTGAAGATACGAATGGTTTTATTATTGATGAAGATTGTCCTCACGAACATGGTTTTATCGAGACTATTTATTTCGGTCTTGCAAATGAGAAGTACGTTTATTTATAATTATTGTTTTGGTAGTGTAGTATATGTTTCTTAACCTATTCTTGGATCTTACCAGCAAACTTCGTATCTCTATTAAATTGAATGGACTGATGGCTTCAAAGTTTTATAAGATATGGTTAATGCTAAAAGATTATGATGTCTTTTGTGTCATACGATGGGCAATTCTCGATATATGCAGAGGTTTTGTGGTCGATTGCTCAATATCTTTTTAGTGAAAAGGTCCTTATTCGTTATAATCTTAGCGTTGTACTTTATACTTTGTAGGTGAATATAGCATTTGCTCTACGAGATGCACGCAAATGATGCTGAATCCATCTATTCCAGAGCTTGAGATTTTCAAATCAAAGTAATTAATTTACAATTTTTTTATTGTTTAGGATTTGTTGTCGTATTGAGAATTTCTTCCATGTGTCAGGTTTCCTACGAAGCGATTGCAACGGTCTTATCTAAAACGCCGTCGTAGTTATGATTTTATACCCCTTGAACGAATAGATGATGAAATTTCTGAAGATGGTCTACAAAGTGAAGATGCAGTTTGCTATATCGCTGAATCTAAAGATAGTGGAGAAGAGTATGATGGAAACGAGGATACTAGTGATGACGAAGAAGATGACTATACCACTAATGAAGAAGAAGATGAGTTAAGCCATTCCGATTCATAGATTTTGGTTTAGCAATCTTTTAATTTAATTGGTCTTTTTATTATTATTTTTTACTTGGATTGGCTTTCCTATCCTTCGAATTAGGGTAAACAAATTGAATAAGTTGAATGACATGAATAATGATAAGCCGAATAAAAATAGTATAATATTATTATTGAATTGAATGATTTAATTTTATGACCAAATAATTATTCATTCGTCATGTTTCTCAATTAATAATGCCCTATTTAATTCATTTGGTTTCTTCCTCAGTAGTTCTGTATATCGAATTTAGAATATCCACAATTCATGTGATAATTATTAAACAATTCTTACATTCTTATCCTAACGTGGAAGTTCACTTTATATTGGAGAGCTTATTAGGGAATATTTGTCCCAAAGTTTTGCGTCACGATTTTATTGGAATTGTACTATAGTTTATGATATATTTGTATAAATTGTAGATATTGATTAATTAGCATTTGTAGGAAGCTTAAAAAATTATAAATATTTGTTTGGATATGTATGAGAAATTTATATTTACATAAATTTATTAGATGTACATACAGCATACATTATAGCAAATTTTACATTATCATGTACAATTAAATATATTGATGTTATCAGATTTGGAATATAACCAATAGAATCTTTGTTTATGTTTGATTGGTATTTCTCAATCAAAAATATTAAAAATACTATAATGTTAGTTTATGATATATACAATAGGAAATTTAACATCGTCATCGTTCATGATATATACAAAATGAGATTTTACATTATCATAGATATAAATCAAATATTTAGAGAATATATTTACCACGATATGGTTTTGTGAGTTGTGTATATATATGCATGTGTTTTCTTTGAAGTGTTCACGTATTGAATATTCACCGTTGAACTTAAACATGTCTTTCATCAAAAAGAAAACAGTTGATATCGTTTCAATTGAAAAAATTAAACCTTCTATGACCCAATCTCGGGTCAAGGTTAAGATCTTAAGATTGTGGAGGCGGCAGTTTTGAAGGTGGTGGACCTATTGAGATGGTTTTAGTTGATCCTCAGGTATAAAATATCTTCTCTGAAACATCTTGCGTATAATTCATTATTACAAAAGTATTATATTTGCTTATATGATTTATTTATCTATTAGGGTATGCGGATTCATGCAACTGTTGAAAAAGAACACGTTGATACGTTCTCCCATCGTTTGGTTCAAGGACAAACTATGATTTTAGATACGTTTAAAGTTGGGCTTTATTCTGGAGAATATAAGACCAATAATCATACGTACAAGATATTCTTCTATAGAACGACAGATATTTTAGACTGTATTGATTTCCCGAATACTTTACCTGAGAGATATATAACTGGTTTTGCTCGTATATCTGCTGATCTCCTTGATCGAAACGTTTTGATAGGTTGGTAGGCAAATATAAATTACTATCTTTGAATTTTATGGTAATATACTAGATCATCGGAGATTCAATTTGTTTCTTTTTAAATTATGTGTAGATGTTCTCGGCCTGATTGTAGAAATACAACCTTTAGGAGAGGTAACTTCTAAAGAAAACAGGTTAATCAAATCGGAAGTTCAACTTGTGGATGCACTGTAAGTATATGTATATTTTGTCGTGTGATAGTTTTTTAAGTTGTTATATGTTATATGATCTACAAAGGTGTTGTAGTGGTTCGAGTTTAAGTTGTACTTTGTGGGGCGATTATGCTAAACAGTTATGGGCTTCTACACGCCAATATGTTGACAAGAAGACTATATGTCTTTTTCGATTTGTTGCCGTCAGAGAATATAAAGGTTCTTTTTGGACCCCTTCCTCCTACCTATGATTATCTGATTTACTAAAAATTTAATTATGCGTTGTTTGATATTATTATTTTTCCAGTTGTTTGGAATATATCGAGTTCTTATGATGTCACTGAAGCTTTATTCAATCCTGATATTCCCCAAGCTCAACATTTTAACACAATGTATGTACATATTTTATATATTAGTTATATGTGTTGCATGTGGAATTCTTGTAACGTATGACCTTTGTTAATGTTCTTCCCAGGGATGATTCAGATAATCTTGTTCTTGCCGACGATAGTGTTGTTCTTCTGGTCCTGTTGTATGATGAATTTTTTGTCTTAAATTCAAAGAAGTCTATCTATGATATCATCTGCTCCTATGAGGTATTATTGTTGTATTGGTGTGTTTTTTTTCAAATGTATTTGTATTTATTTTTGACGATATCTGAGAAGAGTTCTTACGCTAACACGCGTAATTTTACGTTCATGAATCTGTTTGTGTTACTGTGGGAGAGATTAAATATGTTGATACACCGTGGTACTATATCGTTTGCGATAATTGCAAAGTAAGCGTCCATCCGTATCCTGATAATGGTGGTGTTCCAATGTTTGACTGTCCAAAATGTGGAAAGATATCTGAGGTTGATGCGAGGTACGTGTTTGTGTTAACGTGATTCTTGTATGGATGGTATGTGTATTTTATATTAATGGTTGTTGGCTGTTATTTTAATTGTTAGCTATCGACTCGTGTTTAACATCGGCGATGATAAGAAAGGCCCTATAAAAATAGTGTTCTTCGATGACATACCAAAGTATTTATTGGTACGTGGTGCAGCTGAATTAGCTAAGGAAGTCATTGAGGTATTTATTTTGTTTTGTTTTCATTTATATACAGCTTTAGTCGTTTGTTCGCTTTGTAATTCATCTTATCTACATATTAGCTTGATGACAATGTCCTTCCCGGAGCAATTCAAGAACTTATAGGACAGAAGATGCTTTTCAAGTTGAAGATTGGTGCTGATAATATTAAGAATCAGAATCTACCTTACAAAGTTGAAAAATATTGGAATAAGCCAGACATGGTGGAGGCTTTTGAGTCTCAGTTATCGTCTAAGGTAGTGTGTTTTCTGATGTTTCTTGGTATCAAAATTCAATTTTTTTTTCACTATTGGTTATTCTATTTGGGTCAAGTCATATTCATGTGTATGTGTTTGTTTATCAGTTTTCTGATATCGTGGAACTAGACGACAACGTGAGTGCTGATAATCTGCACGATTCTAAGGTGTTGTCCGTCTGTGGCAATAGTACCAAATCTGAGAATGGTTTTCTTGTTACGACATCTCATGATGTTCCCGTTGTGCACAATTCTTCTGCGGTGACCACACCCGTTAAGAACATTAAAGTTGAGAAGATCGATGCTCCTATAACCCCTCCTCTTAGGCCTCTTTCGAAAAGAAACCGTGTTGATGATACTCAAAATTTGCAAGGCCTTAATAATCCTAGCAATAAGAAGCCTAAAACTTGAAATGCCCATTAGATTGTTTTGTCTTTCATTTTATCTGTTTTATGCCTTCTTTTTTTTTTGGGTTTTCCTCTTTATCGTTCTTTAAGATTTTTTAGATTGAATTTTGGAATATTTTCCCTTTACTTATAATATTTATAACTACGAATTGTTATTTTAAACATAATGAATTGGATTTGATTGATTGGTGAGTTGATTTTGAAAAAAAAAAAAAATTAAGGTGAAGTATGATTCGGGGGCTGTGATCCTTCTAACATTATAGTATAGTTCCACCGTCGTTGTATCTTTATACTTAAAATTATCCAATTATCCAATAATATAAACGTCTTTTACAGTAATTTTTGTTTGTGCATTGGAAGGTTGGGTATACAAATATGGTTTTCGTATATGCAAACATGGTAACATATATCAACAATTGATTATGTGACAACTGATTCCATGGGGATACAAATACGTTAAAAGTTTTTAGAAATCAAAAATTGTATATTTTATGTACTACTATTTTTGTAGGCTAATTTTAAATTGATCACAGCTTTGTTAAAAATAAGCCATCTACCGTCATTGGTTTTATAACAGGTATTAAAAAAACGAAAACAATATATATTATTTTTATAGATAAATATACCATTAGAATTATTGTTTAGAGGTTAACTATACTAGCTTTTGCCTTTCTCATTATATTTTGTTATATTTATAATTTGTTTAAGTTACAGATATGTTAATTTTATATTATGATAAGATCCAAAACCCGTTTTAGAGAGTTTTGATTTGAGATAATTGTTGAACTTATATTTGTATATATATAGATAGTTAGGTCTTCGTATTAGCTATCTCTTTTATTGTGTTTTCAACTTTCGAGTATTTTGACAATGAAAACAAATGGCGTTAGAGATAAGAGACCTATCTACGATAAGTTATCTGTCTATCAGAAACGTATAATTTAAACAAAGTATCCTCCTACCGTATTATTGCGCGTGTTTACATGTTTTATTTATGTTTGTTAGTGCCTCTTGAACTATAACAGGTAACACTACCAGGAGAGAACATTATATCTCACACATGGGTCATGATTTACGTAGCCTTGATGATATGATACGGGGCCCTTACCGGGATGCTAAGAAGAAGAGAATGCAAGTTTTAAGGAAAAAGAGGAATATATTAGATAGTAAACCATGTGGAAAGTTTATACCCCTATAATTATATTATGCTTATGCTTTATATACGGTTTTCTCTCTCGATATGTTGATTTATGTTTTCTTTTTGTAACTTATCCAGAGGAATTAGAACAAAAAGCTGAAGTTGATGAGTTCGTGTGTTTTGTGGCTACTGGTTCGGAATCCGAAGACGAAGGAGGCCATGTTGTACGTGTTGGACCAAGTATGAGGGATCGTAAAAAAAAAGGAGCCAAAAAGGTTATCGACACCTTATCCCAAGTTGAAGAAGATAATGGTATAGCAATCTACATAGATAATTATAATGTATTCCATATTCCATATCTATTCCATATTTCCTATACTTAATTAGTTCCTCTGAATCATTCCTAGGGTATGTGGACGATGGAAATCCTACATTTATGTGCACAGATTGTAGTGCTTAAATGTGGTTGGGTGAACGTATTGCTAAACAAAATGTTAAGGCGCGTCCTGTGTTCACATTATGCTGTCACAAAGGGAGGGTTCGTCTTCCTTTACTTCAGACTCCACCTAAGACTCTCATGGCTTTGATGTATAATGACGATACTCGGTGTAAACATTTTCGCCAGTATATAAGAGCTTATAACATGATGTTCTCATTTACATCGTTGGGGGTACCATTAACAAAAAAATTAACAATGGTAAAGGACCTTATGTATTCAAATTAAGTGGAGAAAATTACCACCATATCGGTTATCTATTACCTCCCCCTGACACACCACTCACTTTTCTTCAATTGTATATTCACGATACGATGAACGAGATTCCGAATAGGATCAGTGCAAGCGGGTAATAATCATATGTTACATTGTATATCTATAATTTGGGTATTTAGTTATTAGCTTAATGCATTTTTAATGTATTTGTTGCAGCGAGAATTGTAGAGATAAAATTGTTGGCATGCTTAAGAACATGTTGGATAAGCATAATCGTCATGTCAAAGCGTTTAGGAACGTAGGTCAGCGCTTCACTCAGCCAAATGTCGAGAGCAAGTTTAAATTAAAATTGGCTGTTGCACGAGCTGGTGAAGGACGGACTCATAACCTTCCAACAGAGAATGACGTTGCTGGACTAATTAAAGGTGATTTTGATATGGCTACAGATCCACGTGATATCATTCTCGAAACACATCGTGGTTATTTATATTGCATTAGTGAGCTTCATCCAGCTTATCTTGCACTTCAATACCCACTTTTATTCCCTTACAGCGATGATGGCTTCAGGTTGGGTATAGATATCGGTTTCCTCAATGTTACCAGGAGAAAACGAACAAAGATCACCATGAGAGATTTTTTTGCTTTTCGCATTCAGGAAAGGTGCGGTGAGTCGCCAATAATTACCATGGCAGGGCGGTTGTTTCAACAGTTCTTAGTGGATGCCTATACCATGATCGAGTCTAATAGATTACAGTATATTTTGTTGAATCAAAAAAATCTTCGTTCAGAGACATACGAGAATATCGTCAATAAGGTTAATAATGGTGAGAATAATTTTACCAATGAAGGAAAACCCGTGTTCATACCGTCTTCTTATACAGGTGGCAAACGTTATATGATGCATCATTATCTAGACGCTATGTCTATTTGCAAGTATTATGGTTTTCCAGATTTTTTTGTTACGATAACGTGTAATCCGAATTGGCCTGAGATCACATGGTATTTTTCCTAATTCAATCTAAAGCCTGAAGATAGGACAGATATGTGTTGTCGTGTTTTTAAGATCAAGCTTGATAATTTGGTACAAGAGTTGATGAACGAAGATACGCTTGGTGCTGTAGCTTATGGTGAGTTTCCTCTAAAGGAGATTTTGATCTACCGATTATTTAATAGATAGGTATATACAGAAAAACGTCCTAAATCAATTTCTTTTTTTTTCCAGTTCTTTATACTATCGAGTTTCAGAAACGTGGGCTGCCCCATGCTCATTTAGTACTATTTCTCAAACCTGGATCTAAACTTCCGAATGGTGATCATATAGACAAAGTCATAACCGCTAAAATTCCAGATAAAGATTTGGACATGTATCTCTACACTGCTGTTAGTGAGACTATGCTTCATGGTCCGTGTAGGACACATAATCCCAAAGCTGTCTGCATGCAGAATGGATCGTGTTCTAAATTCTTTCCAAATCCCTTTTGTTCTCTTACCACCATAGATGATGCGGAGTATCCTAACTATAGACGGCGAGACGATAAAAGGGTGATACGAAAGAATGGTGTGGATTTTGACAACGGATACGTTATCCCGTATAACAAAGATCTATCTCTTCGTTACCGTGCTCATATAAATGTTGAGTGGTGTAACCAGACACGCTCCATCAAATACCTTTTCAAGTATATAACAAAGGGTCCGGATTACGTAAGAGCTGTTGTATCAAAGGATACAGGAGATGCTAATTTACCACCCAATGAAATTCAGCAGCATTTCAATTGCAGGTATATCTATATTTTAAATCTTTTCACTTGTATCTTATAGTTAGTTATAATGTGTTCTCTATAGTAAAATTATATTTTGTAACTATTATATATTTTTTACAGATATATATCTGCATGTGAGTCTACTTGGAGAATATTGGCTTTTCCCACACAATATCGGACAACTCCAGTAGAGAAGCTATCATTCCATTTGCCTAACCAACAGTTGGTCATTTATAATGAGGACGATCCAGCGGATGAAATTATAAACCGTGAAACAGTGGGTCAGACAAATTTTTTGGCTTGGATGGCTGCGAATGCGATATATTCCGGAGCAAGAGATCTAACTTACACGGATTTTCCAACAAAATTTGTTTGGCATTTAAAAGAAAGGGTTTGGAAGCCCCGTAAAAAGGGTTTTGCAATTGGCCGTGTTACTTTCGTTCCACAATCCGCATGTGAAATTTATTATCTTAGGGTTTTAATAAATATTGTTAAAGGACCAACGTTCATAAATACTTTCTGAAGATATACTCATGAGAAGAAGCAAGAAAACCAGAAATCCATGTATGTTTCTATATTTTTGTTATCAGTTGTTTTCCGGTTATTGTTTAGTATATAATATTTTTATTATAATTTTAGATCTTACTAATTCTATAATTGCTTATTGTTTCAGATTTAATCATCAGCCCAGCTCAGGCTAAGAATCTTGATTTGGTTAAGCTAGGTAAATTGTTACGAAGGAATGGGACATCTCTATCTGATTTCAAAACGATGCCTAAGCTAGATATTGTTCTATTGTCCACCGTCAAAAATTATTTTATCGCAGAAGAGACGAGTTATAACAAGGATGAACTAAGGGATAAGCATTCCCAACTATTGTTAAAAATAACCGAAGAGCAGCGATCTGTTTATAATGAAATTCTTGATGCTGTCAAAGGTGGTGTAGGTGGGATGTTTTTTGTATATGGATTCGGAGGTAGTGGGAAAACGTATCTCTGGAGTATTCTTGGTGCTGCTCTGAGATCAAAGGGATTAATTGTTCTGAATGTCGCCTCAAGTGGTATTGCTGCGTTGTTATTGCAAGGCGGCAGAACGGCTCATTCAAGATTTGGTATTCCAATTTTGATAAACGAAAGTACGATGTGTTCTATTGATGTTGGATCCCATCAGGTAGAATTGATTAGAATGACTAAAGTAATCATTTGGGATGAGGCCCCTATGATGAGTAAGCACTATTTTGAGGCATTGGATCGAACTATGCGAGATATACTCAAGTGTGATCGACCTTTTGGTGGTAAAGTGATTTTTTTCGGTGGAGATTTCAGGCAGATCCTACCAGTCGTTCCAGAAGGTGGTAGGGTTGAAACAGTGTTAGCTTCTCTCAGCTCATCAAAATTGTGGTCTAAATGTAAGGTTTTGCGCCTTACGAAAAATATGCGTCTGTTGGCTACCGGATTGAGTAAAAAAGATGCTGAAGATATGGAAGAGTTCTCGAGATGGATTTTACAGATAGGCGATGGTTTGATAGGTGATCCCAACGATGGTGAAGTTCAGATAGATATACCTGATGATTTACTCATTACCGAGTTTGATGACCCGGTAAAGGCAATCGTGAAAGAGATTTATGGAGAGGCATTTTCTGGTGAAAAGGATCCTGCATTTTACCAGTCTCGAGCAATATTAAGTCCCCGTAACGACGATGTTAATATTATTAACGAATGTATGCTTCAGCAGTTACAAGGTAATATTGGTATAATTTATTTTATCCTTTGTTAATGTCATTCATTAAATATATTGTATTTGATATTTTTATACATCCTTTGTAGGTGATGTGACTACATATTATAGTTCCGATAGTGTTGAGCCATCCGACGTTGGTGCTAAAGATGATCTCATCTATTCTCAAGAATTCTTAAACAGTATAAAGATATTTGGGTTGCCTAATCATGAAATACGTGCCAAGCTTGGTGCACCGGTTATGTTAATACGTAACATCGATCCAAAAGGAGGTTTGTGTGATGGTACGAGGCTGTTGATTACGAGATTGGGGGTAAGGTTCATAGAAGGAATTCTTATAACCGGTGATAAGCTAGGGAAAAAGGTCCATATTCCTAGGATTTTCTGCTCCCCTCAGGAAACAAAATTCCCTTTTTGTATGAGACGTAGACAGTATCCTATCAATATGGCCTTCGCAATGACTATTAATAAGAGTCAAGGGCAGACTTTAGAGAAGGTTGGTCTATATCTACCTAGGCCTGTTTTCACTCATGGTCAATTGTATGTCGCGGTTTCTAGGGTTACGACGAGGAACGGTTTGAAAATACTTATCACCGACGAAAATGGAAAACCAGCTAGACGAACCAGCAATGTCGTTTACAAAGAGATATTTCAAAATCTTTAATGTTTTCAAACAATTTGTTAGACTTTTGTCGTGGTTTTATATAGGGGTGTCAAAATGGGTTATTACTCATGGGTTACCCGAACCCACCCGCAGTTTTAGTAGGTAAGGGTTATATTTTTTTACCCATATAAATATATGGGTTTCGTTGGGTTACCCTATTGGGTTCACGGGTTTAATGGGTAAACCCATTAGGGTTATGGGTTACCCACGGGTTAAGCACAAAATATAAAATAATATATATATATATATATATATATATTCTTTTAATAGATTTATATAAATTAGCCTAGGGTTTTCCTGTTTTCTTACGTAAACAAAAATTAGGGTTTTCTAATACTTATATAAATAGGAGCCGTTCTCTACCTCTATTCCTATCTAATTCTTAGAGCCTTATATAGTCTACATTCTTATCATCTAAGTCCAATCATAACCCCCTAGCATGTCGTTTCTTATTATTTGTAGACATTGAAAGTGATGATGAGAACAATGAACCAGATTGATCTAAGGAAGGAGAGGAACCGAAGAAAGATTGAAGTGCTTTTTAAAAATAGTTTTATTGGTTTTATGGTTTTTCTGTTTTATTGGTTTTATGATTTTACTAGTTTATTTTAAGATACATTGGTTTTATGGTTTTTCTATATTATTGGTTTTATGGTTTCTTTCTTGTTTAAGTTAAAAACTTTTGTTGGATTTATAATAATTTATGAATTATGTGTTGGATTTTTATAAGTTTATTGTGTGATTCGATATATATATATATGGGTACCATTTAACCCATTAAGCCAACGGATTTCATATAAATGGGCTTGGGTATGAAAATTCTACCCATATAATAAATGGGTTGGGTTAAACCGGTCCACGAAAATCTCGAACCCATGCGGTTTTGGGTAGGGTTGGGTCGGGTTACCCATTTTGACACAGCTGGTTTTATATTCATATTATTGCCATTTTATCTTTATTATTATTCTTAATAACTTTTGCTATATTTATATACGAGGATTTCTTTATTCCATATATATAAACATGTACTTTACTTTTATTCTTGTATATCACACGTTTTTGGTATAAATACAAACTTAAAGCATGTTCAATGGTCATCGTTGGACATTAACATTTGTGGCTTAAATTACCCGGTTTACTTTGGTTTTTTTATGGCATTTGTTCTTCCTAAAGGACTGATATAAATGTAAGTTTGTATTATTAGTTTTTATAAATCAATAATAAATAATTATTTCATTTTTATTTCGGTGTTAATATATTGAGTAAGCTTATATATTATCCTTTATATCATTAGATCTATTTTTCATCTAAATCGGAATTTAGACAATATGATAATCTTTTTGTCCATACGAACAAATTTGCAAAATATTACCATTCCTTATAATTTTCTCATTCTTCTCCAATGTGACGATTTATATTTCCAAAATGACTATTAACTATTCCGTGTGCTATTAAGTTGGTTAATCAATTTTATATATTCAGAAAGTAGTACAAAGGAAGTTTAAAAACCGTCTCTGTATAAATCCAAAACAAATAAGTGAAAAAAATCTTCATTCTCTTTACTCGTGTGAATCGGAAAATCTTGTAACAAAATCAATGGATGAATTACCACAACATTCCCTTGCACAGATCGACAAAACTGCTACAAATTGGTGTATCAGAGTGAAGACACTGATGAAGTGTTTCCAGAGGTCAATGGAGTTTAGATATACTATGGAAATTATTTTCGTCGAGCATTAGGTTATTGAAATTTATAGTGATAATTCAACTGTCTATATATATATATATATATATATATATATATATATATATATTTTATATTAAGAATCCAAATGGATACATGTGATTAGTTTTTAACAAATAGTTGGACTAAGGCTTTCGTTTAGGAACTTCAGATGCATGTTCAAACCTGTATGATAAATTTCGGATAGGAACTTTAACGCCTACGTATGGGAATTTGTAAATTTTAATCCGAATTCTATTATTGAAAATACATACATGAGTTAATTCTGTGGTTTATTCTTCTTTTTTCTATGTCCTTTGTTTTTCCTCTTTTATTTGATTTATAATTTTATAGTTTTTAGCATGTATATATGTGATTTATTTTGTAGTTAACGATTTTCTCTTTGTGTTTTCTTTTGCGTTTAGATAACGAAGATTTTGTTTCAAATTTTTGTTAGTGATCTTGATATTTTCATCTTTAACCAATTTGTATATTCTTTTTATGGACTAACATATAACAATTGAATTTCTAATATATGATATCCAGTGAACAAGGATTTATGTTACCCTACCCCGGCGATTAGCACAAAGATACAATGATATGTTTGCAGAAATGGAGTGGCGAATTGTGCACCACTTTAAAGTTGTGGATGTGATAGGTGTCTCAGACATAGTAAATAATACCAAGAAGATTGTGTTCATAGACACTACCAACGTCGATCCAACCAATCATGTGGACAGACGATTCTTCTTCAATTTTGTGCCCTACGGAGTATTGATGAGAGGCTCAACTGCGAGAAACTATCTTCTTGGTAAGAAAATGCTACTCTTATAATTTTATATAAATACCATTAAGCCATAATAAAATATATTATGTGACTTCAATACTTTATTGTTTGTTTTTATTTATAGATTAATTTTTCTCTATTTACAGATATGATTGCGTATGTTGTTTGGACTGGTGAAATTACATACGTGTATTCGGTTAATGATGGTCCCAATTGCAAGAAATTGACCTTCATGATTCACGATGAATGGTATAATATATAATAGTTTATATTACAGTTTAATAAATAAAATTAAACTAATTAAACTAATCAAAGCCACAGGAACAGATTGATAACTTGCGTAGCATGGGGCGGAATAACACAGCAAATCAAGGACGGTGTTGACAATGTCATCTATGGTCGGGAAGTGCTCATTATCCTCCGGTGGTGGAAACTTGATGCATTTGCAGGTATGCCAATTATATAGTTTGGATAATTGTTTAATAATGATTTACATGTGATTGTATATTAAAATTAAAATTATTGATTTCTCAAAGGTGTACAGTTTCATTCCGTTGATGGTAAGAGCTGGTTTATCATTAAACCAAACATTCCAGAGGCACATAGATTCGAAGATTTGTAAGTAATAGTGAATTGATAAATGGCTAATTATTTTTTATTGTTTTAGTCAAACTAAATCTAATTTTTATTTTAATTTCATACAGAACCATAGAAAACAACATAATGGCTCACGGCGAAACGAATGATTAAGAGCCATGGTTATTTTATTAATCTCATCACTAATTTTGTTCTCATCAATCTCATCCTCTGTAATGTACATATATATTTAGTTTTCTTTTTTTAGGTTGTATATTTCACTTGTATTTTTAAGTATTTTGTGATTCTTTCCTGTTTGTTACGTATGTGACTTTTAGTAATCAATGCGTGAGTTTTTATTTTCTTTTGACTGCATATCATTATTCTATTTGAGAAAATAAAATATGATCCATCCGAAACGGTGGGTTCATTAGAGGAAATAAACATTGTGTTCATTTGAATAAATAAAATATGATCTATCTGAAATCTAACTGATAAAAAAATATTATCTCATGTTTGCCTTTTCATGAAAAAAATACCTCATTCGATCAAAGAATAATATGATAGCGAAAATTGTAATGGTTTTATGTCCAAACAACTAGAGCTCTTACGAGGTTAAAACTAAGTATTGTTTGTTTGTCCACACATGTTCGTGACCGTGAAATTGAATGTGTTTAAATCCTTTTGGTATATTCACTAAAATGATTCTCTAATAAAACCCATCAAATGTTATAATTACTTATCCACAAGTGAGATATTAAGGACATGACAATATAATTATTTTACACTGAAAGTTGTTTGATATTTTTGTTGTTTAGTCATTGTCAATAATTTATATGTTTGTTTGACAGGCTTTTTTTTCACCGAACAGAGAGCTTTGACCGATGAATTTTGCTGGATTAATTCATCCTTCTGCCATTGATAAAATAACTACACTCGAAATTATTTACTTGAAATAATAACTTCGATTAGATGACACATGCACTCGAATACATTTATTGGTTTTGTCAAAATAAAGAGTGGCAGTGTTTCGTGGTCAGAATAAACAAGGTAGTAAATCAGTGATGAGGGCAATGACAAATTATGTATGTCTTTGCATGAGCTCGAAATATCAATTCATTACAAATAGTGTTTTTACGTTAACATCAATGTTTTCTATCTTATATAAATACAAAGGATATTGAAAATATGTTATATACTATATCAGTTCCGGATTACACAAAAAGAGCAAAAAATATAACTTATTTGTTTGTATTTTTTGGTCATTCTAGGTATCTCTTCCGATCCTACTGCAGATTCATATCGTCGGTTTAAACCTAAGGGGTTGAAAATACCATACCTTTTGGCTTTATCATCTACCCATTGTGATATTGCAAAAACGTTTCTAGATAAGGTATGTATTATATAGTTTGATTCATCCATTTACAAGTTTGACGGTATTATTAATATGTTCTTTTCCTTCTTTAGTTAATCCTTCAATATCGGGAACAATGTAATCTTCATTCTGATATATTGCTAGATATAGTTAGGTATCTGAGTCAGACGCGACCTTTGGAATTAAGGCAGAGATCTGTCGAAAATACTATAAGGGAACTAGAGTCATCTTATGAAAGGTGGGGAATTCTTGGTTTTGAGAGGATATCACCGCTTCCACCTGTTATAATACAGTTAATTCATCTCTCGACAACAGACTCCATCTTTGATCCAAAAATCATCACCGTGTTCTAAGTTAAACAATCTTTTGTAATATTTTCCACTATTCAAAATCACTTGTGTTCGAGTTCTTCTTTTTAATAATGTCAACTCATGCTGATTCTAAAAATACTTTTGTAGTTTTACCATAAAATACATTTCTATAAACTCGCATTGTTTTTTAAATAAAGAATTGATTCTATCACATCGTATTCTTAATCAAACCTTATATACTATGAATGTTTTGGTTGATACATATTTCATATTCTTATACAGACGTTAGATACTATGAACATCTTGGTTGAGAACTATTTCATATTGCTAACAATGTTAATTATGTATGTTCATATTCGACCATGTTTTTGTTAGTATAAACTAAATAAACTTCCGTAATTTACGTTATAGCACGTACCGTAAATAAATAGTTTAAATGTTTGAAAGATCAAACATTACCAAAATATAGTAGTTCTCAAACACCACAAAACATAATAGTTTACACAAAACAAAAACATAACACGTGAGCATAGGTTGATAGTCTGAAATTAAAATTAAACATTATTAAAAGCATTCTCTCTTTCTTGAAAATGGATCACTTTTTTAACATCCAAGCCTGAAATTAGAAAAAAATTAACTTATTAGTATGTGTTAATGAATAATATATGTTCATATGATTGTTGTATAAGATAAGACAGAGTAAATTACATGGTTGCCATGTAATGTGCTTCGGGGATATCTGGATTGATCATAAAGTCGCTCTTTCTTCCCACGGAATGGAGTTCCGTACATGTGTGTGTATTTTATTTTTATGTTAATACATTTAGATACAATATAATATTTTGTAACATATTTGTTTTTGTGTTTTGTAGGTTTTATTTTCCGTACCTCCAAATACATCGATTTTCCACCAGCGGAGAATACAAATTATAGGGACTCCATTGGGAAAAGCCTTAAAAGCATTGTAGATCTGCACCGCTTTATTTCCCCATGCAACGCAGACGATACATTCATTCTTGGAGATTTTAAGATAAAAATAAATTTGAAAAAGTTGAAACAAAAGTGTTATGCGTGATTTGTATGGTTTCCACATACCTTTCATCTTGCATTTCGAATTTGCATTTCTTATAGTTTGAACCATGATCAAAAGAATCTACATTCTCAAGATCTCCAAAATGGACCACGTTACCAAGGACATCTACAATCAGAAAATATGTATAAACGAAGTTGTACTTGGGGAAAAAATAAATTTTGTTAAATTGTAACTGGTATCGTAGAGGCTTACCCAGTAGACTGTGTTTCCAAGGGCTTCCTACGATTGTTGCATAGTGGACAAAAAAAAAAGAATGGATCGTTATCGACGTGGTCGGTACGACTCACAGTGGTCCAATCTATGAACTCAAGCTTGTATTCGTTGTGACGAATGATGTTAGAAACACCGTAGGCATAAACCACGTCATAATAGTGAATCATTCGCCATTCCATCTCTGGCAATTCTCGATCAAAACGCTCAACAAATGTGCTAGGTACTGAAGCATGGATCATTGTTCCCTGATTTTAGCACGTTATAAACACACGTTATTTACATATATTAAAAGCAATACCAAGTAGATTTATAATTTATAAATGCATGCTCATTCAAAAAAAAAATTATTATATCCCATGGATCTGGGGTCGAAGATATTTTTATTTGTAAATAACACACGTTCTTCTAATCTTTTGTAAATTCATATAATTGATTTGCCTCTACATACGTTCCACGATATAAAACTACAGATGTTTTCTGTTTGAAAACCAATATTATATAGCTATTGCCTTCTAAAACTTAATAACTTGTAAATACGTAAATCAAAGGGTTAAGAAAATGAGAACAAACCTCTTTATCGCACAAAATCAGTTCTAGGGTATGCGTGGATCTCTCCGATGGCCTGTACCACTTGCGTAGTGTCTTCACACAGATATGCCAGTTTCTGTGATCTCGGTTCAATGAAGAAAAACTGTCTACGTCTAGAGCAGCCATTGATTCAGCACACTAACTTTGGCTTTAAGGAGAGAAAAGATAACGAACAGTTGTGAATGAGAAGAGAGAAAGAAGACGAGTATTTATGAACCAGATTCTGAGAGGTTTCCGAAATTAACGTTGATTATTTCCTTTTTATAAAATACAATAATTATTTATTATTTTGATACTAAATTTCCTTATTCAATGCATTTACATCTATCAAATTTTGCTATTGCCCTATTTAATTCCCTTATTCAGTGTTTTCACATAAATAAACTTGTGAATTAATAACCCGGGAATTGCATAAATTTTTTCTTCACCACGATATATTGAATAAATTGTATATATATAACTCTAAAATGAATATATATCTCTAAACGAAAACATTATTCGATTTATTTCTTTTGGGCCAGTTGAGTATGATATTTGTGTACTGGGCTCAAAAATTATGATTGAATATTAATGTCATTAGTTAAAATAGACTTCCTTATATCAAATTGAACCTATTTCTTTGTTTCGTTATAAATATGACTCGATTTACCTTATTGAATTAGGTTACATCATTGAATTCATCAAAAATACATCATGTACACATCTTCTTCTTATTTGACTTTATCAGAATTATCTTCTGCATATGATTCGTCTTCTATAGTCACCTATAATATTTATGTGAAGATTTTGCAAATTTGGTTTTGCCTAACGAATTATGGTCAGAAAGAACTAAATTTGTTATTATGTGACGAGGAGGTTAGTTGCAATAAATTTATAGTTGTTTGATCTTTGTAATTTTCTTTCTATGTTACATCTTATCAATTCTCATCTTCTTTTTTCCCAGGGGAAAAAAATCTGTGCATCTATGCAAGGTGTATCACCTGAGATTTTTAAAAATCAAATCTCACGTGATGTATGGCTTAATTTAACTGAATTCTACATCGATAGTTCAGTTAATTTGGATCTCCCATTCGTCCATAAATTGAAAATAAGCTTTTTAGATATGACCAAGATACATGCCTTGGTTTGTCCCCTTGAGCTTTATTTCTGTGATTTTGTCGATTTTCGATCAGTTCTTGGTGGATCACACGGTGATCATAATTTAGTTGGTAAGTGAATACAGAATTTAGTTGATTTTATTTATTAAAAACATGTTTCGTGATATATTTGAAACTAAATTTTGTAGATTTGATTGGAGAAACCGTTCATGTGACGTCCTTTGGTATTTCTGAGCATCACGTTTTTAAGTCTCCTTTGAAGGACGTAGAAGAAACTGGTCTAAACGATCATGTGATACAATCTCATCGTCGTAACGAGTGTAATATTGCTTTCAATGATGAAGATGATGGTCTTATTGAAACTTCTAATTCTGATGTATATCGTGTGTGCCAACATATTTCTTTTGATATACGAGATACAAGGTACTTCTCCTGTTTTCGCATACTTCCTTTGGGTTATAAAAATTGGTTAAAACGTATTCTAATATATGTTTTTAAACTGTCATAACTACATCAATGAGATTATGACCATTGAACTAAGTGGATCAACGGCATTTCATTTTTACTGTGCATGGAGAAATTGTGAATATTATAGACCTATATGTGTTGTTAGATGGGGTATGATACATAATTACCAAGGTATGATACATAATTATATACCTATATATGAGTTATTTATTCCAGACTATGAACCTAATTATGATTATTACGTAGGAAGAAGAGTTATCGTTTCTACGCATCCAACTAGAATCGTGTTGGATGGGGGATGTACACACGTTCAAAGATTCAAGGATAGGTACTAATGTTGTTAACCATATGTTTTTTTCAAAGGTTTGATATATGCCCAATGTTGTCTACTAATAATCGTGATTCATTTTATAGGCTTCCACCAAGACCTTAACCATAGAATGCTTAACACCTCCTATTAATTATCGTTGTTTTTCTTTTAAATTAGAAACACATGATCATCATAATTATTGGTTAAATCTTATTTTAATAAGGAAATTCGGATTTAACTAATTTGTTATACCTTATCTGTTTATAATCGATGGCAATGCTAAATAATATATTACCCTCGCGTTAATTTTATTTATTTTAGGTTGTATTTAATGTAACCATACGTTTATCTAATGTAAACATAATCTACATGGTTAACATATTCTATATATCCTCGGTTAGATTAATTAGCCTTACAATGCAACTTATATATTGTACATAGTAAATAATGCATAATATTATATCTCAAATGTATTATTAAGAGTCGATTAAATTTACTATTTTTCGGATTATAAAATGTTAAGATTAGTATAAAAAATATTTAGTGAATATTATACTCATATTTTAAATGTTCTGTAAGTATTTTTTTTTTTTTGGATATATTCTTTTAATGAATAATTATTAGAATGTAAGATTTAAATTTATCATAAAAAAATATTTAATATCGTGTGTATAAGATTTTCCGATAATTGTTATTCTATATCGTATACAATGCTATAGTATATAATCGTATAAAATTGTAAATAATACGTTTGATTGTATCTCATATATATTGTAAACTTTCGATGATATCTACGAGCTATTACCAAAAAAAAAAAAAGATAACTACTATTTCAGATTTTGTAAATATTCTGCTATGTTATACGTTTCGTAAATATTCTATTCTTATGTCATAGTCTTTTATTAAATATTTATTTGAATATGAAATATCTATTTATATAGTACTTAGAATTATGTATTTTCCCTTGCACTGTTTTGCTAGAATCATGTCTCTTGTATTAAATTTACCCTATAATGCTCCTTTTTATTATGTGTCTTCTTTGTCTCCATACGCACAGCGTTGGCGTACCGTTGTTAAGATATTGAGAATCTCTACCAGTTCTTCTGAGTGTGATAAACTTTACAACGTAATCTTCGTTGATAGCAGGGTAATTTAAATTTTGTTACATTAATAAATTTTCGGCCATTATCTTTATACTAATGATGTTTAAACCTATAGGGAGACAAGATCAAGGCTTCTTTCCTTAAAGAAAAATTTCATGCTGTTACTCCCGCAATAGATGTAGGTTCTTGGCTTAGTACCATTAATTTTGATCTTAAACCGGTTGTTAGTTGTTATAGTATAACGTTTGGTAAATACGAGATAGACATCGTCCCAAGAACTATTATTTTCAAGGTAGCGCCTTTGTCGACAAAAAATTATTATGTTTTTGCCGATTTTGGTACCATACATGCTGGATGCTATGAGCCTGGAGAATTCGTTGGTATGGTTAACTTTTTCGTTACTACTCGCTTATACGTGTTATGATGTAGATTAGTGTTGTTTATGGTTTTGTTTTTCTTTTCTACAAATGTAATTGGTTCTATAGAGAGTATTCGTGAATTTGTTGATCATCACTCACCTGATTATTATATGAGACGCCGATATATTCATGTTGTTCTGAAGGACGAAAAGTAATGTTCTTATCTTCGCTTTATATTCATACTATTTTCAATTATGTATAGTCGTAATATTCACTTGGTACATTTGTATGCACAGTGAACATTCTATCCGTATTCGATTGTGTGAAGATTTCGTTTCAACCTTCTACGAGTTATATGCGAATGCTCAAGGTCCTATAATCGTATGTGTTATCAGATTCAGTCTCATTTACAAATACAAATGTATGCATACAACATTATATTTATCTACATAATAAATATTTTGTCCGGTGCTAATTATTTATAAATTTTTAAATTGTAGATATATGGGGTATCTCTACCAACAGTGATTCCACAATCATTGAAATCAACCCATCCATTACCGAAGTTGAAGATTTTAAGAATACAATCATAACTAAATATCGAAATTCTGATTAGCAATACTTATATGTTTTTCTGCACTTTGTCCGGTTTACTAATAAATAGACATGTCTTATTATATAATCGATTGGCCTTATTCATGTCTAATTTTAAAATTTTAACTTTTCTTTAGTTTAATATTTATACCTACGTTGTTATCCATTTTGGTAGACTTTTTCCCCCATAATTTTCCTAAATAAATGTCGTTACATTTTTCTATTCATCTTATTCTCAAAACAGTGTTTGAAATTGTATTTGGTTTTTTATTAGAAAATTCGTAAATACATGTTCTCACATTCGCTCTGCAAATGAATATGACCATGTATAAATGAATCGACGAAACCACGTATTAAAATTCGAGATAAGTGCACATGGTTTATAAAAAAATTTCGTTTCTTAAAGGAAATAAAAGGAATTTGCATTACATGAACTTGCAATCTACGATCTATTGAATTATATGTTAAATTTGCATTAACAAACTATCTAATATGTTAATATATTAAAATTTGAATAATTGTCAAAATATTTGGTATTAACTTTACCTTGATTTTTTCCGAAATTTATTAACTACATTTTGTCAACCGAATTTTTTGTAGATCTGCTTATGATAATAATCATATAATCTAATTGAGAATATTTATAGTGTTAGTTATCTAATATGTTACTTTGCATATAAAAGGATAATTCCCAAAAGTAATCATACCAATCCAATCCAGAATATTCTTAGTGCTAATTATCTAATAACTTTAATTACGTAAAAGGATAATTGCCCCAAAAGAAAATATACTAATATTTATTAACAAAGTAGACTAGTATATATATTCACGTTATAATTTTATATATATTCACGTTATGCTTTCTTACGAATACCTTGAAGTCAATAATCAACAGACTCTCCATTTTGTATCTCCATTCCTCTCCTATCTAGTGATCTTAGTAGAGTTCCGAATAATCAAAGGTGTGTTTCTTGGTTCTCCTCATGACCACGATATGTGCTGCTGGCTAAGTATGCATGATAAATATTCATTCATTGTGTAGGTGTTTTTTTTTTGTAGTCTTATCATGTCGTCTCTTTCTGATGTTAATGGTGATTCCGACGATGATATTTATGGTACGTTGTTAACTTATCCCTTTCACGTATTTTTTATTAACAACGTGGTTATTTAAAAATATATCACTAAATTTACGACTTTTATGTAACTTTGATCAGGAAATTTGGTTCATCGTGGAAGTTTAATCGGATCTCAAAGTATTGTTCTTATATATCATTTACCCATACCTGATCTAATCATCTATTCGGATTGCGGTTTTATTGCCAATACGATTTCGTGTTTGAGTTCTCAACCAACACAATTTCAATCTTGGTTACGACACAATCAAAATAGTGAAATGACTAGGACCCTTACCTATGTTGAATTTTCTTCAAAATTCGTTTAGAATACACTAACTTCTACGTGGGATAGAAGACGTGTCATCGTAGATAATTCTCGGTTGGCTTATGTTCCTCGAACTATTGGTGAAACATATTATCTATGTATTATACTTCTCTGTGTTAAAGGGCCAACGTGTTTCGAAGACATTCGTACTGTTCGCGGGCTTGTGTATCCAACATATAAATGTGCATGTATCGCATTCGGAGTCATTGAAGATCCAGATGAGTATGCCTATGCAATTGTTGAAGCTTCGTATTCGTTGTCCGAAGGTGTGGTGAGTAGACTGTTAGCCACTCTAAGAAGACATCTCGATTCTCACGAATATGATAGGATCGTATCTGTAGCATCCCGAAACCAAAATTGTGCACTTTGGTATGGGGTGTCGATCGACACCAAGGGGTGGTGTCGATCGACACCAAGTTCGGGTTGCGGTGTTTTTTTGAGTTAAATCGCTCGGTTTGCGACGTCGGTTTAAGGGAAAACCTAGGGCTTGAGTATTTAAGCCTCTTTGCCGAGTGTGGCCGCTTTTCCAGAGAGGAGAAGCAGTTCTAAAGGTTTTTGGTGAAGATTTCGGTGGTTCGAGGAGTTTTGTGATCCGTTCGTCATCGTTCTTCCCGTGTTAGCCTCGTGTAAGTGGTTGTTCGAGAGCGTAGTGTTCATCTCGGTGAATTCCAGCGAGGATCGTGCTTCTTCGTCGCTGTTGGATCGTCGTTCATCGCTCGTTCCTCGATCTCGTCAAATTCTCGAGGTGAGTGCGTGATCGTGATATGGAATTAGGCTATTAGGAGATTTGATTGGTTGTTTTGGCTGATTTGGTTGTTTCTGTGTGAATTCCGTGTGGTTATGTGTTTGTGAATCGTGACAATCTCGCGAGATAGAACGGGACTCGAGCCGTGAGAGGATTTTGGCTCGGTTCAGGTTCTGCGAGACTGTGTCGATCGACACCTAGTGGTAGTGTCGATCGACACAGGAGTTTCTGATCACGAAGGATCGGTTGCTCGAGTTGAGCGTCGATCGACACCTAGAGGTAGTGTCGATCGACGCCACTGTCTCTGATTGAGACTTGTGTTTTGAGAATGGAGCGTCAATCGACACCAAGTGGGTGCGTCGATCGACACTCAGTCGTTTGTGAACTGTGTGTTTTAGATTGGGGTGTCGATCGACACCATGTGGGTGCGTCGATCGACACCAGACGCTGGATTGTGAATTATCGGTTGTGTTGTTCGATAAGTTATGTACTGTGAACTGATTATTACCTTATTGAGTTGTGAATTGGAAATTGGGAATTGCTGGTTAAGCAATGTTATTTGATTATCTTGTAGATTATCATTGGTTATGAATTATTCGTAGTGAATTGGTTATTGCAAGGTTTAATCGTGAATTGGTTAATGTGGTTAACTGTGTATTTGGAATCTTGTGGATTATTGTTGGCTATGAATTATTATTGTGAATTGGTAATTGGATAATCCTGTTTAATTGATGGTAATTGAAATTTGGTTGATTGTTGTGTGATCGTGTAGAATTGATGGTCTAATTCCTATTATATATCTGGTAGACGGGATGACTGCTCCACTGAGTATTTGTGATAATACTCACGCAACTCTGTTTTTCCTTTTTGAGTTGCAGGTAATGAAAAGAATGTGATCGCGGAATCATGGCAGAGGAAGAGGATGATTAGAAAGTTACGTGCTGTTTATGTGTGTTGGTTTAGTAGAACCTGGTTTAGGGTGCTAGAATGTTGAGTTGAATTGGAATTGGTTTAATGATTTATTGTTTTCTGTTTTCCGCTGGTTAATGGGTTGTTTTAAAAAAAAAAAAAATGCGGGTGCTACATTTTGGTATCAGAGCCCTTACGGTTCTAGGGCTAGTAGTGATTTTGATGAACTGAGACTATGTGCTTAATTGATTATATGTGTTTAGTCAATTGTAGTCTTAGAATCATCCTCTTCAAGCCTTTAAACTGATTCCGCGGTAAGTTGTGTTTTATGTGTTTCTGTGAATCCTAGTCCCTTAGAATTGTTCTTGTGATAAGTGCAGTGTGCGATGGCTAGAGTTCCGAGAGGCCGTGGTGGCAGTGCTGGTGGCCGTGGAGGCCGGAGTCGTGGCCGTGGTGGTCGTGGTCGGGGCCGTGTGGTTAAGTCGTTCGAGTGGGAGACTCAGAGTGAGTCATCGGATCAGGTGGTCGGTTCGCCTATGTATCAGGAGTTGTCAGAGGGCTCCGCCAGTGTGTCAGATGGTTCAGCTGGAGCGAGAGTGAATGCTAGAGCTTTGGGTGCGGCGAGAGGCCCAGGTGCAGGTGGTGCTTCAGGCGGAGCTCAGGATCCGGAGGACCATGTGTCTAAGATGCTAGCGTTGATTTTGGAGCATTTACCGGGTGCAGTACCAGCGCAGACTCCAGTAGAGGCCCAGAGGGAGCAGTATCTTGCATGGTCTAATGAGTTGCTGCTCATGGGACCCTTATTATTCTCGGGTAGTGGGAGGCCAGAGGAGGCCAATGAGTGGAGATTGAAGATAGAGCGTAGGCTTCGTATTCTTCGATGTCCTGAGGATTTCTGTGTGGATCTAGCGGTGGAGTTCTTGGGAGGCAATGCGCACCTTTGGTGGGCTGGAGTGCAAGCCAGGAGGAGGCGGCCATTGTGGACTTGGGGAGAATTCTTGGGCGAGTTTAATGCCAGATATTTTCCTCAAGAGGCTGTGGAGCAGTTAGAGTTGCAGTTCCAGAGTTTGGTTCAGGGCTGTCGATCAGTTCGTGAGTATGATGCTGAGTTCAGCAAGTTAGTGGTCTATGCGAGTAGCGGCATGGATGAGGAGAGAGCCCAATTGGGCAAGTTCGTGGCAGGACTTTGGATCGGGCTGAAGAAGCCTGGTATGGCTTCCAGGTATGCCTCTAGGGCAGAGTTGGTGGAGGCACTCGTAGCAGTCGAGGGCCTAGAGGAGCAGTTCGAGGATTGAGCTGGCTTTTGGTGTTCTTTTCGGTTTTGTTTTCCGTTTCCAAGTTTTGGAGTTTCTTGTTGTTTCTGGATTTTTATTGTATTTCGTTGGTGTTGAAACGATTTACATTTTTGAAAATTTATAAGATGGTGTTCCTTATTTTTTTTCGTGTGGGTTTTGAGGCTGTGTGCCTAGTTGTGTTTTTATATGGGAACCATGTTGGTCGGTTTGTGAGGTATCCCAGGATGGGAATGTTGTGACTATACCACGTGAGGCGGCTCTAATCAGAGGAGAGGTGTGTTCTCCTGTGTGCTTATTGGGAAGCGTGTTCCCGGGATAAGCAGCGAGGGATGTAAGATCTCTTGCGGGGATGTGAGATCCCCAGATACCGTTGGCTCGAGGGAGGTGTCCCGAGAGTGCGAGCGGTATGTTTTTGTGTATGAATTAGAGGGAGCCTCTGAGGTCAGGGGAGGATCTCGTGTGGTATCGGCTGTGTCGGGGCCGGGATTTTGGTCCAGTTTGGATGATTGCGGAACGAGTGGGAATCTCGCATAGTGTTGCCTAGAGCAGCCAAGTTTTGGTCTGTGATAGACGGCTTTGGGTGGCTCAGGTGGTGAGTCGAGGTATCGCTGGTGAGGCTGGGCCTATGGTTGAGTTCGAAAAACAAATGTAGCATTCATAAATCCAAATCTGGACTGACAGATGGCTGTACATGTTCTTGTTTGATTGTTGTACAGTCAACTGCCAGACCTAGTGGGCTAGGAATGGTCTGGACTGACGGGCGATTGTACATGTTCCTGTTGGATTGTTGTACGATTGACCGCCAGACCCGGACGGATTAAGAATGTCGCATCGTGGGTTTTGGATGAAACTAGGCAAGTGTTGGGCATTTCGAGTAGTGGTTATGCTCTTGGTGTGTTTAGTGTGCTTGTGGTAAGCACAGGTGGTGGCGTCGGGATCGGAGATCACTTGGACGCGTTTGCTATCATATGCTTAGTGGATATCGTGGAGTGTTCGAGGGAACCTGAGGATCAGGAGCTCATGGTGTTTGGTTCTAGAGAGAATGAGGAGCAAAGCTGGATGTAGAGTCGAGCATTATTGTTTAGAGGAGCGCCGGTTTGGTTGCGAGAAGACCGATGGGAGTATCCAAAGGTTTTAAGGTTCGTCGCGGATGGCATGTTTGGTATGTTTTCGAGGAAATGGTGGCTGGTTGGTTATGGCGCGACGAGGAATCCAACTCTGGGTTTACGGAAGATCACGCATGTTCTTGTTTGATTGTTGCGCGGTCAGTCTGTTAGACCTAGTCTGGGTTAGGAGGATACTGTGCAGAGCGAGCATGGAGTGTTTCAGGGTATCGGGAAGATTGTCTGGATTATCAAAGGGTGCGTAGTTATCAGGATCGAAAATCAGCAGAATTGCGTATCGTCTTGTGTTAAGGAGTGCTTAGAGCATTGTGGGATTCAGGAGAGGAATCCGAGTCGTGAGTCGTTTGAAGCAGTCGGTTCAGTTCAGGTCCCCTCGAACGGGACAGGCCGGGTATCGGCGGAAGGTTGTGGGCGCTGAGGCGTCAGGAGTGGTTTGGGCCTTGTTGGGCAGTTCAGTTTTGGTGATCAGTGCTCAATATTTATTGCTCTAGGGACTGCGGTCCCGAATAACTCAGGTGTTGTGAGGAAAGGTGAGCTTTCCTGTGTGTTGTGTGGGGATGTGAGATTCCCATACACCATTGACTCGAGGGATGTGTCACGAGAGTGCGAATGGTATGTGTTCCTGATGGGCTGTAGGATGCGTCCTATGGGTGCCAGGTGTAGGGTGAGTTAAGAGTAATAGATATTCGGGGCGTGCGAGGAGTTTGGGTTGGCTTTGTGCTTCGAGGTTGTGGTTTGGTTCTTCAGTTGTGTGGCCGTGTATCTGGCATGAGTAGTTTTGTGTGGCTAGCATAGATTGCGTATTGCGTGTTGTTATCAAGGTAGGTATTCTTAGTTCCGGAGGCTTGTCTCATATGTGTTGATTACTCTAAGGAAGTATTTTCCTATATAGAGCCAAAGCTTGAGGGAGACGTCCTGAGAGTGGAGTGGCATCGGCATTGTTACCTCGAGGGAGACGTCCTGAGAGTGTGATGATGACGGTAAATATGAGTAATCGATAGCTGAACGTGGCATGAGAATGGAATAGAAGACAGACCTCGATGATATTCTTGTGCGTTCGGGTTCGGGGACCGGGATATCGGATGTGGTGTCTTGGTTGTGCATGTTCTTGTCTGATTGTTGCACAATCGATCGATCCAATTCTGGGTCTACTGCCGGTTGTACATGTTCTTGTTTGATTGCTGTGCGATCAGTTGGGCAGACCTGGGCAGGATTAGGAAGCATTGCATCGGTATTTCGGGCTAGAAACCTTGCGCGTGTCTTTAGTTTCTATTGGGGAGGTGGTTAGGCGTTTTAGAATTTATTGCGGATGACTCATGATCTGGAGACGGTGGTTTTCCAGAGTATGTATCGGGGACGGTGGTTTCCTGTATACATGCTGAGAGACGGTTGTTCTCTCCAGGAGACGGTGGTTTTCCTGTGTACTTATAATGGGACGGTGGTTTCCTTTATAGTACTGAGCGCATATATTGGGACGGTGGTTTCCTCTATAGTGCGGGGAGACGGTGGTTTCCCGAGGGGACGGTGGTTCCCTATAGTGCGGGGAGACGGTGGTTTCCCGAGGGGACGGTGGTTCCCTAGAGTGTGTGGATGAGTCAAACGTAATAAATGTCTAGAAAACGCGTGTTTAGTGTGGGTTAGTTGTGAGGTGTTGAGATTTTCGTGTGAATCTCTAGTGGTTGGTCGGTGCGGGCCAGAGTGGAGTCTCGAGTAGACTTGTGTTTTGGGGATTAGGCGTGCTTTTCCTAGTGGTTGGCCAGTGCGGGCCAGAGTGGAGTCTCGAGTAGACTTGTGTTTTGGGGATTAGGTGTGCTTTTCCCTGTGGTTGGCCGGTGCGGGCCAGAGTGAAGTCTCGGGTAGACTCGTGTTTTGGGATTCGAGGACGAATCCAGGGTGGTGGGGGAGAATTGTAGCATCCCGAAACCAAAATTGTGCATTTTGGTATGGGGTCTCGATCGACACCAATGGGTGGTGTCGATCGACACCAAGTTCAGGTTGCGGTGTTTTTTTGAGTTAAATCGCTCGGTTTGCGACGTTGGTTTAAGGGAAAACCTAGGGCTCGAGTATTTAAGCCTCTTTGCCGAGTGTGGCCGTTTTTCCAGAGAGGAGAAGCAGTTCTAAAGGTTTTTGGTGAAGATTTCGGTGGTTCGAGGAGTTTTGTGATCCGTTCGTCATCGTTCTTCCCGTGTTAGCCTCGTGTAAGTGGTTGTTCGAGAGCGTGGTGTTCATCTCGGTGAATTCCAGCGAGGATCGTGCTTCTTCGTCGCTGTTGGATCGTCGTTCATCGCTCGTTCCTCGATCTCGTCAAATTCTCGAGGTGAGTGCGTGATCGTGATATGGAATTAGGCTATTAGGAGATTTGATTGGTTGTTTTGGCTGATTTGGTTGTTTCTGTGTGAATTCCGTGTGGTTATGTGTTTGTGAATCGTGACAATCTCGCGAGATAGAACGGGACTCGAGCCGTGAGAGGATTTTGGCTCGGTTCAGGTTCTGCGAGACTGTGTCGATCGACACCTAGTGGTAGTGTCGATCGGCACGGGAGTTTCTGATCACGAAGGATCGGTTGGTCGAGTTGAGCGTCGATCGACACCTAGAGGTAGTGTCGATCGACGCTACTGTCTCTGATTGAGACTTGTGTTTTG
The DNA here is from genome assembly GCA_963576765.1 of Draba incana. Classification (NCBI taxonomy): domain Eukaryota; kingdom Viridiplantae; phylum Streptophyta; class Magnoliopsida; order Brassicales; family Brassicaceae; genus Draba; species Draba incana. Next base: position 21,029,524 of record OY755206.1, read on the forward strand.
AGAATGGAGCGTCGATCGACACCAAGTGGGTGCGTCGATCGACACTCAGTCGTTTGTGAACTGTGTGTTTTAGATTGGGGTGTCGATCGACACCATGTGGGTGCGTCGATCGACACCAGACGCTGGATTGTGAATTATCGGTTGTGTTGTTCGATAAGTTATGTACTGTGAACTGATTATTACCTTATTGAGTTGTGAATTGGAAATTGGGAATTGCTGGTTAAGCAATGTTATTTGATTATCTTGTAGATTATCATTGGTTATGAATTATTCGTAGTGAATTGGTTATTGCAAGGTTTAATCGTGAATTGGTTAATGTGGTTAACTGTGTATTTGGAATCTTGTGGATTATTGTTGGCTATGAATTATTATTGTGAATTGGTAATTGGATAATCCTGTTTAATTGATGGTAATTGGAATTTGGTTGATTGTTGTGTGATCGCGTAGAATTGATGGTCTAATTCCTATTATATATCTGGTAGACGGGATGACCGCTCCACTGAGTATTTGTGATAATACTCACGCAACTCTGTTTTTCCTTTTTGAGTTGCAGGTAATGAAAAGAGTGTGATCGCGGAATCATGGCAGAGGAAGAGGATGATTAGGAAGTTACGTGCTGTTTATGTGTGTTGGTTTAGTAGAACCTGGTTTAGGGTGCTAGAATGTTGAGTTGAATTGGAATTGGTTTAATGATTTATTGTTTTCTGTTTTCCGTTGGTTAATGGGTTGTTTTTAAAAAAAAAAAAAATGCGGGTGCTACAGTATCTCTTGCGTGTCACCTAATGGCATAACTTATTCTTATTTCTATATTTTTTTGACTTTTTTTTTAATTTCTCATGATTAATATCCATGCTTAGAAAATATATGTTCGTTTATAGATAATATTTTTTTCATATTATTCTTCTAATAAAGTTATTAATCTAATAAATAATCTTATTCAGTTCTTTCATCCTAATATATTGAATTTGTAACATTTTGGATCTGTTTTCTATTAAATAGTTTCTAAATATATATTAGTTTACCCATCCCGCGTTTGGCGCGGGTCAATGCCTAGTGAGTTACATGTTTAAGAAAATGTTAAACCCGATGGGATATATTGCAATATTTTCTAAACTTGTTGCTTCCTCCATAATTCTTATCCTTTGTTCAAAATTCAAATAGTAGATAAAGAATTTAAGCATCATAGTTCTAGCAACTTTCAACAAATAAAGAATTTAAGCATCATAGACAGGAATCCAAATTAAATCATCGACAAAAAAGTGATAATTGTTTTGAAATAAAAATTATTTTAACCACTTTAGCAGGACAAATCATCTCTACAAACAATTTATTTTCTGACTAAACCATCTTCACTAATTGTAGAAATACAGAGTGATCTCTAAACACATAAGCCATCCTTTGACAACATTAATGTGATGAAAACAATGTTTTAATAATAGACACTTGACAAACATCCATGAAACCGCCAGTTTAATACGAATCATAAAGGAAAAAAGTGTAGTGAGTATATGTAAAGTAGTGAAAAATTGGTAAGAGTGATTTCTTGAAACTGAAACGGCAAAGATAATTGACTTCGAATCCAATCACAAACAACAAATTATTTGATGAAGAGTAGAAATAATAATCTAAACAACCGGAAGTGCTCTTCCAAACATGCACAAACAAACTCTCTCTTCCAATCTAAACATACCTCGTCCTTGTCACCTTTCTTGGGGCCGTGTTACTCGATATTTCTCCATAACCACTGGATGACTCGATGATTTCCATAACCACTGAAAACAAATAAATTGGAGTGATGCCCTCCACGTGAGTAAACAACATCATTTCAATATATAGCCGATTTCTAAAACCCATAATTACATAGAAGAAGAAGAGAAGAATAAAGGCAATATCTTACCTATATATCATTGTCGACGGTTCTCCAACATAAGAAGAAGGTGCCGTAGAATTTGTTACTAAAAATTGTATAACACTAAAAAAAAACACTAAATGGAGATATTGAAGTTAAATCCATAAGTTATGTGACAGAGTTAATATGAGAGATTAGAGATATACGGACCTTGAAACCGAGAAGATGGAGTCATTGGGGGAGACGATATGGGTTGTGGATTGGAACTACTGTACATAGGATTTTGTGGATTTTGTGGATTTCGTATTTAACAGGAGAGAAACATGCGTGGTTTATAGCGTTCCTTGAGCGAGGTCTTTTATGCTATGGGAGTGGTCATTGAATTGAGACTTTGCATTGACTACGGATTTGTTAAAGAGATTTTCCCGTAACGTATATGGGAAGAGAAAACTAAGAAGTAATTATGGTTTTGGAAGATTTTAAGTTATAAGTTATGAGAGAAGGTGAAAAGTAGTTTAGGCTGGGCTTTATTAAGTTGGGCCCAACAGATCCGAATGTGGCTTCTTCCGAAAATAAATCTTTCGCTGACTTATTTTAGGTTTTTAGGTTTTAGTTTAACTCTGAATTAAACATAAAATAGATGACATGTCCTTATTATGCAACCTAATTGGTGGATTATTTTGCTGAATATTTTTGCTGATTTGGAGGCTTTGAGAGGGCTAGAATTTTCTCCCTTTTATATAAAGGATATGGACACTAAAAATTGAACTTAAAGTTGCAAAATATTATCAAACTAAGGATGATATTTGGCTTTCATTATAGTAAAACTAAGGATGAGAGAAGGATTTCGCTGATTGGAAAATATTATATGTGTATATTAAAATAATTATTTTGAAGCACGCGCTTACACTACCACATGTACCCAGTGGCGGACGCACGTATTAAGTTATGGGGCACGTGCCCTATACTAATTTTATAAACTATTTGTGTAAACTTAAGTCACTGAACTAATGTAGCTCGTTTGGTTGGAGCAACTCTATTATTCAATGTCATTTAAGTTCGATCCTCCTTCTTTTCCGATTAAGTCTTTAATTTTTCTACTAAATAATTGTTTATTTCTCATTGTTTCCATACATATTTGTTTTCTTTCTTAGTTTTCCACAATTTTGTAATTTCTTTAAATTTCTTCTTTCTTTTTTTTCATTTATCAATATTTTTCTTCCGTTTAATATATGGTTTTATTTCTTTTTCATTAATTGGGTGTTATAGTTGATTTCAATAAAATTTCATATTTTTCTTTGAATATTACATGAAATATTTACGTTAAATAACGAAAAAGACATATATTTGATTATTTTTTAATAATGATGGAAGTCTTATATGCAATATACATTTCATGCTTAATGTCATGGATATTTAGAATTTACAAACACATTTTAGTTGGATTAGTTTTTTTAATCAAGATGTAAAACTCTTTAATTAGTGTTTATTTTTATATAATAATACTATATTTTAACTAACTAAATTTTATTTATTTAATATATGTTTACGTTGTGCCTCATACTAAAAATAATTCTAGATCCGCCGCTGGTTGTACCACCTACAACAAATTGTATTTTCATGAAGTTGATACTTTAATTGTCAAAAAAATTGAAAGTATATTATGCTTTGTTGCCTTGAAATAGTTATTTTCTTATGTTTTTGAATAGCACAGTTTCATCTGACATTCTTCCAAAGAATATTCCAATAGAACTCACTAATTGTAATATTTTTTTTTTTTAAAACTACCGTAATATGCTTTTTCATGGATATTTTATTTTTGGTATTTGATTTATGAATATGGATTTGTGGAAAATTTTCTACGGAAAAATGGAGCAAAACATATTATATTCAAAAGTTCCAAATGGGAAAAGCATAAGGAGACTTTAATGTAAGAATTTGTTTTCGTGCCTTCAAATTTCAAACATCATTTATCGTATAGTCAAACTTAGGAAATAGATCTTATCAATCTCCAGAGGAAAATTTTTTTCTTGAAATGTAAAAAATATAGTATTAGGTGACATGAAAACACGAAATGTTCTAAGACATGTGTTGTGCTTCAAATGACCTTTAAAGGCTTCAAATAATTAGGACAACCAGTTTTTTGGAAAGCGAAAAATCTATCAGATGTATATATTATTGGCTTTCCATTAGTGCTAATTCATAAAACAAACCCTTATAAAAACAAACCCTTAGGGCATGAGTTTTATCTTCTTTTTTCGTTTTATGATTTTCACTCTTGGGCAATTTTAATTCATTAACAACCTAACATAATTCGTTTCGTTTTGTGTGTCGCTAACCTTTCCAACCCATATAATTTAAAATTCTTCTTGTTGAAAGTTCCAGCAAAATCAATGTAAATTCTTTTTGAAAACCCCTTTTACAACCCGTAATTATATACCTTGTTAAACAAAATGAGCTGAGTTGAATTTCCTTTTCTTTTAATTAAAACAAAGTAAATTCGTAATCATGTATAGCTTTCCTTGATTCGCTTCATTCGCTTTTCACAATTCTTATTTTCTCATTAACCAAGTAATCAGTTTATAAAGATAACCAAGCACAATGTCTCATTTAACAACATGAACACACACAAAAAAAATACTTAAATATTTTAGGCTAAAACTGTGGACATCGAATTTGCGAGAGAGACAATGGTTGAAGCTGAAACTCCCCAGCTTTCGGATAAATACCATTTTTTCATCATCCCTACCACATTCACATTCTCTACCTTCAATTTTTCCTCTTCTTTACCTTTGGTCTCAAACCCGATCTTCCACCAAATCAATAAACAATCGCTCCCTCATCAGTAACCTAATATTGAATGCCTCATATTTATTTATATTAGCAATTACGTATGAAAAAAGTTTTTCTTTTCAAGTATAACTAAACCATCTACTATATCATTTGAAACAAATTCTTTAGTTAAACGGTCAACACAAGCATAGTTTTTTTCTTCATTTGCTTTTGATGCTTGCTTGAGTTTACGCTTTGGAAATTGAGTTAATAAAAAAATGAAACGTTTCTACCCAAAAAAAAAAAAAAAAAACGCAATTGAAATAGTATACAGTTTAGGCTGTATATTGCACCTCGCAAATGTCATCTTTGGCAGAGAAACGGTAAGTGACGATGGAATCAGCCTTGAAGTACTTTGGACTTAAAAAAGCCAACAACTCTCTCGAGCTCCGTTTCTTCTTCTTCTTCTTCATACTTATCCTCCGCAGCCAAACGATCTCGCACCGCATTCTCTAGCTGCACTCCAGACTGAGAACCTTTAATTTCCTTAATTACCACCACTCTTATAACCTGCTCTACCTCTACTACAAAATATATTAAGTAGACCCCAAAAAAAACAGAACCGATTCAATTTCGTTTGACTCAGACTAAACCAAACTGTAGTTTAACCAGTTGAACCAAAGTAATCAAACCCGAAAACAGGTCCGAGATTTAAGTAATCAGCTTCTTAAAGAGAAATAATAGAAGGAGCAACGTTTTACGTAGTGCAATGTAAGGAATGAGGTCATTGATCTATAACATTACACCTAAGGCAAAAATGAAGAAGCATAACAACTCACCGTAGCTTGTTCCTCGTCGTTGAATTGCGTATTTACTTCAAGTCAATTGCTAGATAGTTGATCCTGTATATCATGATCGTACTCCTTGACCAACCTGACATAAGTATACAATAGATAATCAAATATAGATTACTGAATCATTAGAAAAAACTCATATATGTAATCCTTCCTTGTTAGAACAGTTTCTCATCCATCACAAAACAATCATATAACGGCACATTTTGCTGAGACTTGCGAAATCATTCACGTGACAATGAAATGATGCTATGCACCGCAAATGCATACCTTTTCTACTCGCTCATTGTCTCTGTTAGTTCCTCCAACTGCTTGATTTTTCTATTTCAATCTTTAATCTTTTAAATCTCTAAAAACCATTCTTGCAAACAAATAACGGTTGAGCCTTCGTTTATGTGAAGAACCATCCTTCCAGGTGTTGCCTCTATATGTCTCTTATCTTCAGCAAAACAAATAAATAACACTGATGACTGAATCTAACCACCCAATCTTGAGAAATTTACTGATACAAATCTTTTTAACGACGATAGAGAATGAGAAAATCGAACATAATAAATAGAGAGAAGGGAGAAACGTCTAGAGAAAGCATACCCGAGTGGTCGAAAATGGTGACTGGTGTGGGCTTACTGAGGACTCTTCGGGAGATTGGAAGCGAAGATCTAAAACTCGAATTTCATTGCTATCGATCACTGAGATCGAAGAACCAAAAACAACGGATTCCCAAAATTGATTGATGAATTTTCCCAGATGGAGGAGGGAGAAGAGGCATAATATATTGATGTTTAGTATTCGATATTAAATTAAATTCTGAAACTGTAAGGAGGTGGAATTAAATTGGTAAGGCATATGAAAATATGGAACGGAAGAAACGATGAGGTGAAGCTGTGTAGGTTACAGAGAAGAAGGAAGGTGAGAAGGAAGGAAGGAAGGTGAGAAGGTGAGAAGGTTTAGCGAGCTATTGGTTTTCGTATGAGAGTTTTTAAGTAGTTGAAGAGATGGAGGTCTGACATGTCACTTTGATTGGCTAGAAATATTCAGAATTTTTTTCCCTACGTGGCACCTCTTAGAAGCCTCAAAATCGGATCAATGGCTCAATTGCCACTAACTCTAAAAAATTGTTTAATTTTATCTAGATTATTTTTTGTTTAAATTGTTTTTTTTATAGAAATGGTGTGTTTTTTGGTTTTTGGTAGATATTTGACTAATTTATATTGGTATATATGTTGAATGGACTTTGTTGGATTCGTCATGATTTGATAATGATTTTCATGTTTTAATTTTGTCTTTGTTTTGGATATGTTTTGATAGATGGTTTTTGGTTTTTTTGTTGGGACTTGGTTATTTGTTTTAGTTTACTTTGATTTATGTAGTGTTGTTGTAAAAAATATTATGTGTTGTAACTATTTTTGGATAAATTATTGTGTGAGCCTCAAGCTATTAGCCAGTGAAAGATTTTAGTTTTGGTTCTATTTTAATTATAACTTTCCTTTCTCTTTCTGGTTAGTTAAGCCCGTTGATGTTTTTCAAAATTGACTTGTATTTTGTAGCTTTGATTATTCTCAAGCTGCGTAAGAGATGTTGTGAGAAAGAGTTGTAGTTTTTTATTTTTTTGTTTTTTACAAAATTTAAATAATATCGAAATGCAATCTTAAAAGAAACGTATACAAAGCTGAACAAATTCGGGAGACTTTAAAATGAAACAGGTTCATAATTCTCCTATCGAATTAAACAAAAATGTAGATCTTGATAATTATATGCGAGAACTCTCTTATCATAAATGATTTTTCTCGCCAATACAAAATATTATTAAATAAAATTATTGAATATCTTTATAATATTTTAAGGGTGTCAACAACCAACAAGCCATGAGAAGATGACATGTGTAATTCATTTTTGTAATATTTATTCTTATAATTTATTTTAGTTGAAAAGAAAAAAAATATATTTAAATGACTTTGATAATAAATTATGACAACTTAATAGTTAAGATTAATGTGAGTTCATTCCAATGAATTACAATATAATTTTTCAAATCATTAAATTATAAAGATTTCAATCAAGTATTATTTTTATTTCTTTGATATTCACAAAAAAATATGATTCCAAATTAAATGTGTTATTATAAATTTTTAATGGTTTGAAAATTAGATAGATTCCAATAAGTTATTGTTTTTATTTCTTTGAATATTCACAAAAAATATAATTCCAAATTAAATGTGTTGTTATGAAATTTTAATGGTTTGAAAAATAGATATTTTATTTATTAAACTTATCATTATACTATATAAAAGAAAACATTTTATACCCAAAAATAATAATGAATGAAATTTTAAGTATGTTAGAATGTTAAAGTTATCAATCGTTTTCTAATGCAATTAATACAATATGTATTAGATAATATAGCACTCTTAAGCAAGATAATCCAAAATAACATTATAATTAACCAATGAATTGATATGAAAGAAAAAAGATGATTTATTCTCTCTTTAAAATCAGATACATTCCAAAAATTGTAATGAGATGATTCATGAGTCTCAATACAATCAAAACATACTACAACGTGTCTGATCAACATATTTTTTTTAAAAAATGTGTTTGATACAAAAGAAAAAGAACGAATGATCATTATTTTAGAGAATCATAATGAATATTGATAAACATTATATTTCTTCTCACATATAACATTGCTTATGTCAAAATTTTGCTACAAATGCTCAGTTTTCTAATATAGATAATTATTTACTACAATACAAATTTTTATAATAATGAATACTCAATAAAGTTATAAAATGTTACATATTTAATCATGTTAATTTTCAAAACCACGCAACGCGTGGACAATCTCTAGTCTTTATAATATTTTAAGGTTTACAAGAGCTAACAAGCTCTGACACGTGTCAACTTATTTTTTACAAATTTTTATTTTTTAAAAAGTTTAAAATGTTTCTTCTAGGATTCGAACTCAACAAACCTTGGTAATTTAATTGTAAATGAGTCATTGGACTACTAAAGACACTTGTACATATCACAAAAAGAAAGATATATAATCCACTACTAAAATTCTTTCTAGAACTCATTCGCAAAAGTATGAAATGTTTTGAAATGCCAATTACTTTTTTTTTTTTTTGCAATGTGGAATATGTTTAATTAAATAAATTTTGAAATGGACTACTTATTAATAATTTTGAAATCAAATTGATTTCCCCATTAATTGTAAATCAACCAAATTTAAAAACATGTAACGTCCATAATTTTAATTCCTAACCTTCCAAAGTTAATCTTTCCATTTATTTATTAATTATAAATCTTAAAACGCCCATATAATTCATTTATTTTTCTGTATACAAGTGTTGAAAATCAATTTACTTTTATACGTTCATGCAATATAAGTAAGAAAAATCACTAATTTAATTTCAAGTCAATTACAAAGAACTGGTTATTTTTGTCAAACATAAATAATAAGATAAAACATATTGTTTGTCTTTACATCATATAGTTTCATATTATGATTTATTTAAAATATAACTTGTGAGAATATTTCTTAAATATCACTTATATACAGTAAAATAATTATAAAATTTATGTAGATAATTTTTTCCACACAACGCGTGGACTTTTTCTAGTATCTTTATAATATTTTAAGGTTTACAAAAACCAACAAGCTCTGACAAGACGACACGTGTCACCTCTTTCTCTAAAATTCTTTATTTTAAAAAAATTTAAATTATTTCTTATAGGTTTCGAATTCAGCAAATCTCAGTAACTTAAGTGAAGAGTAACCACTAGACTACTAAAGACACTTGTATATATCACAAAAATAAACATATGTAACCCACTACTAAAATTCTTTCTAAAAATCATTCACAAAAGTAGGAAATATTTTAAAATGTTAATTACTTTTATTTTTTTGTAATGTGGAATTAAAATTAATTCAGCTAAATATTTAATTTTTATAATATTTTAAAGTTTATAAAAGCCAATATGCTCTAATAAGACGACATGTGTCATCACATATTTATATAATTAAATGTAATTAATTACTAAAATCAATACTACTATTACATTATGTATTGTTATTAATTATGTATTAAGATTAAATAACAATTCAAGAATAATAGTTTTGTTATTTTATGTATTAAACTAATGTATTATAAATATTTCAATAGCTAAAGTTTATTGAGTTTAAATTTCTTAATTTTTTATATATTTAATGGTGGTAATTATATATTTAACTTACCATATGCATAAAAATACGTTTAATGTTCCTAAAGAACATTACCACCATTTATATTAACTCATATACTATATACACATCACAAAAGTTTATGTCAATTTTTCTTTGATTTGTACTAATGTAGTTAGTCTCTTTCTTATATATTAATAAATATATGTAAATATTATATAGTATATAAAATTCTATTGATTCATGCCTAAAATAGATTTACCTCATCTATAAAATTATAAAGATAGAATAGATAACTAAAATTTTTGTTTTACCTCATCATAGGTTAATGTATTCTAACATAACATTTTCGATTAAAAACACATAAGCATAGCTAACAAAAGTACATCATAAATAAAAACTAACTCTTTTTATATATAAATACAAAAACAAATTAAAAAAGAAAAAAAATGATAAGTAACTAGAATGTAAAAAGAGGTTTTATAATAGCTAACAAAAGTACATCATAAATAAAAACTAACTCTTTGTATATATAAAAAAAAATTAAAAAAGAAAAAAAAATGATAAATAATTAGAATTAAAACAAGGTTTTATAATAAATAATTATTTTATTATAAAATTTTAAGCATTGCTTAGATAACATAACTAATTTAGTTGTCAAATTTATGTAGTTAACGAAGTTGCAAACAAATATATTCAAATAGTAACTAATATAGTTTCAATTCAATTATTATTTTTTGTTTACTAGCAACCAATATAAATAAAAAGAATTAGTTGTTTTTGTCAAACATAAATAATAAGATAAAACATATTGTTTGTCTCTCAATCTAATAAAATTTTAAAACAAAACTCGCGCATCGCGCGAGACATTTTCTAGTATATATATACGTACATTGGCTTATAAATGGGCCTAATTAATGACACTAATTTTTTATTTCATACCGAGAAATTGTATTATACTTTTACAGATGGCAAAAATATTAGTGATATATACAGAGGTTATGTAAAAGAACCTGCATCAATCGTTGTATCTACAAATCAGGAGGCATTAAACCATTGCTTTTTTTGTTTTGAAAACAATTAAACCATTGTTGTTGCTAAAGTATTGATCATAATCACAATTACCAAATTGATTAAAAGACATCATGTTGCTCTGGAAGTTACCAATGCATCAAGATGCTTATGTTCCATGTTTTGTATCTCTTCTTCTTGGCCAAAACGCTTTGTAGATATGGTCCAATTCCAGAATATACCGAGAAGTCGTCGTTAATGTGCATCGAGTTAGTTTGCGTATAGTAACGCTTGTGAGTATACTTGACTTTCAAGTAACTCCTTTGTGTTTCTCATTTGGCTTTCTTCTAGGATCATCGGATTATTAAACCGTGATTTATACTTCCCAATGTTATCATGCTCGTTGATTGGTTGGATGATGATTCGCCATGTTATTATGAAGATTATATTGATTTTCCATGTTAAAGTTGACTTTTCCTACTCCCACATGATCAAATCCTATTAAAAATAAATTTTTTTTTATAGAGTGTTTTTGTTAAAATAAAAACTTTAAACATATAAAATGATTTGCTTAAGGTTCAAAGTTAAGTACCAGTATTGAAGTAAGGATCTAGTATTTCCTTACGGTGGAGTGATCAAAAACATTTTTTCAAAGTTCTAGTTACATCAAAGCATTTTAATATACAAATGATAGGCTCAGATAGCACTTTATCATAAAACACAATGCATTTTTAGCACTTTTTGATTTGTGTTTGTGCTTTTAACACTTTTTAACCTAAAATAACTATACTACCTCTATCCCGTATACTTCTCATGTTCTCTCTCCCTCTTTTACGGGGAGTATTTTCGGAAATAGCACTTTGTAAAAATGTATGTGTCATTTTGATACTTATTTAAGAGAAGTGGGATTTTGACACTTTTGGATACTATTCACGACATTTCTATCCTTACCCATTCAAATAATTACGATTATACCACTCATTTTTCTTTTTTCTCCTATCCACGTACACATTGTTTTTTTATTATTTTTTATTGTTTTCTCTTTTGATATTTGTTTTGTACGTTTTTATATCTAAATTTTTATTTTTTATTTTTTATTTTTACTTTTCATACACCATTCTTTTTTCTTAATCTTTAGAGTTTCATATTACCATATTTTTTAATAATTCAAATGTATAAATTTATAATTACATGTTATACAATATATGTACATGTATATATGTGTACATGTATTTCATATATTTAACTGTATGTGTATGTCCATACGTGTACATATATTTTATATGTATACTACATGTAAATGTATACATGTGTACATATGTTTTTGTATACTACATATGTATGTATATTTGTGTGTATATGTTTTATGTATACGTGTATTTGTATTTATGTATACATGTGTAGCTATATGTGTACACATGATTTACATATGTACGTATATATGTATATATGTGTATTTGTATATGTGTACATATATATATATATATATATATAAATGTTTTACATGTATGTGTACATGTGTAAATACTGTATGTTTGTACATGTACATGTATGTGTATATGTGTAAATATTGTATGTTTGTATATGTACATGTGTACATATTGTGTGCAAATTTATGATTACATGTGTATATGTGTACATGTATTTCATATATTTAATTGTATGTGTATGTGTATACGTGTACATATATTTTATATTGTGTACATATGTTTTATATGTGCCACATATGTATGTATATTTGGGTGCATATGTTTTATGTGTACGTGTATTTGTTTTTATGTACATATGTACATATGTTTTAAGTGTACATGTGTAGCTATAAATGTACACATAAAAACATATGTGTATGTAAATATGTATGTGTACGTATTTATGTGTGTACACAATATAGTTATATATATGTTTATATGTATCATACTTTTTTAGTTTTAAAATACAGTATAAAAACTAAAAACTATAGTAATATGGATATCAAATTGTAAAGAATATTAAATCTTGATAGATTCTAAAATTTTAATTATTGTTGCTAAAAGAAAATATTAAATATATGTGATTATAAGAAAATGGAAAAATGTATTAATATAAAAAAAAGGAAAAAGAAATGAGTATCGTGATTACGTACAAGAGGAGAGAGGGTATTCGAGTTGTACTTAAGAAAAGGGTATTTCGGTAAAAAAAATAGAAAGTGTTAAGTCAACAAATGAAAAACGAAATGTGTTAACAAACAAAGGCATATCGAGAAAAGTGTCAAACCAACAAATTATTCCCTCTTTTACGTATAAATCACTAATCTACTATCACTTGATTAACACTTTCTAACCTAAAATGATTATCCTATCCCCATCCCGTATACTTCTCAACAAAAAAAATGTGGAAAATTTATGAACATTTAATAAAATTATAGATAGTGTTAATCAAGTGATAGTAGGTTAGTAATTTATCTTTGTTAAGGATATGTTACAATTATGAACATGATAGACAATTGGTGAGGATCCAATTTCTTCAAATGTAGAATTATCTTATATTTCACTTGGCCATCTATAAACGTTTTAAATTGACGGAATTTCAATGAAGCGTGTGATTGGTTTGGACTATGGACTTCGATTTTGAATGACTTTGGTTATCAAAATACACAAGAAAATTTTGACAAATACTATTTTGTGATTGCTTTCAACGTATAACTATTGTCTTATGTTTTTTATATTAAAAATCACATTTACAATTCAGCCTAGAAACCTTCAACTTAATAGTGTTATATATATTAACATGTAAATCCGAACCTAATCAGAAAATTGATTTTTGCTGCATTTACAAATTGTAGTTGTAGGGGTCGGATTTCACCTTTAAGAGATCGATGTAACGACGAGAACGATTCTGCAAGAAGGCTTGAAGAAATCATAAACGGGCTTGTAGAAGCCCATAATATTATTAAATCCATAATTAAAATGGGCTTAATAATAATATGGGCCAAAAGTTATTTAAATGTTTAATGGGCCTGACCCAAATGTATTATTAGCCCTAGTGTAAAAAGCTATAAATAGCTCATTGTATTCACCCTGAAAGGGTGCATATGTTTTATGTGTACGTGTATTTGTTTTTATGTACATATGTACATATGTTTTAAGTGTACATGTGTAGCTATAAATGTACACATAAAAACATATGTGTATGTAAATATGTATGTGTACGTATTTATGTGTGTACACAATATAGTTATATATATGTTTATATGTATCATACTTTTTTAGTTTTAAAATACAGTATAAAAACTAAAAACTATAGTAATATGGATATCAAATTGTAAAGAATATTAAATCTTGATAGATTCTAAAATTTTAATTATTATTGCTAAAAGAAAATATTAAATATATGTGATTATAAGAAAATGGAAAAATGTATTAATATAAAAAAAAAGGAAAAAGAAATGAGTATCGTGATTACGTACAAGAGGAGAGAGGGTATTCGAGTTGTACTTAAGAAAAGGGTATTTCGGTAAAAAAAAATAGAAAGTGTTAAGTCAACAAATGAAAAACGAAATGTGTTAACAAACAAAGGCATATCGAGAAAAGTGTCAAACCAACAAATTATTCCCTCTTTTACGTGTAAATCACTAATCTACTATCACTTGATTAACACTTTCTAACCTAAAATGATTATCCTATCCCCATCCCGTATACTTCTCAACAAAAAAAATGTGGAAAATTTATGAACATTTAATAAAATTATAGATAGTGTTAATCAAGTGATAGTAGGTTAGTAATTTATCTTTGTTAAGGATATGTTACAATTATGAACATGATAGACAATTGGTGAGGATCCAATTTCTTCAAATGTAGAATTATCTTATATTTCACTTGGCCATCTATAAACGTTTTAAATTGACGGAATTTCAATGAAGCGTGTGATTGGTTTGGACTATGGACTTCGATTTTGAATGACTTTGGTTATCAAAATACACAAGAAAATTTTGACAAATACTATTTTGTGATTGCTTTCAACGTATAACTATTGTCTTATGTTTTTTATATTAAAAATCACATTTACAATTCAGCCTAGAAACCTTCAACTTAATAGTGTTATATATATTAACATGTAAATCCGAACCTAAACAGAAAATTGATTTTTGCTGCATTTACAAATTGTAGTTGTAGGGGTCGGATTTCACCCTTAAGAGATCGATGTAACGATGAGAACGATTCTGCAAGAAGGCTTGAAGAAATCATAAACGGGCTTGTAGAAGCCATAATATTATTAAATCCATAATTAAAATGGGCTTAATAATAATATGGGCCAAAAGTTATTTAAATGTTTAATGGGCCTGGCCCAAATGTATTATTAGCCCTAGTGTAAAAAGCTATAAATAGCTCATTGTATTCACCCAGAAAGGGGATTATAATTTTCGCATCAAAAGGAATAAAACTCTCTTAACAGCAAACGCAAACGCAAATATTTACATTCTTCTGCATTGTGATTTACTCAGGAGTCTCGCATTTCCTCAACAACCCTACGAATTCAATTGTTCGAGTCTCGACTCCTACAATTTGGTGCCGACTAAGGGGAACATCAAGACATTCTTACACAAGATGATCACAGTGCAAACTACGCAAGCAAAGATGCCCAAAGACGACAGTCAACAACTCACTGCCGAGGAGCAACGCATCGCATCGCTGAAGAGCAACGCATCGCCAGTCAACAGAATCGCAACAACACCAACGACGGATCGAGAGACGACAACACTGGAACTGGGGAAACGACAAACAACACACTGATTGTTCCTGACACTCCAACAACAATAGCCACAACAGTGACGTCTAAGTTCCTCACTGGTATGAAGACGATGCTAGAGACACTACTCAAGAAGACAGAGGAGCAAGAAAAGACCAATCAAGAACTACGCTTTCTCGCAACAACGAATCGGGTCGGCAACAGAAGAGCAGGTATGTTCAGACAACCCGCGACACGCATAATTCTGACGTCTCTGGATTTTGTAACTCCAATAAGGCCACCAAGAGGACATCGTCAACCTCTTCCTCCGCCAACCCCGCAACGCGAGCAAGGCACGACTGCCCAAACTGAAACTAAGCGGCCAAATGTCACAGCAACTGCGACAAATAATTCGAAGAACCTGAGAACTGAATGTAACACAAGGAACATCGCTACTGGAAGAGCGACAACAAACGGTGAGCAAAGCAACGCCAACGCCGAGCAAGAGCAAGGCTTCGACGACGAAGAAGACGATATAACCTGGTCAGAGCAGTCCGAGTTCGAAGAGGAGCGACATGCAGTTTTCCAGGCTCAGAAGGCTGAGCTGGATGAGATGCGACGTAGCATAGAGCGAGCGGCTTCCGAAATGAGGGACGTTCGGTCCGAGCTGCACAAGGCAGTCAGCAAAGCACCTGAACTTGATCGAGTACTCGCGGAGGTCCAGAACACCCCTTTCACAAATCGTATCAGGCAAATAAAATTCTCCGATCCAGGACGACTCAAAGTGCCTTTCTACGAAGGCAAAACGGATCCATCGAAACACTTGACGACATTCATAATTGCGCTAGGACGAGCTAACTTCAGGGAAGACGAAGAAGATGCTGGGCGCTGTCTTCTCTTCGTGGAGCACCTTAAGGGAGCAGCACTTCAATGGTTTTCAAAGCTGGAAAGGAACTCCATTGATAACTTCAAGCAGTTGTCTGCAGCATTCCTGAATCACTACGCCATCTTCATTGAACCTGAAACATCGGACGCGGATCTCTAGAATCTGCAACAAGGACATAATGAAACATTAAGAAACTTCATGGAGCGCTTCAAGACGGTGCTATCTAAAGTGGAAGGCATAAGTAATAAGAATGCGCTCGAGGCGCTCAAGAAGTCACTACGGCACGACTCTGAATTTTGCCCAAGCTCAAGGGAAAACAAAGCCTACGCCTCACCCTCCACCTACTCAGAGTCAGCCACAAGCTAAGAAGAGTAACCAAGGATCAGGATTCGTGCATCACGAATCCAAGGGTGCCCAAAATTACCAAGTGGAAGCCCAAGGTTACAGCGGAGGAAGAGGCCGAGGTCGCGGCCATGGTCGAGGCCGCGATAGCTGGTCAAACACTTGGACAAGAGAATAGAGCAGCTTCAACGAAAAGGCATACTGCGAACATCACAAATCCTTTAGGCACTCAACGGCAAAATGTCACGTTCTTGGTTCAAAACTCGCTGTCGCGCTAGCCGCTAGGAAGCTTAAAGGCAACATCAAAATCAAGGACTTCGAGATGGAATCCAACGAGCAGCAACCTGCGCAAGGTGAGCAACCTGCGCCAAGAAGGAGAAACAATGAGCCAGCTGGAGGCAGAGCCCGTCAAGATATACTAATGATCATGGGAGGATCTCGTTACTGCTCGGATACTATAGCTTCTATAAAAGCCTACCAGCGGAGAACTGAAGTCAGCAAGAATCTATCCGAGCCGTCTAAGTTACCAAACGATGTAATCTCTTTCGAAGAAGCAGAAACAGCGGGTATTGACCGCCCCCATAACGACCCCCTGGTACTCAAGCTCATCGTAAACGAGTGCAACATGTCAAGCATCATCATCGATACAGGTAGCTCGTTGGACATCATTTTTCGTGAAACGCTCCTGAGGATAGATGTTGACCTCTCTACTCTAGAAGGAGGACTGAGGCCCGTTACCGGTTTCTCTTAAACAACTTTAACAATGGGGACCATAAAACTTCCCGTCGAAGCTGGCGGGATTAAAAAAATTGTAGAATTTTCAGTTGCTGATCACCTTGCCATCTACAACGTGATCCTAGGCACGCCCTGGATCTACTCAATACGCGCTGTGCCATCTACCTATCACCTCTGCCTGAAGTTCCCAACCCCAAGCGGGGTGAAGACTATTTGGGGATGTCATAGAGAATCTCGGAACTGCTTCCTCGTCGAGCACAAGCTCCATAATCCAGTCACAGAACCTAGTGCCAAGATACAGCGTAAGAAGATGAAGACGGATCGAGAGCCGGTTAAAGAGCTCTCTAAACTCTCAGCTTAACGTGGATCGCCTAGAAGAAACCCAGCCCACCTGCGATCCCGTTACCTCAGTCTGCATAGATGACAACCACCCAGAGAGATGCGTAGAAATCGGCGCTTAACTGGACCAAAAAATCAAGGATGACCTTGTCTCATTTTTGAAGAAGAACATCAACACTTTTGCATGGGCAGCAGAAGATATGCCAGGAATCGATATCAACGTGACCTGCCATGAATTGAATGTTGACCCAATTTTCAAACCTGTTAAGCAGAAGAGACACAAACTCGGGTTAGAGAGAGAGCAAAAGCAGTAAAAGAAGAGGTAGAGAGGCTCATGCGAGTCGGATCAATCACTGAGGTAAAATATCCCGACTTGCTAGCTAATCCAGTCGTTGTAAAAAAGAAGAATGGGAAGTGGAGAGTATGCGTAGACTTTACAGACCTCAACAAAGCTTATCCGAAAGACAGCTTTCCACTCCCCCACATAGACCGATTAGTGGAAGCTACAACAGGTAACAAGCTGCTGACATTTATGGACGCTTTCTCTGGGTATAATCAGATAATGATGCACCCAGATGACCGAGAGAAAACAGTGTTCATCAAAGATCGCGGAATCTACTGCTATAAGGTGATGCCTTTTGGCCTTAAAAATGCTGGAGCAACGTACCAAAGGCTTGTAAACAAGATGTTCGCGGAACAACTTGGGAACACCTTGGAAGTCTACATAGACGACATGCTCATCAAATCGCTAGAAGAAAAAGATCACGTAGCACACTTGGAAGAGTGTTTCAAGCAGCTAAATTTGCACAACATGAAGCTGAATCCGACAAAGTGCATATTTGCAGTCACTTCCGGCGAATTCCTAGGCTACTTAGTAACCCACCGAGGCATCGAAGCAAACCCAAAGCAGATCGACGCACTTATCCAAAATGCCTCACCAAAAATGCAGAGAGAGGTACAACGGCTCACTGGACGAGTAGATGCCTTAAATCGGTTTATTTCGCGTTCCATAGATAGATGCCTGCCTTTCTACAATAATCTTCGTGGAAATAAGAAGTTTGAATGGACAAAGGAGTGCGAAGAGGCATTCCAACAACAGAAAGGTTACTTAGCAAGCCCGCCTGTGCTCGCAAAGCCAATAGTAGGAGAACCTTTGTTTCTCTACACCGCAGTTTCCGATACTGCAGTAAGCGGAGTGCTAATTTGTGAAGAAAGAGGCAAGCAGAAGCCAATCTTTTACGTTAGCAAAACTCTAACCGATGCCGAGACAAGATATCTACAAATGGAGAAGCTAGCCTTATCAGTCATTATGTCTGCAAGAAAACTGAGGCCATACTTTCAGTCACATTCAATCGTGGTCCTCAGCACCTTCCCTCTCCGCTCTGTCTTGCATAGCCCTAGTTAGTCTGGACGATTGGCTAAGTGGGCGATCGAATTAAGTGAGTATGACATTGAATACCGCGGGCGAACATGCACAAAATCACAAGTCCTAGCTGACTTTCTAATCGAGCTTCCGGAAGAGACAGTCGCTAAAGAGAGTCTGAACCTAGTTTGGCAACTTCATGTCGATGGGTCATCATCTAAATCTGGTTCGGGAGTTGGGATTCGCTTAACAACACCTGCTGGTGAAATACTGGAGCAGTTATTCTGCCTAGGCTTCCGAGCATCTAACAACGAAGCAGAGTATGAATCCCTTATAACCGGCATGAGACTTGTGCACACACTTAAACTCGACCATGTTCACGCATTTTGCGATTCCCAGCTGGTTGCAAACCAGTTTAGTGGACAATACGCTACAAAGGATGAACGCATGGAAGCATACCTTAAAAATGTCCAGGAGTTGGCCGCGGATGAAGATTCCCACTTACTCGGATTCCTAGTGGCGATAACACCCTTGCTGATACCCTCGCAGTTCTCGCTTCAACCTCCGACCCTGAATTAATGCGAATCATCCTAGTGGAGTTTATAGAGCATCCAAGTATCCCTATTCCAGAAGTGGTTAACATCTTGACTCGATCTCAAGCAGCCAAGAAAGCCAAGGAGAAAACCACTGCAATGGCTTCTGAAGAAACTGTCGCTAACACAGAAGTCCAGGAAGAAGCAGATAGTACTCTGATAAGCGAAGTCGAAGAAAGCGAGCCTCTACTTGACAGGCGATGAGAGCCGGATTATGAGGTGGACATAGAAAATGACTCAATCGACCCTAGTGAAGTTGGACCCAGCAGTCCTTTAACTGCGCCTCAAATCGACCAGGAGGTGGTTGCCATGGATGAAGATTCCCACTCCCCTCCAGATAAAGTCGATGCCAACGCTAACCCCTCCGAGGCAAACGAAGCAATTGCAATAGAGAAGATTCACCTGAATCAGAATATGGTTGCGATACACGCTGGCTTGAGAACATTCGCAGATACGTTGAAGATGACATAAAACCAACCGATAAATAAGTGGCTTGCAAGCTGAGAGACCAAGTAGCCAGATACATTCTATTAGATGGCAATGTATTAAAGTGGAGCTTGTCCGGTCCGCTATTAATCTGCGTTGAAGGAAAAGAAGCTAGCAAAATCATGGAGGAAGTTCACAGCGGCTCGTGCGGCAATCACTCAGAAGGACGAGCACTAGCGCTAAAGATCAAGCGCCACAGGTACTACTGCCCGACAATGATCAAAGACTGCGTCAAGTTTTCAACCAAGTGTGACAAATGTCAACGCCACGCTCCCAAAATCCATCAACCAACGGAGATGCTGTCATCAATCACCTCTCCTTATCCATTCATGAGATGGGGTATGGATATTGTTGGCCCTCTGCACCCTTCAAGGCAACGATGATGGCTGCTAGTGCTGACAGACTACTTCTCGAAGTGGGTTGAGGCAGAGGCTTTCATCTCTATAAAAGACGTGCAGGTAGAACATTTTGTGTGGAAAAACTTTATCTGTAGACATGGTGTTCCTTACGAGATCATCACATACAACGGATCACAGTTTATCTCGGGACGTTTTGAAGGGTTCTGCAAAAAATGGAAGATACGCCTTAACAAGTCTACTCCGCGGCATCCACAGGGTAATGGCTTGGCAGAATCAACCAACAAAACATTGATTGCTAATCTCAAGAAGCGCCTCGACGAGAAGAAGGGCCGTTGGGCCGATGAGCTAGATGGTGTCATCTGGTCTTACCGCACTATACCCAAGAGGTCACCGACAAACAGAATGCGTCATTCCAGTCAAAGTACAGTTTCCAGGAGTGCGACGTAAGCTGCTATCTCAAGAAGAAGAAGCAATCAACCGTCTCCTCCTACTCGACGAGCTAGACCTAGTCAACGAGCGTCGTGACCAAGCATTGACTCGGATTACCAACTACCAGCACTCAGCGGCCAAGTACTATAATTCTAGAGTGCGCATCCGACGTTTTTACGAAGGAGACTTAGTCTTGCGGGAAGTCTTCCAGAACACGGCAGAGCGCAACGCGGGTAAACTAGGCGCAACCTGCGAAGGACCTTACAAAGTTATTAAGGTAGTTAGACTAGGAGTCTACGAAATCGCCACCATGGAGGGCACTCCCATTCCCAGATCCTAGAACGCAACTCACCTGAAGAAATACTATCACTAAGTATTTAACTTGAACTACGAGGCAGCTTGATCCCTGCAAAGGGTACGTAGGCAACTCGTCTTCGGATGAGTTCAGCTGCCCCCCCCCCCCCCCCCCCCCCTTACTTAAAAGGGGGGGGGGGGAGGGAGTGGGGTACGTATACTCGTATACTCCCACCTCTCTCACTTGGTTTTTTCTGGAAGAAAAATTCAAATAAAGCAAACTTAACCAAACAAATTTGCTTATAACACAGTCTTAACAGAAACAAACTTCTTCACAAACAATCTTTGTTTACATCCCCCGGGATGCCGTAAGTCTTATCAGAAACAGACATAACACCTCGCTGCTGGCCACAACGACGGTTTACTTCGCAAACTTCAGATCTGACTTTTACATCCTTAGCAGGATCGCACAGCGCGTTATACAAATACATAATGTTCGTTATAGGAATGGATGCGTTAGAGGAACGCGTGTCTGTAAACCCAAATGATCATTTCAGAAACCCAACTTAAAAAGCGTTGGTCAGCTCACTAGAGAATTTTCGCTTAAGTGGAGCAGAAGCATTAGTAGAAAATGCACCCGTAAACCCAAGTGTTCATCCAAATTCCAACAGTCTAAAACGTTGGCCTTAACATAAAAAAAATGTTATTACAGGTTTAGGAAAGTTATAAACAACCTTTCTGCAAACTGTGGCGAGAAGTAAAAATGCGTATCATATCATTATGAAGAAATCAGGTTCAGAACAAAGCAAAGTAAAGTGCGAAAAGGGCAAACACCACCAAACACTAAAAGCAAAAAAACCAAAAGTAATTTAAGGCAAAATCGCCTCAAGCTCCAACAACGATCTCCTCAACTTGACCTGTTTCAACCTCGGTCTCAGAGTCTGACGAATCCTCATCACTAGACGAACTAGAAGAACTCGAAGCCGGATGAATCACCTGGCAAATAGGATCCGCTGCAACAGGAGCCCCTCCACCAGATCTTGGAGTCTTAAGGATCTCCTCAAGTTCGCGCATATGCTTCCCAAAAATCTCCTCCGCCTGCGATAAGCCTTCCTCCTGTTTTCTAAGTTCAACAAGCTCCTCACTAAGATCGGGGGCCTTGTCACTCTGAAGCAGCCTCAAAAACTCAATGTTGCTCTAAACTTGGATAAATTCTAACATATCAGTCCAGGGTTTGTCGTTGAGCACCTTAACCTTCTCTTTCGCTCGCCCCATCCTCGACTTGTACTCTGTTGTCAGCTCGTGCTTCGCCCGATCAACAGCTTTCTGAACGGCTGCATCTTCTAAACGAGCAGTCAGACTAGAGACTTCTTGCTGTAAGCATCTCCTTTCAGCTTCAGACTCTGAAAATGTGCCATCTATCTTGCGGCACTGATCCTCAGTCTCTTTCACAGCAGCTTCCAAGGTAGCAACTCGAGCCTCTGCTTTACGCTTTTGTTTCTTATGATCATCACATAGTTCCTGAACACTAGCAAGATGACGCTTCTACGAGGTGGCATCCGTCTCATATCCCTTGGTAAGCTCGTTGACCAAAGCAATGAACTGCCAAAAGGTTAATAAGTCAACGAAAGCGAAGCAAAATGGATAATACCGTAAAGTTCAACAGAGATACATACCGTCATGCCATGAAGGGCCACCTTTCTGTAGATGTCTCTCCTAGACATGTCTTGTGGAGGAGGAAACTCGTTCCCTGGGAACACAATCTTTGACATCATAGTCGCCGCCATACACCCGCTCCTAAATAAGTCTTCTGGACCGATAGCTTCCCTATTATCATTTCAAGGACGCTTGCGATTTGCATTCGAACATCGCGATGCTTCGGTGGTGAGTCATGACGATGATTGGAGTGGACAACAACGTTGCACTCAAGCTCAGGACGACGCGACTTAGGCGCATCAGTAGATCTAGCTCCTTGCGGGGCCCTCGTAGTAGTGCTCATTCTTTTCTCAGCATCTCTCTTCTCGCGTGCAGTTAATCTCTTCCCGTTGCTTGACATTTTTAGTGGAGAAGTTAGGAGTTGCGTTCCAAAACGATGAATAAGTGCTTCTCGAACACGGCGCAAAGTGAAATATTTTGTCCAACTGCACTTCTCGGTGATGAAATCGGCGCGAAGATCAAATAAATCTCTCGGGAACCTGTCAGCGCTGCTATAATCTGCAAAACAAAAAAGAACAAAAGGGTTAGAATTTGACTAACTTACAAACAAGATAGAGACTGTCGCCAAACTGAAAAAAATAATCATATGACGAAAAACAAAAACAAAAGACGCGACGAAGTCAACTACCACAGTGACCCCATCTCTTTCAAAGCCTAGGGTTACCTCCGACTGAATCACTATTTATTCGCACAAAGAAGAACTTTTTCTCCCAAGAGCGTTCTAAAGGAGGGAAGTCTTTGATGACGTGAAGATCACGTTTGCCGTCAATGGAGTAATGAAGTTTATCTTTGCGATCAACCTTTTTGATAATCAAAAGATTCAGCAGGTGGTCAACCCCAAGCTCGCTACCATTCTCGTAACTGCGAATCATGAGTCCGACTAAACATCGCATCCCTCAAGGTGTTATCTGAGAAATGACAAGGTGATTCTTCCAGCGATATTCGAGAATCGTGCGAGGGATCGGAAACCACAAAAAGCAGGTCCGAAAATATGCTTCATACACCATGAAGTGACCTTCTGGAGGATTATCAGCACGATCTTCCGAGATAGGAGTGGAAAACTTGACATCTGTAAAAGCATTGCAAAGTGCAAAAATGTCTGTTAAAGACATTGAAGTCGACTTTGAAGACTGATATGTTAGGTTTTTAGCCTAATTTACCCATGGTTTTGTGTTGCATTTCTTGTCTTTTTGTTTTCTTTTGATGTCTTTTCAGGTTCTACAATGCTTTGGAGCATAATTTGGAGCTGCTGGAGCTCTATGAAGAAAAGGAGAAGAATTGGAGCAAAAAGAAGAGTTTTCACTCCACCGAGCACCCGCTCGGTCCGAGCGAGCACCTGCTCGCACCAAGACACCAGAACCTAAACCTAATAAAGCTGTGGCCGCCGAGTTCATCTGATGGCCCACACGATCCCCAAGAGTTAATGAGTCAACATCAATCCCTTTTCATTAGGGAGATGATTGATTTTAATCATAAATGGGATTTCTTCTTATTTTCCTTATTTTGCCTTAAAAGATATTTTTAGTTTTTAAATGCTTTCTCTTGTATTGGAGGAGGATCTTCACCAGACTTTGAGCATCTTTTGTTCACGAAATAATCAGAATACTCTTGTTCTCTTTTTACGATTTTAATAAAAGTATTTGTTCTTGCATCATCACTTCCGACTCATTCACCGACCACCATTGAAGCTACTTGTCATTTCCGAATCATCACAGTAGTATCTTCTCAAGAAGAATTCCTAACCCTTATCCTTCTTATTCATTTCATTATGAGTTTCAAGATTATTATTGTTTCATTTGATTCGATCATGTCCGAGTAGTTCCATAACTAAGTTGGGATGTTTTCAATGGTGATCTAGGGTCTTTGTTGGTTGAGCCAAATAGGGAATTCTTATGTCTTCATCTCTAGGAAGTCTCAATGCTTAGGCTAAATTGATCGCTTAGTCTATGATCTCTAGGTTTAATCTATTCACCAAAAATGATATAGGTTGCTAGAATTACCTTTGATGAGCATTCGGTGGTAACCAAAACACCATTGATCGTTCCCATTGAATGTGAACATATTGAACCATTGCATTAAGGCTTGTTTACTTCATTACTAAATCCACTCGAAAGTGTAGGTATTTAGGCTGTAGACAAAGGTATTGATACATCGCCAAAAGCGGGGCAATACATATTTATGTTTGAGTTCTAGACCGCATTTAAATAGACCATGAATAGAAGCTCAACCCAAGTACCCGAAATCACCAAAGAATCATCTCGGCTTAGTGCCTTTTATCATTGTTTAATTACCGATTTTTATTCCAAGCACCTGCTCATTTACATTGAGCACCTGCTCACGTCAGTTTACAACTCATTTAATTTATCTTAGCTTTATTTGAAATCTATAGATTCATAGTGTAACCTTGGTCTCTGTGGATTCGATACCTTATATACTACTGCTTTTGCCTGTGCACTTGCAGCATTATTTTGGGTTAAAACTCGAGACTATCAAGTTTTTGGCGCCGCTGCCGGGGAACAATAGCGTTACCTTTGAATTTTGGTTTTATTTATAGTCTAAGAATTTTGCTAATTTTGTTTTTTGTTTTTGTTTTTGTTATGTTTCAGGTGTATGACCAGTAGAAGAACGAGGAGAAATCTGAACGAAGATCTAGTCAGTCATACGAACGAAGAGTTAGCTCGTCTCGAACGTCAGAATCGCCGCCGAGCACCTGCTCAAACCGATCGAGCACCTGCTCGCACAGAAAACATGGCAGATCAGGAAGCTATGAATGCTCAGTTACAGATTTTGAGAGATCAAATCACCCAGTTGCAAAGGCAACAGCCGCGGGGTCAGCCAACCATAGGGGATTCGGATAATCCCCATGCGTTTTATCAAAACCGTTCGGCCATTGTCATTCCGACCATTCAGAGACAAGATTACGAGGTCAAGGCTCAGTTAATTTCATTGGTAAAGCAGCATCTATTCCATGGTCTACCCGCTGAAATACCAATGGACCACATAGAGAATTTCGAGGAAATTTGTAGTACTACGGGTTCTAATGGGGTTCCAACCGAGTTCTTGAAGTGTAAGTTGTTCCCGTTCTCTCTCGCGGACAAGGCACAAAGATGGTTAAAGTCACTGCCGGCTGGTTCATTGAAGACTTGGGATGAGGCTAGATCCGCGTTCTTGGATCATTTTTACACGAAGTCCAAAACGGCCGCTTTAAGAAACAAGATTGCATCCTTTCAACAACACTCCGGAGAAGCTTTTGGAGAAGCTTGGGAAAGACTCAAGGAGTACAAGAGGGAGTGTCCTCATCACGGTTTCAAGGATGAGCAAATCTTGAACATATTCTACGATGGAGTCGATTGGGATTACCGTAATGCTTTGAATGCCGCAAGTAATGGAGACTTCATGACCAAGACTAAGGAAGGTGCATTTGAGCTCATCGAAAACCTTGCCTCAAGCTCCAACAACAAGGCTCCCGAGTACGATAGAACCAAGAAGGTCAATAGTGTGGACTCTCAAAAGATCGATGAATTAACCGCGAAAGTGAATTTGCTTCTACGAGAGACTCAAAGGCCGGTTAAGTTCATGGAAGAAGATGGGGCTGCCCCTAATGCTCAAGAGTTTGTGAAAGATCAAGAAGATGGTTTAGAAGAGGTCAACTATGTGAATGGCCAAGGGTACCAAAACCGAGGGTTTAACCCCAACTACCGAAGCCATCCAAACCTCTCCTACCGCAACACCAACGTGGAAAACCCCCAAGACCAAGTCTATCCGCAACAAGGGGGTACAAATCAGAAGTTCTACTCCAACAACACTCAAGGGAAGCAAATTGTGCTCAACCAAAATCAGAACCGGTTTCAAGCAACAAACCAACAACAAACCGTTTCCGCGCCTCAATCCCAACAAGATGATTTGAAAGGTCTCATTCATCAAGTCTTGGCCAACCAACAGCAGACGTCAACCGAGCTGGGCAGTAAGATGGACAACATGTACAAGGATCTCCATGCAAAGTATGAGGCCGTGACCGCATATGTAAAGAAGTTGGATACTCAAGTAGCTCAAACCGCCGAGGCTATTCAAAGACCGGTTGGTGCTCTTCCTGGCCGTGGTGAAGTGAACCCTAGGAAGGAGTATTCGCCATGCAATGCTTTTGAGTTAAGAAGCGGAAGAGTGTTGGCACAACCTACGGCCACAACCTCTCAAGTTAAGGCCAAGGAGAAAGTTGTTGAGCAACCGGCACAAGAGGATGATTTGGCAGAGAATGTGATGCATGAGGAGGCTGGTTCTAGCTCAGAAACCACACCAGCTACTGTTCCGATCAATCTGGAGAAAACACCCCAGCGAGCACCTGCTCAGCCGATCGAGCACCTGCTCGCTCAGAATGTTCCCGCTAAATTTCCAGAAGCTCAGACCGAGAGAGTCTATGTGCCTAAGATACCCTACCCAGTGCCTCCCAAGAGATCTAAGAAGGATTTGGAGGATGCTAAGTGTAAGGAAATGATTAAAGGCTTGGAGGTAAAGCTTCCTTTATCCGATGCGGTTCAAATGGTACCTTCTTTCAAACGGTACATGAAGGAGCTAATTTCTGGAAAAGTTGTGGAAGAGGAGAGTGTGATGATGGTTTCCAAAGAATGTAGTGCAATACTTCAGAGTAAGGTGTTGACTAAGAAAGGCGATCCCGGGAGGTTTGTGATTTCGGTAAAAATTGGGCCATGCACGTTCGCATGCTCACTGGTTGACTTGGGTTCAAGTGTTAATTTAATGCCTTATTCCGTTGCTAAACGTTTAGGTTTTACCGATTTCAAACCAACTAAGATCTCCTTGATTTTTGCAGATAGATCCACTAAACTGCCTGTAGGTATAATCGAGGATTTACACGTCCGCATAGGGGACACTCTAATCCCAACCGATTTCGTGGTTCTAGAGCTCGATGAAGAACCAAAGGACCCACTGATTTTGGGGAGATCATTCCTAAACACGGCGCGTGCAATCATCAATGTTGAACAAGGTATAGTCGACCTCCGTCTCGGAGACATGGTGGTACGGTTCGAGATGAGTAAGATGCTCAAGAGGCCGATGATAGATGGGCAAACCTTCGTGATCCACGATGACTCCGAGATGTCGGAAGATGTGGTTGAAGAGATCCTAGCAAAGGACTCTCTCGAAGTTGCATTGACAAAAGCCGAAAGTGAACACGGATTTCTAAGTGAAGACACCCAAGGATTTGCCAAGTTTCTGGATTCCAACACCAGAATAGAGAAAGAAGATGAGTTCCAGAGTCTGACCGAGGGCACAAAAAACGATGTTCTGCCAGATTCCCAGCGAGCACCTGCTCGCTCCGACCGAGCACCTGCTCGGACCGAAAACCAGAACATCACCGGATCATGGAGCGAGCTGAAAGCTCCAAAGGTAGAGTTAAAAACCCTCCCAGCGGGGCTCAGGTATGCATTTCTAGGTCCTAACTCTACATATCCTGTTATAGTGAATGCAAAATTGAATAATGTTGAGATCACTTTGCTTTTGTGTGAGTTGAGGAAATATAGAAAGGCCTTGGGATATTCGTTAGATGATATAACCGGTATATCTCCCGACTTGTGCATGCACCGAATTAATCTAGAGGATGAATCGATGACTTCTATAGAACATCAGAGACGGTTAAACCCGAATCTAAAGGATGTTGTAAAGAAAGAGATAATGAAACTTCTAGAAGCTGGTGTGATCTATGCTATATCTGATAGCAAATGGGTAAGTCCGGTGCATGTTGTACCTAAGAAGGGAGGTATCACGGTAATTAGGAATGAGAAAAACGAATTGATTCCAACTAGAACGGTAACGGGTCATAGAATGTGCATAGACTATAGGAAATTGAATACTGCTACCCGCAAAGATCATTTTCCTTTGCCTTTTATTGATCAAATGCTTGAACGTCTTGCTAATCACCCTTACTACTGTTTTCTAGATGGTTACTCAGGATTTTTTCAGATACCCATCCATCCCGATGATCAGGAAAAGACAACGTTCACATGTCCATACGGCACATTCGCATACCGCCGGATGCCATTTGGTTTGTGCAACGCCCCAGCGACTTTCCAACGTTGTATGATGTCCATTTTTACTGATTTAATTGAAGATATTATGGAAGTATTTATGGATGACTTCTCTGTGTATGGGAGTTCTTTTTCTGTTTGTTTGTCTAATTTGTGCAGAGTATTACAAAGATGCGAGGAGAAGCATCTAATGCTGAATTGGGAAAAGTGCCATTTTATGGTCAGGAATGGGATAGTACTTGGGCACCGGATTTCAGAGAAAGGGATAGAGGTTGACAAGGCTAAGATAGAGGTCATGATGAGTTTACAACCGCCTACTACGGTCAAAGGAATCCGAAGCTTTCTAGGCCATGCCGGGTTCTACCATCGTTTCATCAAAGACTTCTCCAACATTGCTAGGCCCCTCACTAGATTGCTGTGTAAGGAAGTCAAGTTCGACTTTGATAGAGAGTGTTTGGCTGCGTTTCATACTATCAAGGGTGCCTTGGTTAGTGCACCAATAGTCCAACCACCGGATTGGGACTTACCGTTTGAGATTATGACGGATGCGAGTGATTTTGCTGTGGGGGCTGTTCTTGGTCAAAGGAAGGACAAGAAGCTCCATGTGATATATTATGCTAGCCGGACGATGGATGATGCTCAATGTCGGTATGCAACCACCGAAAAGGAGTTATTGGAGATTGTCTTCGCCTTTGAGAAGTTTAGATCATACCTCGTCGGTTCTAAGGTAATTGTTCACACCGATCATGCTGCGTTGAAGTACTTGCTGACCAAGAAAGATGCCAAGCCTAGGCTATTGAGATGGATACTTTTGCTTCAAGAGTTTGATTTAGAGATCAAGGATAAGAAAGGATCCGAGAATGGGGTTGCTGATCATTTGAGTAGGCTTCAAGTTGAGGATGAGACACCTATGGAGGATAGTCTGCCAGATGAGCAAATTTATTCGATCTGCGAAAAATTTCCAGAAGTTGAGCGAGCACCTGCTCGGACTGACCGAGCACCTGCTCGGAAGATTTTTTGTGGAATTATCCAGAATGCCCGACCTTCGATTTTCCCTTGGTTCGGTGACTTTACTAACTACTTGGCAGCCGATAAGGTTCCGGAAAACCTAACGGGAAGCCAAAAGAAGAAGTTTTTCCGAGATGTTAGACGATACTATTGGGACGAGCCGTACTTGTACAAGCAATGCTCGGATGGGCTGTATAGAAGATGTGTTTTGGAGGAGGAAATCCCTGGGATCTTGCACCATTGTCACGGTTCATCTTATGCCGGACACTTTGCCACATTCAAGATGGTTACAAAAGTGCTACAAGCGGGTCTTTGGTGGCCAACGATGTTCAAGGATACGAATAGGTTTGTTGCTCGATGTAACGCGTGTCAAAGGCAAGGGAACATCAGCAAGCGCAATGAGATGCCTCAAAATTTCATCTTAGAAGTAGAGGTTTTCGATGTTTGGGGTATAGACTTCATGGGACCGTTCCCTTCCTCCTATAAGAACAAGTACATACTTGTAGCCGTTGACTATGTTTCCAAGTGGGTCGAAGCACAAGCTAGCCCGACTTGTGATGCTGCGATAGTTACCAAGTTGCTCAAGACGGTGATTTTCCCTAGGTTTGGAATTCCGAGAGTTGTGATAAGTGATGGAGGTTCACACTTCATTAACAAGGTTTTTGAGAACTTGTTAAGGAAGAATGGAGTCACACATAAGGTAGCCTCTCATTATCATCCTCAAACTAGTGGACAAGTAGAGGTCTCCAATAGAGAGATAAAGAGTATCTTGCAAAAAACAGTTGGTACAACGCGTAAGGATTGGGCGAATAAGCTAGATGACGCTTTGTGGGCATATAGGACAGCATATAAGACTCCGTTGGGGACAACGCCTTTTCATTTGGTGTATGGGAAGGCATGTCACTTACCGGTAGAATTGGAATACAAGGCGGCATGGGCTGTCAAGCGACTTAATTATGACATCCTTAGTGCATCCGAGAGGAGATCCATGCAGCTGCATGAGTTGGAAGAAATTAGGCATCTCGCCTATGACAATTCCCGAATCTACAAAGAACGGACCAAAGCTTACCACGACAAGAAGATTATCCCTCGAAACTTTGCTCCTAACGATCAAGTTTTATTGTTTAACTCTCGTTTTAAGTTGTTTCCAGGGAAGCTAAAGTCGAGATGGAGTGGTCTGTTCACCATCAAAGAGGTGAAACCATACGGGGCCGTAGTGTTGCTAGACACTAAAGGAGGTGATTTTGTTGTTAATGGTCAACGTCTCAAGCCATACCTTGCGGATACATACGTGGGAGAAGTTGAATCAGTCACTTTTAGTGACCCTCCTCGAGCCTAAAGGGTTTCCAAAGTCGAGCTAACGACTTAAAACAAGCGCTTGGTGGGAGGCAACCCACCGGTAAGGATTTTTGTATAAATTTTGAATTTTAATTCCTTTTATTACTAACATTTCACTTGTGATTTCAGTAATTACATTCTGCGAAAAAGTGTAAAATTGCACCGAGCACCTGCTCGGAAGGAGCGAGCACCTGCTCGAAACCAAAACGCAGCAATTCTCTCAGATTAGCAGAACACAAAAAAATAAAATAATAAAAAAATATAAAAGAAAAAGAAAAGCAGAAAAAGATTTGATTTATTTCTTCTTTCCTTTTTATTTTATTTACTTTTATTTTCTTTCATTCTTTATTTCCTTTTCAATTTTTGCCAAAAACCCTAACCACTCATTTTTCTTCCTTTTTGCAGATAAAGACAACTTTTTGGTCTCCTCCTCTTCCCCAAAACTGCCGAGCATCACCACTCCCCCATCTCCCTTGAAAACCGCAACTCTTCATTAACTCAACCTCCATAAATCCCCATCTCTACCACTCTCCAAGACCAACCACTCACCATAACTCTCTCTCACCGGAAACCACTCAAACTCTCAAGCTCCCAAACCGCTCAATTCTCTCTCAATCTTTCAACCTCTCTCGCCGCCG
The DNA here is from genome assembly GCA_963576765.1 of Draba incana. Classification (NCBI taxonomy): domain Eukaryota; kingdom Viridiplantae; phylum Streptophyta; class Magnoliopsida; order Brassicales; family Brassicaceae; genus Draba; species Draba incana. Next base: position 21,061,461 of record OY755206.1, read on the forward strand.
CTCAAGCCCTATAACAACCGAGCATCTGCTCACTTGGCTAAACCACAAAACCACCGCCACATTCCACTATCTCCTCTCCGAAACCAAACCTTAACACTCGGAAACCTCTCTCCGCCTCTTCTCATTCACCATGGCTCCAAAAATCAAGTTCTCCAACAAGGAAAAAGGCAAGGGTAAGGCCTCTACCTCCGCAACCGCTTCTCCACTCACCTTTCCATGGCCTAGACCGGAAGGCGAACCGTTTGAAATTGACCGAGCCGGACTCCCAATGTCCTCACCAGACTCTTGGGACGAAATCGACGCCTTCTACTACAACCAACTCCTCCAAGTTGACCTCGAACCTACTCGGTTCATGTGCGATAGAACATTGGTCGAACTTGGTCTTCAACAACAAGTGAGGAGCATACTCTACAATGCTCGTTGCATGGCCTTTGCTCTAGAGGAAGATGTGCTCTATCCCGATCTCACTAGGCAATGCCTAGCAACCGCCACTCTCTCATACGCAAACCCCAACAAGCCTTTATTTGAGGAGGCCACATTCTCTTTCTTTGCTGGAGGAAAGAGGTACGCTATCTCCATGCTCGATTTTTGCATAGCGTATGGGTTCTATGAGACGGACACGAAGCTATCGAGTCCGAAGAGATTCCAAGAAGCCAAAACCTTTTGGGGACTAATCGCTTTGGGTGACTACTCCTCAAACTCGGCGAGCCAAAACCGCCTTCGCCACCCCGCACTCCGTATCGTGGCAAGGATATTGAGCAACATGCTCTTTGGAAGACCCGTAGGTAACAAAGTTCACACCGATGAATTATTGTTGTTATTGTTGGGTTGTGGTCCTATTGTAGGTGACGGAGACTCGAGCCAATTTGAGAAATACCGATCCAACTTGGGTATACGTTTCGCGGAGATGATTTGTGCGATCAAAGATAACACAACCGCAACAAACAAAGGACCAAGGACGGAGCGTATTGGAAGCTTGCTCACACCGCTATTCCGCAATTTAAGGGTGGATCTTTCTCCATATTCCTACGTCCCGGAGATGAAGCGCATTGATATGGAGCACCTGCTCCTTTCCAAAATCATCATCAAACCGTCAACTTACCAATTCTTCAATGGAAACGGTGAGGCGAGCTATGTGGAGCTGCCCAACTTGGAAATCACGCAACTCTCTTCCCTTAATGATCTTGCGTTTAACCCTCCTCCGCACTACTTGGTACCAAACCCGAGCCGACCCTCCTCCGCTTCCCGCCTGAGCACATCACGTCGAAGCACATCGAGGCAACCTCCAATTGACTCCGAGGATGCTGGTCCTTCGGTTCCTCGCCTTGCTCTTCCTTACCATGACACACCATCACAAGGTGAGTTTGATCTGCCTCCGATTAATGATGATGCTAACGATGTTGAGTACAGGAGGTGGATGATCCAATCCACTAGGAAGAACAACAGCCTCCTTCAAAGGCTCATGCAGGCACTGTCCAGAGGCTGCTGCCAAGTTCCAGAAACTGAACCCCAGCGAGCACCTGCTCGTTCAGAGCGAGCACCTGCTCGCTCACATTCAGACTCGGACCAGCCTGCACGACGAAGGAGGAGGACAGATGACGATGGAGACAACGCTACTTCCAGGTGATATCCACTTTCACCCTTCTATTTTCATTGTTTATACCATTTTCGTTTTATTTTGATTTTTATTTGAACTTGTTTTAATCTACTCTTTTGGCACTTTTCTTTCACCGAGACGGTGAAAGTTAAGTCCGGGGGAGTGGATTAATGTTTTAATTGTTTTTGCTTTGAGTCTTTTGCACTTAAAAAAAAAAAAAAAAAAAAAAAAAAAAAATGCATATAGTTTCTCATGGCATAAACATTTTTATTATCTTTTTCATGCTAGGATCGAGTCTAGAGCATTTTAGGATTGCATTTGCATAGGGAGCAATGATGAAATTTCCTTGTAAAGATTCATTTTAGGATTCCATGATATGCCCTCATTAGAACTTTTTCGATGCATTAACAATCATGAATTAGAGGCTCATCCATACTTGAATCTTATTTCTTTGAAAATCCCAACTCAATTGAAGCTTGCATGATCTAGATTCAACTCTATCAACTTGAACTTAAACTTGATTAATTCTTCTCACTTTTGGACTTTGAATCATAACTATGGATAAACACCTTACATTCAAATCATGTTTGCCTAATTTTTACCACTCTTTTCTTGTTTTGAATGGCTATCCCGATCTAAGTTCATCTTTTAGATGAGGATAGTACCACACCTTTAAACCCGACCATTTCATTCAAACCCTTGCATTTATTCTTTGAGTGAGGCCTTTTTCTTTGTGTTGCATTGGTAAAATCTTGCAAGCATTAGAGACGACAAGGCAAAGTTTCCATTAGGCTAGTTTCTTGAGTTTAAGACTAGTCTTAGGTGGGGTATGAAACCGATTTGGTTAAGCGTTTACTTGATTATCTTTGGGTTTGTGGTTAAGTGTGAAAAGAAAGAAAGAAGAAAGGATGAGTTCTAGGGAATAAGTTTGAAAAGAAAAGTATATAGCTCTAAGTGTTTAAAAGAAAAATGATAGCTTAGCATTCTCTTAGAATAAATCAAAAGAAGAAAAATGTGTTAGAGAATGCTAGGATAGAAAGAGCTAAAGTTAAGAAAAGAAATTCCCTAGGATTCGGAAAATCTAAAGAAGAAAGAGGAAGTTTGAAAGGTTTAGCCGAAAACTGGCTAGTGGTTTAACAAATGGGTAGTGAGAAAAAAGAGATGAAAGATTGCAACAATGGGGTTACGGGTAGAACTTTGGATTCCGAGCCTTGTATGCATCAATTGTCTCTTTTCTTTCTTGATTTTGCTAAATGTAACACTTGCATTTGAGAGTTAGTCACCAAAAAGAATTCGGACAGCCTCTTTACATCATCTAAAAGCCTTCTTCTACCGAGCCAAATGGTATTGATTCATTGTCCAATTGTGAGACCGCACCAAACACATTGATGAATGTTAAAGAGTTGAGTTTAGTTGATTGCATGCTTTCTTTTGAGTCTAAGGATTTGGAGTAATTATTTTGATAAGAGATGAGTATGGCGAAAGCTTCTTGAGTAAGATTTGTTGTGCATCGCATTAGTTCTCTTTAGGACATTTTGTTGAACCCTTCGATGTTTCTTTTGGATTTGAGCTCCCACCTTCAAACACTTCTCCGGATTTCTCTCTTCTTGTTTGCTTGCGGACAAGCAAAAGGCAAGTCCGGGGGAGTTGATATATTAGGTTTTTAGCCTAATTTACCCATGGTTTTGTGTTGCATTTCTTGTCTTTTTGTTTTCTTTTGATGTCTTTTCAGGTTCTACAATGCTTTGGAGCATAATTTGGAGCTGCTGGAGCTCTATGAAGAAAAGGAGATGAATTGGAGCAAAAAGAAGAGTTTTCACTCCACCGAGCACCCGCTCGGTCCGAGCGAGCACCTGCTCGCACCAAGACACCAGAACCTAAACCTAATAAAGCTGTGGCCGCCGAGTTCATCTGATGGCCCACACGATCCCCAAGAGTTAATGAGTCAACATCAATCCCTTTTCATTAGGGAGATGATTGATTTTAATCATAAATGGGATTTCTTCTTATTTTCCTTATTTTGCCTTAAAAGATATTTTTAGTTTTTAAATGCTTTCTCTTGTATTGGAGGAGGATCTTCACCAGACTTTGAGCATCTTTTGTTCACGAAATAATCAGAATACTCTTGTTCTCTTTTTACGATTTTAATAAAAGTATTTGTTCTTGCATCATCACTTCCGACTCATTCACCGACCACCATTGAAGCTACTTGTCATTTCCGAATCATCACAGTAGTATCTTCTCAAGAAGAATTCCTAACCCTTATCCTTCTTATTCATTTCATTATGAGTTTCAAGATTATTATTGTTTCATTTGATTCGATCATGTCCGAGTAGTTCCATAACTAAGTTGGGATGTTTTCAATGGTGATCTAGGGTCTTTGTTGGTTGAGCCAAATAGGGAATTCTTATGTCTTCATCTCTAGGAAGTCTCAATGCTTAGGCTAAATTGATCGCTTAGTCTATGATCTCTAGGTTTAATCTATTCACCAAAAATAATATAGGTTGCTAGAATTACCTTTGATGAGCATTCGGTGGTAACCAAAACACCATTGATCGTTCCCATTGAATGTGAACATATTGAACCATTGCATTAAGGCTTGTTTACTTCATTACTAAATCCACTCGAAAGTGTAGGTATTTAGGCTGTAGACAAAGGTATTGATACATCGCCAAAAGCGGGGCAATACATATTTATGTTTGAGTTCTAGACCGCATTTAAATAGACCCTGAATAGAAGCTCAACCCAAGTACCCGAAATCACCAAAGAATCATCTCGGCTTAGTGCCTTTTATCATTGTTTAATTACCGATTTTTATTCCAAGCACCTGCTCATTTACATTGAGCACCTGCTCACGTCAGTTTACAACTCATTTAATTTATCTTAGCTTTATTTGAAATCTATAGATTCATAGTGTAACCTTGGTCTCTGTGGATTCGATACCTTATATACTACTGCTTTTGCCTGTGCACTTGCAGCATTATTTTGGGTTAAAACTCGAGACTATCAAAGACTTCGGTCCTCTGCGCATCTGGTCTCTTTTAGTAGTCTGCGGAGTCTCCACTTCGGTATCATCAAACAGTACCAGAGCATTCTGGAAAACAGTGTCTCCTGAACCACCATCATCACTAGAAGACATATGCGCCGAAATGTGCCGTTACTGCAATAAAACCCGGAATTCAAGTCAGAAACTTCAAAATTCGAAACCAGAACAAGAACGTTGACCAGTTGACTTCTTTTGACTGTTGACCGGTTGACTGTTGACAGTTGACCGTTGACTAATGTTGACTGGAAACTAGGGTTTTCTCCAAACGCGATCGCCGCCGCCAAAGTAGTGTTTCTGCTCAAAATTGCGTTCCGCTGCTCAAAGTAGCGTTTCACTGTAAATCTCGTTTCCGTCACACTGGAGCTCCTCCTCCGTCGTGCATCAACGCCGCCCGGATCTCCTCCTCCGCCGCAAGTCTAGTTCTCTGTCGAAGGCTCCTCCGCCTGGTTCTTGAGTGGCTCTTGAAGACGACGATGCTCCACTCTCGATCTGTGGTGAAAGCGAAGGCATATGCGTGGAATTGAAGCTCCTCCGATGGTGACGAGTTGCGACGGTGACGGCAGTGGCATGGAGCTGCAGCGGTGGTGGCGACAAAGATCGAATCACGGCGGTGCAGATCCTCTTCCGCCGAGCTTGAACAGACGACGGCAAAGATCCACGACGACAGATCCATTAGCAACGGCAAAGATGGCGATGACGAACTTCGGCGACGGCGGATCTGAGACTCGATCTGAAGACGGCGGAAGTGCGTACGACGATCCCCCTAGTAGCTGCGCCACAGCGAAGAAGGCGACGGCGATGATCGAGACCGCGGCGGAGAGCTCCTGCGACAACGCACGGCGACGATGCGGCCGCAGTGTCGTCGACGGTGGTATGATCCCATCGACGACGGTTGAGCTGCGTAGTGGACAGCGGTGGCGACGGCTCAGATCCGGTATCGGACTCCGGCGAGTGATTCCGGCGGTGGCAGACCGGAGATGGGGAAGAAGGCACAACAGGATAAAAAAAAATTACAGAAACCCTAAAGACACTACAGGACAAAAAAAAATTTTGGAAAAGGGATTCCGAATTTTTTACCTTTTTTACTGAAGAAAAGCCAACTTGGTGAAAAAAATAGACTGCCTAGGGGGTCTATTTATACCAGAAGGGTCGCCAGAAATCCCTAGGGTTTTTGAGGAAAATTTCCTGAAACTTTCCTAACGGGCTTTAAAGTCCAATTAAATGAGCCCAATAACCTTTCCAGTCTATTAACCTCATTTTCGACAGCGCAAGCATGTTCAGGAAATCACGATAGCATCAACTCAACAAGGAATTACTGCAACTTCCAGAAGTCGCTAATAAGACGTCAACGCCTGGCTGCTTCACGGTCTATCGTATAGATCTCAAACTTCAACAGCTTATACCTTGGCATCATCTAGCTCGATACTACCAAGCTGGGGGGCTAACTGTAGGGGTCGGATTTCACCCCTAATAGATTGATGTAACGACGAGAACGATTCTGCAAGAAGGCTTGAAGAAATCATAAACGGGCTTGTAGAAGCCTAATTCAAGATAAGCCCATAATATTATTAAATCCATAATTAAAATGGGCTTAATAATAATATGGGCCAAAAGTTATTTAAATGTTTAATGGGCCTGGCCAAAATGTATTATTAGCCCTAGTCGAAAAAGCTATAAATAGCTCATTGTATTCACCCAGAAAGGGGATTAGAATTTTTGCATCAAAAGGAATAAAGCTCTCTTAACAGCAAACGCAAGTGTTTACATTTTTCTGCATTGTGATTCACTCAGGAGTCTCACATTTCCTCAACAACCCTACAAATTCAATTGTTCGAGTCTCGACTCCTACAGTAGTTAATTTTTGGGAAAATTGTAAAATTGCCCTACATTGGAAATGATTAAGTCCCAATACCACTTTCTTATTTTTAGCCATTTTTCCCATACTAGCCTCCAACAAATTTTCATAATTATAAATAATAGGTTTTTTAATTTTTAAAAAATCTTAAAATTGCAATAACATAAAGGTTAGTCATTTGTATTAGCAATAAAAAACAATTGTTAAAATCATGTTAAAAAAAAAAGTTTAAAGTTGCAATCTACACCTTTATGAATGCACTTTCTACGGCTACGACTCCGTAGCTTACTATTTCTGCCTAATTCACTTTAATCTACCAAGCGTAGATATGTTGTTCTACAACACGGTCAATGTTCTACATTTGCGTAGAATGTTGGTTCCACGGTTTGCACTGACATCTAAGGTTTGCGGAATAAACTTTCTACCAAACTTAGTATCTTCTACCGTTTCCGGAATATAGCTTCTACCAAAATCTCTATTATCTACGGAAAGTAGAATATGGTTTCCGGAAAATTAGTTTTTAAATTCCTTAAATTTAAGAGATAAATATTTAGTTTTCCTAAAATAAAATTTTACTATATTTTCAAAGATTTTCTTCAAGATACAATATTTGGACTCTTCCTGGTACGTTTTTTTTTTCTTCTTCTTCCTTCTTTCTTCTCTACGTCGTTGTTCTTCCTTTCATCATTCTGAATTTCATATTTTTTCATTTAATATGTTGCATATCTATGTGATATGTGGCAAATGGATATCTTGCGCTAATAATGGATGGAGTTTTGTTGTTGATGAAGGAAGAGGCGGTAGATTAGTCGGTTTGGAATCTACAACTAGTATTGAAGAGCTTAAAACGATGATTTCAGAGGATTATGGAATCGAGGGAGGCGATGTTGCGATCGAATTCAGTTTTCTACCAGGGGATTTCGCCAATAAATTAGGATCTCCTCCGGTTATCATCTCTAATGATCGTCAAGTAAGAAATTTTGTTGGATACGTAAGGAAGAAAACAGAGATACAATTGTGTGTGACATTTAAACGTATAGTTAACTTTGATTTGAATAAAGAGCCGGAGAAAGAGAAATCAGTTGATGTAGGCAATGCTATTGTTGACAAAAATGAAATCAAAGTGAGTCACGCTAAGCGTGATAATGAGTTTAAGACGATGACCATTGACGGTCATGTTAGTAGTGATGTTGGTGATGCTAGTGATGATGACTTAATATCTGAAAAACTAGGAGAAAAGAGTGACAAGGTAGTTGGACTATCTTTGGCGAATCTTAATGTAGTAAAGAAGTCTCAACATTTTGAAAGCAAAAAGGTTTTGAAGTCGATAATGGAAATGTGTGGTATGAAGAACGACTTTGACTACAAGGTTGTTGATTCTGATACTACACGTTGGATTATACAGTGCTCAAATAACCTATGCAATTGGAGGCTTCGTGCAATTAATGTGGCAGGGTCAAAGTATTTTGTTGTAACTAAGTATGTATCAAACCATACATGTGCTCTATCGAGCAAAACGAAAGTGGGAAAGACACCTTCTGCAAAAACTATCGGAAGGTTGATTATGCATAGATATGAGGGTGTGAAAGAAGGTCCTAAACCGAATGATGAGATCCAGATTATGCGTGCAGAGCATGGAGTCGAGATTCTGTATTCTTTAGCATTCGATGCACGTGAGTATGCTGTAAACATGATTAGAGGTATACCGAACAAAAGTTATGGTAAAATACCAAAATACTTGTACATGTTAAAAGCAGCAAACCCGGGTATGCATTATGACTTTGAAACTGATTCTGATGGTAGATTTAAGTATCTATTTGTGTCTTTCGGCCAATCTATTAGAGGCTTTCATAAAGCACTGCGAAGAGTTGTTATTGTTGATGGGACGTTTTTGAAGAATAAATTCAAAGGAGTATTACTTGTTGCTACAACACAAGACGGTAACTCTAACTTGTATCCAATTGCATTCGGGGTAGTTGATTCAGAGAACGACTGTTCGTGGGAGTGGTTTATGAGGCAGCTTAATGTTGTTATTGCGGACGACCGTGGTTTGTCTTTTGTGTCAGATAGACATTCTTCAATTGTGAAAGCACTTGAGAAAGTTTACCCTCAAGCTAGACATGGGATTTGCATTCATCATTTGCTGAATAATGTGCAAACACGAAGTTCTGGTAAGGGCGTGGTTGCTTTGGTTGCAGAGGCTTCAAAAGTATATAGGCCGGCCGAGTTTAAGGAGAAATTCGATAATCTTTGCAATATTAGTCCAACCATTGGAATATATTTAATCGAAGCTGACGTGAGAAAATGGGCGCGTTGTTTATTTCCAGGATTCAGATACGACATTAGGACAAACAATCCTGCTGAATCGATAAATTCTGCATTGCGATCACCTCGAGAGTATCAAGTAATTTCTTTGTTGGACAGCATCAGAGAAATGTTAACTAGATGGTTTCATAAGCGTAGAACAAAAAGCGCAAAGCATAATCAGCCTTTAACCATTAGAATTGAGAAAAAGGTAGCAAGAAGGATCCGGAAGGGCAAAACATTCAATGTTTATCCGATTAACGACCACCTATTTCTTGTTAGAGGCGATTCGATTGACTGCGTTGTTGATTTAAATGAGAGAACGTGTACCTGTGGAAAGTATGACTTGGTTAAAATTCCTTGCAGACATGCCATAAAAGCTGGATTATCTATTAAAAGGGAGCCACATACTCTTACCGATGAAAAATACACGACGTTGCTTGGCGAGTAGCTTATGAATCCATTAATCCGATTTCTGTTCCTGACGATTCATGGCGAGTCCCACAAGAAGTTGAAGTTTCCCAAGTTTTACCTCCTGAAACGCGAAGACAAGTGGGAAGGCGAAGGAAACGAAGATACGAATCAGCTGAAGATAAGATACGATCGTCACACAGATCAAAGGGGGCAAAGAGGAACAAGTGTAGTCGCTGTCGTACTGAAGGTCACAACAGAGCGACATGTGCTATGCCAATATAGAGGTGGTGTGATCTGGTTTGATTTTGTTTTCTCATTTATTTGTTGTTACTCTGTTACCTCTTGTCTCTCATGTTTTCTCTTGCTTGATTACGTTGGAACACTATAATTGTGTTTTTTTAGGGCGAAGAGACTTATACAATTGGTACGAGAGTTATTTGATTTTTTCAGTTATGTTTGAGATGATGAATTTGGTCCCAGACTTGATAAGTTTGGTAAATTTTCAAAACAGGAGCAGGATCAACGGAAACTTGCGGTCGGTTTTTAAAAAACTTTTTAATTTGATAAACTGATTAATAAATATATATATATATATAAACTTGGAAAGTACATAAATAATATTGTCGCATACTGGCTAAATAACTTCCCATACACATCGATTGACCCGAGTTCAAATATTATGGGAGCAATTTCCATTGTTTTTAAAACTTAGTCATTCAAACTGATATATGTATATATGTAAACATAAAACGTCAATGTAAAACAGTGTGGCCTACTGGCTTCATGACTCGCCTTGCTTACCAGTGGTCCCGAGTTCGAATCCCATCAGGTCGCTAATTTAAAATTTTTTTTTTTCCTTTTCTCGGATTGCGTTGGTTTAGATTATTGAATATTATTAACAATATAGGAGTTTAGAGTATCAGACATTCCAGTATATGTTTTGTTGCAAAGTTTGTATAACCGAAGTTTTTAGAGTTTAGGGTTTCAAGTGCGCATAAGTAATTTTTTCTTTTTAAATGTTTGATTTTTTGGTATTTAAAGTCATGAAAACAGTCATGAGAACTCAAACTTGAAAATTCAACATAAGAAAATCCAACATAAAACAAAAACCTAAATGAAAACACAAAGTCAATCAAACAATAAATGAAATGAAAACTCTAACTCTAACTCAATTAATCTCTAAGATGGTAGAGTCAACATACATCGGGGGAGGAACGTAGTTTAACCTCATGCCAATCAACACAGGATCATTCGCCTCTTTGAAAAGATCTGTCACTAGATTAAACCGAGCCCCTTTAATATTTTCATCATCTAACAATGAAAACAGTAGTCTTTCAAACCTGAACAATCGAAGACTTCTACTGCTCTACCTTTGAAACTAATGCATAAGGAAATCCAGTGATTATTTCCGATATTGACTGGAACATAGATACGATCAACATCTAATTCCCACACCTTTCCCGTACGTCCATGAGCAGGAAGCTCACCTTTAGCGTAAGCTAAGAGCACACTCTTGAATTTGAATTCTTTCTTATTGGCTACGAATTGTTTGTATGCACTAATGATTCGAACGCTGAACAAGCAGGTCATGAAACCAACGCGATCTGGTTTCCATTGGCGCAACGAAGTGTTCTCCTGGAATAAGTACATAATGGCATCCATATCGTGAAACATTGATAGTTTATTAATTTGAGTCAATCAATATTATTTTTAAGGTAATGTAATATGTTCTCCTAACCTCAGTATGAAGCCATTCATTAGGTGTTATGATTCGGTTTGCTACCTCCTTTGAAAAACAGGTTGGCCCAACATATAATTTCGGTGAGCTGTAACACCATTAAATATGTAGTAATTAGTTGTATTAGAAGTACACCTAATAAGATAAGGACAAAAAAAGCACTTACTCAAACGTCATAGACCAAGCTTCTAGTTTCTTCCAATCTTCATCTGCGTAAAAAACTAAAGGGGCATCATCAAAGTTACGACCAAAGTCCATTAATTCTTTATCGGTTAACTCTGGCCTTAACCAATCCATGCTTAATGGTTTTTGTGTTTCTCTACTATCACTCATGCCAGGTCGGACCGAACTCGGTGGAGCCAACGAGTCAGGTGGCGCTCTCACATTTGATTGCTCTGGTGGATCAAAACCATCAACAACTGATGCTTGAGATAGGTGTGCCAACTTCTTACGTAGATACTCTTGTGTGTCAAACCCACGTCATATAGATTCCCCAATGACCCCAACGACAGGTCATTGTCTATAATTGACAGTTTCTCGGCCTGCTAAGCGAGAAACAATAGTTAATAAACGTTCAAAAGAAAGATAGTGAAACATAGTACAATACAAAACATACGGCTACATTATTTTAGACTTAAACATAGTGAAACATAGTACAATACAAATGATACGATTACAAAGTTATGTCAACATTAAGTATGCAAACATTACATCTTGACAAACAAGTGACAATATAAGAAATCAAAAGAGAACAAGAATTACAGTTTTATTTTCTTAGATACTGATGTAGGCTGTTTTTACACAGGGCCATCAAAACCCCTCGTACGTTGTAGCACAAAGGGTTATCGTATCCACAGAGAGGTTTGATTGATACACTAGGATTGCAATGATCCATTCTTAAGCTAGAGCGATGCTTTTTACAGCTAAATAAATCTAAAAGAACTATGAAACAAGTGAAAAGGATGGTTTTAATTTACATTGTTCTCAAAGAGACGAGAGTTAGACCATTGAAATTCTTATAGGCAATGAATCGAAGATTATCACAACTGTAGAGGTTCTATCACGCACCGTTCTAGAACTCAAACACGAAAGTATAGCCAGCTAACTGTCGTTACGAAGGCTATCTATCTTTAAATACTCAAATCCCAAATTTCTTTGTGAATTCATCGAATCTAAAGAAGCAATTAGCACGAGTTCGATCGGTTCACAAAATCCTAAGCCAAAATTCCTTTGCGAATAAGTAATTTTGCCCATTTAGACTAGTTCAGGTTATTAATCCCACTGTCGTGGCTAACCAACAATCCTAAGATCAAGATTCTAGGTGATCAAGCCAGATTCAAGCATTGAGAACAATCTAAATGAAGAACTAACGGATAACCTCAACAGATCTTCGATTTTATTGATTTCTCATCAAAACCCATGAAACCTCCAAATCCTAACAAGTAATTTACTCAGAAATAGATGATGAAATCATAATAACTGAATAGAATTGCATAAAAGAGTTAGAGTAGAAGATACAAAGAGTTTGTAGGTGAAGAACACATGGATCTCCCTCCAAGATCTTCCAAATCTCTCTCTCTCTCTCTCTCTCTCTCTCTCTCTCTCTCTCTCTCTCTCTCTCTCTCTCTCTCTCTCTCTCTCTCTCTCTCTCTCTCTCTCTCTCCGAAATAGATCTAGTTTTAAGATAATATCTAGATAGTTTAGATATTTTTACAAAGAAAACTATTTATACAAGTGCCAAAATTAGGTCTGCAGGCCGCCTGTCGATCGACACAAAATAACTGTCGATCGACACGAGGGCGTCTGTGGAAATCTTCTGCGTCTTTAAAAACTTCTGTCGATCGACAGTGGATAAACTATGTCGATCGACAGGGACCTTTTAAAGGTCTCGATTCCACTTGTATCTCTTCCGCTCCAAAATGGTCCAAAATGCTTCAAATGTTACCATTAAGCTCCAAATGACCATTTCCTGCAAAACACTACAAAAGACACAAAAATACCAAAAATACTAATACAAAACCCGCTTATATCATGGTTAAAAACTGGTAAAAACCATGATATATCAGATACCTTCTTTTTTTTTGTGGCTGGATATGGTTCTCCTTGGTGACATTTGAGGGCTTCGTGCTGGTAAATGGTTCTCCATTACTTCTTGATAATGTAGCTTCACTCAATGCATCTTTCAAAATTCTCAAATCTGTTTGCATTTTCACAAAGCGGCCATCAAACTCTGCCGTAATCTTCTTCTCCATAGAACTTAGACCAGCGTCAAATAAACCTTGAATAAAGGTCTTCATATCTTCATTAAAATCCACATTTACCCCCGCGGAGCGTTGATACAGTATTTTCTACTTCCGTTCCTCTGCACCACTGTCAATGAACTTCTTCTTACCCCTTTTAGAACAGGAGAGAGAGCTTGGTTCTGATTTTGGAGTATTGAACTCAGCATCATTTTCAACAATGTCATTGTCTAATTCTTCATCCTCCTCCACATGCCGAGACAGAGAACCATGCACTGGTTCCATAACAAGCCAAATGTGGTCACTCTAGTTTTTTCCAGCACTAATCAACTTAAGCAAATAGTCCACTCTCTCATCATTGAATTCACCACTCCTTACAAACTCATGTGCCTGAATTATATCATTATTGCCAATAGAAGAGATGAAAGGATGCAAAACACCCTACAAGAATGTGATTTTAAAAAGTCATTATCCAAATATTTAAAGAAAGATATGAATTAGAGGGTTTTTCTATGTATAAAACTGAAATTATGATTGCTTACTTTTGATTCAAATAACGACTCTAGTTGTCTGATTGTTGCATAAGATAGCGTTCCATTTCCTGACCAATTCGAACATCTAGGAAATACAATGGTATCCTTCTGATGTTTTTGGCCCAATATTTCACCAAAGTCTGGAATAGCTTCCATTATCCAAAGCTGAAATGCGTAAGTGAAACCATCCAAAGAATAGCTCACCTTCCGTGTCAATTTCTTTCTCGCATCCTTTATCGTAAGGAGTAGATGATCAAAGCTTTCAAGACCCCATGGATAATTACGTAGCTTACCAAAATCCATCGCCAAACTTATGTATTTGTGTGGAATTACCACCTTCTCATCCATTGCCACTAACACACCAACAATTATGCAAACATACACTAACCGTAATCTATCAATACGCTTCCAATTCTTGACATTCTTTATGTGCTTTTTCATTATGTCCTGTAAGCAAATATTTTTCTCTGACCTTAACAAGTCACTCCAGAAACCTTTATCGTCTACCCTACCAAACACAACCCAAATCTCACGCAGCTTAGCGGTATCAATTTGTCTACACATGATGCTGTGTACCAATTTTCCTGAAAATCGGAGAGAGTTTTCATGGATGGCAATGATATGAGCAAACACCGGATCTGCCTTGACAATATTGTACTCATTTGGCAGCTCATCCGCCATCATCTTCAGAACTGAGATTTTGCAGTTGTTGTTGATCTTCCCTACCTCTGGTTCATGCCCTTCTCTAAAAATTCTTCTAGGCAACTCCATATCCATACCTAAAGAGAATCAAACAAAATCATATGGGGTTATAACACCAACAAACACAAGATACATCTATATAACAAAGCCTTAAAGTTCTAAAATCAAAAGAAAATATGTTTGAAGTCTAATACTCTTAAGCATCGTAATTGTGAATATGTAATTAATTACACACGTACACGCAAGATACTCAAACAACTCTTATTATCAACATCATCTTAAGAAGAATAAACCAAATAATTCTAAACACAAAATTGTAATCATAGGATAAAGTAGACACAAAAAGGTGAATCCATGGCAGAATTCATAATTCTTCTAAACCCGGTAAAAGGAAACGTGGATTGCATAAGGGAGAGAGAACAAGTGATTACCCAGAATGAAAAAAATCAAAATTGCGTTTACGATTGGAAACGAAACCCCCAAATCTCTCGTTTTTAGAACATGAAACCCTCGAAACAGTCAATTCACCAAAGAAGAACCGAAATTGAGGAAGATTTTATCATAAAAGTCTATAGTTGGAGGAACCATATGAAATTTCTCAAATGAAAAAGTACAATCGAAAAATCAAAACAAGTAACAAAGAAAGAAAATGAATATAAGTAATAGAGAAGATGACTGACCAAGTTGACCCGATAGAGTAGACAAATTTCGGTCACCGAATACCATGAGACGAGGCTGCCGTCATCGGAACAACTCTAGATGGTTAGAGTTCTTGTCAAAAGAAAAAGGAATGGAAAAGAGATTAATCACTTTGGTATTGACGTGACTTTAAAAACAATCCTATTATTCCATTTAAATTTATTTTCTTAATTACCCAAATTTATTCATTTCAGTAAATTAGAGGCCAAAATAGAATTTCTCTATAAATAAGTATTAATGGGACTTATCCAAGCTAAGAAAGTGGTATTGGGACTTAAAACACTTTGAGGGTAGGGCAATTTTAAAATTTTCTGTTAATTTTTTGTTTTAAACTAATATAATATTCATTTCATTTAATTTTGGATTCATTATATTATCACAAAAACTTAGACAAACATAAATGTACCACCAAAAAAATCAAATGGATTGTGGGCTAATGACGAGTACTCAAAGTTGTTTATTTGTTTGTTCTAGACTTCTAGTATTTTCATTGGATACTTTCTCTCAAATGAAAAAACAGTCTTTTTTTTCACACATGACTAAGGTTGGGCGTTCGGGTACCCGTTCGGGTTCGAGGCGGGTAGTTATGTTCGTCGGGTTTCCGTTTTTAAAATTATAAAACCCATTCGGATATAACGTATAATTAGGTCGGGTACGGATCGGATAGTAGCGGGTATCGGGTACCCGTGTTTTATGATTATACTAAAAAAATTAAAAATATCAAAAGATAAAAAAAAATATTCAAAAAACCAAGTCTTAAACACAAATTGAGTTTAAAAATGTCAAAGTTGACCAAATACCAAAATATGACAGTAAAAAAAACGGAAAAGAAATTCAAAACACAACCCAAATGTAGTAAATTTACTACTATATAAACACACAATAAATAAAGGAAACAAAAGAATAATAATTTTCAATCCGAAAGCACAAGGATCACGATCATGTAAGCCATAGGCAAAAAAAAAGAGATGAAATGAGTGTTTTAGGCTTAGGTTTAGTGATTAAAATACATAATTGTGTATGTGTATGTATAGATTCGGGTACCCGATCGGGTATTGGGTTTTAGCCTATCGGGTTCGGATACTCTAATGTTAATAAAATGAAACCCGATCGGGTAATTGACGATATCCGTACCCTACCCGTACCCTAATTTTTGGGTCGGATTCGGGTTTGGGTATCGGGTATGGGTTTTATGCCCAACCTTACACATGACATATCGAACAAATTATATGACGTTAGATAGAAGAAATACAACGTTTGACTGTCACACAACAAAAAGGTGGAGAAAAGGAAGAAGAAAGTGTTTCGGTCTTGTTTTATATACCTGCATCTTAGATTCTTAATTGACTAAAAAGATAAAAAGAGAATAATATAATAACGCTTGGTGTAGTAGACTATTACAAAAAGAAGAAATTATTTGATTTCATAAAAAATATTTCGATTGATAAACTGATAACGGTTCATGTTCAGGTGGAGACTGCATTCTAAAAAGCTTTGTAAATGGGTCCTTCTCATATATCATGAGTTTATAAATGGGTTGTAAGATCAGACTAAAGAAAGAATACATAACTAAAACACTTGAGTAAGAAAAAAACCGGTTTAAAAGACATTTCAGGAAGAATCTACAAGTGTTATATGGTCCACCTCCGGAGATAGATGGTCGCAGCATATTGGAACAGTTATGTGATTTTGGTGCAGAGCGAACTCCTGAATGTGGGGGTAATGGCCATCACCCCGTTGACGGTTGTGGGGAATATCACAATTGGCACAAGAAAAGTATTTTCTGAGATTTACCTTACTGGAAAGACCATCTATTGCGTCATAATACAGATGTCATAATACTGACGGAATATAATTTTTTCTAATCGGAGATAAAAAAAATTGATAAAAAAACCAAAAGCCGTCAGAAATCCGTCAGAAATTATGACGGATTTCTGACGGAATATAAATTTTTTTAAAATTTTGTCGACATGAGTCTCTGGAATCGGGACCGGTCGGGCTTTTAATGGGACCGGTCGGTCTCAATTCCAGGAGGTAAAAGTCTTCGATCCGTTGGCGCAGGTGCTCGGATAGGGAAAATCGACTTTTTGCTCCAATTTTGTCTCGTTTCCTCCAATGAGCCCCAATAAATCCAAACCGTGCTCGAAAGCCTCCAAGAACCTCAAAAGACACCAAAAATAACTTGAAAGACTCGAAAAACAATAGAAAACAATAAGTAAAAGAGGTTAATTTCCTACCACCTAAACACTTCGATCTCATCGTCGACCGTTCTGCCGCCGATTCAGGACCGATTCGGACCAGTTTTCCGATGTTGACAATCCAATTGTCAAACACACTCAACCACTCAACAATCCATGTAAGTTTTTGATGATTTTAAAGAGTTTTTATGGATTTGTTCTTGAAATTGTTTGTTAAAAATTTGGGAATAGTTAAATGTCCGTTTAAATGCATTATTCAACATGATTTCGTAATTGATTATGACATTTTTAGTCATTTATGAATGAACGGATTTTGGAATTTAGGTTATGAAAAAAGTAATAAAAAAACCCAAATCCGTCAGAAATTTGTCATAATTTATGACGGATTTCTGACGGGTAGTTAATTTTTTATTTTTCCTATTCGGAGAATGAAAAAATTAATTAAAAAACCACTATCCGTCAGAATTCTGTCATAAATTCTGACGGATTTTTGACGAAAAACCCTAATTTCTTGCCGCCTAAACACTTCGATATCATCGAAGACGCGGCAAAATCCGTCAGTATTTCCGTCGGAATGTTTTATTCCGTCTGAATTCCGCCGGAACCCCGTCGGCATACGCCATTAAAACCAGAGACTTCGTCTTCCCCGCAGACATAACGCACAAATTTTATTTTTCAATCGAGATTTGGCAGATTTCCGGTTGCTTCACCGCCGATTTGCCCCCAATTACACTATTTCTATTCCCCTTCCGTAAGACTATCATCAATTACCCGAAACATGTAAGTTTTTTATAATTTTGAAGAGTTTTTCAATATTTTTCTTGAAATTATTAGTTAGAAAATTGATTTTCATTGTGATTGTGATCGAAATATGAACGATTTCATAATGGTTTATGAAAATTTTATGCATTTAGGAAGTAACGGACTTAGGAATTCACATATTTAGGGTGTATGAGTTTGTTTGGGATTTATGAATTTAGGTATTAGTTGACTTTTCTAAATTTATAATTTTTGGGAATTTAGAAATTTTTAAATGTATGAATTTTGGATTTATGCTTATATAATGAATTTAACAATTTAGGGATTTTAGAAATTTTTACAATATTATGAAATTTTTATGAATTTTTGGAATTTTTTTATTTTGATTTGAATAAGTTTTTGTGGTTTTTAGGGATTTTAATAGATTTATGATATGATTAATATATAAAATTCTAAAATTTAAAAATTAAAAAAATATATTTATTTAAAATGTTTACAAAAACATTTAACTTTCTTAAACTTTGAAAATTGTATAACTTTTAAAAATCATTTTAAACATTTAAAATTTTATAAATCCTCTATAAAATTATTTTTAAAATAAATTTACAAATTCCAAATCCCAATTACCCAACAATACCTATATCCCTAAACCTCCATATCTAAAAATCGAAAAATCCCTAAATGCCGAAATTTCGAATTTCGAATTTCCCAAAATCCCTAAGTCAGTAAATCCTAAAATCTTAAAATCCTAAATTGCTAACACATGATGATGGACCGATTATAATCCTAATCCCAATGATAATATGATTAATATGAAAATTCTATAAATTAAAAATTACTAAAATTCTTGATTAAAACTTTTTAAAAAAAAAACTCTTAAATTTTTAAAAAAAT
The DNA here is from genome assembly GCA_963576765.1 of Draba incana. Lineage (NCBI taxonomy): Eukaryota > Viridiplantae > Streptophyta > Magnoliopsida > Brassicales > Brassicaceae > Draba > Draba incana. The sequence continues at coordinate 21,080,440 of OY755206.1, forward strand.
TTAAAAACTTTTAAAACATGTAACTCTTAAATTTAAAAACATTTTAAAATATGTAACTTTTAAAAACATGTAACTTTAAATTTAAAGTAACTTTTAAAAAAAATTAAAAAACTTTTAAAACCCTTAAATATTAAAAAAAATTAAAAAACATTTAAAAACAATACAAATTTAAAAAATTAAGGGACTCGATCAATGTTGGGACTTGTATGCAACAATTATTGACAATGTTAAGTAATTAGGGATTTATGAAAACCAAGCCAGCATAAGTAGAACTTCTGGTTTTCACGGGATTGGCTCTTCGAATGGCAACATAATTCGTCATAATTTATGTTCTCCCAATCAAAGATCCAAGCCCCTGAATCCCAGAAGTTCTATCTATGTTCCCTTTGTTTTCATAAACTTCTAATTCCTTAACATTGTCAATAATGGTTGCTTGAACTCCCAACATTGAGCGAGTCCCTTAATTTTTTAAATTTGTATTGTTTTAAATGTTTTTTTAATGTTTTTTAAATTTTTTTAACAAATCCTAAATCCCTAAATCTATATATATAAGATGAAAAAAAAAATCACTATATCTAAAAAAATCCTTTATACCATTTACAAAATTTTACATGTTTGGTCTTCGTGATGTCGGAGTGTTACTTCATTCCTTCATAACAAAATTCAAAAATCGCAAATTACCAAATGACCATAAATCCTAAATTCCATAAATTCAGAAATCTCAAAATCTCAAAATCACAAATTCCCTGAATCCCAAAAGCCCAAACTTCGTACTAAAAATTGTAAATTTTAAATTTATAATTGACAGTAATTTTAAATACTAATTTTAAAGTTATGTAAAAATTTTGTAAATCGTAGGGATTATGGCCTATTTCATGAGACTAGCGCAACCGGTACTTCCAATAGGGGAGGTGGGACTAAGAGTCAGTCGCAGATCCCCGACACTCCTCTTACGGGTACAACTGCCTCTGCTCGTACTGCCTCTGCTCGTACTGCCTCTGCTCGTACGGCAATGAGCATCGAGGAGTTTGTGTCCCAACCTGGTTGGGATAGGTTGATACGACTTGATCCGGATGTACCACCTAACACGACCTGGTAATGACTACTTTTAAAAATTTATAGGCTTATATTAACTTAATAAAATTGTTAACAAAATATTAAACAAAATACCGTGTAGGTTCCCATATTCGGGAAACGGTATTTCGAGTGCCATCAACTCAATGATCAATACCATGATAAGTAAGCTCTATCCCACTTATGATTCCATGCTGGTGGCAGACCAGGACACATGGTTTCGGCAATTTGCGGCATGTATTTATATTCTAAATTAAAAATTCATCTTTTATATTACATTCCAATTGTCAATAGTATTTCGGGTATTGTTTTGTTTTTCAGCAAGAATTTACGTGGGAACCACAGCTGACTCGTATCGTCCGCAAAGAATTCGACGCAAAATCGCGTAGAAAGTACGCGCAGAAGATGAACGAGTGGAAGGACGGGTGGTTGCGACGTCAGAAGATGCCTAAGGTTCTTAAAAATGACGAAGCATTATGGGCTGGACTACTTGCACATTGGGAACGGGAGGACACTCAAGCGACCTCCGAGAAAAACTCGACTAACCGGAAGAGCAACCGGAATGGGAAGGGACAAGCGACCCACAACCTCGGTGCAACGAGCAAGGCGTCACGTGTTCAGCAACTGGTAATTTTCCTAATTTTCCATAATTTTTTTATTATCGCTAACATTTTCCGTACTTGACTATGCTAACAGATTGCGAAGACCAGTGTTCGTCCTTCGCATCTTGATGTCATCAGAGATGCTCACACCAACAGAAAGACGGGTGAAATCCAAGATGCGATTGCTCGGGAAATAGTGGAGAGCGTGGAGAAGCTCGGGGAGCAGTACCTCCAATCGCAATCGAGCGTCGATGGAACTCCGCCGCCAACTGAAGTTCCATTCGAGAAGATCAACGAGTTCACTTACGAGGTTAGTAAACGTGTCAATTTTAAACATATTTAAAATACCTTTTAATACTAATATGTTTTGAAATTGCTTGAATTTTTTTTCTTAGGTAACCTCTAAGAGCAGAGGTCGTGTCTACGGCCTCCCCGAAGACAGTTGCTCATCCGTTTCGTCGGTTCGCTATCACGGTGGTAGCAGTTTGGTAGCACAAAACGCCAAGCTGACCCAGCGGATTAGCTCTTTGGATGAACGGTACGAGAGAGAAAAGAAGGAGGCGGAGGAACGGCTGCAGAGATAGCTTGCAGAGGCGGAGGACCGGCGAAAGAGAGAGAAGGAGGAGGCGGACGAACGATATCGTGCAATGGAGGCGAAGATGAACGACTTCTTCCGTGCTCATAGGTCGTAAATGTTTTTGGACATTTTAAATTTAATGTAAAACTTTAAATTTCGTTTTTAAACAATTTGAATTTAATTTTGATTTTTAATTTATTTTTTTCTTAATAATTCATTTATTTTTATATATTTAAACAAAAATAAATTTTTTAAAAAATATTTCCAAATCCGTCAGAATTCTGTCGGTTTGGCCCGACGGATTCCTGACGGCACATGGATCATCGGAATCCGTCGACACTACGTCGAAATCCGGTCGGAGCACAAAATTACGACGGCCACATAAACGGACGGATTTCCGATGGTCTTGAAGCCGTCGCCTTCCTTGACCGTCGGAATTCCGTCAGGATGAGTATCCGCCAAAATGCCGTCGGAATTCTCTGCTCCGACCGGATTCCGACATAGTGTCGACGGATTCCAGTGATCCATGTCCCATCAGAAATCCGTCGGGACAACCCGACAGACTTCTGACGGATTTGTATTTCCGACGAGATAGAACCGGCGGACCAATTTCGTCGGAATACCCCCTATTCCGACGGATTTCTGACGGATTTGGCCGTAGGAATATGCCTTGTTTTCTTGTAGTGACCACAAAAAAGATAATATAAGTAATCACATATTCTTCGATTGCTCTTTCTCTTGGAGAATCTGGGTTTCTATAGCAATAATAGTAAAGCTACTACCTCATCGGTCATGGGATGATTCATTGAGCTCTCTTATTGCGGTGAATGGAAATCGTGAAACAAAAACCCTTAAACTTCTATCGTGGCAGGCGTCGATCTATTGTTTATGGGCGGAGAGAAACCATAGACTTCATCTGAATGAATTCCGATCTAAAGCCTCCATCATTGAAAAAATAAATGGCATCATCAAAAACAGAATTTCAAGTCTTCGTGGAGACAGGCCCGAATTTGCCTCTAAAATAATGCAACTCTAGTTCCAATCGGATCATTCCTCTACTGCATCATAATCTCTCCCTGTGCAATCTGAATCGGAGGATCTTCTTCTGGGAATTTTACTCATCGATCAATGTGGTTAGTTGGTGGTTTGGTATGTATGTGCAATCAAAAGGTTGGTTTGGTTCTACCCTCGGTTTGGTTCTACATATGGTTCGATTATAACTAAGTGGGTTTTGCTAAGCCCATTAACTTCTGTTTGGTTCAAAGTCATTTCCAAAATATATGTAATAGGTCTAATGGTTCACTTGATCCATGAAAACCAAAATATTGGGTTGGGCCCTAAAAACATTTGTATTTCATGCTTTTAAATTGTAGAAAATTTTCCAAAAAAAAAAGAGGACAATATAAGAGTTTTAGTGCCAAGCCAATGCAATGTCCATCGAAGCCGGCCTTATACTCTCCTTCATCACTCTCTTATACTTCGTTGTATCTCTTTCGCTTTTCTTCATCACCACCATGTGAAAGCTTGGCGCAATCTCAAATACCTCTCCTTCCACCACCACTGACTCAACCGCCGCCGCCGCTTTTTAACATTCCATCTTCACCTTACATCTTCTCCTTTCTCCTTCACTTTCATCATAAGATCGTTCCCTATTTCCACCAACTTCTCTGTTCGTTGTAAACTTCATCTCTTGCTTCTCTTCTCCCTTCTCGAAAGAGATCAAACATATAGAGTGCAATATGATCTCAAACGCAACGCGTTCAGGTTGATACTGAAGAGGAAAGGAAAGAAGCAAGCTTTGAAGGTAAAAAACTTATTTTCAATTATTCTCAAAGGTTGAGTTACTGACTTGATAAATAGATTCAATGAAAGAGATGAAAGTCTATAGCTAGTAGAGGGAAACGTAGAGACATGGTGGAATAGAGACCAAAAGAAGCCACCACCCTTGTATCCACTTAGCTTCCGATTCTTGTCTTCATCTACTCTTGATCATATGGGCTGCTTGATTGTTGGGCTTGTCTTGGGCCATATTGCTCCTCAGACTCGGAGTGGGTGAAGAAGACAAACCGAGTTTATCTCTGAGAGCAACGAAAGAAGGACGAGGCATAGGCTTAGTGAAGACGTCCGCTAGCTGTAATGTAGCTGGAACGTGTCGAGTCTCGATGAATCCTAGACCAACTTGTTCCCTTATGTAGTGGTACTTCTGATCAAAGTGTTTAGTACGATTATGCAGAGCTGGGTTCGCCGATAGGTACACGGCAGAGAGATTCTCGCAATGAACACGAGTTGGTTGATATTGTGGTATGCCAAGATCACGAAGAAGCGAGTAGAGCCAAGTGATTTCCCGAGTTAAAGCCGTAAGTGCTCTATATTCGGCCTCTGTTGAAGAATGTGACACTGTCGATTGCCTTTTTGTGGACCAGCAAATCAAATTCAATCCTAATAAAACACACAATCATGTCATCGAATGTCTTGTTTCTTTACAACCTGCCCAGTCACTATCACAAAACGCTGAGAGAGACAGATTCATGTTCTTCTTAATCGAAAGACCAAAGTCGATTATTCCCCTCACATATCGAAGGATTCTCTTTAATAATTTGAAATCTGAATTAGTTGGAGAATGCATCCTTTGGCAGATGAAGTTCACTGCATATTGAATGTCAGGTCGAGTGATGGTTAAGTGTTGTAACTTACCGGCAAGACTTTGAAAATATGCTGCCTCTGAAAACGGTTATGAGTTGAGATTATCCAGGTGTTGCGGTAATGGAGTTGGCATGGGATTGCAATCTGCCATTCCTGCTTGATCTAGAATATCCGAAGCATACGCAATTTGATGAAGGAAGAGACCACCGCTATAAGACTCAATCTCAATTCCAAGAAAGTAATGAGGTTTATCAAGATCCTTCGTGGAGGACTGATTGTTGAGAGACTTTAGAAGTTGTTCAAGAAGCAATTGATCACTCTCTGTAAGAATAATATGATCAACATACAATAGCAGTATGAGAGTCTTCTTATTTTGGTGATACACAAACAATGATGGGTCTAATGTACTGCAAACGAACCCAAAATCAAGTAGATAGTAGATGAATGTGTCAAACTACGCTCTTGGAGCTTGTTTTAAGTCGTAGAGAGCTTTTGTTAGGCGAAAAACGTGATTAGGTCTTTCTAGATCAATAAAACTTGTAGGTTGATACATAAACACTGGTTCTTTCAATTCCCCATGTAGGAAGGCATAGGAAACATCCAATTGTTTAAGGGACCAGTCTTTTGCAGTAGCGATGTCGAGAACAAGACGTATGGTGGATGTCTGAACCATGAGATTAAAGGTTTCGAGATTATCAACGCCTTCTTCTTGATCGAAACCTTTGGCAACCAGTCGAGCTTTGAGTTTGCCTATGTCACCATCTGGCTTGAGTTTAGTCTTGAAAACCCATTTATTGCTCAAAATATTCATATCATCTGTTGGTGGAACTAAGGACCAAGTGTTGAGCATGTGTATGCGACCCATTTCTTCAAGGACGGCTTCGTTCCAGCCCGGATGATTCATAGCTACGACAATAGTTGCAGGTTCACTGGTATTAAGTTTAGAAGTTAAGAGAGCATACCGAGGGTTTTGCTTCTGGATTCCATCTTTCAATCTTATTTTCATTGTGTGAGTGTTATTCGGACTTAGTGTAGTTGTCAAATCAGTAGTTGCTTCTTAGTTTTGTTCCGTATTTGCTATATCTAAATCATGTGGCTCACCTTGATCAGAGTTATGAACAATGTCAGCTTCTTGATTTTGTTCCGTAATTGCTATATCCAAATCATGTGGCTCATCTTCATCAGATTTAGGAACGATGTTTGCTTCTCTGGTGCCAGATTTATTTTTGTTGTACACTGGTCGAATGAGCTCTGTCTTGGAAACAATTGAATCGGAGTTGTAGGAGTCGGAGAAGAAGCAGGTTCAGTGATTAGCCAAGCCTGAAGCAGAGAAGTCTTGTATTTAGGAATCAAATATTGGTACTTCTCCTTAAACGGTAAATGACCTTCATCAAAGATAACATGTCTAGAGATATAAACTTTACCGGTTGGAGGATAGAAGGACCAATATCCTTTGTATTGACTGTTATATCTGAGAAATACACACTGAAGTGATCTTGGATCAAACTTATTTTACGCTAAGGGTCTTAAGCATGGATAACAGGCTGACCCAAACACTTAGAGGAATGAGTAATCTGGTTAACGATGAAACAAAGTTTCATAGGGACTTACATTGTTTAAAACTAAGGAGGGTAAGAGATTACTGAGATAAGCGGCTGTGTAGAACGATTCAACCCATAATTTCAGCGGTGTGTGACTGTGAAATAACATTGAGAGACCAAGCTCAACCAAATGTCAATGTTTTCTCTCGGGTAAACCGTTTTGTTGCGGAGTATAAGGACACGAAATGATGTGATGAATTCCATGCTCATCGAGATGATGTTTCAATTTGTTACTTGTCAATTCTCCTCCACCATCACTTTTGAACTCTTTTATCTTTGTATTAAGCTGGTTTTCAACAAATTTTTGAAAGAAAGGGGAAAGAACCATGAAAATCTAGAGAAATCATCCACAAAAACAACATAGTATTTGAATCCTTGATTTGATACAATTAGTGATGGTCCCCAAAGATCAAAATGTATCTGATCTAGAGGATTTAAAACATGAGTAGTAGACGAAGAAACTGAATTCTAGAACTTTTTCCCTACTGACATGGCTCACAAACAAGAAGGACGCTACTTTTATTTACTTGGATTTCGTTGCTATTTTGTAAATGCTGAAGAATCTTTGAATTCGAGTGCCCAAGACGAAAATGCTAAGTCTCTTGACTTGCTGCACATTGCCGGTTAGAGTAGAAAGCCACTAATCTTGATTCTCCAACACATAGAGACCGTTACTGCGATGACCCTCAGACACCACTTTCTGAGTCGTTAAATCGATTATACACACCTTGTTAGCATTAAAATAAGCACTGTAAGGATAATCATCACATAGTTTTGACACCGAGAAAAGAGATTTTTGTATTGATGGGCAGACTAAGACTTCGTTTTAGGGAATTGTACCTTTAGAAGAAGAGATTGTGGTGGTTCGAACATGAGTAATTGGGAGATAGGTTCCATCGCCAACTTGAACCGTGTCATTCCCATTATAAGCTGTGATAGATTGGAGAGTAGTGGGAGATGATGTGACATGAGCAGAGGCTCCCAAATCTTGATACCACTCTCTGCCGGTTTCATCAGAGATGTGCAAAGATGAGAAAGCTTGAGAGGGAACTTCACTCTGAATAATTTTGTCGAAGCGGTTGTAGCACTTGATAGCTGTGTGACCAATACAACCACATATTTGAAAAACAGGTCGCTGACCGGAATGATGTTGAGGAAAACCCCTTCCACGTGTTGTATAGCCTCCTCTACCTCTGTTTTGAACAAAATGACCTTGACCTCGCTAATTCGGAATGTATTGAGGAGGACCAACGCCTGATCTTTAAGTGTTAAAGGCAAGATGTGGTGTGACAGAGGTAGTGTAACGCCCCAATCCAGGATCTAGGCCCATCGGTCGCCCAACAATCAGACAAGAACATGAGCGACTAACCGCAGACCGATTCCCGGCCAGAGTCGTCACAATGCGCATACTCAGTCGCCCGTTCCGAGGTTCTAAAAATGCATTTTTAGAACTTTAGAGCAAACGCCCGAGCACACGGTTCCTATCGTTCAGGACTTCAAGGCTTTTCAACCCGATTCTTGAACGCTAGTTAGATCGTCCGGATAGGACTAAATATCATATGAAACCCGATGTTATTCAAAACCGATCCTTTACTTATTTATACTTAGTCTTTAAAACTGTTACAACATATATTTGCGCGCGGAAGTCGGATACTCCAAAACGTGTACATACATATTAAACTTTATTCATTTACAAAAGCAAGGACAAGCTACCACTGCTTTCCCTAATGTACTGAGTGCAACAAGGGTCTACTGTACTACGGTTACCTGCAAAACAGATTGAGTCGTAAGCACTAGTTGCTCAGTGAGTCTAGGTTTCCCTTAAATGATTTTAAGCATATATTAACCCAACCAATCCCCAAAATAACAATCATCAAGCAACACGCAAAAGCAATGCATAATTAAACATGACCGGTTCATATGCATTTAACATTCTCTATTCTCTTAAGGCCCACGCGTTGTCCATTCCCATCACGTATACGTCAAGGCATCACCCGGTCCCTCGCCACAAAGGCTAAGGACTTATGATCCTTTAACAACTTGCATCGATCACTTATGCAAAACATGGCCCTAGGCTGCAATCCTGTCTCTCCATGTCATCGTGAGTATTAACTAATACCCAACGGGTAGATTAGCCAAGTCACGGGACACGGGAACGACCTACCGCGTATTTACTAAGTATTATACCATTTAACCATGCATATAAACTTATAATTATCCATTCATGGATTCATGTTCAACACTTAGCAAAACTACTAATGAGTTACATGAACCTTAATTTGCATAGCATAATTAAGCAAGCAAACACTCAATATCAATCAATCACTTAGCTCAATCTTTACCATTTTCAATAGTTAAGATCCTTAGCATTTCTAGTGAATTCATAGAAAATAACCTCTACGGCTATAAGCATCACAACAATCAATCACGTGTGTTCTACTCATCTAACACACGATACGCATCACTTAGACTCCCAATCAAACAATCATGCACCAACATTCAAGGAAAACACTTTACAAATTCCTAGAATCTTAGTATGAACCTCTACGGCTATAAACTTAACAATAATCAAATTCGTGTGTTCTACTCATCTAACACACGATAAAATTACCAAGACTTACCTCTAAGAAGAAGTATGCGGGTCTGCTCAAGACTATCCTTTCAGATCTTTCCTTAGGCTCGGTTTGCTCCTAAACAAACGAGTCTTAGGTTACTAAGGCAACACTTAGAGTTTTTCTTAAGGATACCAACCTTTCTAGAAAACTCCTAAGGCTGCTAGAATGGACTCTCCGGCTTGGCAAAGGCACGGATCGGTTCTTGGATGGTCCGGATCGGTCCCTTCTCTCTATCGGGTCGCGGATCGATACTTGGCACGACTCTCGGGTCACTATCGGGTCTTGGCACAGATCAGTACGGATCAACACGCCTATCGGATCGTGATCGGATTGTGGTACGGATCACTATCGGGTCGTGTACGTGATCGGTACGTACTCGGTGCGTATTGATATCGGGCGCGGATCAAGATCGGTACGTGTTTAGTGCGTATGGGTCTCTAACGGGCATAAGGAGGACAAGGGGTCTTCCTTATATAGGGACGGGCAAGCCAATCCACTCGTGGTGACGCACGGTCCTTGTGGATCTCATGCAACGAAAATCACATGTGGGTCGACACGTGGCACATGCACATGCAAGGCCTCTCTATGAGCGACACGTGGCGTCGGAAAGTCAAACCGACGCCCACTCGCTGCCAACATACGGACGGTCCGATCCGCGGGCCGAACGGTGTCCGAACGGTGTGGTCTCGGCGCGTGACCTAGTCCGGTCCTAATCCGATCGGTACACGGTCATTTACAATGCCTAAGGCAAAAATGACCTTGTTTGGCCGGCCATCCCCTTACTTGGACCGGTCGTCCCGCGTGTCTTGGGCCGGCCTCGGCCTAGGTCGTGGTACGGGTCACTACAGGTAGTGTCATCATAAGACTGGAGTTTGCTATCAAAGCTTTGAACATCGGAGACCACATCATTAAATGTAGGAGAAGGCAGCTTGGGCAAAGAGCTTTGGATTAAAGTGGCAATGGGATCATATTCTCAACCTAAGCCATTAAGATCTTTATTGATTCATCGATTAGCTTACCAATGGAGCTTAGAGAGTCGCATATGTTTTTGAACTCACGAATGTAAATCGGGAGAGACTTGTCCTTCTTGGAAAGGAGTTGGAGATTTCGACGAAGAGAGAACTCTCTCGCTACGCTACTCTTATTGAAATTTTTGGCAAGAGAAACCCAGATCTGACGAGAAGTAGCTAGGGTATGGATGTGACCAAGAACTTCCTCCGAAAGAGTACCGAAAAGCCAAGAACAAACTAATTGATATGTATAAAACCAAGACTCGTATTGCGGATTCAGAGAATCGGTGGTGACTTCACCATTGACGACGGAATGAAGCTGAGGCGGAGTGGTGACGACTCCATTGAAGAAACCTATTAGCTTTTGACTGAAGAGGAGAGACTCAAACTATGTCTTCCATAGAAGATAGTTGTTATCATTGAGCTTTCAGGTGACTGAAGTGGAGACATGAACACTATCCAGGAAAGGATAAGAGGTTGTCAATGATATACCTGTTAAGGTTTCAATAGCCTCTGATACGATGAAGAGGAAAGGAAAGAAGCAAGCTTTGAAGGTAAAAAAACTTATTTCCAATTATGCTCAAAGATTGAGTTACAGACTTGATAAATAGACTTAATGAAAGAGATGAAAGTCTGTAGTTAGTAGAGGGAAACGTACAGACATGGTGGAACAGAGACCAAGAGAAGCCGACACCCTTGTATCCGCTTAGCTTCCGATTCTTGTCTTCATCTACTCTTGATCATATGGGCTGCTTGATTGTTGGGCTTGTCTTGGGCCATATTGCTCATAGATACAATGCTTCTTTTTCTTCTCCGCGTTTGCATCAGAGTCCATTTCTGTCAGTGCATCGACCGATTCTCCTCTTCTAGGGCTTTCCGGAACCAGGAGCTCTACATTATCTTCTCAGTTAATATCCTTGAGTTCGGATTAGGATTCAAGATCTTCTTTAACAATCTCTTTGCCCCAGGATCTAACCAATTCGGGAACTTGAATTCGGCTTTATCAATCTTCTTATACAATTCCATCAGATTTGATTCACGGAAAGGGAGATTACCAACGAGCAAGACGAAAAATATGCCGCCGCAAGACCACACATATGCTTTGAACCCATCATACCCTCTCCTACTTATCACTTCTGGTGCAACATAAGCAGGCATCCAACACGTTGCGTACAATAACCGATCTTGACTTCTAGAGTCAGCAAGAGCACTAAAACCAAAATCAGACACTTTTAGATTCCCTTCTTTATCTAACAACATATTATAGAGGATAGGTTATGGATTGACTTTGCTGCCATATACTCCCACCTCTCATCTTCTCCTCTAGCTATACAACAGTCTAATTGAAGAATAGTCAAAATAAAAAACAATCATCTTTAGATATAACATTCTTCATCTAAAGTAATATACATTGCATTGAGATTAATAAGTTACTCCAACCGAATCCAAAAATAGCCCTTCAAGTATCCCTTTAATTGGCATCAATAGACATTGATAAAGTAATACCTGAATTTGATTGAGAACACGTATTTAACTTCGGTAAATTAGTCACTGAGATCACTACAGGTAAAAGAAACAATAATGGTGGTCCTAATCATGATGAAGATGGAGAAGATCTTATTAGTTGGGTAAGTAGACAAAACCAAACCGGTAATTCAGGTTTTTGGTTATTTGATCATCTTGTTGATTTTGTTTATTCATCTTCTCAGGTAAGGAGAAGATGGAGAAAAAACATTATACTAAGCATAATCAATCCAAGTTTAACCACATAAAATTGTCAGACAATGTTAGTATGAAATGAAATATTTGGAAGGACCAGCGAAGAAACGTAAGAGAGTTGCTTACTCTCTAAGTTGGAGGTGGAGTGATAGTCGATCTATCTTTTGGTCACTATTTTGTTTAGAACAGGAGGCTACGGTGCAGGTCTTGGCCGTTGATGAGTTGCAAGAGACCGGTGACATCTGTAATTTTAGAGAGTTAAGCATAGTGGCGAATTTTTGCTATTTTTCTATTCGCTGTGGAAAAACTAACCATAAAGATCTCCTCTCTTGACTGCATTTGCCTCAAACGTAGCCCTTGTGGCGTTGAATATGGGCGAGAGCATAGTTGTGTGAGGAGATGGGGCAGAGAAATAAAGTGTGAGGGGGTTTGTTTCGACTGAATCCCATGCTATGTATAGAAGTTGAAGTGGTCAAGGCACTTGTGGAGCCATTACTACATGTTGAGTCTTGAATTCGATGTAGTGTGTAACATTCCTATCCCGGGTCTCTGAACCCGAGTAAGAACATTAGTGGGTAAACTATAAATGTGTATATAAATAACCAAATAAGTCTGAAATGCCTTTATTAAATGCGGTAAACAAATAGTTTTAAAGAAGTAAAAATCAAAAGGAATGAAATTCAAAGTCACATCTTAGAACAACAAATTCTAAAATAAAGCAAAAATGTGGAATTTCCTAAATAAGCACCCCACCGGCTCCAAGTCTAAGCTCTTACTCATTACCTGAGAAAAAAGGTAAAAAAGGGGTGAGTAACAAGTTACTCAGTGAGGGAGGGTCATCCCTGCCCACATGATACATATCACACACAAACGAATTGCTATATACGCATACCAAGTCTAGAAATATATATACAACGGTCTAGCACAAACATCCCATACCAACAACACCAGCAAAGCTACTTGCCCAATAGCGTACTCGCATAGCGCAACATAATATAGCATATCAATTTGTAAGTGTGGGATCTGACACCCAATATCGATAAAGTTGGATCAGACACCCAATAGATAGTGTTGGATCATACACCCAATAGATAAACATTATATACTACAAGACATACAACACCTTATTCATACGGCTCGACAACAATCTCTCACAGTCTCCTAACCCAAGACATGTCAACTTAACATAACACACAACCAAGTAAAGCATATCATCATTCATACCAATCACTTCTCTAACAACCTAGCTGTCAAACATGACATCACATTATATAGCAACTCCTAAACCTAATATAAGCATATACAAGAAGGTTTACGAATGCTATGTATCCACATATCACCACCTCACCTTAGCCTTAAAGAAGAGACCATCAAAGAACAGAAGAGCGGCTTAGAATCTGCACAAGCATGAAATGGAGTTAGGTTCCGACTAACCTTTCCATTTCAAAAAACTTTCTAACTTTCCTTCTTCGGAAAGTTTCCATTTCTGGAAACTTCCTACTTTGGGAAAGTCGGGTTTCCTAAACAAACCAACCGGTTAATCTGAACTGAAGCATCCGGTTAACCTAAACCAAACCATCCGGTTAACCTGAACCAACCCATCCGGTTAACCCAAACCGGACCAGCTCCTTTGCTCAAACCGAACCATTAGGGTTTGAGAGTTACCTTGAACACACAACACTGGAAACGCGACGTACGGAGATACATATATCAGATTCTTAGTCGGCAAACGATTCTGGAAACTAGACAAAAAGAGCTTTCTGTTGATATGTAGATCCTCTCCTGGATCCTTGTGGATTGTTGGGAAACCCCTTCTCAAATAGACTAGTCGCTAATCGAATCTGCACATATGGGCTTGGGAAAACAGACACAACTCATAAACCGCAGATCCAAATGAAGAAATTCTTTCTCCTATAACTAGATCAGAGAGTGAAGAACTTACTCACAAAGTTTCACTCGAATCTAATCTGGTTTGCCCATCCGTTTATATTCTCCACCGAAACAGGTCACAACTGTCCTCCCCTCCTTTTCAGGCGACAACGGTGACTTCTATCACATGGTGGCTGCGCGGCTGGCTCTCTCTCAATTATGGCAGGGCTTCGCCGAGAGTCTCTCTCTCTCAATCGTTAAAGTCTCCTCCTTCTTTTGCCTCCATTAAATGGGTATTATTCCCATGGGCTTTATCCATTTCTTGTGGGCTTGGGATGAGGATGTTACATAGTGGGTATTGACAGCTAGAGAAGGTGAAGTGTGAAGGTCCAGATTTCCGTTACAAGTGATTTGGGAATCGTAGGTGGCTAAATTTGTGTTACAGGGAATTTAGGTTACAAGAATGGACGGTGGGGGATGTGGTTTGGGCGAGTTATTGGTCTTATGGGCTTTGTATATGAGCTTGTAATTAAATAGACATTAGGAAGCATAATCGTGTGGAGGGTTTGTAAATGAAGGATGACATGTCACTAAAATGTCTTCCTGTTGGCTAATTATATTGAGTATTATTTTTCTGATTTTAGGCTGATGTGACATGCTTTAGAGGGCTCAAAATCATCCCCTTTTATATAAAAGAGATTAATTTGGTGTATAATTCGTATTTATTTTAAGGAATTTTTAATAATAATATATGCAATAAAGGAATATTTTTTTATTTTTTCATAATTGTGATGAGATAACTTAGCTTTAAAAAATAATCAAACAAATATGAAAAAAAATATGTGAAAAGGAAAAACAAAAATGAAATGAACACTTTGATTCTCTTTTCATTTAAGTTAAGAGGAGACCAAATGGGCAATCCACCATCTAAATTTGCTAGACTCATATAGTTGGTCATTTCCTCTATTATTGGGCTTTTTGTCGTTATTGAACTAATAAACTATTTTTTAATTTGTACTTCAATATTTTGTAGATACTTTTCCATGGCTTTTGGGGCGAATACAAACATGGCTTTTGATTCAAGAAACTGAATTATCTTTATATTTTAGACCCATAATGCTGCTCCGCAAGGGACAACCATGAGAAATCTCCCGAAAGACTCACAACAACATAAACCTTATCTCTTTATCCAAAAAAAAAACATCAACCTTCTCTTGTTTCTCTCTCATTTCTTATTTTGCTTTTCTGTTTCAATGTCAAGCACAGATTAAAAGATTTAGATAAGAACTACTTCAGGTACTAGGGATATTATCCCAGAGATTCTGTGTCTTCTCCAAATTTTTCATGCATTTTAGTTCTACAAATTCTATGACAAATATACATCCTCTATATATTAAAAGACAAGTATTTTAGGCTAATTTTATTTAGGTGTCATCACCACAAATTTTCTAAACATTTTTTTAAAAAGTTCTACTATACTTTCTACCACCAAATTGTTTTTTAATTATGCCACTTTCTACATGTCACTTTTCAAACATGCCACTGTTTGAAAATCTTACAAGCGTGCCATTTTTTTTTTTTTTTAACTTTAGAATACCATTATTACAAGGAGAAAAAAAAAGAGTTTCTCTTTGACCAAAACGTGATTTCTTCTCCTCTTTCCCTTTTTGACTTTTCTCCTTCTCTATGAACCAAATCTAGGCGTTTTTTTCACTTTTTCTATGCATATCTCGTCATTGTGAAATCGAATCTCGTCATTTTTTTCTCTCTGAGCCAGATTTGAATTTGATTCTCGTTTTTTCCGCTATGAGATTGGATTTGGTGCCAAAGAAGAAGAAGGAAAAAGATTAGAACTAAGAGAAAACGCATATGCAAACGCAAAGACATAAAAACTGTAAATTTTCAAATTTGAGTTAATTATTGTACATTTGGGGGGGGGGGGGGGGGGGGGCTTGTTTACAATATAAAACTTTTGAAAAAATTATAATCTTTTAAAACACTTTTCTAAGGTTTTTAAATTGTTAATAAGATTGTTTAAACTGTTTTACGAGACTTTAAAAAAATTATAATCTTTATAAACAGTTTAAATAGCTTATAAAATAGTTTATAAAGTTGTTTAAACTGTATTCCGAAGTCTTTTAAAGTCTATCATTTATCAACAGTTTAAATTTTCTTATATCATTTATAAACTTACCATTAATATAAATAATTCAACAAAAGTAAAATAAATAAATATGAACGTTTCTGTTTTTGTTTAAAATCTATGAACATGTAAAAGAATTTTCAACATATCTTTTAAAAATAATTAATATAAATAGACACTCTCAAGGGTTTTAAAAAAATATTATTCAATTATGTTTCAAAACATATGGATTAACAATTAAATTTTTTGGCACATACATAAATTATGTGACCAATACTAGACTAAATACTATGAGAATAAAATTAGCTAACTAATTCAAAAATATAAAACAATGAAATAAAGTAATAAGTTTTAGTATTTTTTGTTACTTCCGTTCAAATTTTTATAATTAGAGTTCGTTTAGGTAATTTAGTATAGAATTGTTTTGTATGCTTTCGGATTATTATATGTTTTGGTTAGGGTTCAAATTAGTGAATTATAATTTGGTTTAGTTTATACGGTTTTTCTTTTCCTAGGTGGAACACATTCCTATACAAAATAATTAAAGATTTGAATATACACAATAAAATTTTAAATTTCGTTTATGCATATTCTTTTTTTTTTTTTGTCACAGAATCACACTTCACTCCTAGTTAAGCAAATACATTTTCAGTATCAGCAAACCAATAGGGGACAGAAGTGCTAATAAAAGAAAAAATTTCATTTCTCGTGCGTGCATTCCTTGCTAGCAAATCCGCTCTCGTATTATTCTCCCGTTGCCGGTAGATGAGCTCGAATTTTGGGAAAGATTCCCGAAGGAGTGCCAATTCACATAACTCTGGTACAAAACCGGGCCACTCATGTGGCGTCTCCACCATCTTCAACAGATCCCTTGAGTCTGTGACGAATGTTGAGCAGAAACGTTGTTTTCTAATCAAAGAAGGCATGGCCCACAGCAGACCATGCATCTCAGAAAATAGAGGGGAGAGACTCCGATTGTTTCCTTGAAGTCCTATCAGGTCTGTTGTCCCATCCTGTAGCTGCAAAACCCAACCCACACCACTCGTACTATCCTCTCTCTTCCATGATCCATCGACGAAACACGTGAAGTTGGATGAAGGCAAGGTCGATACTGGAGGGGGTTGGACGGTTAGTACTTGGTCTGAGGTGTTTACCTCAATCCATTCTCTTGCTTCTTTTGAAGCCATTGCTAGAGTCGCCGCTGCCTCACGGCTCACCGCATTAAAAATTTTGTCATTCCGTGCTTTCCAGATATACCATATGATCCAAGGGAAAGTATTAGAAACTTTGTCTGTGGCCCTAGATCGAGGGATACGCCAGAAGAGGAAATCCAAGTTAGAGCGCAGGCTATCTGATGGGAAGGGTTGGCCTTCCGTCGAGAGGCCAGATAGGTTCCAAACTTCCTTTGCTGTAGAGCACGTAAAAACTGCATGATTAAAAGACTCAACTGGGTTCGTACATCTAGGGCAGGATGCACACTCCCTGATATGTTTGAACTCAGGATGCACACCCCCGATAGACATTGCCAGATGAAATGACGTAATTTGTTAGGGGCTTGGAGTTTCCAAGTATGGGCCTTGAGTGGATTATCAGACAGTAATTGGAGCAAAAATTGTGTTTCCGCATCCTTATGTATCCTGGCCTGATCATAACCCGATCGGACTGAGTAAAGTCCAGATTCGGTATAATGCCAACAAAAAAAATCCTCAGACGTTCTTGTGGCTAGCCTCATGGTCAGGATTTTTGAGACATCTTGGGGGTGTATGTTAGCTCTTATTTCCTGAGTATTCCACTTACAGCTATGTTGGTGAATGAGGTCTGACACTCGAAGCTAAGGATTGACTAAGTTGCTCTGTTTAATTGCCGGTATGGGGTTCGTATCATGTATCCAATTGTCCTCCCAAACTGCCGTATCGTACCCATTACCTATAAGTTTCCGGGCTCCCTGAAGTACCAACTACTTGGAAGACCATACACTTCTCCACCCGTAGGATGGGCGGTTAGGTTTTGGGGCATAAAAAGGGTGCATATATCGAAAATAGCGTCCCTTTAGAACCCTCGCCGCTAGGGAGTTTGGATATTGGTGTAATCTCCACATCTGCTTAGCTAAGAGGGCCTGATTAAAATCTACGAAAGACTTAAATCCGATACCGCCCTGATTCTTAGTTAGACAGAGTTTTGACCATGCAACCCAGTGCAATCCCTTTGAGTGGGGCTTAGATTGCCACCAAAATTGGGAGACTACACTGGCTAACTTCCTGCATAAGCCTTTAGGAAGGAGAAAAGTTGACATCACATATGTTGGGATGGCTTGTGCCACTGATTTAATCAATACTTCTTTACCACCTTTTGATAAGAATTTCGCAGACCAACCATTGATCCAACTATTAAGCCGATCATGGATATAGGCAAATATTTGAGTTTTTGACCTTTGTAATTGTTCCGGTATACCTAGGTACTTGCCGGAGCCTCCTTCGTTCGAAATCCCTAGGCGTTGATGGATGGTCAACCGAGATTCTGCGGGAACATCTTTGCCAAAGGTAATAGCAGATTTTTCAAAGTTAATTCGTTGGCCTAAGGCATTTCCATATTGCGTGAGAATCTGTAAAATCTTGTCACACTGGTCAACGTTTGCTTTACAAAAGAACAAACTGTCATCTGCAAACAAGAGATGGGACACTGGTGGGCTAGTATAGGCTACCTTGAGACCTGTAAGAAGACCTGCAGATTCCGCCGCCTTGAGATTGGAAATTAAGACTTCCGTGCAGAGAATAAATAAATACGGTGATAGAAAGTCTCCCTGCCGTAATCTCCTGGTGGGTGTAATTGACCCACGGGGGTCTCCATTAAGTAGAAGTTGGTATGATACTGAGTTCACACAAGGCATAATCCATGATATCCATTTTTCTGAGAATCCCATTTTTCGTAGTAGCCATTCTAAGAAACCCCACTCAATATGGTCATATGCTTTACTCATGTCCGTCTTAACCGCCATAAATTCTTTGCGACATTTTGCCTTGGTGACCAGAGCATGGAAAGCCTCTTGAGCTACTAAGATATTATCCGATATCACCCTCCCTGATATAAAAGCTGATTGAGTCTCAGAGACTAGTCGCGGAAGAAGCCTTTTAAGTCGTTGACATAAGACTTTTGAAATAATCTTGTAACTGACATTACAAAGACTAATAGGACGAAATTCCTTTATTTCCCGTGGCTGTTTAGTTTTGGGTATAAGACAGATGTTGACCTCATTCATACTTCGTTCAATAGTTCCAGAGGCCATGAATTCTTGTACCATAGCGATAACTTGCGGACCCAAGATATGCCAAAATTTCTGGTAGAAAAGAGCAGTCATCCCATCAGGTCCTGGGGCTTTTTCCGGGTGGATTGAAAAAACTGCTGATTTAACCTCTGCCGCAGAGATTGGGCGAGCAAGGTTATCATTCATCTCCTGAGTAACTGTACAAGGGATATGCCTTAAGGATGATTCTAAATCTGATATACCCACGGAGGTAAAAATGTCCTCGAAATAGGAAATCACTATCCGCTCAATTTCCTCTTCTTTTTCCGTCCATGTTCCATTAGAATTTAAAATGCCTATGATTCGGTTCCTCTCCCTTCTTTGTTTTGTGGATGCATGGAAAAATTGAGTATTATGATCACCAGCAACCAGCCACAATACTCTACTTTTTTGTTGCCAAAAAATTTCCTCATCTGCCAAAGCGATGCGTAGTTTCTCTTGTGCTTCTGCTACCTCTTCCAAGGTTGTCGCATCGTCACTCAAGAGTCTATCAACCTCCTCTTTCAGATTTTTGATTGCCTCTCCTGTGATTTGTTGATCCGTCTTACGCCATCTAGAGATTAGTTTTCGGCATAACGAGATGCGATCACTGATATCCAAAGTAGGGTCCGGGTCATCTGGCGCCCATCCTTCCTTAATAATGCTCTAAAAATTGGGTTTTGTTAACCACCGTTTGTCAAACCTGAACTTCTTCATTCCCTGGAAATCTCTGGACGTAATCCGCGTAAGAACCGGTATGTGATCTGAGCCCATAAATCTCAGATACTCTGATTTGGTATGAGAGAAAAGATCATGCCAATCCTCATTACCCATTGCTCTGTCCAGGCGGCAGCGAATGACTTGTTGTCCTTGTCGTCCTACCCAAGAAAGGGGATTCCCCAAGTAAGGAAAATCAATCATACCACAGTTAGTCCGCATTACACGAAAATCCAAAAATGAATTTTCTGGTCTAACTCGTCCCCCTGTTTTCTCGTGATGACCCGTTATTTCATTAAAATCCCCAGTCATCATCCAAGGACCAGAACGGTTGGAGCCAAACTGGCTTAAAAAATCCCAAACTGTGTTTCGGCGAGAAATTACAGGTTCTCCGTAAACAAAAGAAATAAAAACTTTATTACCGTGGATTGTAGCCAATACATCGATAACATTCTTATTGAAAGAAAGAATTTGAATTTGAAATTCGGGTAAAGCCATAAGAGCTAGACCTCCACTAAGACCACTAGGGTCAACAGTAAAAAGAAAATCATAACCAAATTCAGATTGTAACTCTTGTAAATAACTCTTCTCGCGCTTCGTTTCCATAAGAAAAATTATTCCCGGGAATAGTCTCCTACGGAACTCGCGCAAACGACGAACTGTCAGAAAACCACCGACTCCCTGACAGTTCCAACTTAGAATCATTTAATCGATTGCCGGTGGTTTCTCTCTAACCACCGGTTCTTGTATTTCCTTCGTCGGTTTTTCCCTGGTAGGGACCGTCTCCGAAGTTGACGGTGGTAACTTTCCACAAAGAGACTTAACGTTACTAAGTGAATTAGTTACTGCAAAAGCGGCTTGTTTATGAATTTTTGCTCCCCGAAACGGGCTTTGTTGAATCTTCTTTTTCACACCCAAGGCTTTCTTAAAACGGATTGTATTCTTGGTATTGGGCTTTGGAGGAACACATAATTGGCCCATTTGAGTCATGGGATCCTCATCCTCGGCCAAACTCTTCAACGGGGAGATCATGTCGTCGAACGACATCTCCGGCAACTTCCCCACTTTGTCGGTCGGTATCATCTTCTTCTTCTCAGCCTCCAGCTCTATCTCTTGGTTTTGCGCTTGGACCTCTTTTGCCACTTGCTTCCAGAGTCTGTGCTGGTTGATAATAGAGTCATCCCTTCTCGCTTCCTCCGCAGTTTCTCAGTACCAGGAAGCTCGACGATGAAGAAAATCTGGAGACTTCCCTGCCTCCTCAATCCTACTCTTATTCTGAACAGACACCTCCGCTTGCGTAACAACATCTTCAGCATTTAGACCTGAAGCCCTAGCTTTCCGAATCTGTTCCGGTGAAATCCTCGATCCATCGCCAACACTAGCTTGAGGAAACCGCTTCTTGACCCACTCTCTTGTGGATTCTTTCGGAAACTCCACCTGATTCGTCCCTTTGTAACTCGATTGCTCGATATCAGTGCGGAGATTACGGCAAAGGGGTTTCTTCGCCGGTATCTCTGCGGATGGGCTCACGGCAATTCCTTCGGCCCTCTTCCCCTTATCTCTATTCCGTGGCAGCTGATTCACTTCCAAAGGGGCTTCTGAGTGGATGCAATGGCGAGATAAACCTCTTCTATCCACTGTCCTGTACACGTCCTCACCGTAAGTTCGATGCGACTGTCGATGTCTCGCAAAGCGCAACATCGGACAATGATACCGGTCGTGTGTGATACACTGACATATCTTACACGATTTGTCAAGCTTCTCATATCGTAAGTTGACTTTGAGGATGATGCCTTCTCCGAAGTCCAGTTCTCGTTCCCTGACCAGAGGTTTTGACCCTTCCAATGCCACCTGAACACGCGGTGGATGAGCTTGCCAATCCCATTTCATCAATTCACCTAATCTCTCCCCGATCTCCTTGACACCTTCTTCATAGGAATAGCATTGTAGTAGATCGTCGATGGAAATCCAAAACGGGATTATTGAAGGGAAATCTTCTCTGGAGGATGGTACCCATCGTTCTAGAGCAAACATCCAACCGTCGAAGTGGTACGGTCGATGCTCCAGAACATTCAACATATCCGCTTCCTCGATGAAACGAAAGTGGAACTTGCCCCTGCCGACATCAATTCCCTGAACTCTGCCTTCACATTTCCAAACCGATGGTAACAAAGTCACCAAGTTTTTGACCCGATGAGCCTGAGCTTCCGGATTAAGGACTCGTCCCGCCAAGGTTAACTCAAAAGACTTGAGCATTTTCTTAATGTCAAAGGATGGCATCTTGATTGGCTCCAGTTTTTTCGTCACTTGTTTGGAAGCTCCACGGTTGCCATTCAAAGCCATGGTGGTTGAAGTGTCACCGGAGAAAGAGTGTTTGAAAATGTTTGGAGAAAAGGAGCAAACACAAAGAATTTGGATTTCGTGTTTGGGTAAGTTCTTTTCCTCCCGTATAAAATAGGAATCCTGGTTCCGTAACAATCCCTTAAACAACTCTTTTTGATTCCAATCTAGTTGGTCAAAATCTGTGGTAATTGAATTCTCAATGTTGATTGCTGCATTCACGGAAATAGATCCCTGATTTTTGTGTGAAAAGTTGATGATTAACATCTGGATAAGCGAATCTTGTAGCTGGGGCATCCCTGATTTCCACTGATTTTGAGAGGTAAATCCCTGAAAAGACTCCCCATGATATTGTTGACATAGATTTGTTTTAAAAACCTCCTTGTTATTAAGAGCAGGTATCTTTGGAAAGGATCCTGAATTATCTCCGAATATTTGTTTAAGGAAATATGGAAATACAGAGATCTCCATAATCGTCTGGTTGAATGGAGACAAAATTTCCAGATTACAAACCAGAGGAACCTGGTAATGTGGTTAGATACTCTAGGCAATCTAGTACATTCCGAGAACGAAAGTATATCTAAGCATACTTCGAAAAACCACCTCGCCTGAGCCAAGAAAACAGGATTGTTACACCGGAAAAAGTCCCGGAGCGGTGAGAATATCCGTTATTTTTCTATGACTTCATAATCATATAGCTAATTTACTTTTTTCGTTTATGCATATTTGAATAGTATTATTGTATAGCAAATAAAATTTCGACAATTCTAAAACTAATCAAAAGTACATACCTACAATTTTTTCAATCCGATAGTTTGGTTGCCTAATAATATCAACAAACTTATAGCAATATCTGTATTCATGTACATATACTCAAACAACTCTAAAATTATATTATCCTTTATATACTAAATCTGAATCATTTTAAGCTAATTTTGCTTAGGTGTCATCACCACAAATTTTCTTAACAGTTTTTTAAATTCTATTATACTCACTACCAAACACAATTATTTCTAAATATACTCCAAATCCAATTGCTAAACACATGTGAATATTTATATACTTGCCGAAATTATTAATTCGAAAATAATACATTAAATAATAAATTTATAAACTTGCCATTAATCAATATACAATATATAACACCCTGATTGCCCTATCCATGGGCTCCACGTCCATTCTCGGCCTGTGGGCCCACACTCCCCGACTGTCAGTGCGTTAGTCCGGGAGGCTCGGAAGTCTTGTTCAGTGACCCTGCAAATCACCACGCGATCTCTCCTCGTATTTTGACCTCACTTACACGGTACTGAAAATGACTTCCTAATAGGTCACCCGTCTTGAAACTACTCCAGCCCAGACATGCTTAACTCTGGAGTTCTCTCAAGACCTGTGACTAAAAAGATAAGTGCACTTTGGTGATATAGGTAGCCAAATCAATTCTTTAAGGCTCTGCATATACTGCATATGCCTTGAAACCGGGGTGTCACACAATCCAACAAAAGTAAAATAAATAAATATGAACATATTTATTTTTTGTTTGAACACTGTGAACAAGTAAAAGAATTTTCAACATATACTTTAAAAATAATTAATATATAAATAGACACACCAAGATTTTTAAAAAAAAACATTATTCGATTAGGTTTGAAAACATATGGGTTAATAATTAATTTTTTTGGTAAATACATAAAAGATACTAAAACTTAAATTATATGAGCAAGACTAAATACTATAAGATTAAAATTAGCCAATTAATTCAAAAAATATAAAACATTAACAAACTAATAAGTTTTAGTAATGTTTTTTTACTTCGGTTCGAATTTTTATAACTAGAGTTCATTTAGGTAAAATAGTATAGAATTTATTTGTATCCATTTATATTATTATATGGTTTTGGTTTTGGTTCAAATGAGTGAATTATGATTTAGTTCGGTTTATATAGTTTTTCTTAACCTAGGTAGAACACATTGCTATACAAAATACTTATTGTATAGCAAATAAAATATTAGACAATTCTAAAACTAATCAAAAGTACATACCTACAATTTGTTTCCATCCGATAGTTTTGTTGCCTAATAATATAAACAAACTTATAGTAACATCTACATTCATGTACATATAATAAAAAAAACTCTAAAATTATATTAACGGTTACAATTAAACCCGTGTACAACACAAGTATTAACCTAGTATAATTTAAATGGGAAATTTACAAAAAAAAAATAGAAGTTTAAGTATATTTTTCATAACATAATTGAGCGATTTTGAAAAGGGAAATAGCATCTATAATACTCATTACACTATTAATTTAAAATATAACATAACTAATAATTATGTTTTGATCTCATAGCTAGCTATTCGCAGATAAATGCTAAAAAAAACGTTAACAAAATGAATAAATGATTATGCATGCATAAATAGTCAACTATAATCATAGTGAATCAATCACAAAGTTAACTATATTATAATTAGAATAGCAAACACTCATTTACATATATAATGTTTTACATAGTCAACTATTTTAATCAACATACATCAGCTGATAGCCAAATATATATAATTAATTAGATCATGAAAGGTATTTTAGTCAAAAAAATTTAAGTAGGTGTTAGCCACTTAAATTCTATTCACAGCATGCTATACACCTAATTAGAGCCCTCCAAACTATTATACACCTAATAACCATTTTGAAAAGTACACACCTTCAAGTTTATATTCCATAAATACATCTACTAGTTTTAGATTTTCAATAATAGCGAACAATAGTGTGACACCGCGGTTTCAAGGCATATATAGTATATGCGGAGAGGCTTAAAAGAATTCATTTGGTTACCTATATCATCAAAGTGCACTTATCTTTTCGATCACTAGTCTTGAGAGAACTCCAGAGTTAAGCGTACTTTAGCTTGAGCAATCTCATGATGGGTGACCTACTGAGAAGTTATTTCGAGTAGTATCGTGTGAGTGAGGACACTTTTTCGACAACGGAGTACGATCTCTTGCAACCTGGCTCTTTTTCTTGATTGCGGCAATCTTTTGAGTTATGGCGACTGAGTGATGAACCAGTTGGCCGAACAGAGTCAGTAGCACCAGCACGCGCTTCATCACAAGTTTGAACATCGATCGAAGTGTTACGATCCGATACACTTCGCTCAGATGTTTCAACATCATCAGCCGAAGTATTCACATCGGTGTTTCTCTCCGCAACCGAGGCAGCCAGCGCGGTATCTTTCTTCTCAATTACGCTCTTCTTCTTAAGTTTGTCGCGGATAGTCGGCCTGCTAGTCATGGCTGGAATTTTTGGGAAGTCTTCGGAGTCGCTGGGAAGATAGTTGGCTTCACTAACCAGATTCTTGGCCTTTTCTTCGAGCCTGACTACTCTTTGACGATAGAAATGAGGAACCCAAAAACACTTTCTCCCAGCTAAATTCTTGTACAACTCGCTAATTACGGGAACTGGAGTACCTATGTATCGACGACCTGCAAATCAACAAAAGAAGAAAAACTTAGACGGAAACTAAATAAAATCTAAGGCACGGCTTGAGGAAAAACTGCGAGTAGGCTACCAATTTTTCCCCACTTCGTTTTCATTCCCTTCACCAACTAATGCCGTGGAAATCGGCACAAAGAAGAAAAATTTCCTCCAAGTCGTCTAAAATCTTGTATTCTGTTTGGTTCACCAGGTTATAAGTTGGCGCCTCATCATCTCGACCCTTGTTTTTGCGGAACTCAAGAAAACTCACTAAATGGTAAACTCCAATTTGCACCCCGCATTTGGCGGATCTTGTTAATAGTCCGACCATATGGCGAATCCACCTTGTGTTGACTTGAGCAATCACCAAAC
Source organism: Draba incana (assembly GCA_963576765.1). Taxonomy (NCBI): domain Eukaryota; kingdom Viridiplantae; phylum Streptophyta; class Magnoliopsida; order Brassicales; family Brassicaceae; genus Draba; species Draba incana. The sequence continues at coordinate 21,106,474 of OY755206.1, forward strand.
GATGGATAAAGATATAGCGAAGAATCATTGTAAGGATCGGAAGGAGTAGGAAGTTATCTCTAAGGAAGCATTCGTACAAGGTGAATGTACCCGTAGGAGGATCGTTGGCTCGTTGATCTGGAGAAGGGAGAATCATCTCGACATTATTGGGGATAGCACACTGCTCCCTGAGTTTGCTCATCGACTCTTTGTCGCACCACGTCGAGCCTAGAAGAGGATGTGTCTTACGCTTCGCCCTTGTTTTCTTGACTTTTGATACCCCAGACAATGAGATCCAAGTTTCTTAACTCTCTTGTTCAATGAGAGGGTTGTACGCCAAGTTACACTCCTCAATTTTTACAAGAGCAGTCGGCTCGGAGAGATCTTCAATTGATTCATCGCGAAGTGATGGCACTTCGACAGTAAACCTTTCTTTGCCTATGCCCTCCGTGTTATCCAGAGTCGGCAAAAGAATAACTCGATTTCCAAACCACGCTGGTCTACCGTCCACATCGATTTCGTCCTCTAAATCCACGTTGATCAGCAAATTCCTTACTATCACCTTGCGTCTAAGGCGGCGAGATGAGACGGTTATTGGTACTGGGTAGGAAAATAACTCATCAAGCGGGGAGTCATCGTCGATATGATCACTTCGGCCAGAGGGATCGGTTTTTTCTTCGATATGGCGAGCTGCATGACGAAATGGCTCAACAACGGGTTCATAACCCTGCCTAATCTTCAAATCAGCTCGCTTCAGTCTCGACAATGTCTGTCAACTCGCTAATTATCATTGATCAACTCGCGGTTAAAACTGTGAAAACATCGTCACTCGCGATATTGTTCTGTTCGCAATTAAGTAACAAGTCGCGGCATAGCGTCCTTGGAGCAGATCGCTGTTTCAAGTCTTCAGATTAGCTCGCTGCGACACGACGAAGAAACCAGCTCGCTGCGAAACGATGGTGAAACCAACTCGTAGCAACACCGTCAACTAGCTCGCAGCCAGACAATTAACAGTTTGCGGCATAAGATCTTCAAGCAGCTCGCCACAAGTAATCCTCGGAGCAGCTCGCCGCGATGTGGTGACAAATCATCTCGCTGCAGAAGACTGTCAAGCAACTCGCCGCGAGACTATGAATCAGCTCGCGGCAGAAGATTGTCAAGCAGCTCGCCGCGAGACTATGAATCAGCTCGCAGTAGAAGATCGTCAAACAGCTCGCTGCGAGACTACTTCAAATTGGCTCGCCATTAGAGGCATCTAGTCAGCTTGCCAAATCGGGCAAATGATCACCATTTGGGCACGTCATCGCCACTTCTGTACCAGCCCTTGTCATTGTGGGAATTGTTGGGATAGTCAGATCGTCATTCACACGTCAACAGTCTAAAGGGAAATCGATTCTTCTCTTGGACACCTTTAACTTCAACAATTTTATCACTAACACTGTTGAACTAGGGGGCAAATTGTAGGGTTCATATCTCCCCTAGAAGAATCGATTGCCTAAAATGACTAAGTACAAGTTGAACCGGTTATCCCAAGATTCCACTAACCGAAGATTGAACCAGATGCTTAATTCAGATCAGCCCAATGGTCGAGCCCAGAAGATATAAGCCCATTTAAGGCCCAACCGACTTAGAGGTTGTGGCTGAAATAGAAAACCTAAAAAACTTAGGAAAACTTTCTATTTTGTATTGGGCCTAGCCCAACCGACTTAAAGTATTATAAATACTCTTGTACATCCTGATAATAAGGGGATCAGAAAAATCTGACAGAAACACTTTTACAACATTCCAGCTATTAATAAAAACCCTAATTCGAATATTTGCTTGGATCTTAGTGTTTTCAAACCCTAGAAGCTTTCTACTCTTCCAAGAACCTTACAAATTGAATTATGTGAATCCAGTTCCCACAATGGTGGGCCCACAGATTGGACGCCGGGGGGGGGGGGGGGGGGGGGAGGGGCAAACCCTGACAACAGTGTGAGTCAAATTGTCGGTGGTAACGATCTTGGTATCCGCAACGAGGACGTTTTGATTTGTTTGTGGGTGTGATTGTAACACTCCGGTTTCAGGGCATATGTGGTGTATGCGGTATATGCGGAGAAACTTACAAGAATTGATTTGGCCACATATATCACCAAAGTGCACTTATCTATTTGATCACTAATCTTGAGAGAACTCTAGAGTTAAGCGTGCTTGAGTTAAAGCAATCTCATGTTGGGGGACTTACTGGGAAGTTATTTCCAATATCGTGTAAGTGAAGACAAAACACGGGAAAAGATCGCGTGGTGATTTATTGGGTTAGTAAAAAAGACTTCCAAGCCTCCCAGACTAACGCACCGACTGTCATATATGGTGGGCCCACAGACTTGAGAGTGGACGGGGGGTCCATGGGAGGGGCAGTCGGTGCGTTATAAACTAGTGTTCGTATGTTTCAATAAAATGTTAGAATTTGATGCAGTTTTTTCCAACTTCGTCATTTAAACTAGTGTTCGTAAGTTTAGCATAAAAAAAAAAAAAAGTGTTATTCTAGCATATTTTTAAATTTTTTAAATTTTCTGTTAATACTAGAGGTGGAATTGTTGCGACATTACGGAAGTTAATAAGAATAAATCAGCGACAATATTTTTTTTTTAAAAACACAAATTATTTGTGTATTTTTTTGTCATTCAAACATACATCTAAAAAAAAAGTTAATATTAAAATTCTATAAATGATGCAGTTGGAAAAAAAACGGTTCATGACCATCTCCAGTGTATTTCTTTATATTCTTTTTTAAAATAGAATAAGAAATAGTAATCTTCAATTTTCTCTCCAATGTATCTCTAAAATAGAGAAATTTATTATTCTCCATTGTAGAGATATTTTTTTCTCTACTATAAAGCCAAGTATAGCATTTTTTGCATTTTCTCCTAAATATATAGAGACAAAAATAGCAATTTCTATTTTAGAAATTGATATAGAGATGGGTTGGAGGAAAAATTTGATATCTTTACATTATTTATTGACGAAAAAATAGAGAACGGCTAAAACAGATGGGAAAATTGATTTAAAAGGTTTTCTAAATCTAAATTTGGTCATATACACTTTTATTTGACATTGCTAATTTTTTCCACAATTACCCTTTTATATAAATAATTTGTTTTTTCAAATGTTTTTTTTCAAACATGTAAAAAATGAAATAATAAAACTTTTTATCAAAGGTGAAAATTTTAATTTCTAACCATTACATTAAAATTTGGATTTCTAAATTTAATCTATTTTGTACAAAATGTACATTCTACTAGCTATACATGATCCTAAAAATTTACAAAATGTAATCTATCGATTGTACATGTTCTAAAACTTTTAGAATATGTATTTTAAAATTTGTTCTTCGTTCTAAAAATTTAGAGCACATGCACATTCTAAACAATTTAAGAGAAATTTTCAGAATACATCATCTGCACATTGTCTATGTTTTAAAAATTTAGAGAACCACTAATATTCTAAAATGTAGAATATGTATTCTTCAGTTTGTTCTATGTTCTGGAAAATTTAGAATATCAATTCTAAAATTATTTTTCAAATTCCAAAAATTCAGGAATCAAATATTTCAGTTAAGGAAATCAAATATTCAATATATTTTTCGAAAATTATTAAATATAATTTCCGAAAATAAAATAATTTATTTTTCGAAAATTATTAAATATATTTTCCAAAAATTAAGGAAAGAAAATATTTAAATATTTCGAAAATTATTTAAATATATTTATATATTTTATTTTGATATAAATTTCAAAAAAATTCAATTAATGGTATTAACAAATAAATTAATTTTTCAGAGTACAATTGAAATAATTTCGAAATTTAATTCTAAATTAAAATCAGAATACAATCTTACAATTAAGGAAAAAATCTAATATTTTGGAAACAAATCATTCAATTAATGAATTTAAGGGGTATTTGAGGATTTTTATTTCAACTAAAGTGTATGTCACCAACAAAAAAAATAAAGGTGTAGATCACCAATTCTTAAATTTTTTGACCTAAAAATCTAATTTTCCCAAAACAGATTCGGCTCACTGAACACAGGTAGCGTGAAACAAATGCAACACAATATAGATGGCAGCAATAGCTACAACTTAACTTTACAAATCTCAATAAGGGGATTATTGATAATCTTTTACCGATGATGCACTAAGGGTTATATTGCATTTTTTTTTCCTTTGAAAAAGGTATACTATTTTAATAATCAATTTGACAGTTAGCCGTGGTTTGAACGGAATAAATTAATTTGTAAGTTTATTTGTGAAACAAAAAATTGTATTAATGTATAGTAGAACAAATTATGGCATTGTATAATAGATTACATATTATTTGTGTGTATATGATATATTAGAGATGCATAATTAAGATAACATATGATTATAGTAGTACTAAAAAAAAAATATTTAGAAAAGAGATTACCATAATATATATTCATGGCACCAATTTGAGTGCAACCAAATAAACATACATAATGAGAAAAATAAAAATTGGTGAAGGGTTAAATGAATATAAATCTTTGATTGTCATTAGCTACGCTAGATTTTTTTATTCTAACTATGTGAGGCAAAGAATTTGGTCAATTTCTTTTGTGATGAAAAAAGAATAACATAAACACATTTTATAGTGTCCGTTTAGCATTGTCTCAAACTCTTAATATAGGTTAAATGTTTTTAATGTGATCGATAATAAATGGATATTTACCAATTAGAATGAATGTTATCGAATAATATTTTCGAAATTTAATATACTTTAGATTTATTGAATTAATCATATCTAACTAAATATTTGATACACAAAAAGATGGTAACATTTGAACTTGCCAATCACGTTATAGTTATTTAGTTACCTTATTAAGATTTATTTGATTTTTAGTTTCCATAAATTTAGATTTCAATCTAATCAAATAAAATTTGGTAGTAGTATTCTAAATTTTGGTAATGTATCTACATACTTTCGCTGGATTATGTATTATTATGTTTAATTTTAGCGTTTTTTGTTTTAAATTTTATTTAGTGAGTATTTCGAATATACAAAATATGATATCATTTCAAATATGTTTTTTTTTTTTGCTATTTGAAAATTGGAAGTTTAAATATAGCAAACAGAGATTTGATTTTGAATCTCACCGTATATTTCTCATAGTGTTCTCATAATGTTAGTGAGTCAAAAAAATTAAATATTTATTAAAGTTTGTAGTATGTTTGGCAATAAAAATAAAAGCAACTTGAATAGGAATAGCAAGTAAAATAGTGTTTGGCAAATTGTATATAGGATTAGGAAATGTAAAATTTTAAATAAATAAAAAAATCTGAGAAAAAATAAGGTGATGACACTTAAGCAAAATAATCATAAAATGCTTCTCCTTTAATATATACTAGAAAATTACCCGCATTATACGCGGGATAAAATGATTGTCGCATAAAATCAATAATTAAGTTAAAAAACAATTATGGTGAATTATTATACATAATCCAAGACCTATTTTATATATTTGAATTTTGGCGATTATTTTGTATACAAATGTGTTTCACCCGTGAAATAATTAAACCAACAAATTTCATTAATAATTATTTTGCTTGTAGGAAGATGTATTTATGAAAAATTTAAAACATCTACTTGTCAAACAAAAAGACACATGTAAAATATATATATATGAAAAATTGTTTTACATGCTCATAATTTTTTTTTTCTATTTTACATCAAATTTTTTTTTGGTGTATATGTTAAATTTTTGTTCACATTTAATTATATGATTTAAATCTATAATTTTTGAAATATTTTATTTTGGCAAGTTTAAGATTTCCAAATATTTTTAATTTTGGCAAGTTTAGGAAGATTCAAATGTGTTTGGCAATTAGAGTTATAGTAATCAAAATAAGTATATTTGAAAATAAATGTGTTTGGTAATGAGTATAAGAGAAATAAATAAAAATAAAGAGGAGAAAAATTGAGGAAGTGACACATAAGCAAAAGTTGTCTAAAATGTTCCTCTTTTAATATATAGGATAGGATGACGATACCGATTAGTAATATCAAAAATTGTATTTTTATAAAAGTTTACCGTTTTTTTTTCTTTTAATATTGGGCCACAATTAGCCGGGCCATTAGTCTAATTTCTACATTCAGAGAGAATGAGACTCGATTCTGGGTGTAATAGTATTTGTACGCAATAGACTTACTTCCAACCATTATATTAATGTTAATTTCACACCCTTTTTTTTTAATTATTATAGCTATTCTAATATTTTTTGTTTGTTATAAATAAATATTCTAATATTGTTTCCCACTAGTACATTGTGTCACCAAAGTTTTTTTTTTTTTTTTTTTGAAAATTAACCGAAGTTCCTAAATTTTTGAGTAATTTCATGAAAATAAACAATTCATTCTTTCCACGATAATTTACGCGTTCATGAAATTGCTTTCCTCCGAGCATAGATATATCCACATGATGAAAATGAGTCAGGAAGAAAAAAACGAAAACTGACACGTTTCTTATCTGCAGCGAAGGTACATAAACATTAGTGTGAAACTTCATGACAATACTATTCTAAAAAGAAACATATCATAGCTTATTAAGCACGTGACTTTTACCTAACGAGTATCATAGCTTATTAAGCACGTGACTTTTACCTAACGAGTAACTAGAACACGTGTCAATAATAAGTTATGAAGAGTGTAGACAACATTGAGAACCGAGAATGATAGTTAACGCGGTTCTTTATCAATCAAATGTGAAACCAAAACCTTTTATGGATTACCTATGGCCCTGTGAGAGATGTTCTTTTTTTTTTCTTTTAGGTCAAGAATCTGATCTAATATATGATTATGTATTGGCAAACAAATAAAGCGAAAAATATATATGTATATATACAAATAATCGAAGGATCGTAAATATTCTTTATTTTTAATAGATTTTCTACGATTATATATAACTTAAGGTGAGAAGTTAGAGACGGTTTAAGATCAACAAGAAAGTCTTTTATCAGAAAAAAAAAAACAAACTGCCATAGACTCTCTATCTTAGTCAACTCTCTCAGCGATGGACTGGCTTCTCGACTGTAACATCCCAAAACCAAAATTCTAGTATTTTGGTAGGGGTGTCGATCGACACCAAATTCTGGGTTGTGTTCCCGGTTTGTTTTAATTGCGATTTTTGGCTCGGTTTAAGGGATTTAACCCTAGGGCTTGCGTATATAAGCTCTTTGGGGTTTGTGGCCGCGTAAGGCAAAAAGAAAGGAGGTTTTTGTGGCTTTCTGTGAAGTAGCGGAGTTTTGAGAGAGAGAAGATTGAGAAGAAGAGAAGACAGATTCAACTGTCATTGTAGAAGCGAGGAACGGTCGGTCGAATCGTGTCTGATCGGCGTGATTTTTCGTAGGTCTGTTCTTCTTCCTCTTAGCTAGCTTCAAGAGAAAGCCGTTTGCCTTTAGGACTTGTGGTTTGTGAGTTATAATCGGTTTCCCATAGGTGGTCTGTGCAGTTTCGGGATTCAATCAGTCTCTTTGGGAAGTGTTTTTCCTGCGTTTCAGAAGGAAACGGGGGACGATCTAGGTATCGCTGGAAAGCCCCGTCGGTCTAGTTTTCAGATTGGGTTTTCGATCTGAATTTGGAGGTAAGCTCCGATCCCTATGATCGTTTTAGTCTAGAGAGTTGTTATGTTTCCTGGACGTCTGAAATAGGGTTTTGGGAAATCCAAGTTTTTGTGTTCTAGGTAATTGAAGAAGGGTTCCTCGGCGTTTGTGGTTGAGATCAGAGGCTGCAAGGTTGCTGATTTCGTGTCCTTAGCCGTTCTTTCCTCGAACCGCATAATCGAGGTGAGTGTGTGATCGTGGATAAGGAATTAGGTTATTAGGATTTGATTGGTTATTCGTGATGTTTTGGATTGGTTTCTGTGCTGATTCTGTGTAATTATTGTGTTCTAGAATCGTGTTGATCGGGTGATAGAACGGAACTCGAGTCGCGAGAGGATCAGACTCGGTTCAGGTTCTCCCGAGAGGTGTCGATCGACACCTAGAGGTAGTGTCGATTGACACCACTGTGATGTGATCGTGAGGATCGTTTGTGGTGTCGATCGACACTGTCTGGTTAATTTATTGAATTGTTTAATTATTGTGAACTATTCTATATCCGGTAGACGGGATGACCGCTCCACTAAGTATTTATTAAATACTTACGCAACTCATTTTTCCCAATTGTGTTGCAGGTAAAGGAAAAGGAAAAGTGTGACCGCGGGATCATGGCTTTAGGGAGAAGATGATTAGGATTGTCGTTTGGTTTTCCTGTTTTGCTAAGTTCTAGTGAACCCGGTTAGGTTTCTAGAAATGCATTGATTATTTATCGGTATTTTATTGCACATGGTTTATTATTATTGGATTAATAGTTGATTAGTTTATTTCCGCATAATTAATTAATTATAAAAAAAAAACATCTGTTACATCGACTGTCTTCGACTATTGAGGAACGTCGCTGGGACTAGCTACTGGAGAAGGCTTCTTAGGAATTCTTGGGAATGGAAGAGGAGATGTATAGACTCGTTCAACTGCTTTGACAGAAGCTTTTGTGAAATATGAATTGGTCTACGGTTGGTGTCGATCGACGCTTAAAATTTCCCCCTGTCGAGCGACACTACTTTCCTCGTCGATCGACACTTTCAGTTCCTTCGTGTCGATCGACACAGCCTCTGATCTGAAAATCTCACATTTCTCACCATTGTTAAACTCGTCGATTTGCTTCGTTTGAGGTATTCTCTCTGTTTCAGTCTTTAATCTGATCATATTGGAGTGATGCCTTTTCACTGATTCACTTGTTTGAGTAACTTGAGTATCCAGCTTGTTTACATAAATGTTCAAACTCTCAATATTCCCATTCGAGTCCGTGTAAATTGAATCCATCTTTCCATTGAAGTCCACAGTCTTCTTTTGTTGACCTTCCAAAATTCGCTCAATCAGTGACTCCATCTTACTCTCTGCAGTTGGAGGTGGATGTTTTTGATAAGAAGATGAGTCGTAGTCTCTTGTGTAGCTGCTACTCTGAAACGGCTTCTGGTAAGATGAACCATATCCTTGTTGATTGTTAAACCTCTGATATCTAGATCCATTGATGTAGTTCACATCTTCAGGCTCGAATGTCTCAACTTTCTTGGCGAACTGAACTGTCTTCTTCTCAGCTACAAGATCATGCATTGAATCGAGCTTCTTTGTAACCTCTGCAAGGTGATTACGATTAATGTTCTTCCCAGACTAGCTCTTTTTGAAATCAGCGTTCTTGGTATTGTTGCTATTAGCTACATTCTCAATCAACCTCAAAGTAGTATCTGGAGAGTCTGTGTTGAAATCTCCATTGCTAGCAGCGTCTAAAGTCACGGCGTATGGCACTGCTATTCCTCTGAAGAAGATGCTGAGAAGCTTAACCTCGTTGAACCCGTGATATGGACAGTTCCTCTGGTAACCCTTGAATCTATTCCATGCCGCCTTGAATGCCTCATGGTCTCCCTGCTTGAAGGTGGTGATCTTATGAAAATACGTTGAAAAATAGTTCTTGAATTCACTAATCGATGAAGAAGAATTACCATAAGTAATAATGTCGTCAATACATACCTAAACACGAAGCGGGCAGATCGAGCTTGTGTAAAATCATAAGTTTGAAGAGGTGTAGCTAATTTAGTAAACTAGTAGCGTGGAGCCTGTCGTAGCCCATATAAAGATTTTTGTAAGCGACAAACATGCTTATCAGAGTCTGAGCGGAAACCAGGAAGAAGTTTCATGTAAACTTGTTCATCTAAGTCGCCATGTAGAAAAGCGTTATGTACATCCATTTGATGAACCTCGTAGTCTTATTTTTGCAGCAATATTAAAAAAGATTCGAACAGTGGTCATCTTTGCTACGGGAGCAGAGGTTTCACCATAATCGACGCCTTCAATTTGATTTTTCCCAAGAACCACGAGTTGTGCTTTGTATTTTTCAAGTGTACCATCAGAGCGAAGCTTGATCTTATATATCCATTTGCAACCGAGATCAATTTTTCTCGGAGGCAGTTCTTCCAAGTCCCATATATGATTGAGCACTAAAGTGTCATACTCATGAGTCATTGCATCATTCCAAACTTTTTCTTCCATGGTCTCTTTATATGATTTTGGTTCGACCGCCATAGAGAGAGCCACAAGATAACTGTGATGACTTAAAAAAACATTTGTAATTATAAGAATCAAAGATAGGGTGTACCGAACCTAAGGTCAATGACATCACATGTGATAGAGAGAGGGAAGTGGGAGAGGTGGCGTGTAGCACATAATCATTAAGTCAATTTCGTGGTTTCTTTTCGCGGACACCATAAACCAACAACATAGATGATGAGTCTTGAGTCGTGGTTTGGGTAGAACATAATCATTATTGGTGCTTTCCATGACGTTGGTAGTAGTAGAAGGCACAATCGGTGAATCAAAAACATAAGGAGGTTGTATCGAATCGTGATCATCAAGAAAATGAGTACCAAGTGGATTAAGCCTGTAACACTCCGACCGCCGCCGTAGGAGAAATCCTCATCCCCTCGAAAGAAATCTCATCTCCCAATGAGCCCCACATCCACTCTCGGCCCATAGGCTCACCCATGTCAAACGGTACGTGTGTTTGTCTGGGAGGCTCGGAAGTCATGTTTACTGACCCTGCAAATCACCATGCAATTTTTCTCGTATTTTGACCTCACTCACGCGGTACTGAAAATCACTTCCCAATAGGTCACCCAAACTACTCCAGGTTAAGCACGTTTAACTCTGAAGTTTTCTCAAGACCCGTGACCAAAAAGATAAATGCACTTTGGTGATATAGGTAGCCAAATCAATTCTTATAGGCCTCTCCGCATATACCGCATATACCATATATACACTGAATCCGGAGCGTCACAATCACCCCTACTAATAGATCGCAATGTCTTTGTTGTGCATATCAAAATTGTTACCCCGACAAACTGACTCACACAGTTGTTCGGGCTCCCTCTGATACCACTTGTAACGCCCCAACCGCCGTCGTAGGGGAAATCCTCATCCCCTCGAGAGAAATCCTCATCTCCCAATGGGCCCACCCATGTCAGACGGTCGGTGCGTTAGTCTAGGAGGCTCGGAAGTCATGTTTACTGATCCTGCAAATCAGTATGTGATCTTTTCTCGTGTTTTGACCTCACTCACACGGTACTGAAAATCACTTCCCAGTAGGTCACCCATCCTGAAACTACTCTAGCTTAAGCACGCTTAACTCTAGAGTTCTCTCAAGACCTGTGACCGAAAAGATAAGTGCACTTTGGTGATATAGGTAGTCAAACCAATTCTTTTAAGCCTCTCCGCATATACCGCATATACCATATATACCCTGAAACCGGGGTGTCACAAAGCTGGGGTTTGTTATCATTTGTGGTTACTGAGGTCGAGACTAAGAAGGGAAACACATCTTCCCTAAACACAACATCACAAGATGTCAAACAAACTTTCCATTTGAGATCATGTAATCGTCATCCCTTCTTTCCAAACGGGTATCCAAGAAAAACATACTTTTGGCTTCGAGAGGTAAACTTATCACCATTGTGATCTAAATTATGTGTAACATAAACATCCAAATGCCTTAAGATATTCAATCAATGAAGGCCGATTATATAGAAGCTCAAATGATGTCATGTCGCCAAATTTTTCAATGGTGTTCGATTAATCAAGTAGCAAGCCGTACAAGGACATTTTGCCCAACATTCGACCAGAAGACCCTCTTGGAAATACAAAGCTCGAGCAACATTGGGAATGTAGTAGTGTTTGCGTTCACACGACCGTTTTGTTGTGGAGTTCATGAATATCGTGAAATTTATGAATAACGCAAGAAGTTTCATGAATAATGCCATTTTTTCGTAAACAAGAGCCAATACACAGAAATTCGTTGCCATTGTAACTACATACAGTAATAACATCTCAATCAAATTGGTGGTTCACTGATGCCATGAGCTCACAAAGACGAGCAGAAACATTGACTTTATAACCAAACGGCTTGTGAGAAATCATCAACAATAGTTAAAAAATATCGTGAAGCACATAATGTGGAAGTGTTATACGGTTTCCATAGATCAACATGTATTAATTCAAAACGGAGTGCAATTTTATTATTACTATCAGGAAACGATTCTCTTGTTTGCTTAGAATGTAAGCAAACATCACAATTAGAAAAACAAAATACAGAACTCAAAGATTTAAAACTAACACCATGTAGTAATACCACAACCCAAGAGGACGGATGACCTTGCCGACGATGCCACAAAGCCCTCTCATCACCAATACTCTTTTGAAAGCCACAACAGTCTTGATTTCGTGGAAGTGAATCAGCCCCTCTCCCTGTCGTTTTCCCACACCTCAGAGTCCTTGTGATGCGGTCCTTCAACCAATTGTTTGTCCTCATCCAATTGTAGCTCTCCATTGGCTCTATGGTGAGTCTCCAATACTTTCTCTTCATCCAAGAGAACCATGTTACAAAATGACTTTTGGTTTGACTCGGATTTACACGGCAAAATACTCGTTGTGCTTTTTGAGATAGAAGCGCCTTGAGCTACTTGTAAGTCAATGGTTTTCACATGGGAAGCTAAGCTTGAGAGCTTACCATCCAACTCATCCTAAATTCCATCAATCATGGTGTTCACCTCAACAAATCTCTTCACAATATCTGCATTTCCTTTGATTTGTCCTCATTATCTTGAGAAGGAGGTTGAGTATTTGAGTTACCTTGACCTTGAAAGGCTTTATTCCCTTGAGGTTGAAAACCTTGTTGGTTAGAAACAAATTGAGCTTTGAGTTGGTAGTACTCTTGTTGTTGGTTGTTGTATCCTCCACTACTCAAGTTCATACACCTATAAGTATCAAGAAAGGCAAACAGAACAAGACAAGATAATATCTAAAGAAAAATAAAAAAACTTAGTCTTAATCAAATACCAAATCCTAATGGTTATTGCTAAACTCCTCGGCAACGGGCGCCAAAAACTTAAGCATCAATTCCCATTGGTTAAGAATGAAAAACAAGATTATGATTCTTCTAAACATTTTATCGAACAGTTTCCAGGCATAGATTATCAATGATCTAGATTTTGATTAGTTAAGTCTAATCTAGCATTAAACACTTCCTAATCTTTAGAAATCGTAAGAATCTAAGCCTAGACATCACTAATCATTCATCAAACATCCCTAATTTAGTAAGCCCAAAAACCCATTAAAAGACTACTCACTAATCATGATGCAAAACACAATCATAATCATAGAGAAAGCCATAACCATAACAGAGATGATAAGAGATTAAGAAAAGCTTCACTAGATATGATAAATAGCAAAGATCCAATCACAAATCATAAGAAAAGATTTTTAAGCATGCATGAAAGAAGAAATGTCTCATCAAACTTAGCCAAAACTAGGTTTTTCTATGTCTAAAAACACATTTATATCATGTAAAAACGGAATCGAGTCGATCCATCTTGATCCGGATTGGGTCATAAAAGCATGGTTCTTGGAACGCCCATACCGAGGGTCAACCCACAATATGCAGTCTGCCAATTTAACTCCAAAAACTTCATTTTCCTTCTTCCATGCTGAGGGTCGACCCTAAGTACATGTCACAGTATGCAGTAGCCATTTTTCTCATTTCTTCAGTTTTTGGAAATCAACTTGACTTCTTCTTTTACCCAAATGAATCACTCTTGCTTCCTTTCAAATTTCCATCATTTTGCATCCATTTGGTCTCCAAATCCCCTCGTTGCAAAGTCACCATCTCCAAATCTATAAAAACATAAAAAGAGATGCAAATGCACCTAAAAATGCCTAAATGATATGCAAATGCATGATGATGACGTGCCAAAAATATATCAAAACGAGCTCAAATATGAGAATATCAATCACCTTTGTCTGGATCTATTTGTAGCTAACGTAGAAGAGAAAAATGACTGCTTTCAGTACGTAGTGTTTGTTGTTCTTTCTTTCCAAACTGAATATTTTCATATATTAATAAACTGGGTTACAGTAATTTACTACAAATCAAAAGAGCAAAGAAAAACACAAACACAAACATCAATCATGAGGAAGGACCAAAAGAAGAGTCGTTAATGATATACCCTTTTGTATGGAACATCGAGAACCTAGTTGTGAGATAAGAATTTGTTGAGGGTAGGTTCCGTTGCATTTTTGAGTGGGGGTCAAGACGACGTCGAAGATTTTGTTTTATATATGCGATGATTTAGTTGTGATTATATGTGTCCAAAAGAATAAAGCAGCGACTTTGATACTAAGAAGGAAAGCGTTGAAATAGGGAAATTCCTACAAGACATGCTTAAATACTGAAGTAAAATGATCAAAAACAAGATATATATATATATATATATATATCACTAAATACCATCAGTCCTATCTCAAAGCCACACTTACTCAATCCATGATTCGACGATATCAACAATGATGACAATAACAAAGTGAGTAGTATTGGGTAAGTGGCAAATGTTCTAATCTTTTGAAGTTTGTGTGACACGCCCTGTCCCCGATAATTTTGAGCTCTAGGTCTCGCGCCCTAACTTGCAACATAAGAAACACCTGCACACACTGAAAAAGAAAAAGGGGGAACAATTCCGGGGAGAATGACTCAGTGAGGGAGATCAAGTCTGTCCACATGATCCATATTAAACAATAATATAATTTAATAAAACATATATATTAAGCCTGGAAACAATCAACAACATTCAACCTAACAACTATCAATATTTCAATATAGTGTACTTCACATACTCATCATCAAATAAATTATCATCACATAACTCATCATCACATAACTCAGGCTAGCCGTCACCTCGAATGGTCGTATGCCACCTCACATATAACATATACATATATCTCGACCGAAGTCCATGAAACAACTTGGGACTGTCCGTCACCTCGAAAGGTCGTACGCCACCATTTTTGGCTTGTCAGCCATTAACAGGATTCAGTGGGGTTGCCATGCCACACGCTCTCAGTCCGGCCACACACAACCTCACACATAATATATCATATATTACATATTAACTTATAACATCACATAATCTCAACTTAACATTTCATTCAACACTCAATCACTATTCCTAGACAAAACATACATGCTTATCAAACAATATTATTATCTAATATGAATCCACAAATCCCAACCCTCACTTTAGCCACATAATGATGAAGAACAACTCTTCCTCTTTTATCCTCACTTGGACAGATTCACTGCCACAACTTTGACATCATCATTCCTTATGCTTATCAATCTCAAATCGGGTTTCCTTCCACCGAGAGTTAGATTTATGAGTCCTAAGTGTCTCTGCAAAGTTCACCACGATTCGAATTGATTTGCTGGTCCAAACACCACATCTGGCCAGACTGGTCCTATCTGCGCGCTATGCAGAATATTCTAGATAAAGATGACATAACTCCCAAAATATAATATATCACACGTAGATATTTTACTGAGACTCATATAAAAGGGTTCCAAAACTCCTTACAAAAATTCAGCTTCATCCAATTCTTAAAAAAAAACCGCGAGACAAATTCTTCTTTGAGTGGTCACAGATTGGCAATGCAGAAATCAACCCTGAGAAAACAACCTCAACTTTCATTCTACAACTCCAAATGACAAACAGATTTCTGATTAGGTTAAAAAAATAGAGTCACGAAGACTCTTACCAAATTTTAGATCGATCATACCACTTTTGATCGTCAGTTTCCATTCTGCACTGGAACTGGCCAAATCTGCGACTGCTCGAGGTTAGAATTGACTGTGACATATGACAAAAAAATCGTCATAACTCTTACCACAGATCACGGATCCGGATGATCTTAGACATTTTGGAAATCTGAGACTCGGGGCTTTCCATGGATATGTAATTCGTCATACAGTTCCATACAGTTCATCTGAAAAACGTCTCTCAAGTCGGGATGGCGACGGCTAGGTGAAAAGCAAAACGAGCAGGGCATTGCCACATCAACAAACTTGGCCACTGATTCTCACATATTCTCCTTTTAAATAGGTATAGAGACATGCTTATGGTTTTGTTGGGTTTAATGGGCTTTTTCTTTTGGCCTATTTTGCATTATCGATCCAATAAAGATTGCCGCACACAAATTTTAAAATCTTGGGATACAGCCGTGACAATTATCCCCCACTTAAAATGGGACTCGTCCTCGAATCCATGTTATAAACTCATTTAGCTTGGTTTCCACAAAGCCACTACTAGCTCTTTGACTCACTGCAAAATCCTCTAACTTTCGAGTCATGACCTACCAAAATCTTTTCTATTCCTACATGATTCTTCAAATCTTGACTATAACTTAACAATTTTCGATTCTAGACTAGCCTCCATGCTATCCGCGCTCTCTCCAATCTACCAGCACACTTGTGTTACCTTGTAACAAAAGCTCAACCCATGATCAGCTCTGGCCTTAAATTATTACTTACCATCACCATGATCATTCACTTGAATGAGCATTCACAACTTTCTCTTTACTATTACTTTCACTTTCAGTTTAACTTCTAACTCAAACCCTTTCCAAACTCTCGATACATCATCCACGTTCATTTCCCATGATTACTGCATTATAAATACTCCTCATTTCCATAAGATTTCTCTGTAATTTCATTTTTCCAAACTTGATTACACCTTATTGTATTTCTTCGGTTGGATCGACAAATGAACGGTTAATTTGTTTGTTAATCATGTATTTTAAAGCATGATTAATGCAGTTTTGTTTGACGTCAATATTATTGAGTTGCAATGTTTGATCGGAAAATCAAGCTTGGTATGAGCTGGGACTTTGCAGGAACCTTATGGACTCAGAATATGAGATATGGACAAAGGAGGATTGCAGTTGGAGAATGGAAGTCTAGTCGAGCAAGTTCTGAAACTTCGGATGCTTTTTGGCTAAGGTGAGGGTTGGGATTTTTAGATTCATATTATGCAATAATATAGTTTGATAAGTATGTATGCTTTGTCTAGGAATAGTGATTGAGTGGTGAATGAAACGTTAAGATGAGATTTGGCTGTGATGTATGATAGTTATGTTATTATTATATGTATATGAAATGTGATGTGTGAGGTGTGTGGTCGGACTGAGGGTGAGGACATGGCGATCCCACCAAAGCCCGTAAACCGGCTGCCGAGCCAAAGGTGGCTTACGACCTTTCGAGGTGACGGCCAGCCCAAGTGTGTCATGTGTCTAATATTATGAATATATTATCGAGTCATATGATATGTGATATGCATGATTATGAGTTCAAAGAATAATATGTAATTTATGTTGAATGTAGCATGATTATTTCTAGGTTTAGTTTATATGTTTTATTAAATTATATTATTGTTTAATATGGATCATGTGGGCAAACTTGATCCCCCTCACTGAGTAATTCTTCCCGGAATTGCTCACCCCTTTTTCCCTTTTTCAGTGTGTGCAGGTATTTTTTGTGTTGCAAGTTAGGGGCTGGGACCTAGGGCTCAAAGTTATCGGCAATGTTCTCATACCCGGACCGGACCGGCCGGTCCGACCGGTTGAACCGTGAACCGGTAACACATCCGGTTTGGGTTTTGTGCCAAAACTCGGCAGATAATTGAATCGGAATAACCCAGAAAAACCTGCTCTAAACCGGTGACCCGGACAAAAACCAAAAACCGAACCGGCCGATTTTAGATTTTAAGGAAATTTTTGTTGCATAAATTTAATACCAAAAATGTCGATCACACACATTTGGTTTTGCAAAACTTTGTATCAATGTGATTTCATTGACAATATTTTTTTACCATATGTGTACTCATTTTAAATATTATTTTATTTTTCTTAGTTCTTTTAAATTGTTTGTTTATATTAATTGTTCCTATAACTATTCAAAAATATTATATTTTCTTCCAGTAGTTTAGTTAAAATTTGAAAAACATAAACAAATATTCACTTTTGGAAAAATTAACAGAATAAATTTATTTCAGTTCCTATAATTATAAATTATAATACATAAAGTATAAAATTATAAACAAAGATTGTATCATTATATATTATAGCATCATATATGGACCCACGGTTGAACCGGGTCGACCCAAAGACCCGGTGACCTGGAAGGTAATGCGGTTTGCATTCCGGGTTGGGTTTAAAAACATTGGTTATCGGGGTCGGGGCGTGTCATTGTGCATCTTAGATTTTTTTTTTAGTTTGACAAATGTTTCCTGACACAAATATGCATAGATTTCGGTTCAAAATTGTTTGATTAAATTACATAAAGTTGACCATGATGTCATTTTTGGTGACTTACAATCTGATATTTAACAGCAATTAGATTCTTCTTAGCGAACAGGGAGAAATTAAATAATGCCATAGTACAGTAAATCTTAGAATTAAAAATACTCGTATCAAGTTTTGATGTTTACATATATGATTTCACAACGGATGACATTCACTTGTAAACATCTTTTCTTACTCAATTGACCTATTTTTTTTACAACGGAGACAGTCCCTCTAGTCACCTCCTCTTCCTTAAAATTACCAATTTATCGTGCGTTATAATTTCGGGGTTGTTTCAAAAATAACCCACAATTTGTAGTTAAATCCATACCTATCCTTTTTTTTCCCTCTACATATTAACCAATTTTCTCACCATTATATGTCTATCATCTTCACTTATTCACAAAAATGTCATTAGTTTTTAATTTTTTTTTGTTGTTGTTGAAAATTTAGAATTTGTGGACAAAAACATCTAAAATCGTCATCATATTTACGACAATGTCTTTTTTATCAATTTCTCAACCGCCATGAACAATAAAAAAATTGATCTCTAAATGCTCACCCAACCGTGTTTGTAACTCTAAATGCTCAAGCTTTGAGCTCGTAAACTGATCACTCTCCATTTGCTCTTCAATTTCATCAAAAACTCTATAATTTTTGTTTTAACTTTTTTTTCTCTCATAACCTTAAGTTTTCTTGCGGTTCTTGCATAGACAACGGATGAGCTTCTTCTTAACCGGTAAAATTCGAAGTTTTTAAGTGGTCAACAAAGTCAAAAAACGAGCTCCAACGGCAGAGAAAGGTGAATTCGCTAATTCCAAATCTGCTTCGCGATAATAAACTTCCCTTGACGTCTACTGGTCAACAGAAAGTTAGATTTGCAATTGACCATTTTAAAAAAAAAGGGAGCCGACTTCATGTGAAGTTTGCGCGTTCCCTTTGGAAATAAAAATACCCGTGTAGACTTCGTTTGAAATCTTCTTGAAAATGAGGTTAGTTTTGCAATTGACTAAAACTTTGATATATCGAGCAGACTACAAGTGAAGTCTACTCAAATCAGACTTCATATGCGGTTTTCTATGTCAAATAATTTAGGTCAATTTTGCATTTGACTGAACTTTGACGTTTATCACAGACTTTATAAGTATTCTACTCTGTACGGAAAGATTAGTTTTGTGGTTGACCAAATTCTCGAACAATTGACCATAATAAACATTTAAATGTAGACTTCACCGAGGGTTTACTTGTAATTTTACTACCCCATAATAATTTCCCATTTTTTTTTATAACTAAACCATAATATTCTATATATACAACTATTTATTGTGGATTATATATTTAATTTTTTTTAAAAAAAGTGTGAACGGGAAGATGAAAAGGGTAAGAGGCAAAGCAAGCCGTTCACAAAGGGGGTTCGACCAAGGAGGAGATCATGGCGTATCATCTATGTCAATCAATGGACCATTCTTTTTTCTTATTTTAAACTAAAATACACAAAAGGCGATCATGGTGTATTTTTGTGTGTGTGTGTTGGAACACTTACACTAGTCTATTTGTTTACTTGACTTGCGAAATGGTATCTCCTGCAATGCCACGTTGCCCAACAAAATTTATTAACACATGTTCTTATGTTTTTGTTTCCCATAATTTATTAGTATCAACACTATATAATATTTATTAAGTAAGAGAATATCATATCGGACAAAAAATAAGGATATCATATTTCTTTAATAAATAATTAAATACCTAACAAGAAGGGAAAGAAGGGCACGTACAATATCATCCTTCTTTAGCTTTAACTACTTTTGTTTCTAGCCTCTTTGACGATTTCGTTAAATATATATATACGTGTCCATAAAAATCATATTTTTTTATTTAATTGCTCTTGATAAAAAAGTTCGATTAAGAAATCTGCCACATTTGGGAGTTAAATGAACTGTTGAGAAAAAATGGGCTACATAATTTATGTGTACGTACTTTCTCTTTTGTTGATTTATTGTAAGCTAAAACTAGGTTTATTCAAATTATCACAATTTCACAACCGTCACTAAGATATATATTTATCAAACTTCCATGCTTACGTACTAAAATTTATATAATCACAACTGAATAATTTGGGTTAATTTGCTATATAATACAAAAAAAAATTATTCTGAAACAACTAACCAATTTTGTTTTCTTATTAGATTTTAATAGTTCGACAGCTGGAAAAAAATATGAATAAAGAGTATGGTAGTAAATTACAGTTAATTAATTAGTACTTTAGAAATAATCTTGTGTAATAAATTTTCTCAAAAGAAAAAAGTCGGAAAATCCAACGGCGATGTATTCGAAAGAATATCCAATGGTGGAAATTCATAAGATAAAAACCAAAAATGGAGGGCTATAAATAAATTATATATCCCTTATATTTAACACATCTTACGAATCACTCTCTCAAGACTTACTTTCAAATAATTGAATAGTTTAACTTCTTTTAACATCGTCTATCGTAAAAGCTGACGGACGTGGCAGTACAGGATTGATTGGCCGGAGAAAAATGAGGAAGACGACGTGGTTTGACGTCGACGTGATGAGGAAAGGAGAGTGGACGGCGGAGGAAGACCAGAAGCTCATTGCTTACATCAACGAGCATGGCATCGGAGACTGGCGTTCTCTCCCTCCAAGAGCTGGTATATCTATATACTTACAACATATCCATATATATCCTGCATTTATACGTTGATCTTATCTGGGTTTGAGTCTTGTTTTAAAAAAGAATTGGAATAAGAGGGTTTTATAGAAGTCTAGACAAATTTTTGTTCCTTCTTATGAAAAGAAGTTATAGTTGCGTGTATATATATTTATATATATGTAACTAAATATTTGGATTTCAGAATTCTGTATTAAGAACCATATGAATTAATTAGAACGCTAAATAATAACATCATGGTAAAGAAAACAATAACATCATTGTTCTTGATCGTATGTCTTTGAATTGTTTTAAGTTGGTTTCAGAAAACAAAGTGGAGATACTACTTTGTACTCTTTCCCCTATTCGTCGTTGAAAGTTCTCATTTGTATTATCAGGAGACTTTGACTGAAGTGGATACATTAATTATCGGGATCTAAATGTATAGAGATTCTCTTCTTCTAATAGTATAGAATCCATGTTCTTTTAGAGGGTTTCGAAACCACTTATGAAAAATTCATGAAATCCAAGCGAAATCAAACTAAGAACAAATTACTGAAAGAACATAACACGTCATATTTTACATGTAAATTTTTTTATTCCATGACTGATTGCTTGATTTTTATTCTCTTTTTCTTATTTATATATAATTTGTTCCGGAAAGTAAATGCAATATAGAAACTTCTACCAATTCTTTCTATCTATATGATAATTATGAAGAGAATGATTGAAATCTATTAACGGTGCCGAAGAGCGACAGGTGTTCCCTGGGCTTTGTCCATATATATCTATATATGTATATAGGACAAGCCTATAAGTACTAAATCTTGAAACTTTAAGCCCTTTTTGGTTAGAAAATAATATCAACTTTTAGAGACCCATTCTCGAAAAGTTAAAATCTTTACACCCTTGCTTTAAAATCCTCTGTTGTTTTTTTTTTCTCTTCTTTTTTTTTTTCCAACTTTTCTTCTTTTTCTGTTAACCCAATTCTCCATAGGAAATTAGCAAAGATAACAATAAAAAAAATTATAATTGAAAATCTAGCTAAAAACCCTAAATTCAATGGTCATAATATTGCCACATATGCCACTTTTGGTTAGTTTTTGAATTATAATTTTTTTTTTGTTATTAAGCAAATTAATCCATTCTCCATTGTTGATATGAAAGTTTAACTCTTCTTCGCAACTTCTTTTGTTTGCCACTGCAAAAGCATAATAGATCCTTTTTCTTTTTACAAATTAAGGAAATTGACATTTCAATAATTGATTATGAAAAATAGGTTTGCGGAGATGTGGAAAGAGCTGCAGGTTAAGGTGGCTTAATTATCTTAGGCCTGGGATTAAAAGAGGCAAATTCACTCCTGAAGAAGAAGAAGATATCATCAAACATCATGCTGTTCTCGGAAACAGGTCAATTTCTTAATTAATAATTACTGTTATAATCAAAAGTCAAAAGTCAAAACCTATGATAATATAATACTCCATTATAGAGTTTGGTAACGTCCATATATCTCATATGCATGATCTATTTATAGATTACAAAAGGGTATAATTTTATCTAATCATAAAATATAGTATAATAGTTTGTATTATAATATTTGTCGATGTATCATGATAATAATTAAAATTTGCATAATTTATGTTATTGGCAAGTAAAAAACATTGTTAAAAAGAGAATAACGTGACTTGATGTAATATCTTTATAATACAAATAGTTTTAGTTATAAAAAAAGAAAATCTGTTTTAGCACTTTAATTTTGTATAACCATGTTGTTTTATATTTTAAGTTCATAATGCGAAAGATAGATATAGTTGTGACTCTATTATTTTACTGTATGAATTAGAGAAGTAAAATTATGTGATATATTTAAACAAGAAATGTTAAAAGAAGCATCGAGCCAATTGTATGCTGTTGTTGAAAAATTGAAGGTGGGCAGCCATAGCGAAGCAGATGGATAATCGAACAGACAACGACATAAAGAACCATTGGAACTCTTGTCTCAAGAAAAGACTCAAGAGAAACGGAATCGATCCGATGACCCACGAGCCCATCATCAAAAAGCTCACCGTCGAGACCACTTACGAGGAATACGGCATCTCGTCGCCGTTGACGGAAAGCCCTTCTTCCTCCTCCTCTGGCTCAGCTCGTATCCTGAACAAGCTCGCCGCTCATATCTCATCGAGACAACACAGTGTCGACAGGATCAAGAGCATCATGTCGGACCTAAAGATCAGAAGCAATGATCAAGACGACGAAGAAAGAGAGTCAAAGATGGATCAGAATGTTGGTGGTGGTCGAGAAGATGATATTTTGATGTGGGACGAAGAGGAATTTCGGCGTTTTACGGAGACTGATGTAATGGAGTACGAGACCACGTTTTACGAGTCTCTCTTGTACGAGAATACTCACATGCCTGATGATCTCTTATAACTCAATATTGTGCGAGCTAGTGTGTGTGTGTTGTTAGCATATGTTTATTGTTGTAACTAAGAACTAGCTGGTTGCAGGCATTAATGTATTTAAAAACATTATTACATTAAATTTCATCATCTTCCTCGGAGTGTGATAAGTTACAACGAAACTTGTCGTAAGGATCTTCGTCTTCAATTGCAAAATCAATGTGTTCCATTGGGTTCATCCCATCAACTAAACAATCGACATTTATTTCCTCTATCGTAGACATGGTTTTCTCGTCAACCGTTTGTTGCAAAATGACCATCTCTTTTTCCAAGTACTTCATTCTACACGATTCCGCGAATTCACTTTCACAACGGATAGCCATACTTTTCGAGGACGCTTTGGATTTGGATTTGGATAGGGAAGATAACAAATCTGATCAGCTTGAGACGCTATTAAAATTCAAGATTAGTACAAATAAATATAAAATAATTTTGGAAGAACGTGAAATTTGTACCTAATATGACTGGTTTGTTGTTTGGATATCTCCGAGATGAGAGCACATCGACAACGCCTACCTCGCTCTTTCAGGTCTCTTTATCGGGCGTAGGGTCATACCATTGACAGTAAAAAAGAATGAACTTCAAATTCACAATTCCTTGATATTGGAGCTCGATAATATTCTCTATTGTGCCATAGAAATCATTTCATTGGATGCGTCCGAATAATTTTGTCTTCACACATACTCCATAATTCATTGTTTTCCTTTGTGCTCCGTGGTCACGCGTGTGAAACATATACCCCTCGTAAAATACATAGGATCTTATTTTCAGGACCTTCTACTATATCGTGAACCCAAATCATTGCGTTCATGTTTCATCGCTTCACTACAAGAAAACAGGTGGTTTTGCGACAGAACTTTGCGACGGAAATAATCCATCGCAGATTTGCGTCCTAGTTGCGACAGTTTTGCGACTAAAAGTCTTAATAACTCGCAAAACCATCGCAAATTTGCGTAGGAACTTGTGGACGCAAAACCTTTGCGACGAAAGTAGGTTGAACACGTTTTAATTGATTCTTACTTGTTTATGAGTGTAATATTTTAGCCGCAAATTAGTCGCAAAACTGTTGGAAAATAGTCGCAAAGTAGTTACAAACTGAAATGAATTTCTATAAAAACCATGAATGTATGATCATAAACGAAAACAACAAAGAAAACAGAAAAAGCTTTCTTATTATGTCTTATCATGAAATATACACGATTCGAAGATGGATGTACAATCATCGTGATCCAGAAACCGGCGAAGTGACAAGAGAATTTAGAGAAGGGGTTGACCAGTTTTTGAACCAGGCGGTAAACAACCAAATGGCACATGCTGGAATCACCTATACCGGTAACGTACAAATTTTTTGTCTTTGCGTGAAATGCAAAAACTTGACACCACATGATACTTAAACTGTTTGGAAACATTTATTTACAAAGGGGTTTTTACCTAACTACTATGTTTGGTTTTCGCATGGGGAGGATTTTGTTGTCAATGTTCCGGGTAGTTCAAGTACGAGTTATCGTGGGAATATAGAAGGTGGTAGTAATTATGAGGATAATAATTATCAGTATGGTCATAATAATTTAATGAGTCTTCGTATGAAAATACTGATGGGAATAGGTTTAATGACATGGTTAATGATGCATTTCAAGAAACTATTGCTGCGTTTACTGATAATACTTTTGAAGAACCAAACCCGAGTGCTAAAATTTTTTATGATATGTTAGATGCTGCAAACGAACCTATCTACAAAGGATGTAGAGAAGGGCTATCAAAATTGTCCCTAGCATCTAGGATGATGACAATTAAAAGCGAAGATAACCTTAGTGAAAATTGCATGGATAAATGGGGTGAATTGTTTAAAGAGTATTTACCAGAGGGTAATAACTCTGCAGAGAGTTACTATGAGATACAAAGATTGGTAGCAAGTCTTGGATTACCGTCTGAGATGATTGATGTCTGCATTGATAATTGTATGATTTTTTGGAAAGATGATGGTCAGCTGCAGGAATGTCGTTTTTGCTCTCATCCAAGACATAAGAAGACTAGTGGTCAAACGAAAGTCCCGTTCAAGCGTATGTGGTATCTTCCAATAACAGATAGGCTGGAGCGATTATATCAATCAAAGCAGACAGCAGGGGCAATGAGGTGGCATGCAAAACAAGATTGTGAGGAAGGGGTGGTCGTCCATCCATCAGATGCAAAGGCATGGAAACACTTTCACACGGTACATCCGGACTTTGCTGTAGAACATAGAAATGTGTATTTAGGTCTTTGCACTGATGGGTTTAGTCCTTTAGGTATGTCTGGTCGGCAGTATTCGCTGTGGCCAGTCATAGTGACGCCATATGATCTCCCAACAGAAATGTGTATGCATAGAAATTTTTTATTTCTCAGCATTTGTGTTCCAGGGCCTAAGCATCTAAAAAGATCACTTGATGTATTCCTACAGCCTCTTATACATGAACTAAAGCAGTTGTGGCATGTTGGTGTACGCACGTTTAATTCGTCCAACCGTCCAAACTTCAACATGAAGGTTGTCCTTATGTGGACGATAAGCGACTTTCCGGCGTATGGCATGTTATCTGGATGGACAACGCATGGAAAGTTATCATGTCCTTATTGTTTAGATAAGACTAAATCATTTTAATTATCAGCTGGAGGGAAAGCTTGCTGGTTTGACTGCCATCGTCGTTTTCTTCCTAGGAGTCATCCTTATAGAAAGAGTAAGACGTTGTTCCGAAAAAGAGTTGTTAAAACTTTCCCCTTGGTTTACCTCTCAGGTGAGGAGTTAGAAGAACAAATGAATGGATATGGTGCAGAAGAAACTGTAAAAGTTGGGGGTAATTGGCAAAGTCATCCAGCAAATATGCCTGTTGGGTATGGGGTGTACAATAATTGGAATAAGAAAAGTATATTTTGGGAGTTGCTGTACTGGAAGGATCAAATCTTGAGACACAACTTGGATGTCATGCATGTGGAGAAAAATTTCTTCGAGAATAATATACAGACATTGTTGAATGTTGCAGGTAAAACAAAAGACAATCGGAAATCTCATCTCGATCTCGCGGCTTTGTGCATAAGGCCAGAGTTACATCTAACAGGGGATGGTAGGGCACCGATTCCTAATTTCCGACTATCACCTGCTGCAAAGAATGTTTTGATAAACTGGGTTAAGGACTTGGTGAAGTTTCCAGATGGATACGTGTCCACTTTTTCAAGGTGTGTTGAACAAGGGGGCAAATTTTCTGGGATGAAGAGCCACGATTGTCATGTGTTTATGCAACGACTACTCCCTTTCGCCTTTCAAGAGCTTTTACCGCAAAATGTCCACGACGCAATAGCAGGTGTTACGTTTATTCCTTGTTATTGATATATACATTAAATTATATTTTGTAAGTGTATTGGTTAATTATTAACTTACTCCGGACCGGATTGCCATTTTACGTATTAGAGCATTTTTCAGAGACTTATGTGCTAGAACCTTAATGAAGGACGAAATCTCAAAGTTGAATTCAGACATACCACTCACTATTTACAACTTAGAGAAGATATTTCCACCTTCCTTTTTCGATGTGATGGAACATCTGGTTGTACACTTACCTCATGTGTTATATTTGGGTGGACCAGTCCAATTTCGATGGATGTACCCCTTCGAAAGGTTCTTCAAACATCTGAAGATGAATGCAAAAAATCTCGCAAGAGTTGGGGGATCAATCATTGCTGGAAGTTTGACAGAAGAGACATCAAACTTCTCTACTTATTACTGTAGTCAAACCGTGAAATCTAAGAAAAACCGTCGTAGACTATACGACGATGGTGGGGTTGGCCAAACATATCACTTAGAGGGTGTACCAGATGTTTTCTCAGATGTTGGTCAAATGGGTGGAAAAGTGAAGGAAACAACGTGGTGTGATTTCAAGCATATGCAAGCTACCCATACGTATATATTGTTAAATTGTAACTACTTTCAGTCATATGAGAGGTATATATATACATATATGGGAATGTATTATTTAATATATATATATATATATATATATACAACTAATTAATGGGTGTACGTACATGCAGAATGTTAGATTGACAAATACGAGAAGCTTTTCCTGATCTAAATGATGCAGAAATCCAATCTTTCCTAGAACGTGATTTTGCTGGCTGGATGCGGGAGAAGGTAAGAAACATGCATGATTTATATTAATATATGTATATATACATGTATATTTATATATACTAATTAATTATTTCATTTTGAGAATAGGTGGCGAAGAGATCTCGACAGAGTTGACCTTTATGGGTACATGAGTTTGTTTTGGGGCCTATCGCAAGCATAAAAACGAGTAAGATGTATTGTACTCGCGACTTTATTTTTCACACATTTGAACATGGCCAAAATAAAGCCACTACAAATTATGGTATTCATGTCCCTGGCGATACAAACTTTTACGGTATTTTGAAAGAAATAATCGAGATTGAGTATGCTGGTGTGTTGAATTTGAAAAGTGTATTATTTCGTTGTGATTGGTTTGATCCATCCATTGGTGTCGGGGTTAGAACCAGCAAATTTAGAGTTGTTGACGTAAAAGGAAATAGGAGCTACAACGACAAGTTTGAGCCATTTGTTTTAGCATCCCAAGCAGAGCAAGTAGTCTTCATTCCTTATCCACGCACCCGTGCACGACGGGATCAAGATTGGCTATCTGTGATAAAAGTTAACCCAAGGGGTCGAATTGTCGGTGGGTTAGCAGCTGATGCTGATGATCAACCCCCAGTGCAACCTGCAAGAACCGAAGAAGTTTCAATCCCAACGGAGGTAAACACTGATTTGACAAGAATTGACCCGCTCCACAGTAGTCTTGATGTGATATTCGAGGATTCGGATGGAAACGAAGATGAATTTGATGAGGACGACGATGATGAAGATCATGAGGAGGAAGATGAGGAGGAAAATGAAGGGGGAGTAGGAACTTATATTTATGATAATGAAGAAGAAGATTAATAAATGTAATTGCGATGTTATTTTTTTTTAGTTAAAATATTGATATTTGCGACGATTTTGCGAGAAACCCGTCGCAAAATCGTCGCAAACCTTTAACCCTCAATACACAAGACAATACAAGAAAATTTGTATTGCTATATACTCACTCCTTAGTTTAATCTCACAAAAAGAAGATTTTAAGAACATGTAACCCAAAAAATATGTTTAGGGTTTAGGGTTTCGGTTTTGCGACTAATTTGCGAGGAAGTTGTTGTAAAACCGTCGCAACTTTGGATAGTTTGCGACGGTTTTGCGACGACTCCCTCGCAAATTCGTCGCAAAACCTAAACCCTAAACCCTGAACATATATTTTTTGGGTTACCTGTTCTTAACATCCTTTATTGGTTATATTAACTAAAGAGTTAGTAGTATAAGCAATAAAAAATTTTTTATTGAAATTATTATAACATCAATCTATCAACCGTGAGAAACATAAGTATATACATCATACACTTAGACAATGAATATGATAAATTTATCATTTACACCGATTTGCTGATTTTCTTCAGTTATTGTCCGTCATTGTTCGCTATATGCACAAGGGACCCAAAAACAAGTATATTTAGCATTTTGTATTCCTAAAATTGGTTCAGAAAACTCGAAACCCTAAACAAACCCTAAACACCGTTTGCGGCGATTTTGCGAGAGAACCTTTATTGCGACGTTTTTGCGATGATTAGCGCAGTCAAATGAATTAAATACATTATTTAATTACCTGATTTGCGATGATTTTGCGACGGATGTGGCGGTGAAAACAAAGTTTTGCGACGATTTTGCGACCAAAAAGGCGGTGATAACAAAGTTTTGCGACGGTTTTGCGACGGATATTCTCCTATATAAGCACGAGCCCAGACTCGTGAACAGTCGCACTTTCCTCTTGTAGCATCCCGAAACCAAAATTGTGCATTTTGGTATGGGGTGTCGATCGACACCAAGGGGTGGTGTCGATCGACACAAAGTTCGGGTTGCGGTGTTTTTTTGAGTTAAATCGCTCGGTTTGCGACGTCGGTTTAAGGGAAAACCTAGGGCTCGAGTATTTAAGCCTCTTTGCCGAGTGTGGCCGTTTTTCCAGAGAGGAGAAACAGTTCTAAAGGTTTTTGGTGAAGATTTTGGTGGTTCGAGGAGTTTTGTGATCCGTTCGTCATCGTTCTTCCCGTGTTAGCCTCGTGTAAGTGGTTGTTCGAGAGCGTGGTGTTCATCTCGGTGAATTGAAGCGAGGATCGTGCTTCTTCGTCGCTGTTGGATCGTCGTTCATCGCTCGTTCCTCGATCTCGTCAAATTCTCGAGGTGAGTGCGTGATCGTGATATGGAATTAGGCTATTAGGAGATTTGATTGGTTGTTTTGGCTGATTTGGTTGTTTCTGTGTGAATTCCGTGTGGTTATGTGTTTGTGAATCGTGACAATCTCGCGAGATAGAACGGGACTCGAGCCGTGAGAGGATTTTGGCTCGGTTCAGGTTCTGCGAGACTGTGTCGATCGACACCTAGTGGTAGTGTCGATCGACACGGGAGTTTCTGATCACGAAGGATCGGTTGCTCGAGTTGAGCGTCGATCGACACCTAGAGGTAGTGTCGATCGACGCAACTGTCTCTGATTGAGACTTGTGTTTTGAGAATGGAGCGTCGATCGACACCAAGTGGGTGCGTCAATCGACACTCAGTCGTTTGTGAAGTGTGTGTTTTAGATTGGGGTGTCGATCGACACCATGTGGGTGCGTCGATCGACACCAGACGATGGATTGTGAATTATCGGTTGTGTTGTTCGATAAGTTATGTACTGTGAACTGATTATTGCCTTATTGAGTTGTGAATTGGAAATTGGGAATTGCTGGTTAAGCAATGTTATTAGATTATCTTGTAGATTATCATTGGTTATGAATTATTCGTAGTGAATTGGTTATTGCAAGGTTTAATCGTGAATTGGTTAATGTGGTTAACTGTGTATTTGTAATCTTGTGGATTATTGTTGGCTATGAATTATTATTGTGAATTGGTAATTGGATAATCCTGTTTAATTGATGGTAATTGGAATTTGGTTGATTGTTGTGTGATCGTGTAGAATTGATAGTCTAATTCCTATTATATATCTGGTAGACGGGATGACCGCTCCACTGAGTATTTGTGATAATACTCACGCAACTCTGTTTTTCCTTTTTGAGTTGCAGGTAATGAAAAGAGTGTGATCGCGGAATTATGGCAGAGGAAGAGGATGATTAGGAAGTTATGTGCTGTTTATGTGTGTTGGTTTAGTAGAACCTGGTTTAGGGTGCTAGAATGTTGAGTTGAATTGGAATTGGTTTAATGATTTATTGTTTTCTGTTTTCCGCTGGTTAATGGGTTGTTTTTAAAAAAAAAAAAAATGCGGGTGCTACACCTCTCTCCCACCTCGCAAATCCGTTTCCTCTCTCTACAATTTCCGATTTCAAGGTACAAAATTCCCTTTTTACTTTTAATTTTTTTTATAAATTTGTTAGGATTTAATTTTTGGAATTGTTAGAATCATAGGATTTATTAGAATGGTTAGAATTATATTGTTGATTTGAATAATTAGGATTTTGGGAATTATTGTAATTGTTAGGATTAGAATATTAGAATTTTAATTTTTACTATTTATTGAATTATAGAATTTAGTAGAATTTTTAGTAATATGTTATGAGCATAATTATAATTATGAGAATTATTACAATTGTTAGGTTTGGAAGTTTAAAATGTTAATTTATACTATATTGTGTTTTAATTTGTTATAAAATTTTAACATAAATGTTTATTAATTTTTTATAATTATAAGTAATTGCAGATGACGGGTCGTCGTACACCAAACGAGTACACTGACTTTCTACAAGGGGACCCTTCAAGTAGACCTCCACGACCGGGATTTCATGCGCCTAGAGGTGACGGCTCTACTTCTTCTGCGATTCCAGAGACTCAACCAACTCCGGAGGCTCCTTCAGAGGACGATCGTAGAGTTTCATCGATGGACGATATGACTTTTGCTCAGCTTCTCGTTAGTCCTGCATGCCGAGTACTTCCCGAGCTACATCCTGAGCCGTCCGGCAACCAATTGTGGTACTACACTTTCTTTTGAAAATATAATATTTTTATTAATTACATTTATTACCTAACATGTTTTCAATTACTGATTTTTTTTTCCAGGTTCTCGCAAAACTCCGTCGCAAAGTCTATTGAGGAGATTATCGAGCGGGATTTCACCATGCTACATACGAGTTGGAAGTACGTTCCCGAGGAGACTAAGGCCCGGTGGTACAAAACATTTGCGGTAATTATATAACCTTTTTTTTTCTTTCTTAATTTTTAAATTTATATTAACTTTTTTTTCTTGTTTTTTTAGCAAAAGTATTACTAGGACCCCGCAATCAACGGGTATATTTCGGAACATTGTGATGCAAAAGCGAAGGGTTGCCTCAACGACCAAATTGGATGGTAGAAAGACAAGTGGGAGGAAAACCCAGATCCAACGTATTGTGCGGGACAAACATCTTTTGACGAGAACCCGAGACAAATAGTAAGTTTTTAATGTTTTTTGTTTTACGTATTACAAAAATAACATTTTAATTTATATTTTTATTTTTAGTCATTAAAAAAAGGAGCTCTCGCTACGATACCAGAGGTTTGGGACAAGACGCACCGAAAGGCGGATGGATCAGGGATTGATCAACGTGTCGGGAAGCTCCTCGACGATGTGCTTAGCCGGGTCGAGGAACTCTCATCCCAGCCTACTCCCGATGGTCAGCCTACTCAGTTGACACCATTTGAGATCAACCGCCTCGCCGCTGAGGTAAGAACATATTTTAATTTTTAAATTTATTTTTTATTATTAATTTTAATTACATTATAGTCTTAACCCTTTATTTTTATTAAAATTATTATATTACTAAAAAAATTTTCAAATTTAACCTCCTCCTTTTTTTCCTAGATGGCTCCAAAAAACCGTAAGGGAAAGATGACATTTGCTGGATCTATCCGGATGAATGAACATGGAGTTCCGTTTTGTCCCGTTTCCAGCTATGCTACTGATCCAACGATGCAAAAGAAGCTCCTTCAAACAAAAAAACAAGTCAAGAAAGATGCAAAGATGATCAAGATGTTGCAAGCTAGCGATACGGCCTACGATAACATGTTCGAGCTGTTAGCGCAGACAAACCCTGTCTTACACGACATGTTGAGGGAGAAGAGAGAAGCGGCAGCAGAGCAAGTGAGAGGGATAGAAGAGGAAGACGAAGACGAGGAACCGATCGAACCACAAATTAATTTCGATTAGATTTTATTTCGGTTTTATTTTTATGTTTTTAAACTTTTAAAACTTTTAAAACTTTTAAAACTTTTTATGTAATTTTAAATATTCTCGAATGGTTTTAGTTTTTATATTTAAATATTTGAAAATTAATAATTAAATTATTAATTTGTATTCTTTTTTAATCAGATTGACATTCCCTCGCAATTTCGTCGCAAATTCATTACTTGCAAAACCGTCGCAAATAAAGTGTCGCAAAATCGTCGCAACATTTCGCCACAAAATCGTAGCAAATATACTATCGCAAAACCATTGCAAAATAAAATGCTCACAAAATCATCGCAAATAATTGCTCCGCAACTTCGATGCAAACGCGTCGCAAAAACGCGTCGATTTCAAATCGCCGCTAAAACGTCGCAAAAGTTTTGATGCAAGTACGTCGCTAAATTTGCGGCGAATTTGTGACCAATACTGCTGTCGCTAATGGGGGCCCTTTCTTGTAGTGCTTGCACCTGCATAGAACTATATTATTATCCACTTACATATTGGTTAATATCAAATTCATAATTAAGTAATTAGGAATACTTACATATTGGCTGATCCATGAATGAAATTCATCATCTCTTTTCGTTGTGACCTCTTCATCAGTATGTCCTAGATTTTCATCTCGAATTTATGCGTCAACCAAGGTGTGTTTCGAACAATAAAATGTACACAAGGATAGAAAAACATATCATGTAACGACCGCAAACCGGAATTGTGGAATTTCGGTGGTGTCGATCGACACCAAGGTGAGGTATCGATCGACACTAGTTATTTTGGGTCTTTCAGTTTGGATTTTCAATTGCGGTTTGGCTCGGTTTAGGGGTTTAAAACCCTAGGAGCCATATAAAAGCCTCCCTTGTCGTGTTGCAGCCGTTTTTCAGAGGAAAGAAATGGGTTTTGAGAATTAAAGAGAGAAAAGGTGATTTTGTGTGTGGTGGTTAAGAGAAAAGAGAAGGCAGTTTTGGATGTTCTAGTAGAAAGGAAGAACGGACGATCTAATCAAGTCTGATCGACGTGATTTTTCGTAGGTAAGTTCCTCTTTCTCTTAGCTAGTTATAGAAGAAATCCGATTGCCTTTTGGGTATGTAGTTTTTGAGTTAAGATTGTTTTCCCGTGAGTGGTCTAGGCAGTTTTGGGATTTGATCAGTCATCTTGGGAAGCATTTTCTTGGCGGTTGAGAGAGAATCACGAGACGGTCTGCGTATCGTTGGAAAGCTCCTTCAATCTTGTTTTCAGATTGGGTTTCCGATTTGAATTCAAAGTTATACTACGATCTTTGTGATCATTTTTAATTCAGAATGTCGTTCTGTTTTTGTGAAAATCTGATTTGGGTTTAGGAAAGCCCTAATTGTGAGACTTAGGTGTTAGAGGAGGCATTCTTTGGTGTTGTGTGTGAGATCAGAGGCTGCGAGGATCTCGAGTCGCTGGTTTTGTGTTCTTAGCCTGGTCTTTCATCTGATCGAGGTGAGTTCACGACCATAGGTTTCTAGGCTATGACGGTTTGATGATGTTTTCGTGATGATTTTGTGATGGATTTCGTGTATAATGGATTGTGATTATTGTTGTGTGTATTGTGGTTATTTTTGGTGTTGATCGTTTGTAGGTTTGCGACTCGTATCGTCCGGAGTCGAGTCGTGAAAGAAGAGACTCGATTATGATGCGATACAGAGGAGTGTCGATCGACACAAGGAGGGTGTCGCTCGACACCAGTGCAGTAGTCATGTCGATCGATAGCCCTCAGGTGTCGCTTGACACGAGCACTAGAGTCGTGTCGATTGACACCTTGCTTGTGTCCCTCGACACGACTAGTTTCTGTTTGGAAACGTTTTGAAATGTGATGTTGTGTATTCGTTGGCTTGTGAATTATTTTGTTGATGTTGTATTGTTGCCCGAGCCTGCTTGTAATACCAGTTGATGGTATGACCGGCTCACTAAGTATTTATGAAATACTTACACAACTCTTATTCCCATGTGTTGAAGGTAAAAAGGAAAAGTGTGATCGCGAAATCATGGCGTAGGAAGAGGATGATTAGGGTTGAGGTGTTTATTGTTTGGTCTAGCGAACCTGGTTGTTTAGGTTGCTAGAATTATCATTCTCGAATATTGTTATTGTTTGAGTTATTGGTTAATCTGGTTATTGTTTATTTTTGAAGTAAAATTGTTTTGTATATAAACAAAAAGTGTTGGTTGTTTCATTTTCATTTTGTTGTAACGATTATACGTTGTTCTTTTGGAAATTTATAAGATGGAGTTTTTCTTATTTATTTTTCGTGTTTAATACGATGTGCAGTTCTTATTATTGTGATACTTTGGTTTTTGGAAGTATCGTGTCGTAGACCATGAAAGTAGTTTTAGTTAATAGGTGCTCTGAGATGTTGAAGAATCGATTACTTATGGACTTTGGCCCTGAATAGCTCATTTAGGGCGATTGCTTTGTGATCTGTCGCGGGGGTGTGAGTCTTCCAGATAGAGCTATTTCTTTGTGCTCTTTCGCGGGGGTGCGACTCCAGATTGAGCGATTGCTTTGTATTCTTTCGCGAAGGTGCGAGTCCTCCAGATAGTGCGTTGGATGTGAGTTCCTTTGCGAGGATGCGAGTTCCCCAGAAATCTTTGACTCGAAGGATACGTCCCGAGAGTGCGAGAGGTATAATATGAGCTAAAGAGTAATCAATGTCTGATAACATGTGTGAGCATGAGACTGGATGTGGGCCTTGGAGATTGTGTATGGATCTCGAATCATGTTTGACCAGGTAGGGTCAGTGTGATGGTCTTAATGGGCCGTTGTATTGGGGTTCGAGGTCGAATCCATTTTTAGTGGGAGAGAATTGTAACGACCGCGAACTGGAATTATGAAATTTCGGTGGTGTTGATCGACACCACAGTGAGGTGTCGATCGACACTAGTTATTTTGGGTCATTTTGGTTTGGATTTTCAATTGCGGTTTGGCTCGGTTTAAGGGTTTAAAACCCTAGGAGCCATATAAAAGCCTCCCTTGTCTTGTTGCAGCCGTTTTTCAGAGGAAAGAAAAGGGTTTTGAGAATTAAAGAGAGGAAAGGTGATTTTGTGTGTGGAGGTTAAGAGAAAAGAGAAGGCAGTTTTGGTTGTTCTGGTAGAAAGGAAGAACGGATAATCTAATCAAGTCTGATCGACGTGATTTTTCATTGGTAAGTTCTTCTTCCTCTTAGCTAGGTATAGAAGAAATGAGATTGCCTTTTGGGTCAGTAGTTTTTGAGTTAGGATCGTTTTCCCGTGGGTGGTCTATGCAGTTTCGGGATTTAATCAGCCATCTTGGAAAGCATTTTCCTGGCGGTTGAGAGAGAGTCAGGAGACGGTCTGGGTATCGTTGGAAATCTCCTTCAATCTTGTTTACAGTTTGGGTTTCCGATTTGAATTCGGAGGTATACTCTGATCTCTGTAATCGTTTTTATTCAGAATGTCGTTCTGTTTTTGTGAAAATCTGATTTGGGTTTAGGGAAACCCTAATTGTGAGACTTAGGTGTTAGAGGAGGCATTCTTTGGTGTTGCGTGTGAGATCAGAGGCTGCGAGGATCTCGAGTTGCTGGTTTTGTGTTCTTAGCCTGGTCTTTCAATTGATCGAGGTGAGTTCACGACCATAGGTTTCTAGGCTATGACGGTTTGATGATGTTTTCGTGATGATTTTGTGATGGATTTCGTGTATAATGGATTGTGATTATTGTTGTGTGTATTGTTGTTGTTTTTAGTGTTGATCGTTTGTACGTTTGCGACTCATATCGTCCGGAGTCGAGTCGTGAGAGAAGAGACTCGATTATGATGTGATACAGAGGAGTGTCGATCGACACCAGGAGGGTGTCGCTCGACACCAGTGCAGTAGTCATGTCGATCGATAGCCCTCAGGTGTCGCTTGACACGAGCACTAGAGTCGTGTCGATTGACACCTTGCTTGTGTCCCTCGACACGACTAGTTTCTGTTTGGAAACGTTTTGAAATGTGATGTTGTGTATTCGTTGGCTTGTGAATTATTTTGTTGATGTTGTATTGTTGCCTGAGCCTGCTTGTAATGCCAGTTGATGGTATGACCGGCTCATTAAGTATTTATGAAATACTTACACAACTCCTATTCCCATGTGTTGAAGGTAAAAAGGAAAAGTGTGATCGCGAAATCATGGCGTAGGAAGAGGATGATTAGGGTTGAGGTGTTTATTGTTTGGTCTAGCGAACCTGGTTGTTTAGGTTGCTAGAATTATCATTCTCGAATATTGTTATTGTTTGAGTTATTGGTTAATCTGGTTATTGTTTATTTTTGAAGTAAAATTGTTTTGTATATAAAAAAAAAGTGTTGGTTGTTTCATTTTCATTTTGTTGTAACGATTATACGTTGTTCTTTTGGAAATTTATAAGATGGAGTTTTTCTTATTTATTTTTCGTGTTTAATACGATGTGCAGTTCTTATTATTGTGATACTTTGGTTTTTGGAAGTATCGTGTCGTAGACCATGAAAGTAGTTTTAGTTAATAGGTGCTCTGAGATGTTGAAGAATCGATTACTTAGGGATTTTGGCCCTGAATAGCTTATTTAGTGCGATTGCTTTGTGATCTGTCGCGGAGGTGTGAGTCTTCCAGATAGAGCGATTTCTTTGTGCTTTTTCGCGGGGGTGTGACTCCAGATAAAGCGATTGCTTTGTAATCTTTCGCGAAGGTGCGAGTCCTCCAGATAGTGCGTTGGATGTGAGTTCCTTTGCGACGATGCGAGTTCCCCATAAATCTTTGACTCGAAGGATACGTCCCGAGAGTGCGAGCGGTATAATATGAGCTAAAGAGTAATCAATGTCTGATAACATGTGTGAGCATGAGACTGGATGTGGGCCTTGGAGATTGTGTATGGATCTCGAATCATGTTTGACCAGGTAGGGTCAGTGTGATGGTCTTAATGGGCAGTTGTATTGGGGTTCGAGGTCGAATCCATTTTTAGTGGGAGAGAATTGTAACGACCGTGAACTGGAATTATGAAATTTCGGTGGTGTCGATCGACACCAAAGTGATGTGTTGATCGACACTAGTTATTTTGGGTCATTTTGGTTTGTATTTTCAATTGCGGTTTGGCTCGGTTTAAGGGTTTAAAACCCTAGGAGCCATATAAAAGCCTCCCTTGTCTTGTTGCAGCCGTTTTTCAGAGGAAAGAAAAGGGTTTTGAGAATTAAAGAGAGGAAAGGTGATTTTGTGTGTGGAGGTTAAGAGAAAAGAGAAGGCAGTTTTGGTTGTTCTGGTAGAAAGGAAGAACGGATAATCTAATCAAGTCTGATCGACGTGATATTTCATTGGTAAGTTCTTCTTCCTCTTAGCTAGGTATAGAAGAAATCAGATTGCCTTTTGGGTGAGTAGTTTTTGAGTTAGGATCGTTTTCCCGTGGGTGGTCTATGCAGTTTTGGGATTTAATCAGTCATCTTGGAAAGCATTTTCCTGGCGGTTGAGAGAGAGTCAGGAGACGGTCTGGGTATCGTTGGAAATCTCCTTCAATCTTGTTTACAGTTTGGGTTTCCGATTTGAATTCGGAGGTATACTCTGATCTATGTAATCGTTTTTATTCAGAATGTCGTTCTGTTTTTGTGAAAATCTGATTTGGGTTTAGGGAAACCCTAATTGTGAGACTTAGGTGTTAGAGGAGGCATTCTTTGGTGTTGCGTGTGAGATCAGAGGCTGCGAGGATCTCGAGTCGCTGGTTTTGTGTTCTTAGCCTGGTCTTTCAATTGATCGAGGTGAGTTCACGACCATAGGTTTCTAGGCTATGACGGTTTGATGATGTTTTCGTGATGATTTTGTGATGGATTTCGTGTATAATGGATTGTGATTATTGTTGTTGTTTTTGGTGTTGATCGTTTGTACGTTTGCGACTCATATCGTCCGGAGTCGAGTCGTGAGAGAAGAGACTCGATTATGATGTGATACAGAGGAGTGTCGATCGACACCAGGAGGGTGTCGCTCGACACCAGTGCAGTAGTCATGTCGATCGATAGCCCTCAGGTGTCGCTTGACACGAGCACTAGAGTCGTGTCGATTGACACCTTGCTTGTGTCCCTCGACACGACTAGTTTCTGTTTGGAAACGTTTTGAAATGTGATGTTGTGTATTCGTTGGCTTGTGAATTATTTTTTTGATGTTGTATTGTTGCCTGAGCCTGCTTGTAATGCCAGTTGATGGTATGACCGGCTCATTAAGTATTTATGAAATACTTACACAACTCTTATTCCCATGTGTTGAAGGTAAAAAGGAAAAGTGTGATCGCGAAATCATGGCGTAGGAAGAGGATGATTAGGGTTGAGGTGTTTATTGTTTGGTCTAGCGAACCTGATTGTTTAGGTTGCTAGAATTATCATTCTCGAATATTGTTATTGTTTGAGTTATTGGTTAATCTGGTTATTGTTTATTTTTGAAGTAAAATTGTTTTGTATATAAAAAAAAAGTGTTGGTTGTTTCATTTTCATTTTGTTGTAACGATTATACGTTGTTCTTTTGGAAATTTATAAGATGGAGTTTTTCTTATTTATTTTTCGTGTTTAATACGATGTGCAGTTCTTATTATTGTGATACTTTGGTTTTTGGAAGTATCGTGTCGTAGACCATGAAAGTAGTTTTAGTTAATAGGTGCTCTGAGATGTTGAAGAATCGATTACTTAGGGATTTTGGCCCTGAATAGCTTATTTAGTGCGATTGCTTTGTGATCTGTCGCGGGGGTGTGAGTCTTCCAGATAGAGCGATTTCTTTGTGCTCTTTCGCGGGGGTGTGACTCCAGATAGAGCGATTGCTTTGTAATCTTTCGCGAAGGTGCGAGTCCTCCAGATAGTGCGTTGGATGTGAGTTCCTTTGGGAGGATGCGAGTTCCCCATAAATCTTTGACTCGAAGGATACGTCCCGAGTGTGCGAGCGGTATAATATGAGCTAAAGAGTAATCAATGTCTGATAACATGTGTGAGCATGAGACTGGATGTGGGCCTTGGAGATTGTGTATGGATCTCGAATCATGTTTGACCAGGTAGGGTCAGTATGGTGGTCTTAATGGGCAGTTGTATTGGGGTTCGAGGTCGAATCCATTTTTAGTGGTAGAGAATTGTAACGACCGCGAACTGGAATTATGAAATTTCGGTGGTGTCGATCGACACCAAAGTGATGTGTTGATCGACACTAGTTATTTTGGGTCATTTTGGTTTGGATTTTCAATTGCGGTTTGGCTCGGTTTAAGGGTTTAAAACCCTAGGAGCCATATAAAAGCCTCCCTTGTCTTGTTGCAGCCGTTTTTCAGAGGAAAGAAATGGGTTTTGAGAATTAAAGAGAGGAAAGGTGATTTTGTGTGTGGAGGTTAAGAGAAAAGAGAAGGCAGTTTTGGTTGTTCTGGTAGAAAGGAAGAACGGATAATCTAATCAAGTCTGATCGACGTGATATTTCATTGGTAAGTTCTTCTTCCTCTTAGCTAGGTATAGAAGAAATCAGATTGCCTTTTGGGTCAGTAGTTTTTGAGTTAGGATCGTTTTCCCGTGGGTGGTCTATGCAGTTTCGGGATTTAATCAGTCATCTTGGAAAGCATTTTCCTGGCGGTTGAGAGAGAGTCAGGAGACGGTCTGGGTATCGTTGGAAATCTCCTTCAATCTTGTTTACAGTTTGGGTTTCCGATTTGAATTCGGAGGTATACTCTGATCTCTGTAATCGTTTTTATTCAGAATGTCGTTCTGTTTTTGTGAAAATCTGATTTGGGTTTAGGGAAACCCTAATTGTGAGACTTAGGTGTTAGAGGAGGCATTCTTTGGTGTTGCGTGTGAGATCAGAGGCTGCGAGGATCTCGAGTTGCTGGTTTTGTGTTCTTAGCCTGGTCTTTCAATTGATCGAGGTGAGTTCACGACCATAGGTTTCTAGGCTATGACGGTTTGATGATGTTTTCGTGATGATTTTGTGATGGATTTCGTGTATAATGGATTGTGATTATTGTTGTGATTATTGTTGTTGTTTTTAGTGTTGATCGTTTGTACGTTTGCGACTCATATCGTCCGAAGTCGAGTCGTGAGAGAAGAGACTCGATTATGATGTGATACAGAGGAGTGTCGATCGACACCAGGAGGGTGTCGCTCGACACCAGTGCAGTAGGCATGTCGATCGATAGCCCTCAGGTGTCGCTTGACACGAGCACTAGAGTCGTGTCGATTGACACCTTGCTTGTGTCCCTCGACACGACTAGTTTCTGTTTGGAAACGTTTTGAAATGTGATGTTGTGTATTCGTTGGCTTGTGAATTATTTTGTTGATGTTGTATTGTTGCCTGAGCCTGCTTGTAATGCCAGTTGATGGTATGACCGGCTCACTAAGTATTTATGAAATACTTACACAACTCTTATTCCCATGTGTTGAAGGTAAAAAGGAAAAGTGTGATCGCGAAATCATGGCGTAGGAAGAGGATGATTAGGGTTGAGGTGTTTATTGTTTGGTCTAGCGAACCTGATTGTTTAGGTTGCTAGAATTATCATTCTCGAATATTGTTATTGTTTGAGTTATTGGTTAATCTGGTTATTGTTTATTTTTGAAGTAAAATTGTTTTGTATATAAAAAAAAAGTGTTGGTTGTTTCATTTTCATTTTGTTGTAACGATTATACGTTGTTCTTTTGGAAATTTATAAGATGGAGTTTTTCTTATTTATTTTTCGTGTTTAATACGATGTGCAGTTCTTATTATTGTGATACTTTGGTTTTTGGAAGTATCGTGTCGTAGACCATGAAAGTAGTTTTAGTTAATAGGTGCTCTGAGATGTTGAAGAATCGATTACTTAGGGATTTTGGCCCTGAATAGCTTATTTAGTGCGATTGCTTTGTGATCTGTCGCGGGGGTGTGAGTCTTCCAGATAGAGCGATTTCTTTGTGCTCTTTCGCGGGGGTGTGACTCCAGATAGAGCGATTGCTTTGTAATCTTTCGCGAAGGTGCGAGTCCTCCAGATAGTGCGTTGGATGTGAGTTCCTTTGGGAGGATGCGAGTTCCCCATAAATCTTTGACTCGAAGGATACGTCCCGAGTGTGCGAGCGGTATAATATGAGCTAAAGAGTAATCAATGTCTGATAACATGTGTGAGCATGAGACTGGATGTGGGCCTTGGAGATTGTGTATGGATCTCGAATCATGTTTGACCAGGTAGGGTCAGTGTGATGGTCTTAATGGGCCGTTGTATTGGGGTTCGAGGTCGAATCCATTTTTAGTGGGAGAGAATTGTAACGACCGCGAACTGGAATTATGAAATTTCGGTGGTGTTGATCGACACCACAGTGAGGTGTCGATCGACACTAGTTATTTTGGGTCATTTTGGTTTGGATTTTCAATTGCGGTTTGGCTCGGTTTAAGGGTTTAAAACCCTAGGAGCCATATAAAAGCCTCCCTTGTCTTGTTGCAGCCGTTTTTCAGAGGAAAGAAAAGGATTTTGAGAATTAAAGAGAGGAAAGGTGATTTTGTGTGTGGAGGTTAAGAGAAAAGAGAAGGCAGTTTTGGTTGTTCTGGTAGAAAGGAAGAACGGATAATCTAATCAAGTCTGATCGACGTGATATTTCATTGGTAAGTTCTTCTTCCTCTTAGCTAGGTATAGAAGAAATCAGATTGCCTTTTGGGTGAGTAGTTTTTGAGTTAGGATCGTTTTCCCGTGGGTGGTCTATGCAGTTTTGGGATTTAATCAGTCATCTTGGAAAGCATTTTCCTGGCGGTTGAGAGAGAGTCAGGAGACGGTCTGGGTATCTTTGGAAAGCTCCTTCAATCTTGTTTATAGTTTGGGTTTCCGATTTGAATTTGGAGGTATACTCTGATCTCTGTAATCGTTTTTATTCAGAATGTCGTTCTGTTTTTATGAAAATCTGATTTGGGTTTAGGGAAACCCTAATTGTGAGACTTAGGTGTTAGAGGAGGCATTCTTTGGTGTTGCGTGTGAGATCAGAGGCTACGAGGATCTCGAGTCGCAGGTTTTGTGTTCTTAGTCTGGTCTTTCATCTGATCGAGGTGAGTTCGCGACCATAGGTTTCTAGGCTATGACGGTTTGATGATGTTTTCATGATGATTTTGTGAATGATTTCGTGTATCATGGATTGTCATTATTGTTGTGTGTATTGTGGTTGTTTTTGATGTTCATCGTTTGCAGGTTTGCGACTCGTATCGTCCGGAATCGAGTCGTGAAAGGAGAGACTCGATTATGATGCGATACAGAGGAGTGTCGATCGACACCAGTCCAGTAGTCGTGTCGATCGACAACCCTCAGGTGTCGCTCGACACGAGTACTAGAGTCGTGTCGATTGACACCTTTCTTGTGTCCCTCGACACGACTAGTTTCTGTTTGGAAACGTTTTAAAATGTGATGTTGTGTATTCATTGGCTTGAGAATTATTTTGTTGATGTTGTATTGTTGCCTGAGCCTGCTTGTTACGCCAGTTGATGGTATGACCGGGTCACTAAGTATTTATGAAATACTTACGCAACTCTTATTCCTATGTGTTGCAGGTAAAAAGGAAAAGTGTGATCGCGGAATCATGGCGTAGGAAGAGGATGATTACGGTTGAGGTGTTTATTGTTTGGTCTAGCGAACCTGGTTGTTTAGGTTGCTAGAATTATCATTCTTGAATGTTGTTATTGTTTGAGTTAATGGTTAATCTGGTTATTGTTTATTTTTGAAGTAAAATTGTTTTGTATATAAAAAAAAAGTGTTGGTTGTTTCATTTTCATTTTGTTGTAACGATTATACGTTGTTCTTTTGGAAATTTATAAGATGGAGTTTTTCTTATTTATTTTCCGTGTTTAATACGATGTGCATTTCTTATTATTATGATATTTTGGTTTTTGGAAGTATCGT
Source organism: Draba incana (assembly GCA_963576765.1). NCBI lineage: Eukaryota > Viridiplantae > Streptophyta > Magnoliopsida > Brassicales > Brassicaceae > Draba > Draba incana. The sequence goes on from OY755206.1 coordinate 21,150,041, forward strand.
GTCGTAGACCATGAAAGTAGTTTTAGTCAATAGGTGCTCTGAGATGTTGAAGAATCGATTACTTAGGGATTTCGGTCCCAAATAGCTCATTAAGTGCGATTGCTTTGTAATCTGTCGCGGGGGTGCGAGTCTTCCAGATAGAGCGAATTCTTTGTGTTCTTTCGCGGGGGTGCGACTCCAGATAGAGCGATTGCTTTGTATTCTTCCTCGGGGGTGCGAGTCCTCCAGATAGTACATTGGATGTGAGTTCCTTTGCGAGGATGCGAGTTCCCCAGAAATCTTTGACTCGAAGGATACGTCCCGAGAGTGCGAGCGGTATAGTATGAGCTAAAGAGTAATCAATGTCTGATAACATGTGTGAGCATGAGACTGGATGTGGGCCTCGGAGATTGTGTATGGATCTCGAATCGTGTTTGACCAGGTAGGGTCAGTGTGATGGTCTTAATGGGCAGTTGTATTGGGGTTCGAGGTCGAATCCATTTTTAGTGGGAGAGAATTGTAACCACCGCGAGCTGGAATTATGAAATTTCGGTGGTGTCGATCAACACTAGTTATTTTGGGTCGTTTCGGTTTTGATTTTCAATAGCGGTTTGGCTCGGTTTAAGGGTTTAAAACCCTAGGAGCCATATAAAAGCCTCCCTTGTCGTGTTGCAGTCGTTTTTCAGAGGAAAGAAAAGAGTTTTGAGAATTAATGAGAGAAAATGTGATTTTGTGTGTGGAGGTTAAGATAAAAGAGAAGGCAGTTTTGGTTGTTCTGGTAGAAAGGAAGAACGGACAATCTAATCAAGTCTGATCGATGTGATTTTTCGTAGGTTTGTTCTTCTTTCTCTTAGATAGCTATATAAGAAATTCGATTGCCTTTTGGGTCAGTTGTTTTTGAGTTAGGATCGTTTTCCCGTGGGTGGTCTATGCAGTTTTGGGATTTAATCAGTCATCTTGGAAAGCATTTTCCTGGCGGTTGAGAGAGAGTCAGGAGACGGTCTGGGTATCGTTGGAAAGCTCCTTCAATCTTGTTTACAGTTTGGGTTTTTGATTTGTATTCGGAGGTATACTCTGATCTCTGTAATCATTTTTATTCAGAATGTCGTTCTGTTTTTGTGAAAATCTGATTTGGGTTTAGGGAAACCCTAATTGTGAGACTTAGGTGTTAGAGGAGGCATTCTTTGGTGTTGCGTGTGAGATCAGAGGCTGCGAGGATCTCGAGTCGCTGGTTTTGTGTTCTTAGCCTGGTCTTTCATTTGATCGAGGTGAGTTCGCGACCATAGGTTTCTAGGCTATGACGGTTTGATGATGTTTTCGTGATGATTTTGTGATGGATTTCGTGTATAATGGATTGTGATTATTGTTGTGTGTATTGTGGTTGTTTTTGGTGTTGATCGTTTGTAGGTTTGCGACTCATATCGTCCGGAGTCGAGTCGTGAGAGAAGAGACTCGATTATGATGCGATACAGAGGAGTGTCGATCGACACCAGGAGGGTGTCGCTCGACACCTGTGCAGTAGTCATGTCGATCGATAGCCCTCAGGTGTCGCTCGACACGAGCACTAGAGTCGTGTCGATTGACACCTTGCTTGTGTCCCTCGACACGACTAGTTTCTGTTTGGAAACGTTTTGAAATGTGATGTTGTGTATTCGTTGGCTTGTGAATTATTTTGTTGATGTTGTATTGTTGCCTAAGCCTGCTTGTAACGCCAGTTGATGGTATGACCGGCTCACTAAGTATTTATGAAATACTTACGCAACTCTTATTCCCATGTGTTGCAGTTAAAAAGGAAAAGTGTGATCGCGGAATCATGGCGTAGGAAGAGGATGATTAGGGTTGAGGTGTTTATTGTTTGGTCTAACGAACCTGGTTGTTTAGGTTGCTAGAATTCTCATTCTTGAATATTGTTATTGTTTGAGTTATTTGTTAATCTGGTTATTGTTTATTTTCGCAGTAAAATTGTTTAGTATATAAAAAACAATAGTGTTTGTTGTTTCATATCACCTCGGCAACGTTTATTTAAGAGGAAACATTATTACCTTTCGAGCGGTCGGAAATACTCACAATTACGCAAAACATATGAATGTGTGGTCTTGTACTCATTGTCTTTCAACCAAAACTCAATACATTTGCCACTTGTGCGACCCACTTTAGTAAACATATCTGGCACTGGTACATTATACATGGATACTTCACCTTTCTCTTATCGAGAAGCCTTACAAAAATTACCATTTTATTCATATGTTTTAAAGAGAATTAAACATTACCAAACTTATTATGGTTCTTAATTGTTACCTTCTTCTTCTAGCTGTGGAAATTTGAGCTGGAAAGTAGTGTTGGGAGAAATTAGATATCTCGTCGTTCCGGTACGATTTAACAATCGATAGTGCTAGACGACTTTTGTTCTTCGCCTTGCCTTTCAAATGTTTGAAGTACCTTTCGAACGGATACATCCACCTATACTGCACGGGACCCCCAAACTCTGCTTCGTATGGGAGGTGGAAAGGTAGGTTCTCCATGACATCAAAAAGGTAGGTTCTCCATGACATCAAAATAATATAGTGGAAATATTTTTTCCAAATTGCAGAGAGTCATGACATATTATCCTTCAAAAGTAGGATCCGACTCTGATCCAATGATCACTGCTTAGATCCAGAAAAATGCTCCAGTTCCTGAAAAATATTTATCCACGTCAACAATCACAAAATAAAATGGGAAGATGAATTAAACATTTTTTATGTATGTATATACCTGACAATGCTTAGTGAACGTTACGCGGAAAAAGTTTTGTAAATACGAATGGAAGCAACCGCTCCATAAAAACATGGCAGTAGTGACTTTTCATATCCGAAAACTTGTGGCCATTGATGTCTGCACAACTTGCTAAATCTGCTACATAGTCATCTGGAAATTTGACTTCATTTTTCGCCTACTGTAGTAATGCATCTATTGCTTTTGTGTGCAATCTCCAAACAGGAAATAGGGCGTTCCCATCACCATCCACATGCAAATAAGCCAGAGCCGTGGCCATGTACAAATTAAAGAAGTATTGGCTTGTGGCCAATAGTTATGGAAAAAAAATCAGAGGCCTATTTTTTTATTCGATCTAACATTAAACACTACAAGTAAAGTGACGTGAAGTTTTTTTTTTTTATAAAATGGTTTAAATGAGGGGTTTTTAAGAAACAACTTTTTAGAAATTAAGGTAAACAAAAAGAAAAATTTAGTGTAATACATTTAGCCGTCTAATCAATTCATTTTATTTTTCACATTTATCTTTTATATATTTTTTCAATCAGAAATAATTGTCAACTTTTCGTCTATTTATAACACAATCAATAAATTGGTAGCATCATATGTTTGAAATTCTAAAAAAAAAATACATGATGTTTTTAAGGGCTTTGTTTTGTTAGATGGCATACTTTGTTATTTTAACTAAGTTGTTTTGGGTAAAATAATTTATAATATATAAATTATGGAGAAAAATTATGTAATTAGTTGTCTTCGATCTCTCTATCCCTAACAATTATTATAGTAATTAGTATTGCCTCATGTCTCCATATTGCTGGCAACGGCTCTGTCGAGAACAAAAAATTTGGATATCTAATCTTGACTTCCCAGTGTTTTTTATTTGTCTTTAACATTCATCAAAATATACATGTTGTAGAGTTAGATCGCGCTAGTACAGAAACTCCCAGAAAATATTTTCTTTACACTACAAGAAAACAAACATTATTCCGACGGACGTAATATCCGTCGGAAATTTCCAAAGGCATGCCGACGGATTTCCAAGCAAAATGAATCCGTCGGATATCTGTTGGTTTATTTTGACGGATTTTCGACGGTCACGGAAACCGTCTATATTCCGTCGGAAATCCGTCGCCTTGTCCCGACGGCTTACCGACGGCAATAAGCTGTCGTAATTTTCCGACAATTTTCCGACGGATTTCCGACGGTGATCCGACTTTCCGATGTCGGCAAAGTTTGATTGCTCAGCTCATACCGACGGAACTAATTCCGTCGGAATTTTGTAACGGATTTCCGACGGAATTTCGACGGTTTCCGATGTCGACAAAGTTTGAGTGGTTACCATGTCGTTAGCGGTGACTGATGGGATTGATGGGGTGTTATGTCGGAGGTTTTTGATGGATTTCCGACGGATTATGAGTTCTATATAAGTTTCCACATTTCTTTATTCGTTCATAACACAATTTTAAAAAGGCAAAAAATTTGTTAGCGATGAGTTCATATTTTCGGTCTTGGATGGACGAGCCAATGATGGATATAGGCTCGAACTTATTAACGTCTGCATACGCTGAAGGTATATGCGAGTTCATGAATTTACCCAGAAATCAAGATGCAGCCAAAAAAGGTCAGGATATCAAATATCCATGTTCTAATTGCTGTAATAGAATTAGTGTTGTGGTTCATACTGTTTGGAATCACTTATATAGATATGGATTTAGGGCGGGATATAAGGTTTGGTTTTTACATGGAGAAAGCAATTATGAATATGGTAGTACTAGTAGTAATGCACCTTATTTTCCGGATAGCGTTGGAGAACGTACAACGGAAGTAGATGTTGGGGTAAGTACGGTTGCGATGGTTAACGATGCGTTTAGAGAGAATTTGCAGTCGGGTGGTTATGAGGGTGATAGGGTTGAAGAACCTAATTTAGCATCTCGAAGGTTTTTTGATATGTTAGACGCGTCAAAGCAACCACTATCCAGCGGTTGTAGGGAAGCTCATTCACCGTTATCTTCTGCTAGTAGGATGATGAACATGAAGACTGATTACAATTTGTCCGAAGAATGTGTTTATGCATTCGCCGAGTTTGTGAAAGATGTTTTGCCAGAGGATAATCTTTGTCCAGCATCATACTACGAGGTCTAGAAACTTGTTGCCGGTCTTGGTTTACCCTACAAGATAATAGATGTGTGCATCGACAACTGTATGCTATACTGGAGAGAAGATGAGAACAAAAACAAATGTAAATTTTGCCGTAAACTACGGTTCCAGGACACAAGTGGCAGAGTGAAGATTCCATTCAAACGGATGTGGTATTTACCATTAACAGAGAGATTGAAGAGGTTGTATCAATCAGAACGCACAACTAAGGCTATGAGATGGCATGCAAACATAGTCAAGATGGAGAGATTACGCATCCTTCTGACGCGGAAGCGTGGAAACACTTTCAATCCGTATATCCAGATTTTGCCTATGAACGACGAAATGTACACATCGGCTTATCCATTGATGGTTTCAACCCTTTTGGAAAGCATGGAAGGAAATATTCATTGTGGTCGGTCATCGTAACACCTTACAATTTACCTTCTTCTATATGCATGCGGCGAGAGTTCCTATTTCTCTCAATTCTAGTTCCTTGGCTAGATCATCCAAGACAGTCACTCGATATATTCCTCCAACCATTGATCTATGAGTTGTAGATATTGTGGGAGCATGGTGTTGAGGCATTTGATGTTTCAATCAAGCAGAATTTCAACATGCGTGCGGTTCTTATGTGGACCATAAGCGATTTTCCTGCATACGGTATATTATCTGGATGGACAACGCATAGAAGATTGGCATGTTCTTATTGCCAAGACAATACTACAACATTCCAATTGCAGCACGGAAGGAAGACTTCATGGTTTGATTGCCATAGGTGTTTTTTACCGGCAAATCATCCATATCGTCGGTCTAGAAGACATTTCAGGAAGATGGTCCACCTCCTGAGTGTTACATGGTCGAAGCATATTGGATGGTCCACCTCCTAAGATAGATGGTCGAAGCATATTGGAACAGTTACGAGATTTTGGTGCAGAGCAGACTCCTGAATGTTGGGGGTAATGGCCATCAACCCGTCGACGGTTGTGGGGAATATCAAAATTGGCACAAGAAAAGTATTTTCTGGGATTTGCCTTATTGGAAAGACCATCTATTGCGGCATAATCTAGATGTCATGCATATTGAAAAGAATTTCTTTGACAACATCATGAACACCATTTTAAACGTACCAGGAAAGACAAAAGACAACTGGAAGTCTAGATTAGACTTGCCATTGATTTGTTCAAGGGCATCTCTTCATGTTTTTCCTAATGGTAGATTGCTGATGCCTCCGTACCGGTTTGACGGTGGTCAGAAAGATGTTTTTTTTTTAATGGTTCAAAAAATTTGTAATATTTCCAGACGGCTACGCATCTAATCTACGTAATTGCGTGGATTCGACAGAAGGGAAATTTATAGGAATGAAGAGTCATGATTGCCATGTCGTGATGCAACGTCTTCTTCCATTTGTATTTGCATATCGTTTTCCAAAACCAATCTACCAAGCAATTGGAGGTATATTTCGTACTCCCATTAGTTTATTACTACCATAATATTACTATATATGTACTAACTTGTTTAGTTTTCGCTTATAGGAGTTGGTGCATTCTTCCGAGATTTATGTTCACGAACACTTACAGTCCACGGGATACGTAACTTAGAGGCCAATATCCCGATTCTCCTTTGTAAACTTGAGAAGATATTTCCACCATCTTTTTTTAACGTTATGGAACATCTTCCTATTCACCTCCCACGAGAAGCAGCCTTAGGAGGCCCTGTTCAATACCAATGGATGTATCCGTTCGAGCGTTACATGTTCCACCTGAAGAAAAAGGTTAAAATTTTGAGCAAGGTTGAAGGATCTATTGTTGCACAGAGCCTAAATGAGGATGTAACGCCCGTAGACCAAAGTGTGATTTTTGGCTAGTGTCGATCGACACTGTTTGTGTCTGTCGATCGACACGTAGTCTTTGTTTCATCGAAAAATCGGGCAGTGAGGTCCGTGTCGATCGACAGGAGGGAGTGTCGATCGACAGGAGGCAATAAATTCTATCGAGAATTTGGGCAGTGAGGTCCTTGTCGATCGACAGGCTGTGAGTGTCGATCGACAGGCGGCAATAAAAATCAAAATTAGGGTTTCTTATAAAAGCTGGGAGCGTGTTGAGTTTAGGTTTGGCTGTTTTTCAGAAGTTTCAAAGGGTTGAGAGAGAATTTTGGTGTTCTTGAGAGTTTGAGAGTTTGATCAAGGAATTCTTGTGGATCTCCCTTGAAATCTCAATTCTAGTTCGTTGTGTGTTCTTGAAGAGAAGTTAGGAGCGTTTGGTTCCGATTGTTGGGGCGAAATCAAAGATTGGAGATCGTGTTCCTCGTGTTCTTCGTGTTCTTCGCGTGTTATCCTCCTTTTCCATCAGATCTAAGGTGAGTTCGCGACCATAGGTCCTTGGATTGAGGAATAGATGTTGTGCGATTGTTTGCTGTGTGTCTTGGTGGATTTTTGTGAATGGAAATCGGAGGTGGTCGATTGGAATGGAGAGATTCGGCCATGAGAGGATAGGCTAATCTCCATGGATCTGCAGGTTCCTGTCGATCGACAGGATTGTTTTCTGTCGATCGACACGGGGGCGTGTGAGCCTGTCGATCGACATGCTTTCTCCCTGTCGATCGACATGAGACCTGCTGGTCTTGTTTTTGTTGTTTGCTTGTTTCGTGCATTGTTTGATAATCCTGGTATTTCATGTTTTTCTTTATTCAAGTAATTGGCCTATAGTTGCGTAAGTATTTGTTAAATACTTACGCAACTCTTTTTTTCTAATTGTGTTGCAGTTAAAGGAAAAGGGAAAGTGTGACCGCGGGATCACAGCCTGAGGACGGGGATGATTAGGATTGCTGTTGTGTTTCTGTTTGTTTATTTTAGTAAAACCGGTTAGGTTGCTAGTTTTCTTTATGGTCTTTTTGAATGTGGATTATGTTGTTTGGTTCTTGATGTTTAATATGAGAATTCGGTAAATTAAAGAAAAAAAAAAGAAAAAAAACTGGGTGTTACAGAGGAAGTCTCACACTTTGCCGAATATTACTTTCCATCGGAAGTTCGTACTAAGGCGAGACGTCCTGCCCGACATGATGATAGAGGTGAGAAAGCAGTCTATCCCGTGGTTGTTCCTGAGTTGTTTGCCCAAGTTGGTCGAGCAAGTGGAAAAGGAAAGAAACGCAAACTATCAGCACAAGAGGTCACACATTTGCATACGTATATCATTATAAATTGTGATGAAATTTTGGGAGTACGAAAGGTATATCTGTTATTATACTAAATTTATGGAATTATTTGCCTTTATCTACTAACAATTGTTATGTTACAGGATCTACATGTCTCTAGCACATGATTACCATTCTGATAAGACAGATGCCGAACTTGCTGTCTTGAAAGATGAAGAATTTCCGGGTTGGTTGAAATATCATGTATGTTTAATATAATTACTTAATCTGACTTTTCCAGGTTTTCACGTTCATATGTTACTGATATATTACTTATATCATTTTTAGGTTTCTGAAAGTTTAGCAAGTGGTCAATCAATCCTGACATGGTTAGTGGAGTTTGTTCATGGCTTACGCAGCACCGCGACTTAATATCCCAAGTTTTGCACTAGGGGATATTCGTTCAGGGTTCGTAAGGAAGGACGTCAAATGTCAACTTAGGACTATGGTATTTCGGCGCAGTCAGGTGATACCATGTACTATGGGATTTTTAAAAAATTCTTGGAAATCCACTATCCAGGAATGTTGGACTTAAGGTGCATTGTGTTTATGTACGATTGGTATGATCCATCCAATGGTCGAGGGGTTCGAGTTGACCCTCTTGGTGTTATTTCGATAAATTAAAGCCGGAAACAACAGTATTACGATCCATTTATCCTTGCGTCTCAAGCAGACCAGGTATCAATACAATAATATGTTTACCTACGTACTCATACTTAAGGTTTGTTTTGCATGTATATTAACAATATCCTCTATTTATTAATATGTTTGCTACATTCCATATCCTCGAGTTGCCTATCGTACAGATCTTTGGATCACAGTAACTCCAATTAACCCGAGAGAAAAGATATATGGAGTTCCAGAACATGATGCTCTACAACCATCGAGAAGTATACAAATGTCACATGTTGAGGAGATGGATAACATTGATCTTGTCGTTGATGTCACACATATCGGGGATGATCTAGTGCATTCGGACGAAGAGGAAACACGTGAAGAATTTGACGACGATTCCGACTCCATCCCAAGTGAAAATGGATCAGAAGATTCAGATTAATAATTTATGAATAAATGTGTGCTTATGAATGTTGTTTGAATAAATGTATGATTCAGACTCTTTCCCTTTTTTTTCTTTGGTGGAGAATCTAAAAATCGGTCGCACAATTCACTTTTGATTGCATCAACATCTATATTTAAGTTTGGCTTTTCTGGGCTTTGGGCGAATTCAAAATCATAGTACTGATCCTTACATTCATTTGAAGTATTTCCACCGTAAGTATATGATGGTTCAATGAATTGATATGGTTGGACGGGTTTGACAACCCACTTCTGGTCAGGACATTCTGCCTAGTTATCGTATTTGTGATTAGGAAAACCGAACCCATCTTCATTTTTTGGAGTGCATGAATCATCTTCCCACGAGTATGTGTGTAATGACCCGTACCACGACCTAGGCCGAGGCCGGCCCAAGTACCATGGGACGGCCGTACCAAAAATGGATATTTTGCCTTAAACCCTAGAATGACCGTATGCGGCTCAGATTAAGACGGAACTTAGTCACGCGCCGAGACCCCACCGAATGGGCACCGTTCGGCCATGGGTAACGCCGGCCGTATGTCGGCAGCAAGTGGCGTTTGGCTTGCCGACATAATCCACGTGTCGCCTTAATCGAGCTCGCGGGTGGATGTGCTACAGTGCCACGTGTCGCCTAGAAAATGATCTGGATGTGCATGTGATCCACATGACCGTGTGATTCACCTCCTTGCTTGCTAGCTTGTCGTTCCTATATAAGGAACACCCCTTGTTTCCTTTGGACCGTAAGAGAGAATCCGTACGATCCATTGATTCGTACCGATCACGTACCGATCTCGACCCACGATCCGATAGCGATACGTACCGAGATCAGTACCGCGCCCGATAGTGATCCGTACCGCGATCCGATCACGATCCGATAGGCGTATTGATCCGTAATGATCTGTGCCGAGACCCGATAGTGACCCGAGAGTCGTGCCGAGTATTGATCCGCGACCCGATAGAGAGACGGGACCGATCCGAACCATCCGAGAACCGATCTATGCCTTTGCTAAGCCGGAGAGTCCATTCTAGCGATCTTAGGAGTTTCAGGAAAGGTTGGTATCGACTGATCCAATCTAGTTTAAGTTCCTTAAGCTTGATTCCTTAAGTTTCCTTGGAAATCCCTAAGTATTGCCTTAGTAAACCTTTGGTTCGTTTTGTATAGAAAGCAAGACCGAATCTAAGGCGAAACCGAGAGAAGAGTCTTGAGCCGACTCGCATACTTCATCTTTAAAGGTGAGTCTTGGGTGATGTTTGTCGTGTGCTAGATGAGTAGAGCACACGTTACTTGTTTGTTGTTATGCTTATAAGCGTAGAGGTTCATGCTAAGATTCTAGGAATTTGTTAAGTGTTTTCCTTGAATGTTGGTGCATGATTGTTTGATTGGGAGTCTAAGTGATGCGTGTCGTGTGTTAGATGAGTAGAACATATGTGATTGATTATTGTGATGCTTATAGCCGTAGAGGTTATTTTCTATGAATTCACTAGAAATGCTAAGGATCTTAACTAATGAAAATGGTAAAGATTGAGCTAAGTGATTGAATGATGTTGAGTGTTTGCTTGATCAATTATGCTATGCAAATTGAGGTTCAAGTAGTTCATTAGTAGATTTGCTAAGTGTTGGACATGAATCCATGAACGGATGATTATAATTTTATATGCATGGTCAAATGATATAAAACTTAATAAGTACGCGGTATGCCCATAAAGTCACGAGAATGACTAAGGGTTGAGAATAGATCTATATGGATGGAGATACAAGTTTATATGCATAAATGATTATGGGTAAAACATATAAAACTTGATAAATATGCAGTAGGTCGTTCCCGTGTCCCGTGACTTAACTAATCTACCCGTGGGGTGTTAGTTAATACTCACGAAGGCATGGAGAGACGGGATTGCAGCCTAGGGCCATGTACTGCATAAGTGATAGTGCAGAATTCCCGATGTGGTCCATGAAGGATTCAACCACAGGAATTGTTCAAGGATTGTAAGTCGTAGGCCTTTGTGGTTGTGGCTGTATGATACCTTGGAAACACGTGACGGGAATGGACAACGCGTGAGGCCTTAAGAGAATAGAGAATGTTAAATGCCTATGAACAGGTTATGTTTAATTATGCATTGCAATTGTGTGTTGTGTGATGATTGTTATTTTGGTTTGGTTGGGATATTATATGTTTGAAATCGTTTAGGGGAAACCTAGACTCACTGAGCAACTAGTGCTTACGACTCAATCTGTTTTGCAGGTAACCATAGTAAGTAGACCATTGAGCACATACGGAACATTAGGAAATCAGTGGTAGCTTTTCCTTGCTTTTGTAAATGTAAACGTTTAATATGTACGTAAACATTTTGGAGTATCAGACTTCCGCGCGCAAATATATGTTGTAACAGCTTTAAAGCCTAAGTATAAATAAGTAAAGGATCGGTTTTAAATAAATGAGGTTTCATATGATATTTAGTCATGTCCAGACGATCCAACTATCGGGTATGACTCGGGTTGGCAAGCCTTGGGTTGTATTCGATAGGGACGGACGTTTGAATGTTTGGTCTAGGGATTTAGGATTTGTTCCTTGAACCTCGGATCGGGCGTTTGAGTGTTCCTCAGTACTGTTCCGCTCTAGATCCTGGACTGGGGCGTTACAATTAGTGGTATCAGAGCGTTTTACGATGCTCAAATGGGACTTGGTTTTCAAATGTTTTATCGAGTCAAACTGTCGCAAAAGCAAGTAGAATAAACTGATTATGTTCCAGTGCTATAGTATGTTTAAGATGTTTAGGACTTACCCGATTCCGTGATGCAGATGGTTGTACCGACACATCGGGATTGGCCCGATACGAGAGCCTGGAGAGCATCGAGGGGGCGCAGACAGCCTTCCTTAGGGTATCGAGGACGATATCCTGGTCTTCCTCCACCAGAGCCTGATGATTCGTCTACGTCGATTGATACGGATCCGTCAGAGGATATTTCAATTCTTTCAGACTACGTGCCAGAGTATGATCCGGAGCCGTTGTTTGAGTACCCGGATTATACAGGTGAGAACTCTCCACATTCGTTGTCAGAGTTAAGACTTCGAGTTTATAGTGACCCCGGACCTGAGGGATCACGCCATGGTCATGCTGGATGGATATCCACTGACTCGTCAAATTCGTTACCATTGGAGCGATATTATCGAGAAGATACGAGTTCGGAGGGACCAAGTAGATCGGGACTTAATGGCCAGCTATCATCACCACTGTCGCCATTGAGATCCCCATCAGTTACTTCTCGTCGTCGTTATCCGGAGCTAGAGGAGCCGGGGAAATCGGAACATCATGGTCAGAAACGTCCTCACTGTTTTAATTCCCAGGGAGCAGGACCTAGAGGGACAAGAACCGAAGCACCTGAAGTTGAGGTTACGAAAGAACGATTGGGAGATCGACGTCAAAGGATGTACACGCAGACGGCCCGGACATTACGTGAAGTACCGGCCATAATGCGTTCACTACGAAATCAACCCGATGGAAGCATAAGTGGTGATAAGAGCGGTTGAGTGTATGATAACGGTTAGGTGAAAGCCGTTATAGAATGTGTATAGTCCTTAGATAAACCTGAACCCTCACGACCTATAAAAGGTTCCGTACTAGGTAAATAAGGGGTTCTATCTCGAATATCTTTTTGATGTGTTTTCTTGAGTTGTGTGAAAGATGTGAGAATCTTTGGTGTTAAATGTTTAATATATCTATAAGGAATTAAACAAAAAGCAAATGTTTAATTTTCTTGAGTAGAAAGGAGTATGAGTAGGAAACATTACATGGTTGTGGTGTTCCCACATATGTTCTGTTTGACTAAGGTGTAATACATGGTTGGTATCACCTAAGGTCACTTTGAAAGAAATAATTAGGAAACATCTCGTGTTTGTGGTGTACCCACACACGTTATGTTCGACTCAGGTGAAAGGTATAGTTTCGTATCACCTGATGTCACATTGAGTTGTAAAGGAACTTTTATGGGAGTAAAAGTTTCTATCCGTGTTAGAATACCCGGTAATCAAAACCTGCATGCTGAAAGTTGTTATAGTATATGGGAGTGCTAATTGATATTGGAGACCATATTTTCTTAGCAAAGTGGTATCATTAGAGGAATATTAAGTGATCTTAGGAATGGACTGGCTTACGGCGTGATGGCACTTGTCGACCGGATTCGAAGAAGAGTAATCCATGAACGCAGCCGAAGGAGAGTAACCTTTGAGCGCAGCTGAGGAAGAGTAATCGTTGACCGAAATGGAAGAAGAGTAACCTTTGAAAGCAGTTGAGGAAGAATAACCTTTGACCGCAGTCGAGGAAGGGTAACAATCAAGTGATTTAGGAAACCAACTATATTGGGGTCAGAACCAATACCGGAATAACCTTCATAACGGCCTTTGGAGAAAGTGCCTTTATGGAAGGTGAAGTTACGATGTGACTTTGAGCAGAGTTAGTAATATATAAAAGCCGAGCAGAAACTCGAGGAGTTTCCCGTAGTTTGTGGTTACGTTGATGTGTTAAGACCTTTGGAAGGGTTACCACCATCTCGTAATGATATGTTTATCTTTCTGTTGGGACCGGGAGTCCAATAGGTAAGGCGCCATACCAGATGGCCTTGCAGAGTTGGTACAGTGGAATGGAGAGTTAGTGGAATTGACTGAAGAGTTAGTAAAGCGGAATGCAGAGTTAGTAGAATTGAAGAAACGTTAGAGGATGTGTTGGAAGAAAGATTCGCTCGAGGAAGTTTATCATAATGGAGAGATTTAGAGTTGGTTGTCAGGAAAGAGAAGAGTCGTTTGCATTTGTGTATAGATTGTCGAGCAATCAACAATGTTACCACCATGAGATGATGAGCAGTTAGAACAGTTGCAAGGAGCAGGATGATTTTCAAAGATGGATTTAGCATCAGGCTAACATCATATCTGTATTACTGAGAAGGATGTTCTGAAGACCTTAAATAGGACGCGTTATGACTATTAAGGAATTGAGATCATGCCGTTGGCATAACCAACGCATCAATGGCATTGATGTAGTTGTATGAATGAAGTCTTGTGAGATTAATGAGATGGGTTTGTCATCATTCCCGTTGATGATATTTTTATGTACTTTAAATCACACAGAAGCATGGAAAACACTTAGGAAAGTATTGGAACGCTTTGGGAAAGTGTTAGAACGCTTTGGAAAATGTTGGAACGCTCAGGAGAAACATTGGAACACTTTGGGGAAAGTGTTGGAACGCTAGAAAAAGTGTTGGAACATTTTGGGAAGTGTTGGAACGCTTAGGAAAATTGTTGGAACACTTAGGAAAAGTGTTGGAACGCTTGAAAAGTCAAACATTTTGCTGAGGTTTCGCAAATGTAACCTTTGGAATCAAGAGATATGCCTTGCAAACATCAGGTGTCGGAATAGGGAGTTCCGGTCGACCTGGAGAAGATTGCAAAGAAGATTGTTGCAATTCGAATGGAGTGGAATTGAAGAAGTGGTTAGATTTAATTGGAGAAAGGATTAGCTAGATATACTGGAAAATATTTCAAAGGAATTTCCATGTATATCTAAACCATTGACTAGCCTGAATGGAAAGGGTGTAGTCTTGGTGTTGGACGTGTAAATGGAGAAGGTGTTCCATCAGAAGGCTTTGACCAAGCACCGGTCCTAGCCGTAGTCGAACCAACCATTTACGGTATGCGTCGATGCTTGTAGAACGGAGATTGTTTATGTATTGATGCAAGGCAAGTGGGGACATTGCTTGTGCATCTAAGTAGTTGAGGAAATTATGAGGAGGAGTATCCCGCGCATGATTTAGAAATTATTGGAGTAGTGTTTGCCTTAAGATCTAGCGATCTTAGTTTTGTGAAGAATGGATACAAGTAATGATGGATCGTAAGAGCTAAGAGTTGTTAGTCATCAACATGTTCTTAGCTTAAGACAGAGAAGGGGGAATGGAATTTGTAGAAAGTTGTGATATGAATATCACTTACCACCGGGGAAAAGGCAACTGTAGATACAAATGTGTTAAGTTTCCGTAAAACAAGTGTTGGCTTGGAGAGAGATTTGAAGAGTTGAGCCGTATAGTTCGAGATGATTAACTTAAAAACCATAGATGAAGAGAGTGGCGTCTCTGGACGGGATTTAGGTCAACAGTTGGTCGGTTGGTCGCTCATGTTCTTGTCTGATTGTTGAGTGACCGATTGGATCAAGTTTGACCTAGTCCGGGTCGGGACGTTACAAGAGTAGTATTGTGAGAATAAGTTAGAGCATCGAATATCAGCGAGATTATTCCAGAGTTGCAAATCCCAGAATGGAAATGGGATGTGAGTACTAAGGACTTCAGAGATTGTTACAAAATACATCAGTCCCATATGGGAAATGGAACAGGGTTGTATTGGATTTGGTAATAGGATTTACCAAGAGCGTTAGGATGGGGAGACAACACGGTTTGGGTAATCGAAGATTATTAACCAAGAGATAGTGGTTAAGTTGTGCTTAGATGAAGTAGTCGATATTATGGAGTTTTAGCCAATATAGTATCTGGCCGTGATCGCAAATCCATGTCTAGATTTTTGGCAAACTTTTTAGTAAAACCTTTGGGACGGTTTTGAGCATATGTAATACTTTTCATCCAGAGTTAGATGAGCATCACAAGAGCAGAAAGAGCACAATTATCAAGGCGATGGATGATCTACTCCAAAAATGTTTGTTGGATTGGGCTAAGGCTTGGGAAGTCTTTTTGCCTTTAGTAGAATTCGCATACAATAGTAGCTACCATGCTAATATTTGTACGTCATCATACGAAGAGATATATTAGCATCCTTGTTGACGCCCATTTGTTGAACTGGAGTAGTAATAAGATAAGAGGTTTGGTCCGAGTTTTGAAAGAGACTACGGATAGAATTAGCCTGGGTCGGGCTAATATGAGGAGGATATAAGCCGATTGACAGAGGAGAATAGTTGTTTTGATATAGATGATTGAGTATGGATAAAGGCCAGATCAGAGAAAGGGAAGCCGAGTCAGAGAAGTTGAGTATGGATAAAAGCCGATCGATGTAGAAGTGATAAACCAAGTAAGTTGACTTTATGGTATAAGGTCCTTACCGTAGTATCGAAAGAATAGGAGGAGAAGATAGATTTTTATCAAGTGTGGGATTACATGATAGAGTTCATGTAACCATGTTGGGTAAATAGTTTGTGGCCCAGATGAGCCACACTCATAACGGATACCAGATCCGCAAACAGAACTTAGACCTCAGTTCCCGGAAACCTTTAAGGATCGGTGAGATAAGATCTAGATTCTCAAAAGACGAGAGATCTCACAGATTAAGGTTATTAGGAGAAAACACCATCGAGATGTTGTTCCATGAGAAGATAAAGTAAGATTTAGAGGATCTCATCCGGAGATGTTTACCGAACCTCGAACCGATGAGGTGGACCTTCAAGTACATAAGAATTCGGAACAAATTCTAAACAAGGAGGGGAGAATGTAATGACCCGTACCACGACCTAGGCCGAGGCCGGCCCAAGTACCATGGGACGGCCAGACCAAAAATGGATATTTTGCCTTAAACCCTAGAATGACCGTATGCGGCTCAGATTAAGACGGAACTTAGTCACGCGCCGAGACCCCACTGAACGGGCACCGTTCGGCCATGGGTAACGCCGGCCTTATGTCGGCAGCGAGTGGCGTTCGGCTTGCCGACATACTCCACGTGTCGCCTTAATCGAGCTCGCGGGAGCATGTGCTACTGTGCCACGTGTCGCCTAGAAAATGATCCGGATGTGCATGTGATCCACATGACCGTGTGATTCACCTCCTTGCTTGCTAGCTTGTCGTTCCTATATAAGGAAGACCCCTTGTTTCCTTTGAACCGTAAGAGAGATCCGTACGATCCATTGATTCGTATCGATCACGTACCGATCTCAACCCGCACCCGATATCAATACGCACCGAGCACGTACCAATTACGACCCACGATCCGATAGCGATACGTACCGAGATCAGTACCGCGTCCGATAGTGATCCGTACCGTGATCCGATCACGATCTGATAGGCGTATTGATCCGTACTGATCTGTGCCGAGACCCGATAGTGACCCGAAAGTTGTG
Source organism: Draba incana (assembly GCA_963576765.1). Lineage (NCBI taxonomy): Eukaryota > Viridiplantae > Streptophyta > Magnoliopsida > Brassicales > Brassicaceae > Draba > Draba incana. The sequence goes on from OY755206.1 coordinate 21,167,282, forward strand.
GCGAGTATCGATCCGCGACCCGATAGAGAGAAGGGACCGATCCGAACCATCCAAGAACCGATCCGTGCCTTTGCCAAGCCGGAGAGTCCATTCTAGCGATCTTAGGAGTTTCAGGAAAGGTTGGTATCGACTGATCCGATCTAGTTTAAGTTCCTTAAGTTTCCTTGGAAATCCCTAAGTATTGCCTTAGTAAACCTTTGGTTCATTTTGTATAGAAAGCAAGACCGAATCTAAGGCGAATCCGAGAGAAGAGTCTTGAGCCGACTCGCATACTTCATCTTTAAAGGTGAGTCTTGGGTGATGTTTGTCGTGTGCTAGATGAGTAGAGCACACGTTACTTGTTTGTTGTTATGCTTATAAGCGTAGAGGTTCATGCTAAGATTCTAGGAATTTGTTAAGTGTTTTCCTTGAATGTTGGTGCATGATTGTTTGATTGGGAGTCTAAGTGATGCGTGTCGTGTGTTAGATGAGTACGCGGTATGCCCATAAATTCACGAGAATGATATAAAACTAAATAAGTACGCGGTATGCCCATAAAGTCACGAGAATGACTAAGGGTTGAGAATAGATCTATATGAATCGAGATACAAGTTTATATGCATAAATGATTATGGGTAAAACATATAAAACTTGATAAATACGCTGTAGGTTGTTCCCGTGTCCCGTGACTTAACTAATCTACCCGTGGGGTGTTAGTTAATACTCACGAAGGCATGGAGAGACGGGATTGCAGCCTAGGGTCATGTACTGCATAAGTGATCAGTGCAGAATTCTCGATGTGGTCCGTGAAGGATTCAACCACAGGAATTGTTCAAGGATTGTAAGTCGTAGGCCTTTGTGGTTATGGCTGGATGATACCTTGGAAACACGTGACGGGAATGGACAACGCGTGAGGCCTTAAGAGAATAGAGAATGTTAAATGCCTATGAACAGGTCATGTTTAATTATGCATTGCAATTGTGTGTTGTGTGATGATTGTTATTTTGGTTTGGTTGGGATATTATATGTTTGAAATCGTTTAGGGGAAACCTAGACTCACTGAGCAACTAGTGCTTACGACTCAATCTGTTTTGCAGGTAACCATATTAAGTAGACCTTGGAGCACATACGGAACATTAGGAAATCAGTGGTAGCTTTTCCTTGCTTTTGTAAATGTAAACGTTTAATATGTACGTAAATGTTTTGGAGTATCAGACTTCCGCGCGCAAATATATGTTGTAAGAGCTTTAAAGCCTAGGTATAAATAAATAAAGGATCGGTTTTAAATAAATGAGGTTTCATATGATATTTAGTCCTGTCCGGACGATCCAACTATCGGGTATGACTCGGGTTGGCAAGCCTTGGGTTGTATTCGATAGGGACGGACGCTTGAATGTTTGGTCTAGGGATTTAGGATTTGTTCCTTGAACCTCGGATCAGGCGTTTGAGTGTTCCTCAGTACCGTTCCGGTCTAGATCCTGGACTGGGGCGTTACAATGTGGGTATATCTTTAGTGTATTTGTCGCACTAAGATGCCGATTCTGACGACAATTTTGGAATATGGTGGATGTTTGGCGAGCACTGGTTGTCAGGCACTATTGTTGATGTGGAATCTTCTTTATGGATTGGTGAGCACGTATCAAATTCCCACGAGTAAGTGGGAATCTCTTGAGTGAATTCATCGCAATGAGATTCGGCTTCCCACGAGTATTTTGGAATATAAAAAAAATTAGCCTCGGATGTTTTTTTTGCGTCTTCATTAGGAAATCCGACGGATATCCGTTCTACATATGTTTCCACATTTTCTCATTCCTTCATAAAAAAATTTCAATACAAAAATATTTAATTGCGTAATGGCTAACAGAGATCTTTGGAATTACTATATGCAAAACCGAGCCCCCGGTCAAAACCCTCGAAACACAACTCTTGTTCCTTCAAGCCCTCCTTACGATAACTTAAATGTTCCTGATGCTCAACCGACAATTTTACTCAATTCAACTCAACAATCCCAGAACCAAACGCCCGTATTACCGGGACCTGGCCAAGTCGTACGGCGAGGACTGTTTCGCAAGAGGTCTCATGATGCAAAGGTGCTGCGAGGTGAAAGTTCTCAGACACGCCCAACACAAGATTTTATTCATGAGGTCATGAATGAACCACCACAGGCTGACCATGATTTTAGTAGTCCTCGGTGGACTTCTACTATCGATTACATAATCCGTGAAGGTATATATATATATCATTCATATATATATATATATATATATATATATAATTACCGCTTTTACTTTTACAATAATGATTGTAGCTGACAAATACTAAATCTATCATTCATACATGTAGGTTCTTATAACAATAAGAGCGAGCACACCATTCTGGACCCAGGTTGCAGAAATTCATTCCCTGCATTCACAATTTGTGAAAGTCAAAAAGGTTTACGTTTTCAACCTATTTTATTAACATTTAGACATACAATTGATCTGACAAGTATATTCTATTTCATTATCAGATTATGGCTATGCTCTCTAGTTTGACCCCCAATGACCAGGGAGATCTGCTAGTAACCTTAAAAGATCCTTCAGGAAAAATCGAGGGAACCATGCACCATAATATCTTCAAGAAGGACGAGTACAGACTCACCACTGGTGTAGGTGCGGTGGTCATCCTAAAGAATGTTACCGTTTGCGGTTTTAACAGGAACTCAAAGTACCTGAACATCACAGAGCGGAACATTGTTAAGGTAGATGTATATCATACGTTTCTAAATATTTCTAACCAACGGAAGTATCTACCATCGATGAGGAAGATGAAGGAACTACTGGGTACGAATATGAAATAGGTCGAGACTTAGATGATGAATAAACATCCGACCCGTCCATGATTTTAATATTTTCCGACTATCCATTGTACGAGTTTATCCGGATAATGTTGCTATGTGTAATATTTTACCATCCATGATTTTAGTATCTACCATAGATGATTTTATATGTCATATTACGGATTTCCGACTGATTTTGTGTTCATGTAATATTCCCTGTTAGAAATATTTTTTGACGGATTTCTGACGGATCCTTAAATTCATTTCTTTTCTATTCGGAGATAGGAAAAAATTGAAATAAATTTACGAATCCGTAAGAAATCCGTTATAAATTTTGACGGAACTCCGACGGATTCTTAATTTTACATCAATTTTTTCTCTCCGAATAGAAAATAAATGAATTTAAGGATCCGTCAGAAACCCGTCATAATGTATGACGGATTTCTGACGGTGATGCAGGAACGTTGGTACGTTCGTTTAGTAATGGTTTGGGATGGTGAATCGGTTAGCTGGCCGTACAGCTCTCTCTAACGATTCAATAGAGATGAAAGGGTGATTGCTACTGGAACAGGGTAACAAGGGATCGAGAGACGCCACACAGAGGATGAAGGATCTGTGATAAGTCTAGGACTCAGGCTTCAATGGATTCACACACAAAGAAGACAAGAAGCTGCTGTGTTTTCTGTATAAGAAAATACGGTTCTTTATTGATTAGGGTAAAAAAAGGTGTGGCTATAAAGCTGAATGGGGGACTTTATAAATAGTCCAGCAGCTGTGACCTTCTAGGGTCTATGAATCATAAAAGGAAAGCATAAAAACTACAGACTCTTTGAAACAAAAAGCAACAGGACGTTTAAGACACTTTAAAAGAAAAGAAAGCAAAATAGAAAGTTCTAGCAAAATCTGCAAAACAAGAAAAGGAAACTTGTTACTGAATTCAAATTCAAATACTCACCTTGAGCTCTTGGCTTGTGTCAGGCATTGGTAAGCTCCAGACCTTCCTTAGGCGATTCAGAGATGATGAACAAGCTTGTCTCGTTAGTTCCTTGGAGAACCGGCAAGAAGGAGATTGATTGAGTCTTGAGCAGCACGCAAGTATTCTCTTGGTTAATCCGGGCTTCTTGTTGTGTTACCAGCTCGACATTGTTGTTGTTATGATGAATCTTCCATTCTTGGATCCTTGGCAAGCTTGGTTCTCTTTGAGGCTCAGTTGGTGTTTCTTGTGCAATCTCCAAGGTCAATAATGTTCCTTTAAGTTCTTCATGCTCTATGAGAGTGAGTAAGCTCCCAATGGAGTTGTTGAATTCCTCTCTTAAGCTCCTTGTCCCTGACCAGGTCCGTGGTGCATGCCTCATCGTTGGTATGTCTACTTCGTCTTGGTTTTTGGCTAAGCTTGGATCGATGGCCTCATCAGACGGATTAGATGATTTTATATTTGTTCTATTCGGATATTATCGACAACGCCTGCACACTTTGATATTATCGACAACGCGGGAAAATGTGTCGGAATTCCGTCAGAATCCCGTCACATAGTCTATTAAAACCAGAGACTTCGTCTTCCCCGAAGTCATTACGGCACAAATTTTTTTTCTACGAAATTGCCGACCGTTCTGCCGCCGATTAAGCACCGATTCTGACCGGTTTTCAGACGTTGACAATCCAACTGTCAAACCCACTCACCCACTCAACAATCCAAGTAAGTTTTTGATGATTTTAAAGAGTTTTTATGGATTTGTTCTTGAAATTGTTTTTAGTGATTTGGGAATGGTTAATTGTTCGTTTAAATGCATTGTTCAACATGATTTCGTAATTGATTATGACATTTTTAGTCATTTATGAATGAACGGATTTTGGAATTTAGGGATTATAAGGTTGTTAGGAATTTTTGGAATTTAAAGAATATTATGAATTTAGCAATTTTTAAAATTTAGGGATTTATGGATTTATGGAATATGATAAATTTAGGAATTTAACATTTTAGATTTTTCGGGTATTTGGGATTTACGATTTCACAATTTTTTTAAATTATTTGAATTATAATTCTAATAATTATTTGTGGTTTATACGGATTGATAAAGATTTTTAATATTAGTAATCTATAAAATTCTAAAATTTTAATATTTTAGAAAATTTTGTTTTTAAAATTTTTTAAAAACCAATATAATTCCTTAAATTTTAAAACATTTAAAATTTTTAAAACATTTAAACCATTTAAAAAGGATTTAGAAAATTTTTAAAAATTCATAAATCCCTATATATGTATATCTAATAATCCAAAAAACTAAAATTTAAAAAACCTCTAATTCCCCAATTCACAAAATTCCAATATCCCCAATTCCCCAAATCTCAAAATTCCAAAATCGCAAATTCCCAAATTACCATAAATCCTAAAATCCATAAATTCCAAAATCTCAAAATCTCAAAATCACAAATTCTCAAAATCCCAAAAGCATTAACTCCGTGATAAAGATTGTAAATTTTAAATTTATCATTCACATACTAATTTTAAATATGTAAGGAAAAATTAAAAGTTATGTAAAAATTTTGGAAATCGTAGGGATTATAGGCGATTTCATGAGACTGGGGGAGGTGGTGCTTCCACTAGCGGAGGCGGTGCTTCCACTAGGGCAGGTGGGACTACAAGTCAGTCGCAGATCCCCGACACTCCTCTTATGGGTACAGATGGCTCAGCTCCGACGGCAATGAGCATCGAGGAGTTTGTGTCGCAACCCGGTCGGGATAGCTTGCCTCGCCTTGATCCGGAATTACCACCTAACACGACCTGGTAATGACTACTTTTGAAAATTTATAGGATTATATTAACTTAATAAAATTGTTAACAAAATATCAAACAAAATATTGTGTAGGTTCCAATTTTCGGGAAACGGTATTTCAAGTTCTATCAACGCAATGATCAATTGCTTGATAACTAAACTGTATCTCACTTATTCTGACATGCCGGTGGCAGACCAGGACACATGGTTTCGGTAATTTGCGGTATGATTTTGTATTCTAAATTAAAAATTCATCTTTTATATTACATTCCAATTGTCAATAGTAATTCAGGTATTGTTTTTTTCCAGCAAGAATTTACGTGGAACCCACAGTTGACTACTATGGTCCGACGTAAATTCGACCAAAAGGCGAGTAGAAAGTACTCACAGAAGATGAACGAGTGGAAGGACGCGTGGTTCAAATATGGGAAGGTGCCAAAGGTTCTGAGAAAGGACGAAGTATTATGGGCTGGAATACTTGCACATTGGCAACGGGAGGACACTCAAGCGACCTCCAAAAAAAAACTCGAATAACCGGAATAGCAACCGCAAGGTGAAGGGACCGGCGAGCCATAACCTCGGTGCAACGAGTAAGGCGTCACCTGTTGAGAAATTGGTAATTTTCTAAATTTTTCAAAATTTTTTAATTATCGCTAACATTTTCCGTACTTGACTACGCTAACAGTTTGAGAATACCGGTGTGCGTCCTTCGCATCTTGATGTGATCAGAGATGCCCACACAAACAGAAAGACTGGTGAAATCCAAGATGCGATTGCTCGGGAAATCGTGGAGAGCGTGGAGAGGCTCAGGGAGGAGTACCTCCAATCGCAACCGATCGTCGATGGAACTCCGCCCCTAACCGAAGTTCCATTCGACAAGATCAACGAGTTCACTTACGAGGTTAGTAAAGGTGTCAATTTTAAACTCATTTAAAATACATTTTAATACGAATAAGTTTTGAAATTGATTGATTTATTTTTTTCGTAGATTACCCCTAAGAACAAAGGTCGTGTCTACGGCCTCCCCGAAAACAGTTCCTCATCCGTTTCGTCGGTTCGCTTTGACCGTGGTAGCAGATTGGTAGCACAAAACGCCGAACTGACCCAGCGGCTTAGCTCTTTGGAGGACCGGTACGAGAGAGAAGGCGGAGGCGGAGGAACGGCACCAGAGAGAGAAGGCGGAGGCCGACGAACGATATCGTGCGATGGAAGCGAAGATGAACGAGTTTTTCCGTAGTCATCAGTCGCAATAGAGTTTTAAGACTTTTTAATTTTTATGTAAAACTTTAAATTAGTTTTAAAACAATTTAAATTTAATTTTAATTTAATTTTGATTTTTAATGTAATTTTTTTAATAATTCATTTAATTTAATATATTTATTAAAAAATATTTTTTTTTTGTAAAATAATTAGAAATCCGTCAGTTTAATAAATCCGTCGGAATTCCATCGGTTTCCTAGACCGTCAGAAAACCGCCAGTTTCCAAGTCCGTCGGAAATCCGTCGGGTTACTTGACCGTCGAAAATCCGTCGGTTTCCTTGTCCGTCGGAAATCTGTCCGAAATCTAAACTCTGACGGTATTACGACGGAGTGTCAACGGATTCCGGTTATCCGTGTTCCGTCGGAAATCTGTCGGTTTTTCTGACGTATTTACGACAGTTTTTCATTTCCGACGAGATAGAACCGGCAGACTAGATCAGTCGGAATAACACCTATTCCGACGGATTTTCGACGGTTTTGGCCATCGGAATATGCCCTGTTTTCTTGTAGTGTTAAGTCAATTATGCTAATCTCCATAACCGCGAGGTTTTCTTTCATGCCCACTTCCACCACATTGTGATGTTTTATGTGCTCCACAACGTTACGTCCCTTCCAAAAATTAACTTTGTTCTTTCGTAACAGATGATTGTGCGGCCAAAATCTTCTATAAGTATTTCAAGTTCTATCAACGCAATGATCAATCAAACCAACACGTCTTCCTACTAGCTGGCAAGTAGAAAACATTTGTATCATTTTTACAAATGGGCCATGATAATTTTTTGTGTGTCGTCTATCCCGACAACATAGCATATGCTGGAAAGTCATTTATCGTCAACAACAGAACAGCTTTGAGGTTGAAGTTTTTCTTTAGTGACACATCGTACGCTTCAACTCAATTATTCTGTAAATCCTTTAGCTCCTCGATCAATTGTTGGAGAAAAACATCAAGACTCGCGTGGATGATTAGGTCCCGAATTCAATACCGTCTAAAATAATACTCACTATTCATACACATCTCTTGGGGTAAGTTGTAGGGGGTCAAGATCACAGGCCACAACGAATGGTTCTATTACATACCAAAAGGATTGAAACCGTCTGTACATAATCCCAAGTACACGTTCCGTGTCTCCTCTGCAAAACCCAGATGGATTTCATTGAAAATTTTCCACTCTGCCGCATCAGATGGATGACACATAACTCCGTCAGGTGACTTGTGCTCAGCATGCGATCTCATCGCCGCTGCAGTTTTCTCTGACAGGTATAATCTCTTTAACCTGACAGCGATAGGAAGATACCACATTTTACTAAATGCCACTCTTTTCCGCCCCCAGTACTAGCCTTATACCTTGGTCTCGTAGTATGAATCGGTTGCCTAATTAGGTTGAGGTAAATACTCAGTAAACACTTCCAACCATGAATCCATGCAAGTTTCAGCCAAATTATGGTCTGCCTTGATGTTCATTTGCCGAGATGCTAACGATAATTGCGAATGACCATCTTGACAACATTCATACAGTGGCGTATTAGCAGTGTCTAACATTTGGTAGAAGTGTTTCGCCTCGGCGGTAAGTTCTTCATAAACATAATCATTTACAGTTTGACCATGTTCATGTTGATTGTCATTCAATAGCATAGAACCATGAAATACATCATGAACCATCCCAGCATAAACATTACTACCATCGTAATTCATTTCTTTATTACCGGTACTAAATTGATCATTACCAGTACTAAATTGAGCATTCTCGTAATTACTAATAGTTCCTACTCTTACCACATTGTAATCTTCCCCATGTTCCGTCCAAACATAATAGCCTTCCATAAATCCATTACTAAGCAAGTGGTTCAAAACAGTTCTAACTAGTTTCGGTTTACGCGAATTTTGACATTTGGAACATGGGCAGTATATCTTACCTCCACTACCGAGAGCGAAGTCTTGGGAACCAACAAAATTTGTGAACCCCCGCCATATAGTCGTTTGATATATTGCAGGTGTGCGGATTAATCCGGTTGTACATCCAAAGGTGGGATGATGAAGGCCACATTTTCTTTGCTTTGTTTTTCCTTTCTCCACCTTTTTCTGAATTTTCTTTCCTAAGATTTTTTTTTCTCCAAAATATTGAACTAAGACAAAATGAGGGATTCTGAGAGAGAGAGAGGTGTGCGTAAATTAACAATGGGGGTCTGATATATATAGGCAAATAAATTTGCCACTACTTTGCGACGCTAATAAGGTAGTAGCAAATTTGTGACTCTTTTGCCACGCCTTTGCGACTACATGTACAAATGAACTCTGGATTAGGTAGACTCGAATTTATCACGTGTTGTTTTTTTGTTACTATTCTGCCGACATAGAAATTATGTGTCCTCTTGTGCCGACATAAATATTTGTGACACTTTTGTGACACTGGTCTTGTAGCCGCAAATCTGTAACTAAATTGTGGTCAAGAAACAGTCGCAAATTAGTGACTAATAAGCGCGTCACTAATAAGTCTTAAATTTGTGACTACTTTGCCACTACATGAAAACCTACGAGTTTTTGTCTCAAATCAGTAGCTAAATTGTGACTCTTTTACAACGATAGGTATCGGTCACAAATTTGCAACTGAGTTGTGACTAATTTTTGTGTCGTCTCAAATTTGTCACACAACAGTCTTAAGTTAGTCGCAAAAATGAGTAACTGAAAACTCAGTAACAAAGGGTAGTCAGTAATGAACTGTTTTCTTGTTGTGATAGCTTGACAAAACATGTTTTAAAGTACAAAAGGGTGGAAACCAAAGTACCAAAAGTATTAAAACATGATAAGTTTGTTAAGAATAAAAAGTTCAAACGTTTGAGAAGCAGTCTTATTGTTGGGGTAGGTTGGTGGTATGGTGTCTTGTGCAGTCAGTTCAACGGTTGGTTCTGGAGTGTCTTGTGCAGACAGTTCAACGGTTAGTTGTGGAGTGTCTGGTGAAGCATCGAAGACATGTGGTTCAGTCATGTAAGCAGTATGCGTTGCAAGCCATTTGATAATCGTGTTTTTCCTGCAGTATAAACAAAACACAAACTAAATGAGATATTTTAGCAAGATAGAAGGGATATTCAAACGAAGAGACGAAGAGTAGACAAATTCATATAATCTCTCTTTGGAAAAGAAAGAAGTCCATCCATTGATTCTGATAAATAAAATAGAAATTAGTCCATAAATGTACTAATGTATTATTAGAAATGCACATAAAATATGAAATGATTTTGAAATGATTGATTTCATTAAATTTATGGATTTGAAGGTTACTGAATCCTAATATGAGAGTATAAAATGTTGGTTAATTTTGATCAGTCAAAATAGATAGCTTAGTTAGTTCGGTTAAATTTGGTCACCACTTGATCGATAATCCAATCCCTCCATCACTAATTAAGAATATGAACCCACCACCTGCTGATAATATCCATCTTATGAAAAGTTGTGCCAAATAGATACTGTTTGGCACAATATTTAATAATTTTCAAACAAGTAAAAATATAAAAACTGACGAACAACTTCTGAGAACCATATAACTTTTACTTAAGAAGTTGTAGGAGATGGAACCCTTACTTGCTCACTTTTATTTTTCAAAAAGAAGTTTTGTGTAAACCCACTTGCCGCATTACATGATAGAAATTTATCAAATCCTCTAGCAACATTAGGAACATCAATACCCCTAGATGAGATACAAAAAAAAGCTCTGAATTTGGTCACTTATGGCTAAGAGCATATTATACCGTTTACTTCTATTCTCGTTGTTTTTCTTAGGTCAACCATTTACTTCATTCTTGAGCTTTATACTTTCTATTAATCTCAGAATTTGGAGTGATGGACTCTCCTAGTGGAGAAGATAAGATATGACTTTCTTTTCAAATGGTTTATGTAATACAGCTTGATCCAACTCGTTAGCATTTTTTGGCACAATTTTATAAAGTGGTTACCTTGACAAATACCTTGTTAGCCGTGTTCTAATAATATTATTTCTTATGTATATTCCCTAAGACAAAAAAATCATATCATTACCATCATTTGTTAAATCGAGTTTGTTTTCAAACGCATAACATACATTATAAGCAAACTAAATTCCTAAATCCTCAATACTACTTATTAATCAGAGAATTGCTTACCCTAGTTCTCACTAGGCCGGAATTTCATATTACGTGGATACATTTAGTTTATCACTTATCTAGGACAACACATATTTTTTTTACTGATTGATGATGCCACCATAACGTAATGAAAGAATACATTTTTAGTACATATTTCCTTATTCAATATCCCCAAGAACTAACCAATTAAAAACAACACAAAATCAAAATATATGGGTCAAAATTTTCAATTGCTTTTTTATAAGATCGTTGACTTCTTTACGTTGTTTTGGTTGAGCTAAAATGGAAAACTAATTGGATCATTTAGCTAAAATCAAACAAAAATACTTAAGAAAGATTAAACAACACATCACAAACACAATTTTTTGGATCACATAAAAAAACTAATTGGATCATTAATTAGCTTCAACCTTTCAGTCTTTGTTACAGATGATTGAAGCCCGAGTTTGTGTTGTCAAGTACATCATACAAATGCATAATTTTTTTATTATATAATCATTTTCAGCCATTTTTTTATTTAATATGAGTTTGGAATTTGGATTATTCCTCCTCTCACAATTTAGTGTTTTTTTGTACATATCTCCATATTTCCGCATATGAAGATTTTGTTCTTTGAAAAGATTCAGTAATTCTAGTTGTTTTTCAGAAAGCAACTAACCTATTCATACTCTTCGTCACACCGGTTTATTTAGGTATGATATTTATAAAAAGTTATAGAAATAGTGGGTAAGATTTTTGTGACCAATACCGTATAAAAAAGAGATCATATATGGAACACAATATATTCTCGGTAAACATGATCTCCTACTTTATGAGAGCTTACAAGAGAAGGATCAACAATAACCCTTACGAGAAAGTCGATAATCCGGGAAATTTTTTTATTCCATGTTCTATCAATGGAGTTGAAGTCTATAATTGCATATGCGACACGGTAGCTAGTGTCAATGTCATGTCCTTGGCAATAGCAAAGGAACTTAGTTTTTCTAGTTTCCAAACATCTAAGGTATGTATCAAATATGCGGATCTATCATCTTTTACGCTCTTTGGTGTCCTAGAAAACGTGATTCTTAAAAGCGAAGGGAAAGATATCTCCACTGATTTTCAAGTATTAGAGATGAAGACCGGGAAGATGAAAACGTTGATACTTGGTATTTCGTTCTTAGCGACCACCGGAGCCGTCACTGATTTTCCAAACAAAAGGATTAGCCTCACAAAAATCAACAAGCAGCTTTTCTACTATGCGATGAATGTTGCCAGTGTACCAAACTCAGTGGGAATAAAGGTTACCAAGCCGAGTATAGACCCCAGAGAGGCTAAACAAGGAAACCCCCAAGTTAAAAAGGAAGATCTTCGCGCTAAAACCATTGAAAAATCGACTAAGGAGAAGCAAATGAGTGTCTCCAAGAGTATAAACTCAATTGTGATTACTAAGGAAATCACCAACGATAACAAGGAGGATAAACGAAAGCACCAACTCGTCTATGAGCCAGCCACGTTATCAAAATCCGCGTGTCTAGAGAAACCGAGCAAAAGGATGAGGAAACGATTCAAAGGAAGCTTGAGAACACTTTGAAACTTTTTTCCCATGAGCATTGTTATCGACCTCGATGATGGAGATCCGTCAAAAGTCATTAAAGAAGTCAAGGATTCTGAGATTAAGGAAGCTAAAGGAACCACAATTCCTTTGGTTGAATCGTCACAAGTCTAAAACCGACAATGGAGTCGAGCTTATTAACTTTAAACAAACGTTTTGTGGGAGATAACTCATATTTTTATATTTTTATGCTTAATTTAGATTTTAAATTTTCATTTTAAAGTTTTATAAGTTTAAAAATCTTTTACTATAAGTTTTGTTTTGAAATTTTGTAGGTTTTATGAAGTTTTGAAATAATAATAATAATAATAATAATAATAATAATAATAATAATAATAATAATAATAATAATAATAATAATAATAATAATAATAATAATAATAATGAATGTCAGACAGTTCTAGACACCGGATATAATGCCTCTGATCATTGGTCAACGACCGTTGACTAGGAGCGCCACATACCGCCTCAAGATCAATCGATCCTAAGGCCCAAGAACGGATCGAGGGACTTAAGACCGGTCGTTCCCGAGACAGTTTACCCGACTAACTTGGTCCTAAGGCTTTGCAACCCGGGCCAAGCCAGAACGGTTGTTCCGGTCCAAACAAGACCACGCAGCAGTGTTGCTTGCAATTTTAGAAAACGTTCCCTTTTCGTACTTAGCATATATCATATACAGAAAAATCCTTGGAAAAACGATATATGTCGGATACGAGGTTCAAAACCATACATATTACATGCTAAGTATTTGCAAGATCAACGGAAAACCTACTTTGGCTCTCCTAAATCCAAGTTGCCTGCTACAAGGCTTCCCACTATGGCTTCCTATAAAAAAAGTGTGATGGGATGAGAAATTTAAAAATTACTCAGTGAGTGAAGTTTAATAACAACCCACCTGAAACCCCTAAAGCAACGAGGAAAGAATAACAAGTTACAAGCAAGCAGAGATGAGTATAAATCAAAGAACAGTGCAATAACTATGCAAGTCCTATGGCAAAACAATTCTTCATGCAATGCAACCGATTTTTAATTCCATCAAGGCCTTGCGGATCCCTTAATGTTCCTGGCAACACTCGGAAAAGTACAACACAAAGTCAAACAATTTCCCCGAGGCGTATGCCCCTAAGGACTCGGATACACCGTCATGTATCATGGCTCATGGGAGCGAACCAAGAATCGGCCAAGGCATGATCCACATGTCTTTCATCAGGAACGAAGGACTGCCCTAACTACATTATTAGCATGCAAGAATTCCACCTTATACATGCTAGTACACCATTTCCAGGATAAGTTCAGTCATGCTAGCAAAACCATCAAGTCATCAGACATGAAGTAAGCAAAAAGAGCACGAATGACTTAACCTAAATTATCAAGCTCAACAAATAATGCAAGCAAAGATTCAAACGCCAAGTATGAATCTAGGCATTATAACCAAAATAACAAGAAATATCCCACGGTTATTCTACTCATCAACCACCGAGATCTACTCACAGATATGGAAGGAAAGGCTCGATAGCACCACGTAATCTCAGCAATTCCTTAGCAACGGATTCTGAGGCTTAGCTTTTTAGACAATACTTCCCTTAGACTAACTTTACCAAGAAGCACTCAGAAAAATATAGCTCATAATGAAAAAATCGAACTCTTGGATTTTTGGTACAACCGAGGTTTTTTACTAAGGATTCAGATAGAAAAGATGGAATAGGGGAGTTTTGGATAAGGATGGATGGGGGGAAAATGAGTTAGGGGAGGCATACTTTAGGTCGGAGGTGAGTGCCCATTGCCCTCCAAGTGTTGGCTCCAGGTTAAGACACCACCGTGGCTTATCCTTAACCATGAAAATGTTGAATTCTTAAGGAAAAGATGTGGCTCAATATTGGCCATGAATCCCAACTACCACCAAAATCGGTGACCTGGCCCAATCTTTGCCACTCCCTCTACTTACCTCTAGAGAGCCTACGTGGCCCACTCCTAGCCACTCGTTAAGGTTGGTTGTGGTCTTATGTTAATAAGAGTTGTTTTCGTGCTGGCTTCGGGTGTTTTCGTTCTGCAGTACGGGGCTTGTCCGAGGGCATACGTACTGTGGTCCGAAACCTTCCCAAACCGTCTAGTCGACCCAATATTTTCTCGGGTTATTATGCATTGCGAGACTATTCACTTGATCTGTAGTACTGTACCGCGGTACTGATTTCTCGATCCGCAGTACCAATCACTCGATCCGAAGTTTAGTACTGGAGTTAGACCAAATAAGTGTCTTTCGGTTGTTCTAAGTCTCCTTTTTGTCTGAATGCTCCTTCCTACGCATTATGCGTCTGTCCTAATCCAGTTTGGCTTTTGGCCGTAGAGTTTTATCCAACTCATTTTTCTTTCTCGGACAACTCTAATTTTCTCAATCAAAACCTTTCTAAGTTCCTATTTTATCGTTCCCAAGTTGAAACTTCTTGAAGCTGTAACTTTAAAAATTGTGGCCATTCCGGCCGGCCTTAGGCATCGACCGAGTTATAACACTGGACCATGGCACTGGACCAATTTACGTGTCCGGTGCCAAACCGATCTCTGGGTCGAGCAATCACCAAAGCACCAGACCCCGGACGCTCGCCCTGGGTAGAGTATGCGTCTGGTGCGAGAGGCATCGTCCTGTCCCGTAGAGTCCCAGACCCCGGACATGTGCGCCGGACATGCGGTTTAGTCTGGGGCCGTGTGAAACCTTACCCGCGTGCAGTGATTCGCAATCCTGTCCCGCGACTCGCCTCGTGTCCCAACCCGCAGGATCATGCTCCGCGTGCTGATTCATCCCACATGCAAACCAAGGTAAGCCGGTTCGAGTAAGTTTTCAATTCATGTTTATTTTTAATTTTGCTAACTCATTTACAAACCGTTTTTAACCGGATTTAAACCAAAATTTACATAACAATCAGATTTTTTAAGGTTTTAAAGGTTTTCTGTCTCATAAAATCAAAAACATTCATCATCTATCTTTCTCTTACAAGTGTTGAAGCTTAAGAACCCTAAAAATCCAATTTTGGGGTTTTTGCTTAATTCACTTAAATTTGATTAGAATTTGATTTGGATTTCAATTCCCAACATCATTATCTCCTACCCAAGTGATTATGATGGATGGTAAGGCTATTACAAGAAGGTCTTCTAGAGTTCCTAAACCTCGTGAACAGCCCATAATTATTGGAGAAAGAGAGCCTCAAGCTCCTCGTCGATCGTGTTCTAAAAAATCTTCGAAATCGACAAAGAAAATTGGAAAGAAAATTTTGAGGGAAGATGAAGAGGAAATGGATTACCAACTTAGAGATGAAGATGATGAGGATACGAGTGAGCCAATTAGGTTTTTGGAGGTCACCCAAGCCATTGTGCCAAAACCGGTTCTTCCACCTAAAAAACTGTAGGGCTCAAATCTCCCCTTCAAGAATCGATAGCCTAAAATGACAAAGTATATGTCAAACCGGTTATCCCACGAACCAACTAACCAAATATTGAACCAGATAAGAAAGGATTTAAGCAGTGGCCCAATTCAAGTCAGCCCAGTAGGCAAGACTAGAAAATCAATGCCCATTTAAGGCCCAACCGATTTAAAGGTTGTGGCTTAAATAAAAAACCTAGAAATCTTAGGAAAACTTCCTATTTTTATTGGGCTTGGCCCAACCGACCAAAAACAGTATAAATACTCTTGTACATCCTCATAATAAGGGGATAACAAAATTCTGCAAGAAAACTCTGTTACAGCTTTCCAGCTAATAAAACTCTAATTTTCATCTTTTGTCTTTGTCTTTGTGTTTTCATATCTTAGAACATTTCTACTTCTCCATTGAACCTTACAAATTTAATTGTAAGAATCCACCTCCCACAATTTGGCGTTAGAAGGAGGGGGTACAGCAAAGCTTCATACACAAAGAAACCACGAGCAACTTCGAGATGATCGGAAACAGCGAAACAACTCAAGGGAACGCGATAGATGGCAGCGCCGATCCAAAGGAAACGCTTCCCAACCGATCTAGGGCAACCAGACAAAACAACGAGCAGATGGCTCGCAACAAATCGGAAGCGACAGGACAGAACAACGAGCAGACGGCTCGCATCGAGTGAAACAGTGAAGAGCAGGCACCTCTCAATGGATTTGGCGTGACGGGCCCTCGGACCAATGCAACAATAAACAAGGAGGTATTCAGCAAGGTCAAAGATATGTTGGTGAAGCTGCTCAGAAAATCTAAGGAGCACGAAACAATCAACAACACCATGATGGCGGAATTAAAAGCTCTGTCAGTATCCAGCCGAGTGCGCGAGGGAGGAATCTTTTGTCGGCCTACGCCTTGTATCGCTCCAAAAATCCTCTTTTCAACACAAGTTGTCGCACCTACAACTCGTGGAGCCTGCGACGAACTGACCACGATACGAACCGGAGATATCATCATGTCAGCTACGAATGTAACTAATGGGGTCATCAATATCGCTAACGATATCAAAGAAGAGCGTCGCTCAGACTCTGGAGCTGCACGAGCTATTCAAAGGGGTAGACAGCCCCACTACGAGCAGGAACATAACGAAGTTGAAGTCGAAGAAAACCTCCAATGGGGAGACCAAGACGCACAAAGAATGGCTGCCATTAATCAGCAGAGGGAGATGGACAAACTCAGAGCTTCAGTACGGCAAACTGCACTCGACCAAATAGAAATGCGGTCGTGCGACAAGCAAGGCCCAGAATATCGACAGAGTGCTAGAGGAAGCGCGGACTAACCCATTTACTGAGTAGATCACCAAAGTCCGACTGTCTGATCCCAAGAAGATCAAAGTTCCCATCTATGACAAAAAGGGCAATCCGACCGAATACATCACAACTTTTTTCCATCGCTATGGGACGAGTCATCGGCTACTGCCTCTTATTTGTCGAAGATCTCAAAGGGACAACTCTCCATTGGTTCGCAGGAATGGAGAGGAACTCGATTGACAATTTCGCGCTGGAGAGAAACAAACTAGAGGCGCGCATAACTACCACGTAGAAGATAGCAAAGAGAATCGTGACACTTACAGCGAAGAGGTTTACTACGAATTTCATCGCTTCTATGGATACTCTACGTCCGACTATCATGCCTTAGGTTCCATACTCGCAGCAAAGTTGACAGCCATCAAACTTGGAGAGGGCATAAGCATTAAAGATTTCGAGCTTGATCAAAACGACGACAAGACTGAACTTACAAATAACGAGTCCTCTAAGCGCAGCTGACATAAAAACGACGCAATGCTAAGCAGACGAAGAAGAAAATTTAACTAAGTTAAATTTTACATGAACTACGAGGTGGCTTGATCCTTGCAAAAGGTACGTAGGCAGCTCGTCATCGGATGGGTACACCTACCCCCTCCTTTAAAAATGGGGGAGTGGGTACGTATATCTTACACTCCCAACGGATAGTCAAAACATCAATAACATCCTTCACGGATAGCTTTAAAGCGAATAACATCAATAACATCCTTCACGGATAACTTATTTCTTAAACACTTATCTATCGTTATTGCTGGCCACAACAACGATCTACTACATCCATTATGGATTTAACAATCACATCCTAGCGGATTCAAAGCGCGCTATATAAATTTCTATGTTCATTACTGGAGCGAATTTGTTCATGGGAACATATCTGTAGACCAAAATGTTCATCTCAAAACCCAGCTAACGAATCGTTGCTCTAAAAACGCTAAGTGTTCATTATTAGAGCAGGCGTGTTCGCGGGAACACTCTTGTAAACCAAAATGTTCAATCTCAAAAACCCAGCTACCAAATCGCTGACCTAAAACGCCAAGTGTTCATTACTAGAGAAGGCATGTCCACGGGAACACTCTTGTCAACCAAAATGTTCAACTCAAAAGTCTAGTAAACAAATCGTTGGTCTAAACCAAAACAAATTAAGTAGTGGCTCGCCTAATATGCCTAAGAGTTTCCCATGATCCAAAAAATGAACATAAAACTCAAAACAACAGAGTATATAAGTTAGCTAAACTGAAAAATGCTAAAACAAGCTTAATTACGTAGACATCACAAAAATAGCAGCTCTCCATCATCCTATTAATGGCACGCTATCTCATTCTTCTACAAACACAACATCATCAACCCCTTTGGCTCGGCTTGCCGTTACCTTGGGTGAAATGTCGTCGCTCGGTTCACCAGTAGCATCGGCGAAACTTGTCGCTCGGCTCGCCAGTTGTCTTTAGCAAAACTTGTCGATCAGCTCGTCGTTATCTTCGGCAAAACATCATCAGTGAGTTTGCCGGTATCTTCAGCAAAACTTGTCGCTCAGCTCGCCAGTATCTTCAACAAAACTTGTCGATGTGCTCGTCGTTATCTTCGGCGAAACATCATCAGTGAGCTCGCCATTATCTTCAGCAACACATCATCGATGGGCTCGTCGACAACGAAGACGAGTCTCCACCACTGGGCTCGTAAAAACGAAGACAAATCCTCTCCATTGGGCTCATCGACAACGAAGACGAGTCCTCGCCACTGGGCTCGCCGCGATCCGAGCAGAAAAATTGACAAGCTGAAATTTCACCACCAGATAGGAAATTGAATCAGCTTTACAATGGAGAATGGCGTTAAAATCATAACATTGGGAGAAAGAGAGCCTCAAGCTTCGCTTTATTTTATCATAAACCCCAAAACCAAATATATTTTCTATACCTTTATTTTATTGCTTTGCTTTATTTAATCATAAACCCCAAAACCAAATATATTTTCTCTTAGCTTATTTTGCATCATATAGATTTAAAGCGTAACAACATAGTCTCCTCTGGATCGACCACTAAGTACTACAATTGTCAACTGTGCACTTGCAGATTAAGGTTTATAAATTTAAAACCTTTTGCATCTCCCTAATCTGGAGGCCATCAAATTTTTGGCGCCGTTGCCGGGGACTATTTCGCTTACCTATAGATTTTTGATAAAGAATAAGTCTAAGTTTTTATTTTTTCTTTTTGTTTCTTTTCCTTTTTACTTAAAGCAAAGCAAAGATTAGGGTTTATAAATTTAAAACCTTTTGCATCTTCCTTTTTGTTTCTTTTCCTTTTTTGTTGCTAATTTTTTTTTTTTGTTTGCTTTTTACTTAAGTGTGTTTCAGGGATTTATCAATGGAACATCACAACAAAAACCCTAAAAATTTTAGGAAGATGGCGACAAGGAAGAGTTCCAATGGAGATTACATCCCCATGCCTCATGAATTCCATCAACAACCTTTTCCTTACAACAATTGGTACAATCCACACTTGTATCAACAACAACCACCTTGGGAGACTCAAGGACGTGACCATCATCATCATGTGCAACCGAAGCCACCTCCACAATCCCACGACCGTTCCAATTCAATACCACAAGGAGATCTAATCGAAGGCTCGGTGCGTAGATTCATGGAAGATACTCAAAATATCGTCAAAGGAATCGAAACAAAGATCGAGACCATCAATTCATCCCTTGGAGAGAAGCTTACTGCCCTTACCACTAAGTTTCAAGACTTAGAGACACGCATGATCCACCTTGAAGAAGTTCAAAAACAACACGTCTTAGATCTTCAAAGCAATGCTCGAAAAATTCATAGTTTTGAGCGTAGTTTTAATGATCTTTGGGAGAAATTTGAAGGAGTGATCAAGAGCACTAATAACCACGTTAAAGAGATCACTACTGGCCTAGGCATCATCGCAATTAAAGCTCACAAAGCCAGGAAAGCTTTGGACGAAGCCAAAGATGATCACCGAGACTTGTATTCTACAAGCCTTGTTCTAGCGGAAGGACACAAGCAATACACTCAAGCTATCAAAGACATCCAAGCCTCTCTAGATGGAAAGTTCAACCACCTTATGGGAAAGTCCGCTGTCCTAAAGAAGAAGGATATTGAGATTTCCAAGACACTTGAGAAGATAGATGGACGTTTGAGGCGTATAAAGGAAACACACCAATCGGAAATGAATGAAGAAGAGCCAACACCTTTGGTCCATTGCTGCACCTTAACACCACTTGAAGAAGACCTCTCCATCTCTGATCAAGAGGAGAAAGATGCTCCAAAACCGTTCCTAATGGCCAAACCGAAGAATCAAAGATTTACGGCAAGAATGTCAACAAGACCGTGCAGAGAGATTCACATAGCTAATCAAACCACCAAGAGAAAACGTTGGATAAGTGATGAGATGCTGGAGGTATTCCATTCTCTAGTTAGAGAACTCCTGTAACGCCTCAGTTCAGGATCTAAACGGAGACGCTACTGAGGAACGCCTAAGTGCCCGATCAGAGGTTCTCGAAACACATCCAAAATTCCTAGACTAGACACTTAAGCATCCGTACCTATCGAATACAACCCAAGGCTTGCCAACCCGAGTCATATCCGGTAGTTGGATTATCCGGACAGGACTAAGTATCATATGAAACCCGAGTTATTTAAAACCTTTCCTTTATTTATTTATACTTAGAATTTTTAAACGATTACAAATTATATTCGATCTTGAGTCTAATACTCCAAAATGTTCATATAAATATTAAACATTATTAATTTACAAAAGCAAGATAAATCTACCATTGATTAATCCTAACGTTCCGTGATGTGCTCCCCAAAGTTCTACCCGCTAAAGGTTACCTGCAAAACAAGTTGAGTCGTGAGCATTAATTGCTCAGTGAGTCTAGGTTTCCCCTAATCATTCAATCATATAATTTCCCAACTAAACGCAAAATAACAATCAACACACAAATGCAAGCATAAATAAACATGATCGGTTTAAGATATGCTTTTAACGTTTTCAATTCCATATGGCCTAACGCGTTGTCAATTCCCATCACGTGAATGCAAAGGCATCGTTCGGTCCCTCGCCACAAAGGCTAAGGACTTAGGATCCTTTAACAAATTCTGCATTGATCGCTATGCAGTACACGGCCCTAGGCTGCAATCCCGTCTCTCCATGTCTTCGTGAATTATTTAACCATTACTCCGCAGTAAATGGCTAAGTCACGGATCACGGGAATGACACACCGCGTACTTAACAAGTTTATGTTTTATCATTAACCATTTATGCATATAAACTTGTAAATACAAACGCATAGATTCTTTCTCAACACTTAGCAATTTTACGAATGAATTACTTGAACCTCAATTCGTATAAAATAATTAACCAAGCAAACACTCAATACCATTCAAACACTTAGTTCATTCTTTATCCTTTTCACTAGTTAAAACCCTTAGCAATTCTAGTGAATTCTTTGACACGAACCTCTACGGCTATAAGCAGAACAATAAACAAACGTGTGTTCTACTCATCAACACACAAACACGCATAACTTAGACTCACCTTCAAAGATGAAGTAGGATCCTGCCTTAGACTCGAACTTGTTCCTGAACAAACGAGTCTTAAGGTTACTAAGGCAACACTTAGAGTTTCAAAGGAAACTTAAGGAATTATGCTAACTGGACTTTACCTAGATCGGATCAGGACGTAAACATGCTATTTCGGATCCTTAGAAACCTTCCCACAACTGATCCAACGTGACACTTGTTGGATCCTATACAAAAGATCAAGTAGCTAAGGTTAACTCAAAATCAGAACAAGAATCTAAGCTTAAAATGATTTGATCATAGGAAGCTTACCCAAAGCTTTCTTGATTTGGCACTAGGACTGCTAGACTGGCTCACTGGCTCGGCAAGGCACTGATGGCACCACAGAACTGGGTAGATTTACGCTTAGGACTGCTCGTACTCGGATCAACTTGGCTAGTTGGGACTTAGGATTGCTCGTATTCGGATCAAGGACTCACATAACTTCCTGAAGGAAACTGATCTTGGCTCGGATCGTACGGACAGCGTAAGGCTTTCTTTGAGAGTCTAAGTATGGGTCTGCCTTCACGTTGGGTCTGGGACATGGCTTATATAGGCACGAGAAGCAGGTGACACAGCAGGATAGCTCACGGTGAGGTGGAGCATGCTGCACCACCAAGCTTCACGCTGGGGCTACACGTGGCATCAAGGGATAAATGATCCTTGAGCCTTGCCACCTCCTTCCTTAGGTGGCAGATGAGTCACGGGTCTCCTTTATCCTTTAGCGAAAACTGATGAAGCAGACAAGCAAGTAGGTGAGTCATCGGACATGCAGGCAAGCAAGGTGCTTAGTCACGGATCACGTCATGCTTACATCACGTATCACGTCATGCTTACGTCACGCAGGTGCTTGGCTAAGCCTAAGGCCGAACGGTGCCTGATCGATCCGGTCTCAATGCGGGACTGGGTTTGGCCTTGGCCTAGGCCATATACGGGTCATCATAGCGGGATTAGGTATGGCCTTGGCCTAGGCCGCGTACGGGTCATTACAGCGTGGGTCAAAATCTAGTTTGAATGTAAGAGAGAGAGATGATCTCTTAAATAAATGTTCTTTTGATTATGCACAAAATTCTCTCTTTTCTTGATGTTTTTGGACTGAATCCAAACTACATGGGTTTTTCTAATGGATCAAGATTATAAAGCAATTCGTTTTGTAGCTTAACTCATTTTGGTTTGGTCGGAATTTGTCACTGAATGCGCAAAGGTCTGAATCTGGTAAACTGGAAATCACCTGACTTATAAATTGAATAACTTTTTCGTTTGAACTGGAAATCACCTGGGGTAATCCGAATGAAAAATAATTAGGGGCGAATTAGATATACTTGGAGATATAAAGACTAGATAGCAAACTTTCCTGGTTCCTACTCTGCCTCTGCCTCTTCCTCTCTGTTCCTTACTTTTTTTTGTTCCCCACTGAAAGTCAGATTTCCATTTGTCCCTTCCGGTGCCCTGACCAACTTTGCTCACAGACCGAAAGACCTGGTAAGTTGTGTCATTTGAGGTCTCATTTTGAGGTATTTCCATTGGTATTGAGACTAATTCTGGTTTTTCTTGTTGTGACATTTGTTGGGCATTGTCAAAGATCAGGACTTGGCAGGTTCCATTGGTCTTAAAACCAATGCAACTTGGAGTCACTTTGGCAACATGATAAAGGAGCAAAGAAGACGGTGTGAATCTTTATGGGATAAAAGCTGCAACTTTCAATTCATTGAAACATAATTATACAGAGTCATAAATCCATCAATCCATAATGGTCTTGTTATTATTTCGACTTTAATATAAAACACACAACAATGGGTCTAAGTTCTTCATTTATATAAAGCTTAAGTGATCTTATTCTTCTTTTGCTTCTTTTCTCTCCATTCCTTTATGTCACTTTCTACCTTAGCATTCACACGAGCCTGAAATCCGGGATATGGTTCGTACCCGAAAACCGATTGAAGAACCTGTATTCATTCGCACAATCAAGTCCACATATACTTTTCATTGTTTATAGTTTTCACGGAACAAGAGAATAACAAACAGAACACGAATAACTATCACCTCGAGCAGCACGAAGAAAGGAGCCATGAGAAATGCTTGGACTAGATTGTCCAATAGCGCAGGTGCTCGTTTCTATGAGTAGACAAAATCAAGACGATCTGGTTAAGGCCTCGTGAACACCAATGATGAGACATAAAGAAGAATCAAAACAATGATTTTTAAAAGCCAAAGGACTTACCTCGAACAAGCCATGGCCAAGGAACTGCCCGGTCCAACATAAGAGCTGAGATACTAACCCAACCTAAAAAAAAACAGTTAAATTGTTACAGTACTATCTACATAACAGAGGGATTTCAGTTAGGGATTCGGCGAGTATCTACTGTTCTTGGAATCCATAACAAACTAATCACATGATTCAAGATACATACAAAGCTCCTAAATTAACAGATGTTTCTTCAAAAAAACAAGAACTTTTATGTGAACAAATGATGGAGATTGTAAATATCTGAGACCATCACCAATGGTAATGGTCAAGAAATCACACATTAAATCCTCTTCACAAATGACTCAACAATACTAAAACCAATTGGAAGTCTTTGGACCAAAGAATCAGAATCTTGCAAAGTCCAAAGATGAACAAGTTGCAGAAAAAACTGCAATGACTAAATCATGGATGTTCAAAGCCATAGACAAGATAATATCACTGATGTCTCAGCTAATGAAGGGACCCCGAGAGAGAGAGGGGAGTAATAAATCCTTGAAGCTATATTTTTCTTCTTCCCTAAACATAACAAGTCATTTATAGGGGCTTTCAAGTCAAAGCATAGAAAACAATGAACAATAAATGCTTGAAGCACACTGCATATGGATGGATGCACATGCTCTCATTTATATGAGATTTTCTTTAAAAAAATATTAACCTTAAATTTCAGATTAAGAGAAGAAAAAAAGCTAACCTTAAAGGCTAGAGAAGGTCCTAATCGAGCAGCGAGAAAACTGGAACTGAGCCAGCAAGAGAAACACATGAGAGCCGCAAGAAACCCAGATTTCTTATCCAAACAGATGTAGAAGAGAGCATAAATCACGGTGAAGACAAAGCCAACATTAAACCGGAGAACACCGTCGAGAGTCGCCGATTGAGAAAACCCTAACTGAGAAGGATCGAAAATTGGGGTCGAAGAATGGAGCAGAAGTAGAGACGAGAAGACGATCGGCCATACGAAGATGATGTGGATTAGAATGTTGATCGGATTGCTGTGATAAGCACCGTAGAAGGCGAAGTGTTTCTCCAGATCCAGCAAACCCATCATGCGACTCATCGTGATTTGAGGAGGAAATTTGGTGGGATTGAAATAGTCAGGGAATACCAAACAGAAAGATTAAAGACAGAGACACGGGAAGAAGACGATAATTGGAAAGTTGAATGAACAAATTCGGGAAAATGATGCTAACGTGCGCTTTTAGAGAAGGCTAAAATTGTTTTCTGTTTGGATGATTGACTAACGTGCGCGTAAAGTTGACCTATTACGGGAAGAAGACGAAAGTGAAAAGTTGAATTTGCGGTTGGAGATTTTTTTAATGAGAATTTTGCTAACGTGCGCTGTAAGAAGAGTGAATAATTGGTTGGCGCACTGAATTGGTCCATGTTGGAGATTTTTTTTACCAATTCTGGTTGTTAGCTGCTAACATGCGCTTTAGAATTCCGAAATTGCTAAACCTGCGTAAATAGGAAGTTGATAAAGGACGAAAGCGGAAACTTTGAATGGCCCGACAATTACTTTACCCAAAGTCCCTATAATTAGTCATGGGCACGAAGCAAATATCCGAAAAAATACAGGTATCCGTGATCCGATCCGTTTTAAACGGATATTTGATTTTCCGATACGATTCGATCCGTGAATTTTTGAGTGCCCGATTTTTTTTAAGATATCTGTAACTATCCGATCCGATCCGTTAATATTTTTAATATTGTTTAATTATTATTTGTTTTTTTGTAATTTAATCATCATAAAAATTAAATATTTAATAAAAATAAATGGATCAACAAAGAAAACTTATTATACACATTAGACATACTTGTTACTTTATATAAATGATAAAATGTATTTGTATATATATATATATATATATATATTCGGATCGGATCGGTTAATGGTATTTTTGAAAACACTATTTGTGATTTGCTTTGTTTTTGACGGATCGCTTATTTTAGTATTTGCTTTGCTTCAAAACTTTATGGATATTCAAATTTTTCGGTTCGGATCACAACGAATCGCGAATCGAATCGGTTTTAATGGATTTTTTGCCCAGCCCCACCTATAATACGTTGTTATAAGACTAGATTGTTATCTCACTCACATGGCCAATGAAAAGTTCGAGTGTATTTTAAGGGGGGTTATTGGTTGATAGATTCCTATAGAGTTTTAGAATTTTTAAAATCTATAGATATGTTAAATTTGTAGAGAGTTTTATGTATTTGAAAAGTTTGGTTATTTGAAATTCTAAGAATCCAAAGGTTTTATGAGGTATTTTCAAAATTGTTTTATGAGTAAAATTGTACAAAATCCATCAACCAATAACAATAGATTCTAATAGATTTATAGAATCAATAAATACTAAACTTTTTGAATAACAATAGATTTTAAATAGAATGTAAAAATAATCAAACCAATAACAAGAGATTTCATTAAGAATATCATAATCCATAAATCAATAACAATGGATTCTACAAATTCTTAAAATCTATAAGAATCAATCAACCAATAACCCCCTAAGTCTTTTCTTTATAAAACGGAACAAGTGGTAAATTCTAAACGCAACTTTGAGGATAGTCCGTCCGCTAACATGCGCATTGACGCTGTTCTTTCTTCACTTTGTCACAAGGGTGAAGAAGAGTGGACGGTACCAATTCCCTTATCCACATATCTTCTGCCTCCAAAAATCTAATCTTAAAGCTAAAATTCAACCATTGAATAAAATATTGCAAAAACACTGTCTCTTCTCTCTCCTCCATTGCCACCATCAAAAAAGTAGTAACGTAACAATGGCTAAAGCATTCACAAGTTTCACCTTCGCCAACCTTCATATTCCTTCTTCCTCCAATTATTCGGTACAAAATTACCATATACTAACAAATGATTTCATAATTTTTATTATAAATAACCTAAGAGATGTGTCCTGTTTTGTAGCCTAAGCAAGGGACAAATCATGGATATTTGCTATCTGTAAGTACTAGTTAGACTATCATTAAGAATCTCTTTAATTATTCTTGTTAATTACGAATTTACGTTTTAGAATTTTGAAAATTAGATGAAAGTGAATGAGAAGAGGAATAAGAATATGTTGAGAGGAAGCTTATGTGTAAGAAAGTCATTGCCACATGATTTGCCATTAATGGCAGTGATGGTTCAACAAATAGAAGGAATGCGTGATATCATTACAGAGAAACACATTTGGCATCTAAGTGATAAAGCCATCAAGAACGTCTGTAAGTTCAAAACAAAAAATGATGCTTTTTGTAGAGTGCCTATGGTTTGGTTTTTTAATGTTTTGATATATTGATCTTGATCTGGCAGATATGTTCTACATCATGTTCACTTGTTGGGGATGTTTGTACTTTGGTTCCGCAAAAGTATGAACAAGAAAAAATTCAAATCGAGATCCATTAGCTGCATTTGGTTCTTAATACTTTGTGATATTAATTGTAACAATAATGGTGGTATAGGATCCGTTCTATGACTCGGAGGAGTACCGTGGAGATGGAGGTGATGGAACTGGATATTGGCTCTATGAAACTGTATGTCTCTCTCTCTCATTAGACGTTAGAAGTGCATACAAATTATTATTATGGATATTGTGATGGACTAACCCACCTTGGTCTTAGTAGACCATATCCATGTGAACTGGTTCAGGTTTGCAAAAATAGATTGCTTTAGGTTTATGCATATATTTTTCATCTAAACAAAAATCGGAAATTTTAAGCATTTTACGTTTGTAAATTTGCATTTGTATCTAAGTTTACTATATTATTACAAAATGAATCAATCATTTTTGCAAACTTCACAAGTAAATTGTAAACGTCAAACATTCCCGCTTCTGTTTTTCGTACTTGTGGATTTTACAAAAATATGGTATGGTACCTATGAAATGTGAATACAGCGAATTTCTATTTAAACGTTAACAGATTTGATATAACCCTGGTGAACATTGTGGACATGTGGATGATATGTTTCGTGTGTAAGACCTAAGAAGATCTTTCAGGTCTAGTAAGGCTAGGCTGGGTCGGGGCATAATTTTTGGTACATGTCAATGTAGTAATATACATACTATACAATAAACTTGGATAGGTTACTTGTGTTTTTGGGTGTTGTATGATGCAGCAAGAAGACATAGAAGAAAAAGCAAGAGCAGAGCTATGGCGTGAAGAACTTATTGAAGAAATTGAACAGAAGGTTGGTGGTTTAAGAGAGCTCGAGGAAGCTGTTACTAAGTAGCGCAAACTAACTTGTAAATCACAAACCAATATAAATATGATATACATATTATTTTTAAGTAACGGTTCTAAAAAACATTATATGCTCTTCCATTTACTATATTGTAATCTGTTTCTCTGTTGTGTTCTGGATCATTGAATGAACATGTTAGGAGCAATCGTCTCCTTCAGATTTATTTCTAAAAAATTATAATGGCAACTAAGTCCTTTTAAATTGTCTTATAAATAATTACTCAAATTGGGGATAAATAATTTGGTCGTGTACATTGGAGAATGAGTCGGAACATGCAAGCGGGAAATATGCTTTTGCACGATTTTGGGCTGACTGACTTCGAAAGTATAATGCAAACTTAAAACTCAAAAATAAAAATAAAAAAATGTTAGGAGAAGAAGGAGATCGAGCTTGTCATGTCTTTGTCAGTGATCTTCGTGCGTCCATGTTTTTTCAAAGTCTTTTCGATATTGAAATTCACACGTGTAGTTTTCTTTCTTTTGAACTTTTTCTATCTTTCTTTCAAATAATTAGGTTAATTTTCTGATTTTTTGTTTGGTTTGAGACTGTTTTTTCAGGAACACATGATAACATATTAACAGGGGATGATATTACGTTTGTATTGTTTTTTAAATACTATAAGATGTTTGCATATAGTGTATTTTGTCGTCTATCAATTGATTTTTATAGGTTGTATGATTATAATTCTGGCCCAAACATGATGTTTGACTGTTAATGACACTAATTAATTAATTATTTAAACAGCGATTTTACATGTCACCAATTTGTCCTTGAGCTTTCTAGAAAGACGAGAACGAATCAAACAAGACTGAAGACCTAGTACCTTTCCCTTACTCTCTATCTCTCTTCATTTACGCGCCAACCAAGACTTAGCTGTTTTTTTCCACATTTGCACTGAATTGACTTAGTCTCCCGTCACAGCTCCACGTGGCACCCACCAGTCTCTCCTCCTTCATTTCATATGCCACAGCTCCGTGACCACAACTCAGATTTTTTACACTCTCATTATTAAAAAAACTGTACTTTTATTACCCACTCGACGTGTACACTGCGTGTTTTGTGACGAGTAAACAAAAACACACACAAAAAATTATCCACACACAAAAAATTATTATACAGACTTGTAATTTTATTTTCAACAAGAATAAAAAAATTATGCAATGTTTTTTATAAAAAGCAGAGATTAAAATACGCGGTCAAAATTCTCGCTTTATAAACCCATCTCTTCTTCTTCTGGCTTTTCATCAATCATCATCACTCTCAATCAAAAAAAATTCTGGGTCTGCGAATTTTGTCTAGGAAAAAAGATTGAAACTTTATATCTTTTTTAGAATGCCAGCGACGGATTTTCAGGGATCATTTGGGAGGTCATTACTAAGTTTACGGCGAGATCAAGTTGAGTCAACCACAGTAGTCGCCGGGAGTAGTAGCACAAGCAACATGGAAGTGGAGCTAGATTCGTTTCAAAGACAAGTCGCCGAGAAATTCATCGATCTCAACGCTTCCGGTGAGCTTCTCTCTCTGGAATGGATCGGAAAGCTTCTCGATTCGTTTCTTTGTTGTCAAGAAGAGTTTCGAGCAATCGTATTCAACCACCGATCTCAGATCTCTAAATCTCCCATGGACAGATTACTCTCCGATTATTTCGACCGGAGCATCAAAGCCCTCGATGTCTGTAACGCAATCCGCGACGGAATCGAACAAATCCGACAATGGCAGAAACTCGCCGACATCGTTATCTCTGCTTTAGACAGTCACCGTCCTGTTGGAGAAGGACAGCTCCGGCGAGCTAAGAAAGCTCTGATCGATTTAGCAATCGGAATGCTCGACGAGAAAGATCCTTCTTCCGGCACGAATCTAGCTCATCGTAACCGTTCGTTCGGAAGAGTCAAAGAGTCTCATCACCACCGTTCGATGGGACATTTCAGATCTCTGTCTTGGAGTGTGTCTAGATCATGGTCTGCTTCGAAGCAATTACAGGCTTTAGCCAACAATTTAGCGACTCCTAGACCAAACGACGTCGCTGCGAGCAACGGTTTAGCTGTACCGGTTTACACGATGACTTGGGTTTTGTTGTTTGTCATGTGGGTTTTGGTAGCTGCGATTCCTTGTCAAGATCGTGGGTTTTTGCAAGTCAACTTCTTTGTGCCTAGGCATTTTCAATGGGCAGCTCCGGTCATGTCGTTGCACGATAAGATTGTCGAGGAATCCAAGAGAAGAGATAGGAAGAATTCTTGTGGCTTGCTTAAGGAGATTGATCGGATTGACAAGTGTTCTAGGTTGATGAACGAACTGATCGATTCGGTACATTTTCCTTTGAGTGATGACAAGGAAATTGAGGTTAAGCAGAGAGTTGAGGAGCTTGTGGAGGTTCATCAAGCTTTGAAAAATGGGTTGGATCCGTTTGAGAAGAAAGTTAGAGAAGTTTTTCATCGGATTGTAAGAAGCAGAACTGAGACTCTTGATTCTCTTTGATTAAACATCTTTTTCCTTCACCATGTTTGAACGGATTATTTCTCTTTTTTTGTTATATCCTTTTTCGATCACTGTTTGAGTTTCATTTTTACACTGTTTAACATCACTGTCTTGGAAATTATCTTCTCTGTGATGATGCTTTTCTTTGTGTAACTACTTGCTTAGTGGTTTATTTAGAATGACCAAAACTACAACGATTATATACTTTGTTGATATGATAGATTGAGGTTCTAATATCCTCTTTGTTACCCAAAATAATCTTCAATTACATTCAAGAACCTAAAGAAACAAGGAGATTGAAAGAAAGAATTTTATTATTTGTTGTGATCCGCAAGCTATGTTCAAAAAGACTACAATTTGAATTGAAGTATATACAAGACTCATGCATAGAAACTTCAATCACTCATCAAATCTTGTCCACAATCTTCAGCACTTGTCCAAATTAATGTTTCTAACTCTATTCTTCATTTATTGGACGAGATTATCCTGCAAAACAGAGAACACCTAGCAAACTGAGCTCAGATACATCTCAATCATATCAGCTTTCAGCCATTCCGCATTCACTACTCACGGTCTGCCTCAGACATTAGTGATATTCATCACTGCAAATCTGATAATACGTAGAATTGTAATGAACTAATTAATACATCATCCGCAAAACCAACTACCCAACAAACATTGTTTATCGCTTGGGATTAAATGAACTAAACAGAAAATACTTGAAGAGTCTTGATTATGTGCATCAGAGAGATTCCCATTTAGACAATTACTCATCATTCTCATCTCCTTCTAACAAGGAGATTCTGATGTCCCTGTCTTTTTATCGTCACTTGCACTCATCAAAAGACCCACAAAATTGGCTAAAACCAAACAAAACAATCAGTTGACTCAAAAGAACTGTAACATATTCACCATCTTGAATATTAAATGAAAATACAAACTTAATCCGTAGAACAAAATTGAAAATTTTGGATAATTCTGTAAACAAGTGCATCAGAGAGATTCCCATCTAGACATTACTCATCATTCTCATCTCCTAAAAAGGAGATTCTGATGTCCCTGTCTTTTTATCATCACTTGCACTAACCAATCCAAAACACAAATCAAGAGAGCAGCGAAAACCAAAACCATCAATAGGATAAAATATTTGGAA
Source organism: Draba incana (assembly GCA_963576765.1). Taxonomy (NCBI): domain Eukaryota; kingdom Viridiplantae; phylum Streptophyta; class Magnoliopsida; order Brassicales; family Brassicaceae; genus Draba; species Draba incana. Next base: position 21,199,286 of record OY755206.1, read on the forward strand.
CATGTTATATCAAAGAGAAAAAGATGCCTCAGAGTTGATTTACTTTTCCTGGAGATTAATCTCTCAAAGTATATTTAACACCATCATAGGCATTAACATCAAATAAAACCCAAATCCACACAAATAAATCAACAAAGAGACTCTTTAAAAGATGGAATCTTTAGAAAACCTAAGAACGAACTAGAACCTCAAAACACTACATAAGACAAAAATAGAGTCTCTCGAGAAGTGTTAAATAGACGAACAGAGGCGGTGTTAATTAGGGCAGACGGACAAAAGTCAAAGGTATTAATGGGCTTTGACTTGCTTTGGCCCAACTTCATATGTAAATCGGTTTGATTTCGTCGGTTAAAGTCGGGTTTAAAGGCAACTGATTAGGAAAAACCGGTTTGGTGAAGGGAACACAGAGGCACACAATTCCGCTGGTCGAGGTCTTAAGTTTCAAAGCGAAATCAAAGGGAGTCCCTTCGTCTGCTTCTTGTAAAGCTTTCTCTCTGTTTCCACCATTAAAATCTTCCCTTTTTTCTCTTATTCAACTTTCTTTCTTTCTTCTTCTTCTTCTTTCTCGGGACAAATCTTTTTGGTTGGTTTTTCTCTTCTTTGTAACTTGGCCTCTTTTGTGCTCATCATTTTCATGAATTTCTTCTCTTCTTTCGAATCAAAGAACCCATCATTTCCTCTGTCTCTGTCCCTTTTAAAAAAATCTTCCGTTACAGTGATTTTTCTTGTCTAGAGAGAGAGAGAGAGAGGCTTTGTGCCCAATATAGACATCGTCCCCATCTTCAAAGGTTGGATTTTTATTTCTTCTTCTTGATGGGTTAAATTAAAACCAATTTTCATCATCATATAAAGAAGCCCTTGCAACAAGTAAAATTTCATTTGGTCATTGAAGTGAGTATTATTGGAACAGAAAGTTGCTCGATTTCGTTTTATTTTTATGTGATTTAGAAGGTGTTTTTATGTGTTTTGAAGAGGATGGGTAGGGTTAAGTTAAAGATTAAAAGACTTGAGAGCACAAGCAACAGGCAAGTTACATTCTCGAAGAGAAGAAATGGGATAATGAAGAAACCCAAAGAGTTATCGATTTTGTGTGATATTGATATTGTCCTTCTTATGTTTTCTCCTACCGGAAAGCCTACCGTTTTCCATGGAGAACTGATAAGTATCGAAATGGGCCACGTTAACTACTTAATGGGCTGCGACGTTTATATTGTTTTTAGCCTTTTATCCTTACTATATAGTTACCAACGCAATGTAGAAACAGATTATCAAAATGATCAATTAAGAAAAACTTAAGCTTCTTCCTCTCTAAATTCTCTTCTTCCTCCTAACTCCTCTTCAATTCTCCATCCTTTCTGTTCAAACCGATAAGTTCATTCCAGGTCTTATCATTGGTATCAGAGCCACCGTTTCTCTTAACGGTGAGCTTCCGAAAACAACCCGAGAAAATGGTTTTCACCGACGAAGAGTACGTTCTTCTCCGACAGGTCTATGATCGTGTGGTTGTGATTGAATCTGAGATGCGTGAGTTGCGTGAGGAATTCCAATTCCACGCGACTAAATCCATGGAGCTTATACAGATGACGAAACCAGAAATTTCTCTTGGGAATTTCGTCGAGCAAGTGGCGGGCCTGAAACAAGATGAAGTTTTGAACGGTGACGATTCTGATCTCATCAAGAATATTGGAGCGACGACTGAACACAACAAGGACCATCTCATATCCAAAGCAACGACGAAGACCTTGGCTAACCCTGCATCAAACGGAAACGTCGACATCTCTGTGAAGGAAACTGTCGAACACCTTGTGGACACTCGTATTCAAAACACGAATTCTGATACTCATCTAGCACGGAAACATCTCGGAATTAGAAGGATCCTTGTCAAACGACGATATCACAGAGCTCGGAAAAAGAAATCATCTAAGTATACTCCACGTCTTGATTTGGTACAAGCTCTTAAAGCTATGGTATGTTTCATGACTTGGTCTTTGGGAACCGTTTAGAGAATCAAAAGGTAGAGAAAACACGCTTCAAAGCAAGAAAATCGATGGTTACTACAAGTCTGAAACGTGATTTTTATCTCTTTGGTTATGGATTTCAAACTCATGATCGTATAAACCATCTTAGCCTTGATAAATCGATGATGAAGGAAGTTGAGAGATATTCAATGAATAGGATCGAAATTGATAAGGAATCTAAGGCTGCTAGAGAATGGGAACAAGTTATGTTAGATGTCAAACATGATAAGTGGAGATTTCAGGAACGTAACGGTGATGGCGTGAAAGTAGTAGAGAATGGGTTCAAAGGAACAGCTCATGGTGTTGACAAGGACAAATGGGTTTCTCCACATAGGGAATGTTCTGCGTTTTCAAGGGGTTCATATAAAGAATTGACAAATGGGTCAAACTATTCAGAGCAATTCGCTCCGTCTCTTGAGATGTATGTGTGGGATCCAGGCGAAGTTAAGACCTCCTTGAAACTCCAAAAGATTAGTCAAGCGAAAGAGAAGGGTCAAGGTATCACTCTACCCATTCAAGTGGTTCCTATAGGTACGGATCTCATTATGTTGATCTTTAAACCAGATAATGTTAAGTCAAATATCGTGGGGAGTTTGTAGAAGTGAGAAACAAACCAGTAGCTCGTCTCATACTTTTTGGATTGTTTGTGTGTGGGATCCTGGAGGACTCTCTTATTCAGAAGCTCAAAGGAGTTGGTTAGGAATTAATTTTCATGAGTATAAGAAGCAGAATGTGTTGATCATTAATATTCATGGAATGGTTAATGATACTATGATTCTCAAGTTTGGAGATTATATTAGCAACAGACGACCTATGTTTATGGGAGGATTGTTGGTTGTTAAGAGTCATAGGAAATGGTTAAAGAGAGTTTATAGTGGTGGTCTAGTTCCAGGAATAGCACAAAAGTTTCATGGGGCAGATTTGATGATCATGGGTAAGTTGACATTGTGCTCATGTGTTAGGATGGAAACTTGGATACATGGTAGACAATTATGGTTATGGGAATACCAGATTCATAAGTTGATTCACCTTGAGGACAAGGTGTGTTTTTCAGGGGCGAGTAAGAGTATAGGCAGAAAATGGGGTAGTGAGGCAGAAAAGAGGAAACTAAGAAAGGTCAAAGATGATCTTGAGTGGGTTAAGAAGAAGTTGGTAGGAGATATTAAGCTCATGTTAATCTTGGTTATGGAGGAATATATGGTGGTGATAAAATGTTGGGCTACAGTGAACAACAATGGAGATTGCTTAGAGGGTTCCAAGAAGAGTTACATGAGACTGTATTGGATAACAAGAAGGAATCAAAGCATGGGAGGTGGTCATGGTGGCTATCTTGGTTCTCTTTTCTTGTACTGCTCCACCTCGTCATCTCGTTTGAAGTTCTTAAAAAGAAGAGAAGCTAAAGGAGCTAATGGGGTCACGTCTACAATGGATCACTTTGAGAATCCTTCGGTTTCAGTCTTCACGTATGAGATTTTCCAGTTGGAAGGGTTAAGAAATAAAATGTTTGAAGCTACTACTGTGCGTTCAGGGGCAGAAGCTGCAACGGGAACCAAAGTTCAAGTCTGCGGTTTCAGTTATAGGCGTAAGGTGGCTTGTGTGGTTAATCCGGTAGCAAGAAGCACCTTTAACTTAAACAAGGAAGTTACTAGCAGTACAAACGAACCGGAGAGTCCATTGAATGGAGTCATTTATTGTAAGGCATTGCTTAGACAGAGGGATAGTGTGGCAGAAGAGAAAAATGGATATAGAGATATATTGGAGAGTCCATTAGTTGGAATTCTTTATTTCCACCTGGAGCATTGTGAGAATCATTCAGTTTTAATCCTTACCTATGCGATGTTCCAGTCTCCAAGACCACCGGAGCTATCATATGGCGCATTGGGTTCCTTGGTTTGGTATCCGAATAGATTGTTGGCACACTTTGGTTTTAGTGAGAACATGAAGAGGAGGAAGGTGCAAGTGGGATACATAGAAGATCAAAAGATGGTAAAGGAGGATGAAGATCTCAGGTATGAGCTCCATCATTTCTTCAACCTTGAGGACAAGGTTGTTCTTGAGGGGGCGGTATTGATAAGTATCGAAATGGGCCACGTTAACTACTTAATGGGCTGCGACGTTTATATTGTTTTTAGCCTTTTATCCTTACTATATAGTTACCAACGCAATGTAGAAACAGATTATCAAAATGATCAATTAAGAAAAACTTAAGCTTCTTCCTCTCTAAATTCTCTAAATTCAATTCTCCATCCTTTCTGTTCAAACCGATAAGTTCATTCCAGGTCTTATCAAGAACACAGGTAATGATCAAATAACATTCTCAATTTTGTTCCTCTTTTGATTGTGATTGATGAATAATAAGAAATAGTATAAATTAGAGACTGCTTTCTTGTATGGTTTCCTGAATTCTATCAGAGAATTTTGTCAATTCTTCTGCAATTAACTGATTTGTCTTTTTTGTTTGCAGTTGCATTGAAGAGGTTATTTCCAAGTTTGCGCAATTAACTCCACAAGAAAGGACAAAAAGGTATGGTAAGCATTAAGATACATGTATGGATTATTACCAATCCTTGTCATGTGATTTGTGTAGTGAAACTAACCTTAAGTGCCATTCTTTTTTGACAAAACAGGAAATTGGAGAGCCTTGAAGTAAAGAATAATAAAACTCACTCCATATTTTTCCATCAACTTTATTTTTTGTTTGAACGCACAAATCTGAGCTGATTTGTTTTACTCGATTATAGGCATTGAAGAAGACTTTTAAGAAGCTGGATCATGATGTAAATATAAATGATTTTTTAGGAGCAAGGTACTTGCCATGACTTCTTACAAATTAACAACCACATTTTATTTCATTGTAAGCCACTGAGATATATATCTGACATGTTGTTGTTTTCTCTACCCTGCAGGAATCAAACTATTGAGGTATTGTTCTTAAATTTTCTTGGATACTTTTAATCTCTCTGAGTCAAATTGCTAAAGTCTTTATTGCCTTTACCACACGACAGGGTCTAAGTAACCAAGTAGCAGTTTTCCAAGCGCAGCTTATGGAGTGTCATAGGAGGTTGAGGTGTGAAAATTTATAGTTTCTTGAGATATAGAGTATTGCTTCTTGAAATATATAGCAATCATATTTGAGTCTTCTTCTTCTGGTGGCTGTTTTCAGTTGTTGGACGAACATCGATAGGATAGAAAACACTGAGCACCTCAATTTATTGGAAGAATCATTGAGGAAATCCATTGAAAGAATCCAGATTCACAAGGTGTGTTATGTATTATATTTTTCCTTTTAACTCAATCATATAGACCCAAGATTCAGGATTTCATTTCAGTTTCCGGAGTCCATATGACATGTACTTAATAAAGACGACGGTTTCCTTCATTTTGCAGGAACATTTCAGAAAGAACCAGCTTTTGCCAATAGAATGTACAACAGCACAGGTTAATTACAACCATTTTGCCCCCTATTCTCTCTCTCTTCAATACAATCTCTTAACCAGACCAAAGCCTTTTAACTGCAGTTTCACAGCGGGATACGGTTGCCTATGGCGATGGAAGGTAATAATAGTATGCAAGAAGCTCACTCGATGTCTTGGCTTCCTGATAATGATAATCAGCAAACAATCTTACCTGGCGATTCCAGTTTTCTTCCTCATAGGTAAAGAACGCGTCGTAATCTTGAATAACTCGTTTTTGCACTTTGAAAATGCTCTCTCAGTCATGCTCTACTGATTTCAAACAGAGATATGGATGGTTCGATTCCTGTTTACTCAAGCTGCTTCTTTGAGTCTACAAAACCAGAGGATCAGATATGCAGCAATCCGGTACAACCATTTGAGCACTTAGAACAACAAGGAAACGGTTGTTTGGGTTTACAACAACTTGGAGAGCAATATTCATATCCTACGCCATTTGGTACTAGTTTGGGAATGGAAGAAGATCAAGAGAAGAAGATAGAACCTGAAATGGAATTGAACAACTTGCAACAGCAACAACAACAAGATCCTTCAATGTATGATCCAACTGCTAATAATAATAGTGGCTGCTTTCAAATTCCTCATGACCAATCCATGTTTGCCACTGATCATCATCATCATCGAAATTGGGTTCCAGATGCAATGTTTGGTCAGACTTCTTACAACCAGGTTTGTGTTTCACACCTTTATTGGAACTATCTTAGCTATATGATCCACCAAACTGAACATGTCTCTGTATCTTCTGTTTATTGCAGCAACCGAACTAACTCAAGACAGGTCTCACGTATGAACAAAGACTAGTTTGGGCCATTGCTATAATGTCCAATATATATATATATATAGAAAGAGAGTGTGTGTGTGTGTGTACATGTATTTGTATATATGAGCCTGTGTTATATACTCAGGGGAGTTTTAGGCATTTTGTGTATAAGAGATGTTGTCTAGGAACCATATGTTTTGTAAGAATGTTACATAATATAACCAATATATTGTTTTTAATGGATTTTTGCTTCCTTGTTTCTGTCTTTCCGATCTCCCTCTCCGGTGGTGGGTGTTTCTCACCGCCATCGTGAGAGGGACCGCCTCTCCTTGCTTTATGTTGTAGTATCTTTTTGCATCGGTAGCTTGAATTCTTCAGATCAGATGGTGAGGCTTTGGTGGTGGCTTAAGGGTGGTCCGGACGCGTGATGGTGGCTCGTGGTGAGGGCTTGGTTATACACAGGAAGCGGTGGTGCGCGGGTCTTCTACACGCGAGATCTGTTTTCGCGGCTCATATCTACTTTTTCAACGCCTTGTTTTATCACCGGAGTGGTTTTGTTCTCTTGTTAAGTGTTAAGTGTTAAGGTTTTCTCTTTAGTTTTTGAATAATTTATAGTGCTTCTCCATTGTTTCCTCTGATTTTCGAATTACGAATTAGATGGTTAGAGAAGTATAGATTTGTGAGATATAGAGTTGGTTTAAGTCCGTCTTTAGTGGTTTTATGTTTTAGCTTGGTGGTCATCGATTGGGTAGGTGGACTTCAAATCATGGGCATGTTTTAATTCAACGGTGATTTCTTGGCCGATTTGATACGTCCTCTGTGCTATCGATTAATGTTTTATATAAGGGATGAAGCTATGGTTGGTTCGGCAGAGTATCAAGGAAGACGACAGCCTTGAGTGGGAGATCTGCGTGGCTTCATGATTTGATTGCTCGTGAAGCAATGGAGTAACATCTTTTGGCCCTTATACATGAGTGATGATGTTGAGTGCTCTATTTTGTTTCTTGGTCTCAATTGGTTGTTTTTGTTTCTTGAACTTTTGTATGCTTATTCTAATATCATATCCAGACGATTAAAAAAAAAAGATTTTGGCCAAAAGTGTTTGAGACAAAAAAGTCTTATTTTCTTCTGAATTATATCTTTTCATTACTGTAATCATGATACTACACAACATACTCCAAAGTCAGAAAACAAAGAGATCAAATTAAAAAAGAAAGAGCTTTACGTAAACTGATTAAACAAAGCTTCAAAGATACCATTTTTTAAAGCTTTTTTTCCAATCACACTACCAATTTTTTAAAATTTCCTATTCAAATGTTCCAAAAAACAAAAATATAAATTAGTTTTAAATGGTCAAAACTAAACCCTAAACCTACATCTTATCCCCTAAAACTATATCCTAATTGTACAATATTTAACTCAAACAAAAAAATTTAAATTCTAGACCTTTTAAAAATCAATTTTTGTGTTAGTGGTATTTTTGGGAAGTGAGAATTTTTTTTTGAAAAAAGTGGTATCTAAAATTGTTTAAAAAATTAATGGTATCTTAGAAATAAAAATTTTGTTTGATGGCAGGAATTTCTCATAAGTAAACCCTAATACAATCTCGTGTTAATTTTGCAACCGAACTAGATATTTAATTGATCTTCACATGGCAACTCGAAACGACACAATGGACAAACAAGACTGGTCTCAAACCACTTTACGATACACTCATCATCAAAGTCATGTCCACAAGGTAAAGTCACAAGTCTTCTTCCATGGTTAAACTCCAACCCTGGGTTGGACGACATGGTTGACCAGAGGGGTTATTGCGAAGCTGCCTCAAATCTCGGAGGCGTAAGTTATTTCCGACCATGGCTGACGTTTTCTTTTTCTTTTTGAGGCGATTCGGCTTATGTTCCTTGACTGTCTCCTGCAGACCATTGTTGACTTTAACTCGATTTGGAGGCGATTCAGTGCCGCTTCTCAACTAAATACTGAGCTGGAGAAGAAAAGCGAGGTGGATTCTGCTCGTATAGAACAACTTATGAGGGAGGTCGAGTCTTTGAAGGTCCGAGGCGGTTTGACGATTGAACTTGAGCAGCTGAGGAAACATGCTGAGGGGCCGGATAGATCGGTGATAAACCTTACCAAACAGGTCGAGGATGAGAGGAAGGAAAGGAAACACGCGGAGGGGAGGTTTAGCAAAATCATGGAGCATCTCAAAGGAGCCGAGCAAGTTAACACTGAGTTGGTCGAGCATATATGGTCCCAGGTGTCTCACTTGAGAACCTCGAGAAGGGAACATGGTATACTGTGCGCTAGGTCGGCCGCTGAACGGGTTCGTACTGAACTTATCGGGCAAGCGCAGACTTCGCGCACCCGGGCACGAGAGTATTTTGCCGAACAACAGGAATATCGGCGTCTCAACAGCCTAGCGAGTAAAGTCAAGACCCAACTTGACATGATGGCGGCATCTGGGTTGAGATTACTCCTGAGGAGAGAAAGAAGGTTGAGGCCTTATTTGATGGCTATGTAAGAAATATCGAGGCAATGCAGCTGATGGTCTTCTCCGAGCGTGATTATGAGTTTGCTCCCGAGCCGTGCGTCTTTCCAGAGAACTATGAAGATGGTCCGACTTTGTCCCCACTCGGAGACGACTTCGGGATAAAGAGCAGGTGGATCCTCAAGCCTTACAACAGCGTTGAGGTTGAAGACATCGAAGACAATGAGGATACTGTTAATAACGATGGGCGGACTGTTCAACCTAACCAAGATCTGAAGGCTCTGCTCGCGGCCATCAACTCGGGTTCTCCAAAGTCAGTTAAACTTATTGATCAGTTTGTCTTCAATGTTATCTTGAAAGTTTCCGATGAATTAATGGACGAAATTGTAGATAGGGTCTTGAATAAGTTTACTACTGCCGACCGGGAAGTAGTTGAGGCTTCAGTGAAAGACCCGGTGACCGGCGAGACCTTGCTGCCTTTCTCTGTTCCAATCCCTCCTATCTCGATGCTGAACAAACAAGATTGAAGATCTCTTTTGTATTTTTCCTTCGTTTTGTGTACGACCAGGCCAAATGTGGCCTTTAAATTCCTTTGATTGTAACCGTGAATCTTTCCCGGGCTAAGAAGCCCAGGTTTAACTCTTTTTCTTGTTTTGCCCGAGGAACGGATCCTCGGGTTATTTTACTGGAGTTGGAACCTTTTTTTTTTATGCGGTTAAGTTTTTTAGCTTAAACATTTTTATATTTTGTGCGACTAAGTTTTAGAGCTTAGGCATGATGTGCCCAGGGAGCAGATCCTCGGGCTGCTTTGTTATAACCTGAGTTTTAGTTATGCGGCTAAGTTTTAGAGCTTAGGTATGATGCGCTCGAGGAGCGGATCCTCGGGTTACTTTGAATTTGATCCGATTGAGTTTGCGCGATGCATGGTCGGATCGGGTCGCATGCATGTCGGAACTTGGCTTATGACTGAGATCCATCTCGTGGTTAAGCGTGCGAGAAGTGTTCGGCTTACGATATTTATACATTCTGTGATGAAGCAGTGAAGATTTGTGATATGCTCGGAAGTGATTTAGATTATGGACCGGAGTAGTGTCGGGCCTACCACACATTTGGTTGACTTGTGACGCTTGGACTAATACCACTCGTGTCTCCTATAGGCTGGGCCAAGGTAGCAACATTTTGCTTAAGGAAAGAATCATCTCGGGGAACTGATATGGAGATTTACTGTGTAGAGCTATTTTTCAGCTATAAAACACGTTCGGGCCATCTTCTGGTTCCCGCAGATCGTGATGACTCCGAATGGGGTTGGGAACTTGAGACATTAGTGGTATGTAGACGAGACGGCTCGGAGGTAAAATAACCACGGGGTCCCCATGATCACATTATACACAGCTGGTTTTATCTACTACCATGAACTTGATGTTCTTGGAGATTCCGCCAGCGTGCACCATCATCTTAATCGATCTGACCATCATCATTATGATGCCATTGAAGCCAGTGAGAGGTCTGACACTTGGCTTGACATGGTCGTCGGGTATATCCATCTTTTCTAAGGTTTCTTTAAAAATTAAATCGACCGAGCTTCCCGTATCGACCAGAATCCTGGTTACCTCGCAGTCTTCGATTTTGAGCTCGATTACAAGCGGGTCATTATGGGAATATCTAGATTCGTTGTATCAACTTTGGTGAAGATAATTCACACATCTACCTAGGCTCGGTCGGCGCAACCTCTCTCGGTAATCGCTTTCTTTTCATATTGCTTAAGAGACCTAACCGAATCATGGATCACTTTGAATCCTCCCATGATCATCAAAACTCTCTTGGTTGGATTTTGCTTGCCGGTCGAGCTCTTCTTGGTTTAATCGTGTTTTTGAGGAAGGGGCGAGTCGGCATTACCACTTGGTTTTTGCTCGTTCTTTTCAGATTCCTCATTGGGTTTTATTTTCTCGCCTCGGTCTGGTGGGGGTGCAACTTTGACTGCTCCTTTCTGATATTGAGCGAGCAGTCGTTCTTTGAGCTGACGGCACTGCGAGATCGCGTGTCCGTACATTTGGTGGTAATCGAAGTATGATTGTCCACCAGGGGATTCTTGGATTTCTTGAGGTCGCTGATATTTGTTCCACTCTTTTGTGGAATGCTCGGAGAACTAATGACAACGTTGGTAGAAAACTTGAAACGACCAAGATTTTTTCAGGAATAAATCAAATACCAAGTTCATGAATGAGTAAATAACTATCTAGCAACCTATGACTACAGGTTCATTAGACTAACGACCACAAAACATAACATCCTATCATCCTCTCGTCCCTGACATGATCCCACGATTTCAAACTTTACTAGACCTGCAACACATGGAAAAAGATTTCCGTGAGTATTATCACAAATACTCAGTGAAGCGGTCATCCCGCCTACCAATTACATAATAGGGAAATAACATGTCAATTACTACGCGAACAATCAACATTCAACAGATATGCAACAATCAACAATTATGCAATTTTCACATTTTATCAAGTGGTCTCGATCGCCACTCCCTCGTGATGTCGATCGACACTCGCATTCCGAAATCAAACCTCGTGATCATTAAAAGGGGGTGTCGATCGACACTAGCTCTAGGTGTCGATCGACACTCCTCGTAGAAACCTAGACCGAGTCGAATCCTCTCGCGACTCGATCCCATTTCATCGTACAAGACTGATCACGACAAAGCCACACAATATCAAATGGAAAACACATAAATAACATTCATATCCATCACAATTTAATCATTCAATACCCTAACAAACTAATCCCGTAATCGCGATCACGCACTCACCTTGCTAAACCGAAGAAAGAGCTAAGAACACAAAACAACCGACTCGTGATCCTCGCAGTCTCTGGTCTCACATGCAAACCCCAAGGAATGCCTCTTCTATCACCTAAGACTCATAATTAGAGCTTCCCCAAAACCCAAATTAGGTTCTCAGGAAATCAAAAAGATGAACCAACTTAAAATAATTACAGCGATCGAAGCTTACCTCCGAATTCAGATTGGAAACCCAATCTGAAAACTACATTGAAAGAGCTTTCCAACGATACCAAGAACGCCTCCTGGTTCCTACTCAAACACCGGGAAAACGCTTCCCAAGATGACTGATTAAATTCCAAAATTGCACAGACCACTTACGGGAAAACGATCATAACTCATTAGCTACAAATCGAAACGACGATCCGATTTTTCCTTTAGCTATAAGAGACAAAAAAATATACCCACCAAGAATCACACTGATATGGCACGATATGGACGACCGTTCCTCCTCTCTACCGAGACAGACCACTAAGTCTTCTCCTTCCCCTCAACTTCCTCACACCAAAACTCTTTCTCTCTCTTTCCCTTCTCTCAAATTCCTTTCTTTCTAAAACAATTTGGCCAAAGCACGCCTGCATGAGCTTATAAACATTCTTCTAGGGCTTCTCTTCTAAAGAAAATTAAACCACGCGATTAAAATGAACCAAAACCGGTTCTGAAACAATGGTGTCAATTGACACTCCTCCATGGTGTCGATCGACAGCCAGCACCAAACTCGACAATTTGGTTTGCGGATATTACAAAACTTCTTCTTGTATTCCTGATCGTAGTGTTGGCAAGGTTCTTCATAGCATTCCTCGGCTATTTCCTTTGCCTTATCCTTGGCCACGGTGGGTTTGATTGGGGAGTTCTTCTTCACCTGTCTGGCTTGGTCCTTCTCGATTCTGACGTAGTCGATGGAACGATGCATTGCTTCCTCGATAGTTTTGACTAGATGCATGATAAGGTTTTTCTAGAATCTATATGATGGCCAAAGACCTTGTTTGAGAGCCATGATAGCGGAGGTATCACTTCCTGTGACCCGCGAGATTATGGCTTTGAAACGATCCATGAATATGTCAAGGGATTCCTTTTCTCCTTTGATCAGGCCCCATAGATCGGCATCCGAGGCTCCGTCTTTGATATAGATTGCATAGTGTTTGAGGAAAGCGATCAACTGCTGCTGGAAAGAGTCAATCGAGCGGGATTCTAACCTGGAACACCAGTCCAGTGCTGTACCTGACAAGTATTCAATGAAGTATTGGCAGTGGCATGCGCCGTACTCCTCGAGGGAAAAGTGCACTCGGCCCATTACGATGGAAAAAGCAGTTAGGTGCTGCTTTGGATAGGAGTCCACGGAGTACGCTTGGAGCCGAAGCTTGGCCGTATATCGGATTGGGACCTATGTTATTTGATCCGAGAACGGGGTTCGCTGTGTCTCTGCTAAGACCCGGTCGATCTCTGGGGCTGAGCTGAGGGCCCAATGCATCTGAGAGTTCATCTCCCTAAGCTGCTTCCGCATATCTTCAAACTCGGTATTTTGGGTGGGGGCTATCCCTTGGTCGGGAACCGGTTCTTATCAAGTAGTAAGTGTTTGCCGCAGGTCGTCGGTCTGGCTGATTCTTCCAAAGATCGAGGGGGACGAGCTGGCTCAGAGAGTTTGCAACTCGAAAGTTGCTCGGCGTTGGGCCACCTTGGTGCATTCCGGGAGAACCCCTTGCAATGCGAATAGGCTGTTGAGTCTGGAACTTGTCATTCGCGCCTGCTCTTCTTGCTCATCAAATCGACGCATGAGAGCCCCTAAAAGCTGAGTATGATCCAACTGGGTACATGCTCGGGTTGAATGCTTGTTGTGGCTTGGTTGTTCTGAGGTTGGTCCAGTCGGGCTACCATTGTTTCTCTAAGGTCTCCCGTGCCACAAAGCATTGGTCGGAGGTCGACTGGATTTCCGAGCATCTGCCTGAGGTGGGCGGGCTCAACTATCCTCTGGAAGATAGACGTTGAGGTTGTAAGCCGCTCTATTCTTTCGAAGACTAAGACGGGAGCAGCTCAGTTCTCGATCCTTTCAGAGACAAGGACGGGATTGGCGGGTTGATCGATTCTTTCAGAGACGAAGGCGAGAGCGTTTATCTCTGTTGGATTGGGATGTTCTTGCTCGGGAACAAGGGTCGCTCCTAGGGCCACTAGAGCGTTATTTCACTGAGCGTTCATTCCCGCAGAATGTGTTCAGACGCTTGCTTCTTTGTTCAGATCCATTCTCGCATAAAAAGATATCGTAAAATGACCCCCTACCTAGCGCGCCAATTGTTGAACTCGAGAACAGGTTCGACACTAAATTTGTTTGGAGGTTCGAGATTCTTTGATGAAATAGAATGGAAAGTTTGAATGAGAGTTTTAAGGATGTAGTGATTTTGGATCCTAGATCTAAACGATTGAGCCGGAAAAAGAAATTGCAGAAAGTAAAGAATACGAGAGGTTTATATCTAGTTGAGCAACAAAACCGCGAACCTACGTCTGCCTGGGGCTCTATACCCGGAATGCACTAGCTCAAGAGTTTTCGGTGTATCGGAATTGTTTATCCGATAATCACTCACCCAATCCTAACTCTCTCAGTAAATTGAAAACCTCACACTAACCAACAGAGAATACAACAGAGAAGAAAAGAAGAAGATCCCAAAGAATTAACCTAATCTATCTCTCTCTCTCACTCACCAACAAGAATTCCCCAACGATACAACTGATAAGATCTAAAGGAAAAATAACAACCTTTTCTTATCCATATCTTTTGAGCTTCCTTTTCTCTGATCTTGACCTTTTCTTTTAGCTGAGTCTTCTAAGTACACAAAACGCAGCCATTTTCACTCAATTAATGAACCAAAAATTAACCGAGCCTGAACCAACTCTAATTTCCAATTGAGTTTAACCAGTCCTAAACCGGACTCAGAACATAACCAATAATCAACAAACTCCACCTTGGTTAGTTCTGTGCTTAGTACTTGATCTTTGTAGTGGATTCCACCCCGGATTTCTTCTCTGATTATCTTTTAGAGATACCTAGTAAGCCAAGCAGATGCTTAAGCTTACTAACCGGCAAGACTTTAGTGAATAAGTCAGCCGGATTTTCACTTGTATGGACTTTAGAAACCTCAATCTCACCAGTTTCAACTTGATCCATGATGAAATTCATCTTGGTAATGAAATGTTTAGTCCTCTCATGAAACACATTGTTTCTCGCCAATGACAACGCACTCTGTGAATCACTAAAGATTTCAACCTTTTCTTGAGGATAACCAAACTGTGCACACAAACCCTTTAGCCAAATGGCTTCCTTTGCAGCCTCTGTCATAGCAACATACTCTGACTTTGAGGTAGACAACACAACCACCTTCTGCAAACTGGACTTCCAACTAATCACTGTACCACCTGATACAAAAGTATAACCAGATAAAGATCTCCTTCTATCTAAGTCACCTCCATAATCAGCATCACAATAACCAGTAATCTTGAAATCTGAACCCTTATTAAACCTCAAACTAATTCCTGTAGATCCTCTGACATACTTCAGAACCCACTTCACTCCATTCCAATGACTACTAACCGGATTACTCATATACCTACTGATGAGACCTACTGGATAAGCCAGGTCAGGTCTGGTTCCAATCATACCATACATTGCCCACTGCATTACAATAAGCAACTGAAGCCATAAAATCAGCATCTTCAGTTAACTGCTCTTCAGTTGCAGCACACAATTTGAACTGAGCTCCCATTGGAGTCTTAACAGACTTAGCTTGATCCATCTGGTAAGTTTTTAACACTTTCTCCATATAACCTTTCTGAGATAGTATTAAAGACCCTTTCTTTCTATCCCTAACTATATCAATGCCCAAAATCTTCTCAGCAGCTCCTAGATCTTTCATCTCAAACCTAATGCTAAGTAATTTCTTTAACTCATCTATGATTCCTTTGTCCTTGCAGGCTACTAACATATCATCTACATACAATAGTAGATTGAGATATGTACCTTCAAAATTTTTGATGTAAACACACTGATCTTGCCTGCTTCTGATAAAACCAATCTCCATCATATACTCATTAAACTTCTGATTCCACTGCCTTGGGCTCTGCTTAAGTCCATACAAGGATTTCTTCAATAAGCATACCCAATCTTCTTTCCCTTTCACTACATAGCCCTCAGGCTGGCTCATGTAGATTTCCTCTTCTAGGTCTCCATGCAAGAAAGCCGTCTTCACATCCAGTTGTTCAAGCTCCAAGTCTTCATTTACCACAATTGACATCAAATACAAGATGGAAAGATGCTTTACCACTGGAGCAAACACCTCATTGTAGTCAATCCCCTCAGTCTGAGCATACCCCTTTGCGACTAACCTAGCTTTATATCTTGGATCCTCAAACTCTTCCATTCCTGGTTTCCTTCTGAATATCCATCTGCAACTAATAACCTTCCTATCTTTGGGTCTGCGAACCAGTATCCAAGTACCATTCTTATACAGAGAGTCTATCTCCTCATTTGCACCTCCCTTCCACTTCTTACTTTGTGGATCTCTCATGGCTTCTCTGAACTCATACGGTTTTGGAAGATATCCATCTTCAGTAGCTAACATAGCAAAACTGACAAAATCTTCTTCATTAAACCTCTTAGGAGGCTTAACAACTCTTTGAGGTTTATCTCTAACTAACTGATAGCTAGAAGCAGGACTAACTTGAACCTCTGAGTGAACTGTATCTTCACTCTCTGAATCTGTATCAACAAGTAAAGGATTAGTAGACAAAGTTAATTTGTTGAGTTTAGAATTACCTGTAGAACCTGAAGACTCTGAAGTCTCTCCTTGAGAGTCTCCACCTGAACCTGTAACAGCTTCACCAGATAATCCTAGCTCCACATCAATGAAAGCAATGTTTTCTCCCATTTGCTTATCACTTTTCTCCACCAGATCCTTGTAACATTGAGCCTCATTGAATGTCACATTCCTACTAATAATGCTCTTCTTGTCTTCCAAAGACCAAATCTTGTATCCTTTTACTCTTGTTGGGTAGCCAATGAAAACTCCTTTCTTTGCTCTTGGCTTCAATTTTCCATCATCTGAATGGAAGTAGCATACATATCCAAACTTCCTCAAGTGACCATAACTTGGTGTAGATTTTGACCAAATCTCTTCTGGAACTTGACCATCAATAGCTGAAGATGGTAGACGATAGATGAGATACACTGATGTGTTCACTGCTTCAGCCCAAAGCGCCTTAGGCAGCCCTGACTCACTCAGTATACTCCTCACCTTCTCTAGGATTGTTCTGTTCATCCTCTCCACTACTCCATTTTGTTGTGGGGTGTTTGGAATTGTCTTGTGTCTAGCTATTCCATGTTCAGCACAGAAGTTGTCAAATTCTTTGTCACAGAACTCCAATCCATTGTCAGTTCTTAGCTTCTTTACTGACAATCCTGACTGCTTCTCAACTAACTGTTTCCACTCCACAAAACTTTCAAATGCCTCATCCTTTGTCTTCAAGAAGAAAACCCAGACCTTTCTTGAGAAATCATCCACTAAGCTCAGGAAATAATGACACCTCCCAAGTGATTGTGGTAGAGAAGGAGACCCCCAAAGATCTGCATGCACATACTCAAGACAAAAGTTAGTAGAATGTTTACCAGTTAGAAAACTTACCTTATGTGCCTTGCCAAAGACACAACTTTCACAGAACTGCAGATTGGACACCTTTGCACCATCAATGTATCCTTTCATGACTAAAGTATCCAAACCTTTCTGTCCAACATGACCAAGTCTACTATGCCAAAGACTGGTCTCATCACTAGGCATCACTGCATTCACTTCTCCAATGTGAGTGCTTCCTAACAGCAAATACAATTTGCCAATCTTCTTAACTCCTTTAAGAATAATTTTGCACCCTTTCTTCACTTTAAGAACTCCATTCTCACATTCATATATACAACCTGCTTCATCAAGAGTACCCAGTGAGATCAAATTTCTTGAAAATGAAGGAACATACCTGACATCCTTGATGGATACTAGGGATCCTTCAGAGGCTTTGATTGTAACGGTGCTAATCCCTTTGACCTCTGATGTTGACTCATTTGCCATTCTCACTGAGCCAACATCAAACTCCTCTAGCTTTGTGAACCAATCCTTCCTAGACGTCATGTGGTAAGAACAAACTGTATCTACAATCCAGACTTCATTGAAGTCAATCCCTTCTGCTACATTTACTTCTGTGATAATCAATGACTCAACAAACTTGACTCCAATGATCACAGCAGCTTCTCCATTTTCAGAATTCTGAGACTTTTGCTTGAACTGACCCTTCTTAGGGCAATCTGACGTGAAATGACCCTCAACACCACATGACCAGCACGTTATCTTCCTCTCCTTTGACTTAGACTTGAATTTACCCTTTTGCTTTCCTTGACCAGAACCTTTAATCCAAGATCTGCCTCTATTCCCATTACTATTTCCATTTCCAGTATACAACACTTCCCCAAGATTCTTGTTTTCTTTACTATTAGCTCCAAACTCCAACTGTTTAGAGTAAATAGCACTAGTCACCTCTTCAAGAGTCAGAGTGCTTCCTTTACCATATCTCAGCGTATCTCGCAGCTGATCAAACTGCTTAGGCAGAGACATCAAGAGGAGGATGGCCTGATCCTCATCTAAAATTGTGACCCTAACATTTCCTAAATCAGTGATAATTCTCAAGAACTCATCAATGTTGCTTTCCACTGACAAAGATTCACTCATCTTGTAACCATAGAGACGTTGCTTGAGGTAAATCCTATTCGGCAATGACTTAGACATATAAAGAACATCTAAACGTCTAAGCATCCTAGCAGCAGTAGATTCATGTATCACCTTTCTTAATACATGATATGTCAAACTCAAAATGATTGTGCTACGAACTTTTCTTTGCTTTTCAGCAAGCTCCTTAACAGCTTTTGGCGGCGGTGGCGGCGATGGCGGAGGAGGCGATGGCGTTCCAGCCACGGCGTAGTTGGCTCTGAATTCGCCTCTGTTGCAGGAGCTAAGTCCAGCTCTGCTTCTTGCTTCTTCAACGCATCGATCAAACCGATCAATTCCAGATGCGCGAAGATCTTTTCCTTCCATAGATTGTAATCGATCAAACCGTTGAACTTCTCCACCTCGACTTTTGCGGAACTCATCGTGACAGAGAAAATACGCCGGAAATCAACTGCTTCACCGCAGATCTAACAAACCGTTGTCGATCCTTCACCGGATACCAAAAAAATGTTACTCGTGAGTCGTAACCTGGAGCTCTGATACCACTTGTAGTGATTTTAGATCCTAGATCTAAACGATTGAGCCGGAAAAAGAAATTACATAAAGTAAAGAACACGAGAGGTTTATATCCAGTTCAGCCGCAAAACCGCGAACCTATGTCTGGCCGGGGCTCTATACCCGAAATCCACTAGCTCAAGAGTTTCCGGTGTATCGGAATTGTTTATCCGATAATCACTCACCCAATCCTAACTCTCTTAGTAAGTTGAAAAACCTCACACTAACCAACAGAGAATACAACAGAGAAGAAGAAGAAGAAGAAGATCCCAAAGAATTAACCTAATCTATCTCTCTCTCACTCACCAACAAGAATTCCCCAACGATACAACTGATAAGATCTAAAGGAAAAATAACAACCTTTTCTTATCCATATCTCTTGAGCTTCCTTTTCTCTGATCTTGACCTTTTCTTTTAGCTGAGTCTTCTAAGTACACAAAACGCAGCCGTTTTCACTCAATTAATGAACCATAAATTAACCGTGCCTGAACCAACTCTAATTTCCAATTGAGTTTAACCAGTCCTAAACCGGACTCAGAACATAACCAATAATCAACATAGGAGTCGGCTCGGATGAACAGTATTCGAGTCAGTTTTGGGTGCGGAACCCTAGGTCGTGGTTTATAAACCCTAGGTCGTGGTTGATAATCCCTAGCCACGAATGTTCATTGTTTTTCAGAAGTTTAGAAGAGAAAAACGTGAGATTAAGAGAAGAAAATTTTCTCTTGTTCTTGGTGTTTTGGGGTCATAAGTGAGTGAGATTTACGGTTCTATAGCGTTGGATCAATTGTTACGGCAGGATTGTGGTGTTTGAGGTGGGATCAGTGGGTTTTCGCCTATGTTCTTTGTGTTCTTCGCTGTCTCGATCCAAATTCGTTCTTAGGCTAAAGTGAGTGCGCGACAGTAGGCTCATACAAGCCAATATCGAGTTTAAACGATCGAATTATGTTCTTTGTGATGAAATTTGTGTGATGGATTGTGTTTGCGTGTTTGTGGTTGTTGTTGAGTTATGTGGATTGAGTTTTGACGCATATATTAGAGGAGTCGTCGCGAGAACGGGTCACGAGAGGAGAGACTCGTTCTGCGGCCTCTGTAGCCAGAGTGTCAATCGACACCTAGTGGTAGTGTCGATTGACGTCATTGTTGTTTACGTGTCGGTCGACACCTAGTGGTAGTGTCGATCGACACCAAGGTAATTTTTGCAATGAACATTATAATTGTATTGTTTTGCTTGCTTTTTGGTTTGAATATACTTATCATGTAGACAGGAGGACTGTCTCACTAAGTATTTATTAAATACTTACTCAACTCTTTTTCCTATGGGTAGGTAAAGGAAAAATGTGATTGCGGAATCATGGCGTAGGAAGAGGATGATTAGGATGTTCTTATAAGTTTACATTTTAGTAAAACATGGTGTTTAAGTTGCTAGAAATGCTAAGTTGTGGTATTGGAATTTATGGAATTGAGATTGATCTGAAATTATGGTTTATTCATTTATGAGATATTGGTTTGAATTGGTTTGTGTGTTTCCGCTAGTTATTGTTCTGTTAGATTGAGAATTAGTATTTATGAGAATACTTAATTCAGGTTAATTATTTTAAAAAAAAAGCTTGGTTGTTTCAAACAATCTCTAATCACTTATCTCTCTCAAATCTCAAAGTTTCTGATTTTTCACCCTGAAACACGGCTCCTCGATCATAAACACGAGCCCAGGGGATTAATCCAAACCAGGCAAACCGAACGATTAAAAATCGAACCAGTTCTAACCAAAAATCAGATGTGTCGATTGACACCTTATCCCAATTTCGAAAATTGGTCACTACAACTACAACACAAACATTTACAGACTAAATCTTACAACAATTATTCTACAGCTACAGTTAACCAATCACCCCGATACCTTCCTGATTTTATTTAAACAAAATATCTTCAATCAAATTTATTTTTTAAGGAAATAGTTTCCTCTGTTTTTACCTTAATTTCCAATTGACTACATGCTTAAGTTGTAACAAGTGTTATTAAAGAAGTATAAATTAACAAGTGTTTTGAGACAAAACAAAGGGATCTTAATTTTTTATTCTTTTCTTTTGGTCAACCAAATCGTGTAATGAAAAGTGTGGTGGCCTAGTGATAACAAAAGTAACAAGGAAATTGGTTCTTTATTGTCCGAGATTTAAAACCCCTTTCGACACAAAAGATTATTGTAAAAATTAGAATATCCAAAGATTGATTCGGGGTACAGAGAAGAATATGAGCCAAAAGTTTGGAACTCGAACAAAAAAAAAAAAAAAACACGTACTCAAAAAAGCAAAATTAATGTGAGAAGCCCTTTATGATTAGAGTGTAATACATTACACAACATACTTACAAACCAATAAAACCATCATGAGAAAAGCCACACAAGAGGTACTTGACTTCTTCATCATCATCTTCTCTTAACTCTTCATGCACGACCATTGCCCACCTATCATCACTCAAACCCGAAACATTAGAAGAGGAAGAAGATGATGATGTGATCGAGTTGGACATTACACATCTTCTTTTCTTCTTCTTATGCTTAGCCTTGAAACAAGCTTGTCTCAATCTCTTTGTCCTATTATCAAATTCCAATTCTGGAAACTCCTCAATCTTTTTCTTCTCCCTCTCGAGTTTTTCCAAAGCGTTTCTTAGTGTTCTTTTGTTCACTTCCCTTTCCGCGTTCTCTAGATCATGCTACAATTATAAAACATCACATCAAGATTCTTTAAAACCATAAAACGTTAAGATTTTCAACTAGTGTATAATATTTGCCGGGAAATAAATATAAATGCCCCCAAATCCAGTACAAGCTTGGCAAAAACAAACTTTTAACAAGAATCTGCTAGAAAACCATAAAAATAATCTCAAATGATACACAATAGAAGGAGTTTTTTTTTTTGGGAAAAATCAGCGGAATTTCACATGTTATAATAATAATAATATGATGTGTTAAGTTCTTCATACCTTGATACTGTCGATGAGTTTTTCTAGGCTCTTGAGCTTACGATGAGGCCAACGTTGAATGCTCAATTCGCGGCATCTCTTCTTCAAAAGAGTTAAACCAATGTTAAGCTCTTTAGCAGCTTGAGTTATCGGCATTTTAAAATACAATCTGATGGTTTCCTTCGGCAATGTCTTTGCAACGGAACAACTAGAAGCACAGTCTTCTCTGCATTTCCTCTTAACGGTAGTTGTGGTTTCAGTCTTTTTCACCAAATCGAAATCTTCTCTTCTTTGTTCATCGAACATCAACTCTCCTTCAGGCCATGAAACAGAACCATGCCCTTTGAGTAAATCTGCATAAACAGAAAATCAGAAATGAGAAATGCACACATGATTCTTGATGGTTAAAACGTAATATAAATGCATATATATATATATATATATATATATATATATATATATATATACCTTCATGAGAGACGAAGGAGATGGGTTCAAGATCAGGTAAAGCCAGAAAACTTGAGGCAGAAGGAAGATAATAATTATAGTTCCCAGAATAAGGAACAATCGCCTTTTCCAATTCAAAGAAAGGATTCATTAACTCGCTGCATGAACGAACACAAAAGAATTACAACAGCGATAAAGAACAATAATATAGAAAGAAAGAAGAAGAATAAAAACAAAGAGAAAGATCAATGTATTTTACCTTTGATGAGAGGAGAGTGATGAGTGGTTTAGATATGAGATTAATGGTTTATCTTCTTTGTCAAATACTTCATCACACTTTAACTTGCAAGACGCTTTCATCATCATCATCATTAGTTGGTTTATAATCGCTAACCACAAAGAGAGAGAGATGTATATATATTGGTAGATATGGAAAAAGATAAGAAAATGAAAACGAAAATGAAGTGAAGTTATAATTATAAACTCTACGGGATAGTGGTTATTGACGGCTAATTGATTGCCCTGTAAAATTTGGAGTTACGAGAGAGATAATGATTAATGCTTGTTAATGCTACCAAGAGAGACGTTTTTTAGGATTACTGACTTCTCCTTTTTAAAAAAACCTCTGCATGCATATCATTATGAGTTGATGAGAGGGACGTTTTCTCATGTTCCAAAAAATTTGTCACAGGATCTACTAAATCAGTTTTCGGCACAAGTTGTATAAAATGTGTATACTCGCTCACGTTTTAATATATTGAAGTACTCAAGTTGCACGACAAAAATATTGCTTTAAAAAAATATATAAACTGTTGTCAGTAGGTTTATAGTATAATTATATAGATTTCACACGCTTCTTGTAATGATTAATTGATTATAGGATATCTAATACCCAATCGTAGTTAGTGTGCTCCTTTGAGAGGCTCCATATTTGAGTGATAAAGTTTTGATGTTTGTCACTTCAGTATTGTTTTATCAGTTTAGGTATAATCGAGTTTATATGTTTTAGGATTTTTCGTCTATTCAATTGAAGAGTACCTATCCCATTGTATATCAAATAGTCGAATTCGTGCATAACCCTTCTTTCTACGTAGTTTATACAAACACGAAAACATACTAGATATCCTGAGTATTTGTAATCAGTTAAGAACTTAAGATACAAGATGTAACGTATGGTGCCAATTAATAATTTAATTGTTAATTAACAATAATCTAAGACGTGGCTTCAGAGTAACGGTTAAGATTAATACATTTACAACAAAAGAAAGGAAGAAGCTCTGAGAAGCTCCTGGTTGACCGGTCAAATTCTCAAACACACTCTTACATCGTCTATTTGATGACATAGCTTTGAGTATTAATTCTCGCATGCTTAGCTAAGAAATCAGCGTGAGAATTTGCCTCCCTAGAGATGTGCCTAAAACTATAGTTACATGACCTTGCTATTTTGAGGATATCTTGCATAACAATAACATATGACAAGGTTTTAATATTCAGATCCTCCAAATCTATCCTTGAAGCTTGCAAGAGTCCATATAACGCTTTGAAATCTCCACAAAATGCAACATCTCTGTAGCCAAGCCAGTCCGTCTTAACTTCTGATCATGAAGCTAGGATTGACTTACTTCTTAGGTACTAGCCATTCATACCATTTAATAATTGCTTAAGTTCTTTAGCTTGGGTTCAACCATCAGTTCACTCTTCTTTTGATCGGACTAGATTAGACTTAGAAGATGGGAATGGGTCTACAGAACAAGCCTTGCTCAAGGAACATGTGGGAATCAATCGCAACACAACGCAGGTAAATAACCTCCTTCGCCAGTAATATTTGACTCTCTACAACTGTATCATACATTGAGCCGGACTTTCTCAAGTTAATTGAACACCCCGAGACTTATGTGAACTGCCTATTATATAAACGCTGCAGATGGATGGTGTCATTTCAAAAGCTCAAGAAACACTTGGAACTGAAGAAGAAGAGAAGATGATCAAAAGATGAAAAGAGCATCGAGATTCTTCTTATATTACTTGCTCTAAAACACATCTCATGGTTGATATGTGTTTTGTTTCTTTTATCTTTTTTGCCTTTTTAGCTTGTTTTAGGACATGAGACTGATGTTAAACACAATCCAAGTTTCTTAGTTTTATGGTGGAGAAAAAGTTTCTTACTTAAGTGCAACTTGATTTATTAGGTACAACAAAACATTAATATAAACGTACAACTAAGTTTCTTAGAAAAAATTTAATTTATTGTATTAAAAAGAACATTAAAAACACATGTTAATAAAAAGAACATTATAAACATGTGTTAATAAAAAAGAACATTAAAAATTCTAAAATTTTCCAAACAGTTACACCTGATTTTTCAAATAGTTATACCTGATTTTCGGCTGTACAAAAAATCATAACAGTTGTACTTTTTAAGATTTTAGCCTTATACTAATTGTACCTATAATAAGTTAAAGTTATTTAGTTGTACACAAGACATATCATCATTCTTGCATTGTCCCCAAAGTTTTCATGTAGTAACATGAGTAGAAACACATTGTATACATATTTCGCATCATAAGATGGTTAGTATTTACAAAGACATCATGAAAGCATAAGATGTTTTATGTTAAAAGTATAATATGGTAAAGACAATTATCAAATAATTTTTTGCTATATAAAAAATATATCTATAAACATATAGTTTATGTTTATTAGTTTCGTTTGAAACATAATGTATATTAATTAAATAAAACATTAGATATCTTGTGGTAGGTTATGAGTTTTTCATATAGTTATCCCTAGTGTTATGATTGTACGCATATACAAGCAATTGGACTTCAGAGGATTTTAACTTGGAATTAGCTTTACCATTGTGAAATTATTTTTCTTGGTTATACAAATCATTAGTCATTTGGAAGGAATTTGAAATTACATGAAAGCTACTAAATTATGGAAGATATAATCCAAGGCATAGCAATAAATCTCTGCCAAGAATTCTTGAATTCATCAACAATCCATGTTTTACATTACAAGGCCATAATGGGGTCACGTTATTCCCTTTAAACTCAAGTCGACCACATACCCAAAAACGTTGAAATCCGCCGTTGTCATAAGTAAGAAAACTCCTTGAATTTGCAAAAATCCAAAAGAGATGATCATCGTGAAACATTCGTTCCCATTCCCACCGGAACTAATTGCAATGGGATTTGTTTCTACTCATATACACTTCTTTTTATGATTTTCCACCATACAAACAAAATTTAACAAAAGTTAGAACAAAATAGAAAACAAGAAGAAGAAGATGAAGAAGAAGATAGGAATACACGAAATTTCACTTCTTTAATGACCGAAATTTCACGAAATTTCAATTTCAATTTCATTTTCAAATTTCAGTTTAAATATCAAATTCAATTTCAATATCAAATTTCAATATGAATACACGAAATTTCAATTTCAATTTTAAATTCGAATTTGAACGCTGATGAGGGAAAAAACACATAGATAGCCATCATAATAGACAACCACATGTAGAAATTTGAAAAAAAAATCAATGAAATATTTCCAAATCATACACAAGAACAGAGAACAAGAAAAGTTTTATTCATCAATAAGAATCAAATAACCTATAATTTGTTGCAATATACAAACTTTAATCCATTAAATCACAACGTGTTGTCTATATACCAGAGATTTTGGTCTCGTTTTATTAAATTAATGAACGATCTTGAAGAATTTGGTCGAATTATCTGCGGCGGAAGAGCTGAAGCTTAGACACGTCGTTGGTGATAAAAACACATAAATCACAGGGAAGGATCTCGTCGGAAAACAAGAATTCGACGTTGCGGCGAACTTAACGTTACCGGAAATAGCCAAACTTCAAGCTTCGGGCACATGGGAGAGCGACATCGACGAGAACAAAAAAAAATTGGAACCCCGATTTTGATATCAAATCTGATTTGGGAGGATGCATTTTCATTGGTCTATTTTTCCTAAAATCTGATTGGCCAACTTTTAGAATAATTTTTATAAGACAAAATGGTTTAGTAAGGGCAGTTTCGGTTTTGCTCATTTCATTAAGGAGAGAGTATTTCAGATTAGAGAAGAGTGTGGTAGAGAGGAGTAGAGTGTTTGAGAAGTTGATCCCAAAAGAAAATGGTTAAAGATTCATTTGAGAGGAGTAGAGTGTTTGAGAAGTTGATCCCAAACAAACATGGAGCTTTCCTAGTTTTTGCATCCCTTTGGAGGTAATTATGATCTAAACTTTATCAAATTTTATTGATTGTGTTTTATTTAGTCCTCGAATGTTGGCATTGGTATCACTATTTGTAGCTTTTGGCATTTGAGGCAATTCCAGATCTAAAAAGAAATTTTAGAGTAGATGTTAGAGGTGATTGGAGTGAATGTCCAAGAATGTGCAAGATGAAGTTCAAATCGTATTCTCTAAAAGGTTTTCCGTTGTCTGTCATAAATGAGGCCCTTGGATCAACAAAGGTAAAAGACAAAACCTTGGTTTGTTTCATAGTCATTTTTAGATTGTTGTTCATTAATTATGTGTATATTGTACAAGATATTGAAAGTATGTTGCATACATCTGAGATTGAAGAAGCTTTGTTGCAAAAGGTCATGGATGAATCAAATGATGAGACAGACACACATGATCCAATTGTGGATGGTTGGAGGAAGTGTTTAGCTAAAGATAGGTCTGTATGGTGGGAGGAGATGTTCAATTCAGATGTGGATGCTCGAAAAAGTAGAAGAGATGGCTGAGGAAAATGAAGGTGCGCCTTCAAATCCTCCTCCATCGGATCCATTTCCTTCAGAGCCGATGGCTGGACTTGCAGACATTGTGGAGAGTGTCAAGACATTGGGAAAAAAACTAAAGGATGGGTTAAAGAACATAGAAGATAAGCTTACTTCACATGATACAAGGATCAAAGCGGTTGAAGAATTTGTGAATAATGCTCATAATACAGAGAAAAGTGTGAAGAATGGTCAGAATACAGAGAAGAGTGTACCAGATATGGCTGAGGATGACTGGCCCAATATGGATTTTGGTTGTGATTGGACTGGAGCACAACAACAACAAACACAACATACTGCATATGTTATTATGGAGGATGTCTAGACACAACAAACTGAATTAGAGACTGAAGGAGGTGGTCAAATTGAAACTGAATTAGAGACTAAAGGAGGTGTTGATACTGAACCAGAAAGATTTCAACCTGAAGTGGAAGTTCAGCCTGAAGCAGTGCCTGAAGCAGTGGAAGTTCAGCTTGAAGCAGAGGAAGTTATGCTTGAAGCAGAGGAAGATGTTGATGAAATGGATGAGGAAGTTCAGCCAAGCCGGACTCCTAGTGTTGTGGTGAGGAGAGGTTCTTTGAAAGTGAAGGTCATACCCATGAAGGAGAAGAGAGAAATCAAAGCTTCTAAGTGGTTCAAGTCTCCTTATTTTGTGCCAAAATGATATTAGTGATGGTCATGTATGTATTAGGGTAAACTTTTTTGGGATAATATTTTGGATTGTATGTTTTTTAAGTCTCCTTTTGTATTTTAATGTTTAGGATATGTTTTGGATCGTATTTTTGGATTGTATATAATGTGTTGGATTTTTCTAATGAGTACAACTGATAAAACTGGTACAACTACGTATGTTTCAGTACAACTGGCACAACTGAACTAAAATTAAAATACAACATTAAATATTACAAAGTGTAATTGTCAGATTTGAGTAACCACTCGAATTTAACACATATATGTTACATTTACAATTTTCTGCGTAACAACAGAGTGACCACTCGAATTTAACACAGATATGTTACCTTTCTAATTTTCTGCGTAATAACAGAGTGACCACTCGTGTTAAACCCATAACTTTTGTTTTTTTATTTTTCTGAGTAGAAACTAAGTGACCACTCGTGACTCAGAAATTGTGCCTTTGTTTATAGCTTGAGCGTTTGACTATTTTTGGCAAATGAGTACTAGGATTTTTAAGAAGAATACTAACACTATTCTAAAACATAAATAGAAACATCAAATTTTTAAATAGCACAAACATACATAATCAAAGTCGGATCCTAAACATCAAAGTCATTACATCAATAAGCTAAAATATTACATCCAAGTTATTAGTCATTACATCAAAGTATCCTCGAAAATATTACTTGTAGAAACAGAAGATTGCAGTGGATACGGCAAAGATTCCCGCACCAAGAAGACACTTGAGCACCCAATCCTTCACACCTCCCTTGGGAAGCAACTCCAATTCCAACTCTAATTCCTTTAGCTTTGATTCATACTCCACTAGGCGGTTCTTCATCGCAGCAAATTCCCCATCATCAGATGCCTTCGCTCCAAGTGGAAATCTCCTAATCGTAACCCAAAATCGAAATCACAAATGAAAATCCCCAAATCGAAACCCTAGATCCAAATCCCAAGTGAAAATCCCATATCCGAAATCCCCAAATCGAAACCCAGAACCAAAACCCAAAGTAGAATGAGAAGAAAAGAAATGAGCTAACCTGAAAATCGCTTGGAGACTGAAAACCCTAGTTTGAGAGATGAAAACAGAAGAAAATGAGTTGTGTTATTCTCGAGAACACAACTGAGGAACAAAAAAAGGTTTTTTTTTTTGTTTTCTTCTTTTTTTAAAAGTTGTAAAGGTTTTCAATGTTTTAAAAAGTTTTAAATTTTAAAAGTTTTTCGCCAAATATATTAACACGTTTTTAATGGATCACACGTTTTTATACACTTTTTTATACACGTTTTATTGGAACCGAGTGATGTGGTGCCGCCAAATGAAACACATAGTTGTACCAAGATGTTAGTTGTACCAGATATACTGTAGTTTGTACTTTCTTATTTTTTTTGTTTAACCGGTTGTACAACATTATTAATTGAATTATCATAGTTGGACATACCATTACTCTAAATACTTTAAGATTCTCAATAGTTTCATATGAAAATATTGGCCTTATCAAACATTTTCCTCAAAAAACAATTAAATGTCAAATCCACTACAAAATCATCCGTATAAGTGTATACCTTTTCCATAACTTACCATTTGTTAACTTAAAATTTTAATTTTTTTTATATATTTTTATTTAACAACTGATAACTAAATTTCCATTATTCTAAATACTTTAAGATTCTCAATAGTTTCATATGAAAATATTGGCCTTATCAAACATTATCCTCAAAAAACAATTAAATGACAATCCCACTACAAAATCATCCTTATAGGTGTATACATTTTCTCATAACTTACCATTTGTTAACTTAACATTTTAATTTTTTTTTATATATTTCTATTTAACAACTGACAACTAAATTTCCATTAATAAGTAATACACATCACACAAAACATTCTTACATATTACAAAAAACAAAAGTACAAAATTTCCAAAAATACAAAACACATAAAAACAGAGATCATAAATGATTGTAATAACAAAGAAAACAGGAAGAAAACAGTCATATCACCCAAATAAAACATAACACAAAGTACATAAAACATAAAGGTTACTTCCTCTTCTTACTCCCTTCTCCCGATCAGATTGTACGATTATCATCACCATTAAGAAAATCAAACAAAGAACTCTTCTTCTGCTTCTTCTTCTTGTTACAATCATGTTCTCCCGTTCATGTGTACCTTCTCTTTTTCCGCCTTCCTGATTTTGGTGTATATGGTGGAGGTAGCAAAGACTTTGCTTTTATACCATCCAGAACCTTCCACTGAGACTGATGTGGCACTAAGTAGATGGTCCTTTTGTATGCTAATGACCATTCTCGCACCAGAAAATATTTGGCGCATAAATCATATAACTTGAAGGTCCTCTTCTTATCATTCACAGCTGCCGCAATACCATGCTCACAAGGATACCTGTCAATGTCAAATCGCTTGCAGCTACAACTTTTCTTTTCCAAGTTCACCAAATACTTCTTACCATCCCTTCCTGTGACACTAAACTCAAGAGTGACACTGTTAAACTCTGTCACCGGAAGCTTTGTTGCATCCTCAATGCTTTCATGAATTATGTCGTCCACTACATGCACCAACATCTGACCATCCGGAATTGCATCAGCCTCTTGTCTATGTTTGTTAAACCATTCAAACACTTTCTCAACAATCGCATCAATCAATGGTAGTAAGGCATACTTCCTTGCATCTCTAAACACAACATTAATAGACTCAGCAGAGTTAGTGGTGTCTATATTGTATTTCTCACCAGGAAAACAACACCTTGCCCACTTGTGCACAGCTACACTATCGTCTAGATATTGTCGTGCAGCCGGATATCGTGACGAGAAAGCATCATACATTTTCTCAAACTCAGCAACTGTATACGCATGCGCGCAGTCCCTAAATGTATTTGCAACTACATCTTTCTTCATATAAGACACTTTATTTTTCACATTTTGCGACAGATGGAAGATACAATACCCATGATGAGCCTTCGGGTACATTACTTTTACCGACTTGATGAGACTCTGATTTCTATCCGACATAAACACCAATTCATCATCATCATGTACTATGGTTTTCAAGGTTGTGAAAAACCACATCCAACTCTCATCTTTCTCACCATCAACCACAACAAAGGCAATTGGATAGTGATGGGGGTCTGGATCCTGAGCTGTTGCAACAAGAAGGGTTCCACCGTACTTAGACTTCAGAAAAGTTGCATCAACCATCAACACTTTCCTCATCTCCTTAAACCCTTCTATGCAAGCACCCAAAGCAAAAAAAAGATACTTAAAGGAGTTGGTTCTCTTGTCTACTTTCACCTTTGTAACCGTGCCAGGATTAACCTGCTCTAGCATGTACAAATAGGAATACAACAAACTAAAACTGCTCTGTGGACTTCCTCTAACATCATAGACAACTTGTCTTTTCCCTCTCCATGCTGTAGTGTATGAAGGTCTTACCCCAAGTCTTCCTTGAACCAAATCCATGAGAATTTGTGGTTTCAGTATCTCAAATTTCCCTGGATAATCTTCATTCACAACACTAGCAACTAAGCGTGTTGAGGCCTTTTTTTATTTCTGCTTGTACTTGTATCAGACCGAGAACACGTATGTATCTTTCGGTAAGTTCTAACCGAGAAACGATCTGATTCTCCATCCCTTCCAACTCTTAGATGCCACTTAAAACCATTCTTAACTTCACTACATTTTGCCACAAACAACACTGTATCCGACTTCTTCGTAACATAGGCAAAACAGTTCGTATGTGCAGCCCTTTCAAGCATATCCTGAAGTGCTCTCTTACTTTCAAATTTATCTCCTACCTTCATACTAATACCATCATCCCATTCCTTACCTCCTTGACATCCTCCTTCACCACCAGATTTCTCCACGATGACCTGAGTTTCTCCTTCATCTAAACCACCTAATTCCTCCACAACCACCTGATTTCCACCATTGGCTAAATCACCATCATCATTAACCAATGGCTCAACGTATACAGTCATAATACCTTCATTAACCTTATCTCTCCCATGAGAAACCATCTCATCATCACCAATCCCATCATCATTAGAAACCATCTCATCATTCGAAAGCATTGCATCATTATTTCCACCAAATTCACTTTCTCTTTCTCGCTCTACTCTTGAAAATTCTTCTCCCCACTTATTTCCTCTATCATCCCTAATAACCTCTACATACAAAATATTCCTACATAGCTCTTTACTCATTTCCATCAAATAACCATAAACACCATCATCATCATAAATATATGATGGTTTCTTCCTTAGGACCATTGGAAAGTAACTCAATTTAACTGTTTCATCTTTATGTAAATAAATCTTCTTCCTTATACTCTCAACTAACAAAGAATATGTTACCTCCTCCACATGTGTTCTAAAGACTAAAGTTTGAAATTCATCCTCTCTTGAAATCCATTCTACGTGACCTTCTCTCTTGTCATAATGTCCACCATACTCAAAATGTATTATTGTGCAATGGCTACTACTCATTGTACCCTAGAAAAGAATGAAAAATCAATTACAATTCATATTAAATTTCCCATTTATAATCAACAAGAAGCAATATCAAAATCAACTAGCCCTAAATCGTCTAATAACAAATCGTCTACTCAAATATTAACTAATCCATTGAGTTCAAATTAACCCAAATCCAGTTACAATTATCAATGCTTACTCCATCATTCACAAAATTACAAGACAGATTCAATACTAATTCAACCCTAATTCAAACAAATCGGAGCAAACCCAAGACTACCGATGGAAATTATGATGATTTCAGCTTAAAACAAACACAAAGACAAATCTGAAAACTCCAAAATAGTCATCTGAGGTGACGCAAAGACATTGTACCACCTGAGCTCCAACGGATGGATATTCGATCTCCGACGATGACGTTAATGGCTGTGATAAGTGAAGGGAGTGAAGATCGAAGTCAGTTGAGCTCCAACGTATTGATTTTGGGTCGGTAACGATTTTGATTTTTCACGAAATCCCGATTGGTTGTTCCAACGGATTGATTTTTTTCAGATACAAAAGGGAAAGTGATTTACTATATTCTCATTGGTTGAGAATATGAAAACTAAATTTCTATTGGGTAGAATATAAACAATTTTGATTGGTTGCTCATTTTTGTTTATTATTTTAAAAACAACAACTTAAGGAGGGGTAAAATCGTCAGCACATCAATTTGTTTACTAAAGAAGGGTAGAGAGAATAGAGAAGGGTACATTTGAATTGGCTTCAACCCAAAAGGGCAAACCAGCAATTGATCCGGCTGCGAGTAATAAAATTATTGTCAGGTGATGCTTATAGTTTAATGCCCACTTAAAAATTATAAATTACTTTTATTGTAAGTTATAAAGTAAATACAACCTCCTAATGTAAATTTTTTTAATTGAACGTAGAATTTATAAATTCAGAAACGGCTTATTTTTTATTTTCTTATATATCAAATGCATCTTTGAATTTGAGTTTCTAAACAATTCGGTAAAGCAAAACTATCCTACGGATAAGGGAAACAACCGTGTTAGCTTAGTCCTTTCACGACTGTGAACTTCGAATCATATCATGAGTGAAGCACCCTGACCCAGTTTCCCTAACCCCGCAGTTGTCTAAATCGAATCTGGCTCATACCGCAAACGAACAGTCTTAACCCAAAATTCCTTATTGAGGTTCTTTACCATCCAATCCAGTTAACTAGTCTAGTACCAATTCTCGTACCGCCACTTAACCAATTAACCATTTGAACCTAAGAACACTACTTAACACATACCTTGTAGTAAGCTGATATCGGACCACCTTTTCCTTGTGCCCTTCCGTCCATGCTGTGCTCCCCTGATCCGTTTACTGTTTTCCCCGAACACTATCCGCTATACCAACTCACCTGGTACTTAGTCACTCAACCAACCATCCCCACATGACCAAGTATCAGGAAAGGTGGCGCGGGTCCTTGTTCCGCAATCCTCACTCACTCGCAATTCTGCTTGAACCATCGTGAATCCCTCAGACTCACTCGCACAATGCTAGATCCTAGCTAATCAGTCCTGACGCTCCTTAGCCAATTCAATCTTGTCACCTCTGGATGATGGATCCTCCGAAGTTTGTCGCCCATCACTCGGATTCCCATAGACTCGGCCGTCGTGACCCCTTGCCTCAATCATCATAACCATTACACTCGATCGTAATCCTACCAACATTCGATAACCGACACACGCAGACTCGCTATTGTCGCACCACATCTCCATCACCGACTCGATCGTCTCTACACACTGATTCGATAGCGGTTAGATTCTCCCCCGAATCCTTCTCGTGTACCCTCTCATGTTCTCTCGTGAATACGCTCTAGCGTATTCATTCCAATTCTCCATGTATCGACGGAATCATTGACTCTCGGTCGCCGGATACCTTGACTCCAACACAGAATTCATCGTTGTGACCCTTTGGCTCGATTTACTTGGCCCACCCACAAGCCTTACCCGGAGTCTTCGGTTTTCTCTCTGTCTTTCCCGTGATTCCACTGTCTCTCCTTATACTGGGCACATTTCCTTAAGAAACTGCCCTAATAACTGCCAGTAACCGTTCCCGCACTTTCCTTTACGCCTGATAACTATCCCCACCTGCTCTCATTAATTCATCAGATGCCTTGGCTATTTAACTGTTCCACATAACCGCTTTGTCCAAAACAGACCATCTACCGCGGTAAAATCCGACCGCAATCCGATAAATTTGCCCAGCTCGGATTTAAACTGTCCAACTCAATTTAGTTGACTTTTCCTTCCCCCTTGACCCTAATTGCCTAGCTAACTTATGTCCAACTCGATCACATCGAACCAGATGTTCCGCGTCGGCTAATCCGCGGAACACATGCGTTACAATTAGGCTCTCATCCTAATCACTTTCCTTCATGGCCTTGAGTAAAGAGAGGCGATTATTTATTTTGCTAAAATGTAAATATCATTTAAGAAAATCAACAATCTATGGTTATAAATTGGGATCAATGGCTCAAATGCCACTTTTTCTTTAAAACTGATCTGACATGCCACTCTTCTAATCATTAATTTATTTATTTATTTATTTAAAATTTAAAAGCTTTGGGTTTGGATTAGTTATGGGAAAATTAGGATATAGATTTTGGGTTTAGGTTTAGAATTTAGGATTTGGGTTAACTATTATAAAATTAGGGTATAGATTTTGGGGTAGGTTTGGGTTTTAGAATTTAGGGTTTGGGTTAACTATTGTAAAATTAGGGTACAAATTTTTGTTTAGGGTTTGAGTTAACTATTGTATTTATAGGGTATATATTTTCTATA
Source organism: Draba incana (assembly GCA_963576765.1). NCBI lineage: Eukaryota > Viridiplantae > Streptophyta > Magnoliopsida > Brassicales > Brassicaceae > Draba > Draba incana. Next base: position 21,234,369 of record OY755206.1, read on the forward strand.
GGATTTTAGTTTAGTGTTCAAGGTTTGGGTTAACTATTGCAAATTTAGGGTATATATTTTTGGGTAGGATTTTGGATTAACTATTGTAAAATTAAAGTTTAGGTTTTTAGGTTTAGGATTTAACATTTTTATATTTTAATCGTCTGAAAATTATTTTATGTGGAATTATTTTTTTGGGAATGAATCCAATTAATAGAAAAGTGGCATTTAGATCATTAGATGGCACATGAGATCACTTTTTTTAGAGAATGTGGCATATGAGACTCACGCCCTATAAATTGTTAGTGGAAGTATAATGTTGATCCCACGAAAAAAAAAAAATTACAAAAAGAGAAATACAATCAGTACACATTCATGACTCCAAACTGTGAAGTATCCGACCGAGACAGTAGCGATAAAGATTCTGAAATAACCTTGTGAATATGCAATATGGAAACAGAAAAAGGAGAAACAACTTAAAAGACGGTGAAGTGCTTACCAAGATAAAGAAAGCACGTTCATCAAGTAACACAATCTTAAACCATCGAAACTAAAGAGCTCTGATATACCTCATATTTTACCACTAATACTATCCATTTTCATATATTTTCTATGCTATTTAATAAGTTTTTATATCGAAAGAGGTAATTTTCTTGTATATGTGGTTTTGAAGAGTCATATAGGTTAAATCATCAAAATGAATGCGAATAGGATCAAATTTAGTATTTTACATTCTACAACAACTCATCAAAGTCAAAAGAGCCAATCCAAGTCCCAAATCTTCAAGTTATCACATTTTCTCAAGTTGCACAAAAGATATACGTGTGAAAGTTAGCCACAGACAAGAGGATCAAATATACTTGGAATGACATGAAATTTAATATTAAGATAGTCCTTTGAGTCAACTTTCCAATGGAGTTGAATTACATCATTTGGAGTTGTGGTTTGGAAGATATACTTGATCTACTGAAAACATGTCAAACTCCCTCGAAAATGAAGCAAGTGCATAATCAACCTAGACACCGAAAGGACTCGTGGTCCGGTGTCTATCACCGGTACCAAGACACAAAACACATTTTTGGCCCAAACACCGGACACGTGATTTTGTCCGGTGTTTTGAGCAGTTTTGACCAAAAAGACGTTTTCGTCTGAAGTAAGTTTGGGATTTGTATCCGTCCTATAGAAGAAATCCACCTTGTTTCTTCACAGATTCTGCATTTTGAGCAACTTGCGTATCTAGCTTCTTGACATGAGTGTTAAATGCTTCAAATTTCCCATTCAAATCCTGATATATATCATCCATCTTCCCATTGAAGCTCATGGTCATCTTCTGTTGACCCTCTAGGATTTGCTCAAGCATAGACTTCATCTTCCTATAAGATTTAGCAGGAGGCGTCTGATAAGAAGAAGAACCGTAGTTCCTAATGTAGTCTTTGCTTTGAAATGGCTTTTGATACTCAGATTTCTGATACTACAGGCTTGAAGGTCTCAGATAGTTGCTATTGTAACCTCTATTTCCTTGTTGATTACCAAACCTCTGACTTTGAAATCCGGTTCTATTAACATAGTTCACATCTTCTTCTTCGTTCCTTTCCTCTGAATCGAATGTCTCAACCTTTTGAGCAAACTGAACCATATTTTCCCACTAGAAGACTATGCACATCATCCAACTTAGCCTTAACCTCTGCAATCTGACTACCATCCTTGTACCCTCCTAGCTTCTTCCTTTGAAAATCGCCATTCTTGGTACTATTGCTAGAAGCCATGTTATCAATAAGCACAATGGCGTCCTCTGGATAATTAGTCTTGAAGTTTCCACTACTTGCATCTTCTAGCGCCATCTGATATCTCAAGTCTACTCCTCCGAATAAAATACCTAGCAGCTAAACATCATTGAAATAATGATGTGGACAATCTCTTTGATTTGCCTTGAATCTCATCCAAGAAGCCTTGAATGCTTTGGTAGGTCTTGAGAAAAGTAGCTATCTTATTCCTTAGCTCCTCAGACCTCGCATCATCAAAAAAATTGCCCAGGAACATATTCTTGGTGTCCTCTCAAGTAAGCTGCATCCCCACCAAGAGAGTAAGAGAAAAGCTTGCAGAAGAGGTAGTCGCTAGACACATCATTAGACTTAATTCTAGAAGCCAAATCCTCGAATTTCTCAAGGTGATCCATATGGTGCTAGTGTGGAAGACCATGAAAAGGATGCTGAGCCACAAGGTTGAAGTATGCATGCTTCACCTCAAAGTCGTTTCTCTGAAACGTAGGTGGACGAATAGTAGCTCGATTCGCATAAAACTGGTCTGGTCTATTGTAATCATCTAGGGTACATCCACGACCAACATTGTTCCGACGCTCCGCTGCTACTTGCTCAATGATCACATTCCCTTGATCGTCAAGTCTATGTCCTTGCTCATTGCGCATATTTCCTTCTGTATCGAGCAGATTACCGTCGTCTCCACGAACTAGCACAATAGTATTCATCATCTTAGACTGTTTCTGAGCCTTCCCGTTGGTGCGTTCTAAACGTGCTAGTATTTGAAGATCGAATCCAACTAACATTTGATCTTGGTTGCTTCTAGTGACGCGATTAGGCATACACTTGAAACACAAAAACAAAAGCTAGTTAGTAAAATTGAAATCAAAAAGAAAACTTAAACAAAATTCTAAAATAAAAAATCTAATGGTGATTTCGATTCCCCGGCAACGGCGCCAAAATTTGATATTGCTCAAATTTACACTGAGCTACTCTCTCAAATTAAGAGATCCTAATAGTACTTAGGGATCAAAATTACAAGGAATCTAATCACACAATAAAATCCAAATTCAAATTAAGCTAAGTAAAATATGATTAATAAAAAAAGATTAAAGTAAAATAGACAAATGATGATTATGGTTCTTCAAATTCAATAAGACGAAGCGCTAGGTATCAGGTAATTCGCATGCATGATTCAAAATCGAAGAATTAGACTACTGTCGGGATCTTTATTAAGTGCCATTCTAGAACTCAAAAATCAATTGTGAAACTAATCAACTTTTGTTGAAGAAGCAATCTATGACTAAATGCTAGAAAATCAAATTATTTGCTAGTTCAATAAACTTAGTCAAGAATTAATGCGCAATTCCGATTTGTTCACAAAGTTCCTAAACCAAATTTCTTTGCGAATAGTCTCTTTGGTCACCTATGATATTGTTCCAGATTACTAACAATGCTTTCGCATATATCAATCAACCTAAGATATCTAAATTATGGATGATCAATCCTAAATCAGAGTTAAAACTATCAAGTGAAGAACTAGTAGATTAATCCCAATAGTAATCCAATTCTTAACAAGTTATCATCATACTTTGAAAAACCCTAAACCTAACTAATAGATTACTCAGACGTAGATAATGAAAACATCATAATAACTGAATAATACTACATTAAAGAGATAAAGTAAGGGATACAAAAAGGGTTCGAGGAATTCTCTCCAAAGAGTCTAAACTTGTCTTCCTCAAAACTCTGAATCAATCTCTTGCTAGGTCTCAACAAAATAAAGCATAGCCTAAACAATGGCTTAGAAAAACTATATATAAGTTATATAAGTTCTAAAAATGACTTGGAACATAATTATAAAATTCTGGAACTTCTCGGCAAAAACAGAAATCTTCAAACTTGTTAATTTTGCTTGTCACCATCGGGTGTCGATCGACACCAAGTCTGAATTTCTAATCCGACTTGAAATCTTTGACTGTTCATTCCTCGATGCTCCAAAATGCTCCAAAATCACAAGTTCTACTCCAAATGTCTGAAAAATTGCAAAGACTCTAAAACATATGAAAAACACCGAAAGACTCTAAAAACGGACTTATATCATGGCTAAAAACCGGTAAAAATCATGATATATCATGCATCATTTAGAAATTTCATTTCCTCTATTACTATTTCTTTATTTTTATTGTTGTTCATGACTAAACGCTAACTATTCTATAAATATTGGTGGTGATTAACCGATTATAGACATATGTCTAATGATGTCATGTTTTATATAATAATTAGAAGAAACATTTATCTAGAATAACCTACTTTTTTAAAAGAATAACTAGAATAACTTATCTCATTTTTTAATATTCAAATAACCCATTTCAATTTTTTTTTTTTCAAAATACCAAAAGTATCCTTACAAAACACAAAACAATTTGCTAGATAGTTAATATTTTGACCGAAATATTTAGTAAAATCTACACTTTTTTTTTGCAATCAATCTAAAAGTCTTCTAAAAGTGTTGATAAATTTAGTTATCAAATCTTTAAATCTTCCAATATTCTTTATCAATATCTTCGCAAAGTAAGCAAATATTTTGGCAGAGTCTATAAAAGTCTTCCAAACATGCTGGCAGACTTAGATGTCTGCAAATGTCTTGGCAAAGTCTGGGATTTTCTAACAGATGCTCCATAGTCTTCCAAATAAGTTGGCAGACATAGAAATCAATCTATTAGTCTGCGAACATTTTGGCAGACTTGGTAGAGTCTGCGCTTTTATGGCAAAATATAACCATCCTTTTGTAGATTCTGCATTTTCTTGGCAGAGTGTGAGAATATCTTGGCAGACTCGGTAGAGTCTGCGCTTTCTAGCAAAGTCAGCTAATGTCTCGGTAGAGTTTGTCAATACTTCGGCAGAGTCTGCGTTTTTTTAGTAGAATCTGTCAATGTCTCGATAAAGTCTGCTAATACTTTGGCAGAGTCAGGCAATATCTCAGCAGAGTCTGAGTTTTCTTAGCAGAGTTTGCCAATATCTCAGCAGAGTCTATTTTTTCTTAGCAGAGTCTGTCAATATCTCAAAAAGTCTGCGTTTTCTTAACATAGTATGTCAATATCTCAGCAGAGTCTTTGTTTTTCTTGTAGACGTTCTAAAAGTCTTCCAAACATATTGGCAGACTTAGATATCAATATGTTAGTCTGACAATATCTCAGTAGAGTCTGTCAATATTTCAGTAGAGTCTGCCGATGATAATTTTGGTACTACAAAAAAATACAAAATAGATTGTTTTAGCAATAAAAAATTAGATAGGTTATTCTAGCTAATTATTTTTAAAAGTAGGTTATTCTAGCTAATCTCCTTATTAAGAAAAGGTAATTATATATCAAGTGTTGACACAACAAAAATGTCAATAGGTAATAAATCTATACTATCGGCACTCTCCAGAGTGTGACACGTGGCATATCTATTCTTCTGACACCTGTCATTAAAAAAAAATTGACGGAGACAAAAACCAAAAAAACCTTACGGCTTCTCTCCATCTTCTTCATCTACGGTTTGTCGACGAGGGATCTTACCGCGAAGATGGCTGGTAATGTTGAGGATGAGCCAAATGGTGGATATAACCGTCGATCTAATGGTTACGGCGATGATTCCGATAATGAGATCGCGGCGAGGAATGAGAATTTGAAGGCGGAGAAAAATAAAAAGCCGAAACCCAAAAAGGAGAAGAAGCCAAAGTTTTTTTTACCTGAAGCAACTTCGAAGATTGATCTTTCAAATCTCGAAGCTTTCCTTGTTGAAGCATCCATAAGATCAAGCAGCGGCTCTTAGAAAAAAAAGTAGATTCCGATCAAGCAGAACAGATTCGTCGTCTCCTCTGACTAAGGTATTGGGGATTTTTTTTACCTTCCGAGAAATTCATTTAGGTCCCAATTTACCTAAATCATTGTTCTGGCTTTTTCGTTCCTAATTAGCTTTGATAGAACGAAAACGATAAGGTAATGCATTCATCTTTCACCGATTGTTTTATTTGTTTCTTCATCGGATTTTGGTGATGGTTGTAAATTTGAACGAATTAGAAAGTTAATTTTCTTTCAGGGAACACCCAAGACATTATTCACATGTTTAGCTCAAGAGAGTCTTTTATGATGCTTACTCGAAATCTGTGAATAGGAGTATCTTTGATGGTGTGAAGATGGATATGGTTAGCTTTGCTATGGATCTTTTGGACTCGAATTGCTCCGATAAACAGCTTCTTAGAGCATGGATTCTTAGTAAGTGAGTGGTACGCAGAGGATACGCTTAAGAAGATTGGAATCTACTTACCCCGTCATTGAAAGGTTTGTTCTTTACGAATCCAAATTGTGAAATTTTGTATTTTCTACAAACGTATTGTACTTAAATTGTCTTCTTCTTTAGGTTGGTGAAAATTTAGCAGTTTCCAGAAACCCATACCTCATAACTCATTCCCCTACCAGACTGTTCAGTTCCATTTAGCTGTTTGCACAATTGATGAGATCGTGTGAAAGTTGATGATAGGTGAAGATAGGTTCGTTTGTCCTGCACTTATGCAGCTTCTAGATTTCTTCAATATTCTTACCTAAACGTAATGAGAAGATCTCTATCTCTCTCTCATGTATTACATCAACTGATGAGAAGATAAACTGTAGGATAGTACTGCTCAGCGCTGGAAGATTCGGTATCAATCTTACCGCTGCTAATACATGCTGTAATGACCCGTACAAGGCCTATGGCCGGCCGCCTGAGTAAAGGTCCGAGACCAAAGGCCAAACCTAGTGGAATGGGCACACAAGGTATAGAAAGGGTTAAGACCGATCCATGTACCGCGGGATGAGGAAAAATCTTGGAATGATCGAGTGAGAAATGAGTTGGGATCGAGGGAATTATTGCGGATCGATGGATTACGTACCGTGGGTCGATAGAGTATGTACCGCGGATCACGTACTGTGGATCGATGGATTACGTACCGCGGGTTGATAGAGTACGTACCGCGGATCACGTACTGTGGATCAATGGATTATGTACCGCGGGTCGAGTGGCCTCTAGCTAGATATACACTGCGGGTCGATGGACGCGTACCGCGGGACGATGGAGTACGTACCGCAGGTCAACCGAGTGTGCGGCTTAAGAAAAATTAAGTCGGTGGATTGGGTGGTTTTCATGAGGCCACGTCAGTTCCTGAGCAAAGAATGACACGCGCCTGATACTTGTCAGCACGCATGCGCGCCAAAGTGTCGTCGCGTGGCAGTGTCTCTGATAGGTGTTAGCGTTATGGCAGAGCCACTGACACCTCATGGTTCGAACCTTCCCCTATATAAAGGCTATTCCTTAGCTCTTATTCTCCATCCAGCCTAGTCCCAAAAATCGGTAGTTCCTTCCTTTGTCCGAGTTAGTTCCTAGAATCCTTGATCCGTTTCACCAAAACCCCGAGACACTAGTCCTTTTATTTCCTTGTGAGTTTTGACCCGAGTGTCCCGATAAGTTTAGTCCGAGGAAGGTGTTGTTCAAGTGAATTCGAACCTAAGGCAAAATTCCGAGAGTAGGAGGCCTTAAGTAGTTACGCATACTTCTCTATCTAAGGTGAGTCTTGCTAATATTTGTTTGTGTGTTAGATGAATGGAACACACATTGCTTTTTTATTTATACGTAATAGAGGTTCATATAACTATTCATAAAAATTGCTAAGTGTTAAGAATGTAACTAAATGGAATTGTTTACAAGTTTATATGCATGCATGTTAGATTCATAAATCATATAAACTTGTTATGTGCGTGGTTGGTCAATCCCTTATCCGTGACTTGACCAACTACTAAGGAGTAATGGTTTAAGTTCACGAAGACACGGAGAGACGGGATTGCAGCCTAGGGCCGTGTACTGCATAGCGATCGATGCAAAATTCCCGATGTGGTTGCGTATTAGTACGGCCACAGGAATTGTTTAAGGATCCTAGGTCATAGCCTGTATGGTTATGGACAGAAAGATGCCTTGGTTACATGTGATGGATAGACATGATGCGATTTGACAACGCGTAAGGCCTTTGTGGAAATGAAAATGTTAATGCATGTCATAATTTGTTCATGTTTAATTATGCTTGCATTTGAGTGTTGATTGTGGATTGTTATTTTGGGTTTTGGGTTGGGAATATATTAATGAACTGTTAGGGGAGCCTAGACTCACTGGGCAACTTGTGCTCAAGACTCAAATTTGTTTTGCAGGTAACCTTTAGCGGGTAGACCCTTGGGAGCACAATATGGAACATTAGGATAAATCAGTTGTAGATTTCCTTGCTTGTGTAAAGGAGTAATGTTTAATATGTAAATACATGTTTTGGGAGTGTTAGACTCAGGATTGAATATATTTTGTAACCATTTAAAATCTTAAGTATATAAAATAAAAGAATGATTTTAAATAACTCAGGTTTCATATGATGCTTAGTCCTGTCCGGACGATCCAACTATCAAACATAGCTTGGGTTGGCAAGCCTTGAGTTATATTTAATAGGGACGAATTCCTAAGTGTCTAGTCTAGGGCTTTTGGATGTGTTCCGGGAACCTCTGATCGGACACTTTGGTGTTCCTCAGTAGCGTCTCCGTTTAGATCCTGATCGGGGGCGTTACACATGAATCCTTTACAACATCGATTGACAAATCCAATAACTCATTTGCCTTTTATGGTCTTCCCTTCTTCCAAGATGGTCTCGAACTGTCTTTCCCTTTATCTCCAAAATCCACAAATGGATTTCACACTGATGTAGAGAAGGCAGATGATTGGTAAGACAGACCTTGTTCACGTCTACAGGCTTAAAACATCACATTCAATAGATGTAAAAATATTAGCTATTCTTAGCTATTGAGTTCTCAATTGCTTAACTACTAGGTTAGTCAGGTTTTAGGCTCTTGAGATGTTTGCTCTTTAGTGGTATGGAACTTGGAAGTTTTTTTGTTCATTTGGATTAGAGTTACAGTCTTATCATTTGGTTTTGTGAGCTTTGTAGCAAGTTAATCTGAGAACTGGAATGGTGAATCATTTGGTTTAATAGTTTATTTAAAAATCTTACATATCATGTGTTTCATTTGATGATTACTTTGAAGGTTTGAAGGGATAATTTTTGCAATTGTCCATTCCATTGATATTCACTCATACCGGAAGCACACTTGCATTGTAAGTATTTGTTCTATATGAGGTGTGTATTCGAAATCTGATCTAAACTCTTATCTGTTTGAAGTTTGAACTACATCTTCACCATAAATTGATGACTCTAAGAAACTTTAGTTTAATCCTCCATTTGTTGCCAAATTTTGAGTATTTAGCCTCTGTTCAAATTCCTTGGTTATGTCTGGAACTAGAAACAAATGCTTTGAGGTTCTTCACTTTCTTCTTTTCCTTATGAAGAGGAACGTATGTTTTGTGTGTGTTAGTATCCGTATGGTTCAGCTGGTTATAAGGAGTTGTGGTGATTGATTACAAGTGTTTGTTTTCAAGCTTTTAGTGCTTGATTGGTTTTGATAATAGATACTTCTTTGTTTTGGCTTGGCATGTGGTAATAGAGTTTTATAAGTAAAGGCAATGTTTTATGTAAGATTTTACTCAAAACAATGTTTAAATGAGTGATATTTTCTGCTATAGCTTCCCTTTTCTGATTTAAATCACGTGTTTCAAATTTATGTGTAAAACAAAGAAATGAAGAGAAAGACAAAAAGTTTGACATAGAACTACTAATGGTTTGTGCATGATTCTTCGGTCTCTCTCTTCCAGTAACCAAGTTTGATATTTCAGAGAGATGGTGTGTTTGATCCTAGAGCGTTATTTTTTCTTTGATTTGTAATAAAATTCAGAGGTACTCTTTCTGTATATTATCCTCAAATTTGTGAAGGTTTGATTTCAAGCTCCATTTAAATATTCATTACTGGTGGTGAATCTAATTATCGACTCCGTTTGCTCAACTTTCTTTCCGAAATTCACGTAAAATATTAATAATGAATATATAAAGGTTCAATCTCTTTTGTCTTCTATTATATGAGAAACATCATCAACTAATTTTGGGAATCTGCTGCTTTCTATTCTCCAGTCACGTGTTATTTGCGCTGAATAAAATGACTTGTAGCAGAAAAATTGAGGTTTAGATCTTTCAGCGACATGGCTTCCATTCTCCCACAGATCCTTCAATTGGATCAGATTCTTGTGTAAGCTTCATCCTAACCGTTTTCCCTTTATTTACTTTCTCTTGTGTAAATTATTCGGTTTTCTTCTTTTTCTATTGTGGTTAAAGATGTTTTCTAGAGTATCAATGAATCTCTTATGCAAGTAAACAAGTTTGGTTGATAAAACCTGAGTGCTCGATCTGATTTTTTTTTTGTAGATGATGAGATATATAAAGGCATCACCCGGAAAGTAGTTCTTCAATGAAACAAAATATTTGCCATTATCTATTTGCATGCATGGTTTCATAGGCTGAAATAGACGGGAGGAGGTAACAGAGAACCAGAGTGAGTATAAACGTTGTGAGAGTTAGAAAGAGAAAAGACGGCGTACCTGCTCAGTTTTTTCTTTGTTCCGGCTTCTCCATTCAGCTGAGACATGAGATAATGACACTATTTCTAACCTTTTCCCATTCTTTGCACAAATTTTTAAGGTGAGTATACTTTCATCATCTTCTTTCAGCACTAAAGAATTATGCAATGCTAATGTGAGAATAGTTTGGCTTGTAGCTCAATCCCAACCATTCAATGTAATGTTTTAGCAGATGACAAAGATATTTAACACCATACATGATACCCTGGTGCACGTAGGTTTTCTCTCAGGACAACGTGTTTGACGTTTAAGGTAAACCGAGAAGCTAAAGTTATTGGTGTTCGATCTTGGACGGATATCCTGGAGGATTGTTATGGTTGGATATTCAACAGCTGATGAGAATTAAAATATATCACGTGCATGATCGAGAAATGCAAATATAAGAAGCTAAAATAGTTATTGGAGAGAGAAAGCTATTATGCTGAGCCAGTTGAGTATTTGATTTGGAGAGTAAAAATCATTTTCTATGTGAAGAGTCAAAACGAGAATGGTAATGGTGAGAATGTAACTGTTACATTGATAATAAATTGTGGGAGTTCCATGTGTGATATTCAATTCAATAGAGAATAAGTATCAAGCAATGTCGGATATTTATTTAGTTGAACCATTTGTGTATGTATAAACTCTATTACATTTGACATAGGTATTAATTCCTATGATGGTATAATTTTCCTTACTATTCAAGCACAAAACACTTATTTAATATATGGCAATGCCCTGCATAACCTTCAGTCTTTGCCTTCGGTGACAATCTTCAAGCTCATTGATAGAGAGATGATTAATATCATAAACTCTAAGAGACATAAGAAGCATTGGAGAAATCTGATGCAACTATGGCTAAGATAACCCAACTCTGATTCAATTTTTTCCTTGTGTATCTTTTTTTTACCTTTTTTCCAGGGTTATGTAAAAATTTGGTATGAAATCATGTAATACCTAACCTTCATTTATAATGATATATACATTCTTAAGAAAAAATATACTCCCTCCGTTTCATATTAGTTGTCGTTTTAGAGTTAAATTTTTGTTTCATATTAGTTGTCGTTTGGTATTTTCAATGCATATTTATTACTCATTTTTCCATTTGTACCCCTACCATTTTAGCTTATTAATTACTTATTTAAAATAAAACATTGTATTAATTAGGGGTAAAACGATAAATTTAATTGTTTTCTTAATTTGTGTGAAATAACCTTAAACGACAAGTAATTTGAAACGGAGAGAGTATATATATATATGGCAATGGCATCAAATAATAAGGAATAAGATGGAAACTGACTAGAATTCTGTAAAGTTATTCTTAATTGACAAAAATATGAGAAACCAAAACCATATAAGAATCATAGGTGATTATGAAGTACACTACAAGTACTTGCATAACAAGGGTAAAGAACATTGAGAACCATTTAGAATCTAGAAATCCGAATAATGTGAAAGCTAAAAAATGGTCACTACAAGATCCAAAAATAAACATAATTATCTTTATATACTATCAACCTGAATACAATTACTCTAAACGGTAAAATGCTAATAAACAAAACAAATACATACTAAAAAATGTTGAGCAACACATTTTATAGACAAATACCCGCACGTTGCGCGGGCTCTCACCTAGTTAAACAATAATATTATGACGATTTTTTAGTAATTAATTGGCCTAATTTATCCACTCTACAAATGCAATGTAAGTCTTGTAAGAATTAAATTATTTTTATCAATATCAATCACTAATCTGCATTTGCATAATACGCTTTCTTAACTTGTAAATATCAGTCCTGCGGAGGCCAAGCTCCTTGTGGTGTTGTGGGCAGTTAAAGTATGGAGTTTCACCATAGTCAACTAGATGATTTTTGGCTTACAGTTTGGGGAATTGTTGGGAGCGTGAATAGGTCGAAGATGATTACAGTTTGGGGAATTTTGGGACCACGACACCACTGTTGGCTTACAGTTTGGGGAATTTTGGCTTGATCCTCTTTCAATTTTCAATCTGGAGAGATAACCACAAGTCCGAAGATGATTGAAACTTGGAAAAAAATTTGGAGAACAAAGAAGCCAATAGAAGAGCATTTCTTAGTGTCCTTGGTATATCAAAAGAGGAGCGTTTAAACTCATATGTCTCAGTGTGGTTTCTCTTATGGCTAAAGGATCTTTTTGCTAGGGAGAGTGTCTAATCCTCTTTGTGTGGCTTCTTTGCATTTTTTGGTGTACATATTAGTAAAAGTATGATCTTTATGACCCTTTTGATTTCACTTGAGCAATTTGGACCCTAGGCTTGTATTACTTGGGTCTTGTGTTGTAATTGGTGGTTTGCCTTTATTATCAATCCTATATATATTAATTGAGGAGACACTAAAACCTCAAAATCTTAGGTGTCACTCATTGAGACCTTTAGGAGACATTCTAACTTAAAAAATCCTATGTGTCATGCTAAGAGACATTCTAACTTAAAAAATCATATGCGTCATGCTAAGAGTGTTTTAAAGGCTAATTATTATCCTATAAAAATTTAAAATAATAACACATTTATAAATTTATCAACATTACGAAACATCTCCTAAAATTTCCTAAAATTTTAAATAAAATTCTGAAATAAACATTTATATATATATAACTTTTGTTCTTTTTCAAAACTAAAATAAGACTACCATCACCACTTCCCTATATATAAGCTAACAAACACAAAAACACATATCTAACAACCACCATCTAAAAAAAACAAAGACTTTATTTTCGGTAGGAAAATCTTTAATTCATTTTTTCCTTTGCTTTTGACTTAAAATGTAAGACTTATTATTAAGATACTCCAAATTCGAAAATCAATCGAATAATTTTTGTAGTAGACATGATTATTTATCTAAGATTTTTGGTATGTATGATTCAAAACAATATATTTTTACTATACAATAAACTGAAATTTATATTCTCACGCATGGCGTGGGTCAAAATCTAGTATAATCTGAATTTAGATGAAAAAAAAAATGGTCAATATTTTAACATCACCAATGATTTAATATCCCTGGGCTCAAAATGGGATTTTTAAGGAGTCTTACCGGATCACAAAATAGGCATGGGCCATTCGTCTATAAACCTTTTTGAGAAGATGAAAAGTGAATGATGTCCCTTCTTCTTTTGCAAAGGAACTAATAATTCAAACTACTCCATTTTTATATCTTAAAAAAAGTTCACATTTATGAGAAAAATGGATCACAAATATTTCAATCAAAGGGTCACATTATTCATATTCAACGGTCGATTTATTGGAGTTGTTTGGCTCTAGTTGGGGTATTTATGTGTATATATATCAGAAATAACATAATAATAGGTATACTTCTTTTTCCTATTTAATATTGAATGGAATTGGGTAAGGTGGTCACAAAGTGATTAATATTTGTGGAAAACATTCTCCATAGCTGGTGGTACCAAAACACTTAATTTAACATACGCAATTATCTATATATATATATAAAATAATGTAGAAACATTTGATTAGCTTCCACAAAAAATTATAGATACAAAACGAACATTGATTTTTTGTCTTTTAAATCATCGAAATTTTATTTTTGGTTACGAATAAACACAATATTATTATGTATGACAATTGACAACGACATGTAGCTATTAGTACAGTCGATGTATCATCACCAAAAATCAAATATGCATACAATATGTTATGTATAAAATGTGCGACCTTACAATAAAACAATTCTCATTATATTCTAATTATTATCTTTTGAAAAGGTCATCATTCTTCCCATTTAGTGCCAATAAAATCGTTGCAACTTTATTATTATTTATTTTCTATTTGCAAATATATTTTATATTAATTTTAAACCGCGGATACAATATAATGAAGTCGGAGTCCCCATATCAAGGAGTCCGAAACTACAACGTAGTTAAGATATAAAGCAAGATAACGTAATTCTTGTTTGAAAAAATTAATAATATTTATGCCAAGATAACCTATGTAACGCCCCGACCGCCTTATCCATGGGCTCCACGTCCACTTTTGGCTCGTGGGCCCACACTTCCCAATGGTCGGTGCGTTAGTCTGGGAGGTTCAGAAGTCATATTTATTGACCCTGCAAATCACAACGCGATCTTTTTCCGTGTTTTGACCTCACTCACACGGTACTGAAAATGACTTCCCAGTAGGTCACCCATCCTAAAACTACTCCAGCTCAAGCATGGTTAACTTTGGAGTTCTCTCAAGACTTGTGACCGAAAAAATAAGTGCACTTTGGTGATATAGGTAGCCAAATCAATTCTTTTAAGTCTCTCCAAATATACCGCATATACCATATATGTCCTGAAACCGGGGTGTCACAACCTATATGATCAATATTTAGTTGATAATGTTTTGACCAATTTATGTCATATATCGTTTGTCAAAAAGTACTGACTAATTTTCGACTAACATTTATTTTAGTCGGTGTTTGGTCAAAATATTTGAATATTTACCGACCACGAGAAAAATTTGATTATATTCGACCAATTCAAAATTTTATCATAATTTAATAAAAATATGTCAATAAATATTTTGACCATTTTGCTTGTCGAAAAATTTGGTCAAAAATCTAACATATTTTCTTGTAATGTGTATTAGCTTTCTAGCTATATAAAAATTTGTTCATATGTGGATATATATGAAGATCAAGTATCGTACACACACACAAAGTGGTTATACGTGTGTGTATGATAACTATAATGTTGTCTAAGGTGGTTCAATTTATTATACCTTTTGCATCCAATAATGCCCATACTTGATATTTATTGACTTAATTTAACAAAATCGTTTCGAGTGATTGAATTGGTCCCAATTTGAGAACATTCCCCTCGCATTTACTACAAACCAACCCTAAGTTTGCAATTGCATGGCTACAAATAAATATTCGATGTTAATGCCAAATTTGTATAATCTCATACAGACTAATTGATAGTAGTATTTCGTTGCCTCATCGTCTAGTTATTATCGTTTATTATAATCCACATGCATAATTTGTGGGGTCACGACTTACGAGAGGGATCTATGTAATAACGATGTTTTTATTATCGAATTCGTTCCAATTAATACATAACGTCCATGGATATGATGTAGTGAAACATGTGGGTGTAGAAATAACAATCCAAATTTATTAATGCCATCTCTTAAAATTACTAATAAAGTACATAAGAAACATGTCTATATGGTAGTGAGCTAATGGTTTCCACTTGGAAAATAGTTGTTTTTCTTTTTGTCTAAGTCAAGATAAAAACAAACGTCAAATTATCTAACAGTTCATATTTAGTCAATCAAAATGAGATTATGATTTCGATTTATTATAAAATTTGATGAATGAGCTATTTATCGACTACACTTATTCTAAGAATTACTATGTTACCAAAAAACATTTATCATTCCCTGATTATTAAATAAAAACAAAAAAGAACTGAGTTAAACTTTAAGATAAGACGCTTTTCTGGTTTTAGACACTCAAAATTCCTAAAATTTAATATATTTAATTTTAAAAAGTTTTTAGACACTCAAGCGAGTGTCACAAATGCGGATGCCCTAAGTAAGTTATAGAGTTATAACTTTTAAGTAAGTTACAAAGAATACACTAAAACTTATATACTAAACGAGTAACGAGCATATATTTTGTAGATTGTCGAAGACTACATTCGAAATGAAATGGTCTAGTGGTTGGACATTGAATCATCTGTTACTTCGAAACCCTAAATAATTATAAACTTAATAGAAAAAAATATGATTGATAAGTTTCTCAAAAAGGTTCTACAAATTTTAAAGCTAAATGTGTTTGAAGATCGTAGGTCCATTAATTGTTTTTCCCCTTTTAAATCAAAATTGTAGGGTTTAAAGGGTAATTTTTTTTCTTTTCTCAATGAATAACGCAAACGAAGAAATCAAAAATATCAAAATGATTAACATATACACGAATAATATACTGCAAGATAACTAATTAGAGATAAACACACACATAGTAATATTGTCTCTTAAAGAAAGCTCAAGTCTTGAATCCTAATCTCAGTTTTAAACTTCTTTTGACGAGGCATCTCATGATGATCAACCTTGGCTGCCTCTTTCACATTCCTAGAACTATCAACGACCGAGACAGCTTTGTTAGTCTTACAACCCAACAAAAACCCACCCGACCGGCCTTTCTCAGCAACCACCGGTTTAGTTTTTACCACCGAACCACTTCTCTTAACCCTTTTTATCATATCAAAATCCGAAATCACCGATTGATCTGCCATACTTGCCGTTACTACACTCCATCCAATGCTAGCCTCACTTGGTTCGTAGACACTGCCTGTTATGTTCTCTATCTCGAACAAATCAGAACTCGTTTCACTTGCTGTCTCTTCTTCTTGCGTCTTGCTGCTCATTGAAGAGTTATTACCATTGTTGTGATTGTTGTTCTTGGAGGAGAGATGGTTTGGTATCGCGTCCCATGTAAGCATAGAGAGCTTTCTCTCGAGGTTCATGGCGATATCGGACCTTTGGATAGGCAATGGAATCATCTCTGGCTTGGAATAATTCGTTTTTTGGGCTTCAAAACGGACTTTTGGTTCGTCGATGTGCTTTCTTGCATCGTAAGAAACAAAATCCTGACCGAAATTTCTACCTTTATTGGAAATTTTTTGGTCGGTATTGACGGTTTTAACCTCGGAGCAGGGACCGTTGCATCTAAATCCACCAAAATAGATGCTTGCATTGTTCGTTTTCCTTTGCTTATTGTCGTTGTTGTTGTTAATCCCCATGAGAAAGGTTTGACTGTTATAACTTAACTCAGATCTTAAACTTGGAGTCCCATGTCGGCTTGTTCTTGATTTAGACGACGTCGTTTTTGTCAATGGAGGATGAGGAGGATCTTCTCTGTTTTCCTTCTCGTGTTGCTTAGTGATATCCACCGTGGAGTCAACGTGATCTAGCTTCATGCTGAAGTACTTTTCGGCTCCAAAAACTCCGATCTCGGAGTCAACATCAGCAACAGAAGCTTTTATCTTGGGATTGTCTGAGAGTTTTGAAGAAGGGTGTTCTTGGATTGAGGAGAGGACAAGTTGTGGTTTATAAGTTGAGATTTGGCGAATATGAGCACTCTTCTTTTCAGCATCCATCTCTAATTTGTGTGTATATATATGCTGCTTAGTGACTACTTTATGAAGTGGTAAAATACAAAAGATCAAACAGAAAGGATTTGAAGGGAAATGAGAAGAAGAAGAAAGCTATGGAAATGATGGGAGATTTTGCGGAGAGGAAAAGCTTTGAATTGTGGATGTGTTTATAAGCAAGAGTTTCACTATTATATAGACAAAAAGGAATCTTAGTGGACGAAACGGTGCCAAGTCATAGTTGGTACGCAGTGCCGGCCCCGAGAATTTAGTGGCCCCAAGCCCAAATAATTTTTGGCCCCTAGTTTTAACTGAAAAAAATGAAAAAACAAATTGCTCATGCCAAACTTCGAACTCGCAACCTCTTCTCTATCTAGTAGGTATGTTACCAATAGAACTAATAAAACTTCATCGCAATAATTGGCCCATAAAATTGTTATATTCTCCACCGGCCCCAAACCAGTGTTTCATCTGCTTGGTACCAGGACCGGCACTGTTGGTACGTTTGCAAATCCCTCATCGTTTCAATATTAATTATGGTTTTTTTTCAAAGAAATATTATCGAGAACAAGTACATTTTTGATAATTTTTTTTTTCAAATATAACTAGGGTACTCTACCCCGAAATACACGCTAATTTTGAGAACCAATAGCAAAATGGGACAATTACCATTTCGTTTTAAACAAATGCTTATAAATTATTAGTACTAACTACAATACGTTTTTAAAAGTTTTATCCAGTTTTTTTTTTGGGTTAAACTATCCAGTTTTTATTACACGTAAGTAATGGGGCATGCACTTAGAATAATATGATGATGAATGGTACTCTTAATAAAGCTAATAACGAATTGTGGTACTCTTTATTCACATTTTTTTTGACCATTCACAAGTTTTGTCGCTTTTTATTTTTAATGTTATATATAAAAGGTTAGTTGAAAAAAGACAATTGCAAATATGTCACTCAACAGTTATTTACTCATGCGTTCCATTCATGTAAAAATTCTCATTTATACCACTTTTCAGTAGTAAAAAGAAAAAGGGAAATTAGGATCTATAATACCTATTGCACCAATAATTAATGATCTAAGATAACTTAAATTATAATTAGGTCAATAACATGGAGTATACCTAGAATAATTATTTTAGCCTTAATATATTTTTAAGATACTCCCTCCGTTCTCTTTTAATTGATTTTCTAGGAAAAAAAAATATTTTTAAAAGATTGATTTTTCACTTTTTCAATGCATTTTTAATGAAAGTCTAATGGTGAATTGTAGATTTCAAGACATATTTATTGACTTTAATAGATTACTATTGGTTTAAAGTTATGGAAAATTGGTTTTTGCAAAAAATAAGACAATTATAATTAACTATTAATGTGTTTTCTTAATATTTGTGAAAACTCTAGAAAACCAAACAAATAAAAACAGAGGGAGTACAAGATAAATAGTCAACTATGTTTTGATCTCAGCTGGTTATTCAGAGATAAATGTTAAAAAAAGACTTGATAGCTGACTTTGAATCTATAAGTAGTCAAATATAATCATAGTGAATTAATCACATAGCGAACTATATTATAACTAGAATATTAAACACTCGTTTACATAGACAATGTTTTACATAGTCAACTATGTTTTGGTATGATAGTTGACTATTCGCAATATTAATTTTTTTTCGAATAATTGACTATGCATGCATAAATAATCAACTATAATCATAGTGAATCAATAACAAAGTGAACTATATTATAACTAGAATAGCAAACACTCGTTTATATAAACAATGTTTTAAATAGTCAACTATTTTAATCAACATACATGAGGTGACAGTCAACTATCCATAATTAATTAGAACATTAAGGGTATTTTAGTCAAAAAAATTTAGTGGGATGTAAGAGCATCCACAATGGTGAGACAAATATAGTCTCATAAAACATAGTTTAATATTATTTTTAATATTTTTTTATTGGTTGAGACTCAAAAAGAGATTGTTAATAAATCTGTCTCCAATGGTGAGACCGGTCTCGGTCTCATAAAAGAAAAATGTAAAATGTTTGCAAAATAAATAATAATCAAAGTAATATATTTTGGTGTTTGGGAAATTTTGGTGTTTGCAAATGTTAATTGTTTTTGATGTTAACAGAATAATTTTTTGAAGTACAATAATAACAAGATAGGGTTGAAGAAATGTTGGTGTTTGGGATTACAAATAGAAGTAGAAGCAGTAGAAGTAAACCAAACCGAATGTTTTGGTGTTTTGATTAAAAGCTTAAAGGAGAAGTTAATTAAAAGAATCTGAACAAGTTATTAAGCAATCAAAGAATCTGAACAAGTTATTAATTAACCAAACAATCATAACAATCACAAGCATAAATGGATTCACAAGTAGCACGAAGTTGGACATATGTCATCTCTATACATGATTGAGCCAAATTAAGTAACTCCTCTGCCATTTCTCGATCTTCAGGACATGATGGGTCGATTTTCTCTATAGCCTCTTCCACATCTATGACAAAGTCATATAGCTTCTTATCTACAATCTCCTTAGCCACATCAAATCTCGAGTGAAGTGAGCCAAGAAGTTCCTGAATATCAAAGAACCAATTTGAATCTATATAGAATTTCAGAAATCCAAACACATTCCCCTAATTATGATTCTCTGAAACCAAGTCATCAAAATTACTATGATCATATGAGAGAAATGAAAACCTTGTTTATGTCCACGAGGAGGAATAGTTTTCTTCGTATGGTTCAACGGAGGTTGCAGAACGCGGAATCGGAGGAATTTTCAGGTATCGGACCTGACGAAGATAACTGATTCAACTCAATAAAGATTTAGCCAATGCATAAAACCAAGCCAAATAATCTATTTTTCGTATGTATAAAATGACTGTAGTATAATACTTGTTACTCTATTCAAGCAAAAGTAGGATACTGATTCATCAAAGAGGTTTTCCCTACCCTGCAAAATCACAAGTTAGAGAAGTCCAAATCAGTTTTACGCAAATAAATACAACACAATAAATCATCAAAGAAAGGAAATTGTGATATGATAATGCCAAACAGAAAAGACTTGAAACGTGAAGACGAACTTAGAGCTAAGGAGCAGCTTGAAGCTAAGGAAAATGGAGCTAAGGAGCAGCTTGAAGCTGAGGAAAATGGAGCTAAGGAGCCGCTTGTTGCTAAGGGAATTGATGGAAAAGAAGTTATCTTAACCTCATTGGTTTTGATACTTGATCAACAAATGGGCTTGTGTCTCATTTGTACTCTTTTTCCCTTATTTTTGGTTTTGTCCCAATGGGTTTTCCAAAGAAATGTTTTTAACGAAGCAAATGATTCACATCCAAATCACCCATTTGATGATCCAAACCGGGCCAAAATCTTCAGAAAATCTTCTAAGGTGTTAGCCATCAAGTGCAGCCCATTTTATGCCTATTTAAAGTCCAAAAGAAGCCCAAATCAAGTGCCTAATTTCAAGCCCAAATAAAGTGACGAAAATCAGAAGTTTGAAGGTTGTTCTAGTTTTATCTTTTCAAAATTATGTATTTAATTATGTTTTCATTTTCTAGGCAGTCTTTGGAGCTTGTCAAACATTTTATTCTCAAACCTTTTTCAGTTTGTTTGATCTGTATGGTGTGTAATATCCATACGACTTGTTCTTGTTTTGGTGTGTTTATCAAAACTGAGTTCAAGATTGATAGTTCAAGAGTCGAGCCATAACTCTTGGAAGTATCCCTCAATCCATTGGTTCTATTCATCATTCACAAAATCATTTCTCTATCAATCATTTCGCTGCATCCATCTCTATTTCAATCCAAATTCATTCATCCGCTGCATCAATCAAAGGATCCCTTGTGACGTCCTCTCCAGGATCATGTCAAATTGTGTCCAAACAAGTCTATAAAGGGAACCAACAAGTGAAAAAAAGAAAACATAAATTTACTTGAAAACAATCTGTATAGACTAAAATCAAAGTAAACTCAAGTTGGTTCCAGACTAGCTAAAAACCCAATATTTCAATTTAGCAAAGAAACTAGCAGCGTCGCAAAGTTCTGATATTTGATCAGTTAAACAAAAACCTTAAACCAGATCAATGATGAGTTACAAAACTCAGCCAAAATAAGAGATCAATAAATCAAATAATCGGAATCTTAAACTTCAAAAGGAAGCTGAATAGACGCAATCCAGCCTGAGTCTCAAAATCCAGACAACGGAACCACTCAATTACTTATTGGAAAACACAAAATCGCCGAAAACCCTAAATACCTCCAGCCTCAAGCTTCTCCGGTGGCAAGAGCAGAAACGAACGCTTTCACCTCCGGGAAAAGCAAAATTATGTACGACGATGAGAAGTAGACACAGAGAGAAGAGAAAACGAAAAAATGAAAAAGAAAAAAAAATGTAATCAAACCATTCACAACGCGACACCTATCCCATGAGACTGTCTCAAAAAGCTCTCGGAACTGAGCTAGCTCAAGCCCAAAATATTTTTCAGATTCAATTTTTATTTAAATTTGGGCTTGTGAACCTCACAAAAACTCACCATTGTGGATGGTCTTAGTCACCTAAATTTTATTCACACCATGCTATACACCTAATTAGAACAATTTAGAATGCTTTTAAACCGTTTATACAAAATTTAAGTAGTTTCATAAGGTGAATTATATAACCTAATCTTTCTATCTTTGTCTTTAAAAAGTTTTATAATGTTTGATACAGTTTTATAAGATTAAATATATAACGTAATCCTTGTCTCTGTTTTAAACATAATATAATGTTTTTAAACAGATTTATAAGGTGAATTATATAACATGATCCTTGCGTCTCTCCTTTAAACAATTTAAATGGTTTTTGAAATGTTTTATAAGATAGTTTTAAAAATTTATACTATAAATGAAAACTCTAATCCTAAACCCTATCCCCAAAAATATACCATGTAGTATAAAATAGTTAATTTAAATCCAAAAATTTTAAAACGTTTATGTGTTTGAGTGTGCGTTTTTTTATAGAAAATCCATGTTCCAAATTTACTAGATTCAATCTCAGATTTTGTTTTTTTCGTCTTCCTTAAATTCACCAGATCCAATCTTAGATCTACAAGAAAGAAGAAATTTACTATTTTGGGTTGAGAATAATATGAGAATAATAGAATATTGAAAAATATGATTTTGCAAATTTTTTTTTAAAATGACATATTTAAAAAGTGACATGGGATAATTTAAAATTTCTCAAGTTTAAATGTTTTTTCCAAATTTTATGTTTCGACATTCCTTATTCATTTTTTTTTTTTCGACCGACATTCCTTATTCATTGATGTTAAATGTATAATATAATTAACGCTAAATGAGCATTATGAGTTAGACCCTTTCAACTTTACACAGTTTCTTCTTCCGTAACGAGAAATGACGTGTGGACAATCAATCATTAAATGGTTTATGTTTTTTTTTTTTTTCCTGAATTTATCCATGAAAATAACATGTGGACAATGTTATGACAAGTAGGTATGGTATGTTGAGGAAGTGGAACATAGAGAGAGAAGAGATCGGACCAAAGGAATAGCTTGGTATTTATTGTTATGCCTATTGTTCAGTAATAAATAGGTTGAAAGATTGGATTTAAATCGATTTTTCAATTCCAACAAATATGGATCACACATTCAAGTATAATTTGACTTGACGTCACATATATGGATCACACATTCAAGTATAATTTGCCTTGACATCAGCTGGAAAGTTTGGTAGTGGAAACGTCAAATATCTTTTCAGTATCATTATTGTTTTCTCGAATTACAAAAATCCAAAAAATACAAGTTTGGAAATTTTCAAGAAAAACAAATGTTGGTTTTTCATCAAGTACACGCCTAAAGGAAAACACTATTTGTCAACATGACAAACACAATGGACATTTTTCTCAAAAAAAAAAAAAAAAGCACAATGGACATATTTAACTACTGATTCAAAAGTACACTATAAAAGAATTAGTCATTTTAGCATACGTAAACGTTATTATACGTGTTTAATCGCGTTTTCATAAACGCTAGGACATCAATAACTATGGTAGGTTTCACCCAATGCGAGAATGTTTATTTTGTTTGCTATAATAAGTGCTTACAATAACGTTATTGAAAAGCTTTAATTTTTTTTTGTCACAACGTCTTTATCTATTGTAATACATTTTTTTTGTGGAACGATTGAATTTATAGTCTTAGAACTGATTACATATAGGAGAAATTGTTCCAATCCAAAACGGATGGATTAGACAATGCAACAACCATAAGAAACCTACAGAAAAAGAAATACAAAAACTTGATGGAATCAGAAGACATACAAAACATGGTTGTACCTTCTTTGAGATAAAATAGAGAGCCAAAATCGTAAGAATCTGAGCACACGTTCGAGAATCTAGAGTCTTTGTCCGAAGCTTTTGACAATACACATTCAACCACTAAGATAACAACAACCATATCCCCATCCACAAGGAAAACTTCATAGTTTTGTGGGATTTTCCTTTATCTTGCGGCGGTTTCTCTTTTAGGATTTGGAAACCTTCATTTTCTGCGGAGTGGAATATTCTTAGTAGATGACCTCGTCCTCTAGGCTTTGTCAACGAGCTCGGTCTTGTATCTTCAAGTCTTTTGGGCCTAGCCCATTCATCTTCAATTTGAACTTGACTTCAGCGGACTTGGCGCTTTCTTGTTCATTTTTTGATGCAAACTTGAACTCGCCGGCTCCACTGTAGCGTCCCTGTCCCGCTGTAAGACCCTTGGGACGGACCATGGTCGAGACATCACGTAACCCACGGGGCAAACTGAAGGAAACTTGTCCATGGTCCTTAAAACGGCTAAGTTCACTTTAATGGGAGGGACTTAGTCGGAATGAAGGAGGAAAAGGAAGGAAACAAGCTAAGTAAAGCTTAACTGAGCTAAGGCGTTGAGCTGGGCCATCTGCCGGGAAGCTCAACCTAGCCGGGAGGCTCAACTTAGCTGGGAGGAGTGTATGGTAGTTGGTTGGCTAAGTGACGAGTTGAGTGTATGAATGGGTGTCGGTTGGAAAGACAGGCGGTTAGGACAATTACATCGAAGGGGTGCGACTGTTCAAATTGTGCATGTTCACCCAAACGTGCTTGTTTCCCCAATGCCTATATATAAAGGGCTTGGGGCGCATTTTCGGATCACACTCACTTAGGGGGAAAATCCCAGAAAGCACTAAGGCAGAGAGAACTTGGAAAAAGAAAAATCTCAACTGATATCCGCGAAGACCCATAGGTACTTCAAAGTATTCGTAGAGACTTGGTCGTGTGGAAGAAAAATCGAGGGGGACAAGCACCTTCTTCATTCAGCATGGCTAAGGTGAGTCAGACCGTTGCCTCTTGTTCGAATTTAGGCTGCCGGTGATTCAGTTAAGCCCAAGGATCCGACTAAATCTTTCTTCGTGATCGGCTTGAGAGTCGCGGTGAACTACATGTTCTATTTTGTGTAATCATTGATCGTACTAAGGGAAAAATTCTTGTAGATTGCAGTACTTGGTGGATTCAACGACTATGACTCTAGGGAAATCTGCGGGTTGGCCCTAGACTTAGGAAAAGCGATGAATCCGCTAAGTTTAGACCTTGCCTTAGCGGGAACCTCGGATCCGAACCTTGGATATTGCCATAGCATCAAGATAAGCATACGAGCATATGCATCAAGGCCTAAGCGGGTTACCCGTGTCACTAAGTAAATTGTGGAAAACTTATGTCCCTTTGGGTTTCAGGAAACGATGATGGTGATCATGATAAGGATAACGAGGAATACGCGCGTCGAGACTCGAGACGTGGGAATATGGGTGGTATTGGTTTGGATTTGTTAGGATCGAATACTTGTAATAGCCTAAGTAGCAAATTCATACTTGTATCGAATCCTTCCAATAATTAATAAAGATCTGAATTTATTGCTTAACTCTAAGGTTATCGGTTAAACATAGTGAATCACATAATTAAACCTCGAAAATGAAATGCTTAAGAAAAAGATTCTAAAATTGACTAAGTGGCTCAGAGTCACTTAGTGACTCGAGCGGGAGCGACCGCTGCAGACTTAGTTTCCGGGATGGGACGTTTCAAGTTGGTATCAGAGCATGCTAGCTCATAGGACAATTAGATGCTGGGTAATGGGAAACACGCCTCATCGCCACCAAGTCTCGCATGAGTTAGATTTATGTTTATTTGATGAAAAGTTGTTGTTAGCATGTACTAACTAAGGATTTTGCAGATGGGAAAACCCAAATCAAAGAGTAAGAAAGATAAAGCTCCGGAGACCAAGAACCCAATCGCGCATGTGGTTGGGGCTGACGGATTACCGGTTGAGGATCCAACCGCGTTGGAGTGGATGCAAGCGCTTGGATCGGGAGTCGATACTAGTAGGAATAAGGAGGAAGTGGCGGAGTCCTCGACTTCGGCCCATCTTTCTGCCAAGGATAAGAACAATGAAGTCCCATCTTTGGTCGACATGTGGATGATGGTAAAAGAGTTGATGACTTAGACGAATAAAATGATCAAGGATAAGAGGCCGTGCGTGGAGTCTATGGTGGTGCAATCCCAAATTCCCACAACGATCTTAATTGGACAGACGCCGAAGGCGGTGGCTCCACCTGTTGTCGACATAAGGTCCCTTGGGCCTAAGACGTCCCGAAAGAATGTTGATTATTGCTTGGACCATCTCTTTAGGCTTGGGACTAAGAGCTTCAAGGGAAGTGCAGATCCAATCAAGGCCGACGAGTGGTGAGGAAGACTCGAAAAGAATTTAAGTTTTACTCGTTGCCCGCATAAATACAAGAAAGACATAGCGATCCACTTTTTGGAAGGAGACACACACAACAGGTGGATTGCTACCGAGAGATGCATGGGTGAAAAAGCGGTCTCCTTTGCAGATTTTGTTGTAGAATTCAACAAGAAATACTTCGTGGCAGAAGCATGGAAACGGATTTCTTGGACTTATTCCAGGGAAACAAATCTGTCCGGGAGTATGATGAAGAATTCAATCGCTTAAGGCGATCTGTGGGCAGGGAACTCGATGACAAGTCAGTACAAATCCGTCGTTTCATTCAGGGCTTAAGGGTTGAACTCCGGACCTTGTGCATTATGCATGCCTTTAGTTTGGTGGGAGAACTAGTATAAAGGGCTGTATTGCTTGAGGCAAGTATTGTGGAGGAAGACCAGTTTAAGCACAAAAAGAATCAAGGTCGCAACAAGTCAAATGATAAGAAACAAAAATGGGATGAAATGGCCGATGGGGCTATGACATTGGAAAGACGTGTTAAATGCAAGACTTGTGGGAAGAAACATGCTGGTGAGTGCTGGAAAGCAACATGTGCGTGTGCTTGATGTGGCGGAAAGGGTCACAACTTTTACAATTGCCCGTGAGGTGAACAAAGACAAGGAAAGGCTATGGGTAATGATACTCGCACCTGCTACCACAATGGCAAAGTAGGGCATTTCAAGATAGATTGCCCGAAGCTTCAAGCTCCAAGATATACAATATAAAGGTAATACAAGATATATATATATATATATATATGTATGATATGTTGACGTGAAGAGTAATTAGTAATTAATGAATTACTTGATCTCCAAGATTCTCAACATGGGCTAAGCCCATTTGATCATACGTGTATGTGTGTCGTGACTTGAGAATAAACACACATGAGAGAAAAAAGGAAACGAATCAATTAAAATGTTAATTGCTTCACGAGCACACATGATATCTTTTTAATAAGGCAATTACTTGATTCACAAGTATTTTTGATACGCAAGTAATTGAGTTAATTATCCTTATGTGATAAGGAAATAATAACCTTATATAAAGAGAGAGACGTGAGACGTTTATGAAATCATCACAATTCCTTTGCTCACAAAATAAAACCTAAAGAAAAGTTCTTACTAGAGATTAGATCTCTACGGCACTAGCATTCCGTTC
The DNA here is from genome assembly GCA_963576765.1 of Draba incana. Lineage (NCBI taxonomy): Eukaryota > Viridiplantae > Streptophyta > Magnoliopsida > Brassicales > Brassicaceae > Draba > Draba incana. Next base: position 21,261,742 of record OY755206.1, read on the forward strand.
GATTTAGTTTGTGTCCGTGTGGATACCGATAGAGGCACGGCGTTTGAAGTGCTCTACAACCTTGATAAATCTAAATCTGTCTTTCCGCTGCAATTGATCCAGATATATCCAGAAACTCTATAATCTAGATTTAATTCAATATTACATGCATCCTGGAAATTGAATTCGTAATTAAAAATTTATAAAGCGTTATAAACCGGTACGAATTCCAACAATCAATACCTATGGTGGTTCGCTTGTGCACATCACGAGCTTTCTTCTTTAACGAACACCTAAACACAATTTCAGTTGCCTTCAATGGTGAAGATGACAACTCGAGATAGACTGAAATCGATCGAGACTATGAGTGAAACCAATTGACACAGACAATGAGACAGATCGATATCGAGATCGAGAGTGAGAGGAATCGGGATAGATTGAGAGTGAGAGGGATCGAGAGAGAGACACTACTTCAGACAGAGATTAGGAGAGATCGAGGTAGAGACTGAAAGTCGTATAATCGAAAATCGTATTGAAACCCAGATCAATTGTATATTTTCTGAGAGAAAGTAGAGAAAAAGTGTAGAGAATTCGAGAGAGAAAGTTGAAAGAAACAAGAGAATGATGATTTTTTCTCTGATCTATTTTTTGTTTTTTAAATTTTGTTATAAATTTTTTTTTTTACTAATAACTTGAGCGGTCAATTGAAAATTTTATTCCCGGTTACATTTACCATAGCGAAGTGTTTGTGCTATTACAGAGTAATGAAAACCAAAAAATTAAGCGCCACAATACTTGTTTTTACCCGCCCAACATAACACAGCGTTTCTCAATTCACAAACGCTATCAAAGAAACTGACATCAACCAACCATAGCATATAGAAAAAATGCTATCTTCAAGTGCTATTAATACTCTATTTTTCTGTAGTGATTTTATTGAGATCACGGTAGTCAATGCAGAAGCTCCAGGAGTTATCTGGTTTTTTGACTAGTAGAACAGGTGAAGAGAATGGAGAGCTGCTTGGCCTAATGATCCCGTTACGGAGCATCTTAGAACATTGTCTTTCGATCTCGTATTTCAACAAGTGCGGGTAGCGGTATGGTCATACTGCTACCGAATTGCTCCCTTGTAACAATCGAATTCGGTGATCACAAGCCCTTTGAGGAGGAAGGCCTACTGGCTTAGCAAACACCTCCAAAAACCTTTGCAAAATCTTATTAAGTGAATTAGACTCTAGATTTGAAGCTACGGTCCAAATCTGCGTTTTTGTTGGATTTGGAGCTAAGTCAACCACCGCTGGTGTTGTGAAGACTTCCTCTTCTTCTTTTGAGAACCATTGTTCTAAACTATCATGAACATTGCTAATAGCATGTAATGATGCTTGCCCGCTTACTCTGCCTTCTGCTTCTCCATGCCATATTATGGTTTTGGGTCCTTTTTGAAATTCGATGGTTCTGCTCGGGCCATCCCTTACTACTCAGCCTAATGCATTGAGCCAGCGAATCCCTAAGACAACATCGAATCGAGAGAGCAGAATAGCAAAGCAATCAGCTTTGAATTGATGTCCGTGGACACACATTGATAAACCTTGACAAAGTCCGTCAATCTAACATCTTCCTCCATCTGGAAGCGCCACAAATCTTCCTGGTTTTCTATTCATTAGGATTCCTAATTTTTCCACCAGGCTGCTCTTGATAAAATTATGTGTACTACTAGTATCAAGTAATATCCATCCCGTACCAGTAGAAATCACGGTTCGTACTTGAAACGTTCGTTCGTTTTATTCTCCATTTATTGCATTCAGAAAAATCTCGAGCTCGTCTTCTTGACCTTCACCATCTTGAACAATGCGTATGTGAAAAAGAACTGGATTGCAAGTGTGACCCGGTGTACAAAGGTCGTCGCAATTAAAGCATAGTCCTTTAGCCTTTCGTTCTGCCATCTCTGCCACATTTAATTTTTGCCAAACTGTTGCTGGTTTTTGTTTTTGTCCACAAGGGCGAGCTTGTTTTGTATCTTGTCCTTGATTAAAACCCCCTCCAAAGTATTTTGTTGATGGTGCGGGAAGTTCCCCAAACGTACGAGTACGCTTGTCATTATCGATCTTATATTCGTTATCTCGTGCATATTCCATGGCGACAAAGATTATTTCAGGTCTGAGGTACTCCACTTCCTTTCGCAAATTATCGGTCAAACCCGCACAGAATTGCCATAATTGTTGCTCTCCTGTGAGACGTGTTTGCCTCCCAAGACATTCTTTGAACTGATTACAGTATTTGTCTACTGTTCCGGTATGTCAAAGATTAAACAATTCGCCTACAAGGTTGACAGAATCTGCTTTTCCAAAGCAACTTTTGCATATTCTTTTGCACTCTACCCAATTTAACTTCCTTTTTGCTAATCGTCGGAGGTTGTTGTTCCAATGATAAGCTTGACCTGTTAACACAAATGTCTCTTGTCGAATTTTTGCATCATCATAGAAGATCTGTTGATCTGCAAAATAATTGTCACACTTTTGAAGACATTCAACAACATTTGTTGTACCATCATAAGGCGGAAACTCCATCTTTGCAGTTGGCAGAACACGTCTCTTGGTGCTGAAATCTCCTTCACCGCCAACATCAGAACCACCTATCGTTGCTCTTGTTTCTGGTAAAGAAAAATAAGTAACTACGTTGATGATCGTGACTTGTTTCTCCTATTTGTTGTAAGCGCCAATCACCTCCACCATCTGAATGACGAGTTCCTCTCTCTCTGCCTACGGCTCGTGACGGTCATGGTCCAGCAGAGAAAGGAGTTTGTGACGTATCTCTAGTCTTCCCTCCACTTCTATGTAGTATGTCATCACCAGCTAGCGTCTGACCTGTTGCCAAGACTTGAGATAGACCCCCTTGGATTTTCTTAGTTTGACGCAGAACTTCGTCATCCGAGAGATCAACAACTGTGAATTTGATTGAGGGTCTTGGTGGTGAGTCTTTCTCCACATGTGGCTTTGGCTTGTCTTGTTGTCCTTTAGATGCAGATAATGCATCAAGAGCAATTTTTTGATTCTGAGATTGTTTTTTGAGAGCTTTGAATTCTTCTTTGGTCTCGGCCGTGAGTTTCTCCAAACGGTAGACGATGAGCGCCAGCTGCGCTGCGATGGAGGCATTGTCCGTCATCGGATCGAGTGTCTCTGATACCAAATTGATACGAGCTTGTTCCTTAGAGCGAGCTCGTCTTGTTGGACCTTGGTAAGCTATGATGAATACAAGAGAATAAAAAGTAAAAACTTCCTTTAACCCTAAGCTCTTTTCAAGATTAAGGTTAATGTTTGGAAGATGATCTATTCATAAACATGTGAGATCCTTATATAGGCATAGGTACAATTGATCCTATGTCTCAACTAGAAACGAAAAGCCATAGAAAAGGAAAAACACCAAAACTCAATTCTAACGTATAAAAGGAAAAGATCTAAAACTTAATGTGTATGCCTTTGGTATGTAATGCCAAAGCGTGTATCATGTTAGTACATAAAGAACAATTTTTTATTCATTATCTTACCTCAGACTAGGAGGAACCATAAGACCACTAACTAATTCGTTGGCCCCGGCCCAGATGAAGACATAGACTACAACCCAAACACATAAACAAAAGATTCAATGAAACAATAGGGAGATAAGACGCGTTTACCCAATTCGAAAGAAGAAGAAAAACCTGGTAGAAAGACAAGATTTTCTTCTTGTATTCTCTATGCCTTTGAATCTATTTACAATAAGAACTGAAATACAAACTGAAGCTCAATCTTAAAAATGGAAGCTCAAATTCACCAAGAAGGAAAGTTTTACCCCGATTCAGTCATTGTTAGGGTAGTATCGGAGAAGAAGGTCTCTCACGAAATGAGCCTGCCGATTGTATAGAAACTGAGAGGTGGTCGGATAAGTAATGCTCAAGGGAATTGAATCAAACTGGATAAAAATCCTCATGTTCTTCATTAGGGATTCTATCAAGTTTCAATCAAGAAGCGTATATCTCCTCGTACGAACTGCTTCCGACCTTCTGACGAAGCCAAAAGATGCTTCTGGCATAAAGTTGCCATGAAACCCTAACTTGGAAGAGAGAAAAAGAGCCAGGTTTCAAGATGCAGAAAGGAAGAGAGAGGGTTTCGTCATGGAAAGCAACGGAAGATTTTTCAAGGTCAAAGGTGCAGATCGAAGTGGAGAGGAGAAGAGAAAAGAAGAGGGAGCCAAAGACATAAGGAGACTGACGAGAGGAGGATTTTTTTTTACATTGATATGTGAAAAGAAAAAGTTATTATGTACTATTATATTTTAGGTAAACACTTAGCCGCAAAAACCAAATGAATTTGGGGGATGAGATATTAATTAGGTTTTCCTCGTACAACATCACAAATCCATCACTAAAGAGACACATACTTAGTTTTAGGGGGAAGTTTTGCCGCCTAAAGCCCAAATATATTGGTCAAAACCCAAAAAATTTTGAAACCCAAAAATTAAAAATCATCACTAAAGTGTCACAAATATATGGGTGTCACTAAATGGTAACAAATTAGTCACGCTTTTGTTTCACTTTTAGATATCACAAATAGAAACCCCAAACCCTAAACATTTTTGACCAAAAAATGAGATGCATTGGTGACCCTAATCGATTTTAATCTATTTTCCAACTGGTGGTTATAGTTGATAAAGATTTCTATCACTTAGCAACAAAAAAATTTCTAAAACTATGATTTAGTAAATTCTTTATGAAATGAAAAGTAATTTGGGAAGTAGTTTGTAAATGAGTTGGTTGGTGAATTTTAAAATCTTCATATTCATTTATTCTTGAAGTAAATGTAACAAACATAGTCTTACTTAGTATATAAGTATGGAAAACAAGTCCTTGTAACATTGTTGATAATTATGGTATGTTTAAAGTAACAAATTCACGTAGAGTCACAACTCAGTGGCAAAAGAGTGACAAATTTATGACAGATTAGCGACACCTTTAAGGCCGCACAGACCAAACCCTGAACCATATACAATCGTGTGACAAATTGGTCACATATTTGTGTCAAATGTGTGACGCGTTTTTTTGTCACAAACCAAACCCCAAACCCTATAAGTGTGTAGACAAAAAAGTGACTCTTTTGTGACAAAGTTGCGACTCATGAGTGAAAATTGTGAAAAAATAATTTCTTCAATTGACAAGCGTTGGACCGGGGTTCTCTAGGCCATGCATATGCGGGCAAATCCGTTGTGTTAAGGTAGTTATTCAGTAATACCTACAGAAGTTAATATATATAGTAATTTACATATTGCTAACCTTAAAATTCTAAAAATGAAGTTATTGCAATTACCTCAATTCGAACCCCCGACCATGTTTGAAATTGATAAGTCTGTTTTCTGTTGCGCCAAGGTAATTATTTAGATGTGATTGTTTTAGATAACACTACAAAAAGTGTGCATTGCTAGTACATTACAATAACACGGTTTTTGTAAATGCTATGAATGATGGTACTTGACACGATCAGTGTCACTTTTTTGTCAGCCCAAAGAGTCACTTTGTTGGTTGATTGGATCATTACACAAAGGTTCCTTTGATTGATACATCGGATTGAAGATGAATGGATTGAAATAGAGATGGATGCAGCGGATGAAGAGTTGAATTATGGGTTTATGAATGGATGCAGCGGTATATGGTTGATAGAGAGACGATGAACATAACCAATTGATTGAGAGATACTTCCAAGAGTTATGGCTCGACTCCTGAACTATCAATCTTGAACTCAGTTTGGATAAACGCACCAAAACAAGAACAAGTCATATGGATATTACACATCATACAGATCAAACAAGTTGAAAAAGGTTTAAGAATAAAATGTTTGATAAGATTCAGAAATGAGAATAAAAGAGAATATAAAGAGAAGAGAAGAAGGGGAAGAGATAAGTCTTAGAACAAGCTCCAAAGACTGCCTAAAAAATGAAAACATAATTAAAGACATAATTTGAAAAGATAAAACTAAAACTAAAACAACCTTCAAACTTCTGATTTTCGTCACTTTATTTAGGCTGGAAATTAGGCACTTGATTTAGGCTTTTTTTGGACTTCAAATAGGCATAAAATGGGATGGACTTGATGGTTAACACCTTGGAATGTTTTCTGAAGATTCTGGCCCGGTTTTGATCATCAAATGGGTGATTTGGATGTGAATCATTTGCCTCATTAAAAACTTTCTTTGGAAAACACATTTGGATAAAACCAAAGATAAGGGGAAAATAGTACAAATGAGACACATACCCATTATCATGTATCAAAACCAATGTGGTTAAGATAACTTCTTTTCCATCAATTCCCTTAGCCACAAGAGACTCCTTAGCTCGATTTTCCTCAGTTACTAGCTGCTCCTCGGGTTCAAGTTCTTCTTCACATTTCAAATCTTTTGCGCTTGGCATTATCATATCATCCTCTCTCACTTGAAAAGGATTTGACCTCAAATCCGACTCTCCTGAAACTGAAACAGAAAAATGAGAAACACAAAAACATTTATAGATATTGTACTTACCTTGGGGATCAAGTTTGTAGGCATTGTTGTTGATATGGTTGTCATAAGGACACAAATAAAGTTCAACCTGATGGTTGCGATCTTTGAGAGCTTTGGGCAGAACTCCCAACTCCATAATCATTTCCAAAAGAACAAATCTTCGGAAAGTGTTAAGCTCAATAGTCAAAACAACTCCAATTCCAGTTCTCTCAACGAAATTAGACAAGAGAACTTTTAAATTTGGTGGCTCCTCTTTTATACCTGCAAAATAGTTTACACCTATGGCAAAGAGTAAGTGTGTTATCACAATCATAGAGTCTCTATAAACAAGTAAACAAGTCTCAGTTTGGACCAAAGAATTAGCCCTAACATGTTCCACTTTTTCAAGCATTTTAAGACAAGAGTTTTCTATAGAACATTCTGCGAATAATCCTAAGCGTTTCTCAATGATTTGTGGACAGATTAAATTCATGTTCTTAGCCCTTAAATCATGGAAAATAAAACAAGAAAAAGAGACACTTACCTGAATAAGATCCTTGGTATTTTCGTTGCTTATCACAATAAAAAGGAGTGGCGTTAGATTAAGAGGCTCTTCTTGGATCATGACATTATTGATGACTAAGACGTCCTTTATAAAAGTGTCTAAAAACGCTCCTGGTCGCCAATTAAGTTTGAAGTGAACCAAATGGAAAAAAACTCCATTTTAAGCTGCTCGAACAACATGTGAGGTGAGGTGAATTGTGGTACAAGTCTTGAATGTTCTTGATGGTCTCCTGGTCTCCAAATGTAGCTTTGATGATCAAACATCGGCTTATATGATTTATTCTCTAAAGTAACATCCTGAAAAAGTTTAGTAAATTCACTCGGTAGCACCGATGTAAAGTTAGAAACACAAGACATCTTATCATTAGAAACAAATAATTTAGATGACTTAAAATGTTCAGTCTCTTTAACCTTACCAGTCCTAGCAAAGAAATTAAAGTTCATACCTTCTTGCTTACCCTTTAAAAGAATTTTGTCTAAATATTCCTCATGAGGTGACAAGGGAACCAAGGTAGTGTTTAACCCCAAAGCTGTACAATCTGCACCAAGAGAAAGCAAGTTTGTTCTCATTCATTTTTGGGAGTTTAGATAATTACCCCGGGTTTTAATTGATGGTTTAGCATCAGGTGGTTTCTCCTTGATTTAAACAGAACACATGAGTTATTCTCCTTGGACCAGTTCTGCATTGCCTCTAGTAAAACCTTCAATTCTAATCATGGTTTGAAGTTGATGCAAGTCTGGTGGCTTTTCTTTGATCGCCAATATGTTTAGTTCACCTTCAGCTCCACTCAACTCATTCTGATTTTGACGTTGAACCTCAAATGTGCTTCTCATATGCTTCTCCATGGCTCCTGTTCCTTTCTCAACGCTCACGGGACAAAACAAGTGCATTATTCTTGAAGTAGAGAGTTTAAAAGCATAGTATTTGAAACTGTAACCTGTTATGAACTTTTGCCAATACTGAATCTGGTTATTAGCTTCACTCATTCTGGTTACAAGCAAAAGGCTTTGCATAGACTTATCTAGGATAATTGTTCCTCTTGAAGCAAGATAAGGTGGTGCACGTGGTGTAAGTGTAGATGGCTCCATGTCCATAATCAATGGGAAACACCCTTGTGCATCTGTTGGTGACTTTTCTTCAAGAACCTATGAAAAAGATTCAACACTACTCGGTTGCACCGGTTTGAAAATGATTAGTTTTTCACAAGCTTGATTACTTTCAAGCGCAAAGTCAGATTTTTCCGAAGGAAAATCACACTTATCTTTCACAGATTTAGAAGGAATAGCGCACTTAGCTTTTGTGGATTTGCTATAAGAATTAAGAAGCTCAAGTTGCTCTTTCTCTAGTTGTTCTTTCGTTGTGCTGCTGCTTGGAACGTTGTCTTTCTTCTTTTGATGGATTGGTGAAGGCTGGTTTGGTTCTTTTGACACTGAATTTTTGGGTGCATACTTGTTCCTCAAAAGTTCCTTAAGCTTTCTCCACGAGGGGATAATAGGCTCCTTGTAGTACCAGCAATCATCAACTTCTTTACACTACCATTTATAAGCATCTCCTTTGAGCTGGCTAATTGCACAAGATACCATTTTGTCCTTGCTGATGCATTTGTAGTAAAACCAATCCTCCATGTTTCTTTCCCACTCTAAATAGATTCTTTTTCCTGAAAAAGCATAGAGTTCAAGTTTATTAGCAAGTTGAATATCAGAATGCAAATAAACCTTAGATTTAGGAGAGTGAAAGGTTTTATGAAGGCTGCTTCGTGTTGATCTAGGTATGTGATCAGGAGGCTTTGGATTAGGCTCTGGTTTCCTCCTTGGTTGTGCTTTCTTCTCCTGTGTCTGAACTGATTTAGAAGCAGCACTTTGATTTTAGTCTATACAGATTGTTTTCAAGTAAATTTAGGTTTGCCTTTTTTCACTTGTTGGTTCCCTTTATAGACTTGTTTGGACACAATTTGACATGATCCTGGAGAGGATGTCAGCCCAAGGAGTCAGTTCGATGGTTGATTGGATCAGATCACAAGGGATCCTTTGATTGATGCAGCGGATGAATGAATTTGGATTGAAATAGAGATGGATGCAGTGGAATGGTTGATAGAGAAATGATTTTGTGAATGATGAACATAACCAATGGATTGAGAGATACTTCCAAGAGTTATGGCTCGACTCTTGAACTGAGTTTGGATAAACGCACCAAAACAAGAACAAGTTGTATGGATATTACACACCATAGAAATCAAACAAGTTGAAAAAGTTTTAAGAATAAAATGTTTGATAAGATTCAGAAATGAGAATACAAGAGAATATAAAGAGAAGAGAAGAAGAGGAAGGGACAAGTCTTGGAACAAGCTCCAAAGTTTGCCTAGAAAATGAAAACATAATTAAAGACATAATTTGAAAAGATAAAACTAAAACAACCTTCAAACTTCTGATTTTTGTCACTTTATTTAGGCTGGAAATTAGGCACTTGATTTAGGCTTCTTTTGGAATTCAAATAGACATAAAATGGGTTGGACTTGATGGTTAACATCTTGGAATGTTTTCTGAAGATTCTGGCCCGGTTTTGATCATCAAATGGGTGATTTGGATGTGAATCATTTGCCTCATTAAAAACCTTTCTTTGGAAAAGCCATTGGGATAAAACCAAAGATAAGGGAAAAAGAGTACAAATGAGACACATATCCATTTGTTGATCATGTATCAAAACCAATGTGGTTAAGATAACTTCTTTTGGTTGTGAATCTTCATCTGGTTGTGAATCTGTTGAATACACAACTGTATTTGCAGGCCAGACTATGAAAGACTTCAAGGAGTCTTCAAGGAGACTTTATTTGCAGGCCAGGTTCGATTACAACATCTACCAACACTTTAACTGTATTTGGTCCAAGAGGAAGTCCATTTACCAAAGATTTAGGCTCCTTTGATTCCCAACGGCCTTCAGCAACAATAACCTCATCATTTACACTCCAATCCATTAGTTTACACTTCTTACTAGAAGTTGTGATTGGACTCTGTCAAGCAAATGCAGAAGAAAGCCACAATTAAGTTAGCCTAAATAAATCATATAAATCATTCCACGTATTTGACTTGTAAAACCTATATATAAATCATCAAATGCATACCTTAGGTGATGCATCTTGTGAGTCAAAACTGACATCAGAGACGATACAATTAACAGCAGGCCATGCTATTACTTCTCCTACAGCTTCCTCAATAGTAAACATGTTAGGCGCAGGTCTCTAGAGGAATGCATCTGATTTTTTTTGCAGTCTATACCATTACTTTCACAGAATTGGGTCCTAGAAAAATGTCATTGACAAATTCTTCAGGATCTGAAGATAAAAGTCGTCCTTCTGCGTCACTATCATCAGTACCAGACCAATAAAAAAACACACACTTAGATTGTGCCTTTTTGTTCACACTCTACAAATATTGTAAGTAAACGTTAGAGGTCATATATAAAGAATAAGCATACTATTAAGAACTCATTACTTACCCTTGGAGCCGAGTTTTCAGCAACTTCAAGTTCTCCTTTCTATGGCATAAAACAAAAATGCAACTTCTCATAATGAGTTAATAGCAAATTATTTACATCATTAACAAGTATTACAATTTTACTAACCTGCATACCAGCAACCACAACTTCTAAGTCATGTATTTTTCGCTCCATGAAGATTTGGTTTTCTTGCATTTGAGTCATACACTTGCTTTTCACTTGAAAAATGGCTAGTTTGGTCATACTCATCCCTCTTCCCATCACCCTCAGCCGTCCAGGATTATCAGGTCCCAAGATTTGAGAAAGACCATCTTTTTTTGGATTTGTCGTCGTCGAAGAAGGACCACCATTGTTCATAACCCCAACTACCTTTTTATGGAAAACAATAAACTTTTTAGAGTCAAGTTCAAATAATACAAAGATAACTAATGAACTTAACATTATCAACTCACAATCTTTTCAGCAGCATTCGTATTCACTGGCGTACCATCTTTTTTGGTACGCGACTTGATCCAAACCTTCAGCCTTGTCACATTTGATGGTTCAGAGGATTCTTTTTTCTGCGAGAAACAAAAATCTTTTTTCTGTGAGAAATAAAAATCCATTTATAAGCTGATTATAGCATACACAATCTAAAAACTTACCATATCCTCTACTAGTCTAACCATGCCTTTACGGCTACAAGTGTGAAGAATCTGATTTCGCCTTCGTTTTCTATATTCTTTACTAACAGCCTACAAACAAATGTTATTAATCTATAGTGGTAGAAAAAAATATTAAAACTAGCTTTTTACCTTAAATGCGTCGCTAGTTTTGAGTTTGACGAATTTACGCCACTCAGTTGGAGAAACATTATTCGGTCGCAGTTTCATTGTCCCTTGGTTTGTTGTTGCCTTGTTTATATCACTGACTAGCCGTGATTTGAAAAACCTCCATAGACATCCCATCTGCTTAAAGTACACCAATCTTGTGATAATCTTCGTCAAGTTCAAATCTTGACTACATATATGTTAAAATATGGAGTTACTTAAGTCTATATGGAATACAAATATACAGAAGTATGATATTATGTGGTCAGAATATTACCTGGATTGATTTCCACAACACTGTTCTAGTTTCTTCATGAACTTTCCTCCAATCAGTAATGGTTACAGGAACATGTTCTCGTACCAATGGTCCTACATATAAGGACAACTTCACTGAACCACGTCCACAAGGTTCTCCTAAATCGGTGAACTCAAATTTCTCTCATCTATTAGGATCTTTTGCAATGTTCTTCATTTTTGTTGGTCCTCGCTGTCTCTTCCGCTTCGGTTCAGGTATTTCAGTTTCCAACTCTCCTTGAACATCTTTTGTTACTTGTTCAGTCATCTCAGAAGGTACTAACTGTTGTTCTGCACCAACTACAACTGTGGGGGCTGACTCATTCACTCTTTCTTCTTCTAGTGCCTCAGTCATTCTTTCTTCATCTGCTGATTCATGCCCAACATACTCTACCTGATCATCTGCCTGAGCCTTCTTCTTGGTTTTGACTTTGCGACGACCCATGTTAGTTAACTGAAACATGAGATAAAAGTTAGTCAAAAGGCTGACAATGAATCAAATATATAAGGAAACAAATAAGATAATTCATAAAATATATCAAAGACGAAAACAAGGATAAGTAACTACAATTAAATTAACAAAGATCCATTACACAATACAATTAACAAGTGTGAAACGATCTTCTACTTTCACACCATTACCTCTAACAGCCCATTGACACCGAAATATAGGAACATATTATAATCCAAGAGTATAATGTCTACCACTATGCCATAGTATGACACTAAATCAACCACTTGTGATATATCTTTTGCATTAGCTCTACACATAGTAGTTGCCTCATAGAAGACTCCACTATTTTGACTTTTCCTACAAACTGAAGTTGTGTGAAACCTCTGCTCATTGATGATATAACCCGTATATGACCTGGCTTTACTACGTGGACCATATGCTAACCACTTTAGTGTATCTCCACTCATATATATACATTAGGGTCAGTAGATGCCCCTGATTTGCTCAAACTAGCAGACAACATTGATTTTCAACCTAAACGAATTTTCAGATCTCGTTGATTTTCCCTCAAAGGTTCAGATGATAAAATTTGGAGGATGTTTGCAGATGAGACGAAATATTCAAACAACTTTGCCAGAAAATTCAAAGATCAACGGCGGCGAAGGAAGAACGCGGCGGCAACGAAGTGATGCGATGGGAGAATCTTGAAATAACTTAAAGCAAAATTGAGAGGAAAAAAGAATAAAAAGGCTACATCTTTTCGGAGAAAATGAGATTATGAGCGAAACCTAAGAGGTTCCTAACTTATAAAGGGGATTTTATGGGCTGAATTTAGATATGGGCCGAAGATTTCAGCTTTAAGAGATTAAAAGATTTTTCCGCCAAGTGTAAAGTATATGTCGAGCTGCGAAACAAGATACGATTAATGGCGAAACTATTCAGCTCATTCGGCTCGCCAAAGTGAAAAAGGAGATGATAATCTTGTGAAGATCACTTCGCTCGCAGTTTGATCCCACAGCTCGCGTACTTGCCCATAATCTTTGATAATTGTCTTCAGGTAGCTCGCATCGGGTAGATGTTAACCAGCTTGTTAAAGCACTTACCACAGTCAGCTCGGCAACTTCTCAAAGTAATATTCGATTGCGAAAAAGATCGCCGTATCATGACGATCAATTCGCTAAAGACGTGTTTCAGACTAGTTCGCGGCTTCACCTTTCTTGATCAGCTCGCGACTTCGCGTTTTCAAAGCAGCTCGCGACTTCGCGTTTTCAAAGCAGCTCGCGGCTTCACCTTTCTTGATCAGCTCGCGACCTCGCGTTTTCAAAGTAGCTAGCGGCTATGCTTTTTCAGGTCGGCTTGGGACTTTGCGTTTTTTGAACGAGTTTGCTGATTTGAGGCACATGGTCAGCTCCCCTAATATGGCAAGGTTTTATCATTTGGACTCGACGCTACTATTATGAAGGTCATTGGGATAGTCGGATTATCGTTTAGAATATCTACGGTCTAAACCAAAATCGATTCTTCAGCTGGACACCTTTATTTCAACACTTTTATCAATAATATTGTTGAACTGGGGGGGCTAACTGTAGGGGTTATATCTCCCTTAGAACGGCCAAGTATGTATTGAACCAATTATCCCAAGATGCACTTAAACCAAAGATTGAATCAGAGGCCTTATTCGAGTCAGCCCAATGATCAAAACCAGATGATTAAGGTCCATTTAAGGCCCAGCCGACCTAGTGGCTATGACTTAAATGAAAAACCTAGAAAGTTTAGGAATATTCCCCAACGGACCTAGAAAGACTATAAATATGCTTGTACATCTTCATAATAAGGGGATCACGAAAAATCATACAAAAACTCTTTGACAGCTTTCCAGCTATCAACACAAACCCTAATTCGAATCTTTTGCTTTGTCTTTGTGTTTCTAACCCTAGAAGCTTTCTTCCCTTCCAAGAACCTTACAAATTCAATTGTGAGAATCCAGCTACCACACTCCCACCATGATCTGTACCACCATTTCTTTCTCGTTGCTATCATATTTCATCATAAGATGATATAAAACCTTTTATGGCTCTCTATGAGTTATCCAACTCTCTTCCATGTCGTATCCCCATTCAATATTTCGATGTTATCCTTCAAGTCAGATGAGTTATATTTCCATTATAATTGTTAAATCTGCAGACTTCCTTGTCCAGCAACATGTTGACGCATGTTGATGATGCCCAAAGCTTTGGCCTTAAACTCTTTGTCGGAAACAGAATAATCCTTAAAATATTTGGTCTTGAACCACCACTCTTTTACATTCCTTGTCCTTGAACAAGACTCCCGTGACTCTTGAGTCCTAACCACATATCTTGTTAAGAAACTTCATTTATATCAACACCGACGTAATCCTCCCTGAACACCACACCGGGGTCCTTGTTCTATTTTGGTTTTACGTGTTCGTGCATCTTTTAGTAAATAATTTCTCTATTCCAAGAAGAATATCAAGAGAAAAATCCATCTTAACCTTGGGCAGAGCAACAAGTATACAAGGTGTCCTTTACCGTCCTTACTAACTCAAAGTGGTAAACCTCTCAAACCTTCTTGAGCAGCACCTTTTTCCACCGGACATCCATTGAAATAACCACATTGCAGCTGATCATGAACGTAGATCCAACTTTCCATACTACTCCCAAACCCTTAAGTCTATTGACTTTTCATACATATCCTTGGTTCATACAAGCATCTTTACCATTCAAACATCACTCTAACTTTTAACCATACCTTTCACATTTCAATCGGGTTACTTCGTAACCAAAAGCTCAACCTCATATTGGTTCCTTACCTTAAACATTTTAGTCCACTTAACCATTACTTTCACCTTCACACTCTAACTCATCCACATTACTAGAAAATTTAAGTAAACCATAGTTAATAAAATAATAATTAAAACTAGACGCACGAGCTCTGCTTCACCATACATAACTCAAACTTGCAGAACTCCAAACGAACTCAAGCACTTCTAGTACTCTCGACACATCATCTATTTCTACTTCCCATGATCACCTGATTCCGCTTCATCTTCATTCCTAAAAGACTTCTATGTAACTCCACTTCTGACAACTTAATTGAAGCATCGTGTACCTCTCCAATATTCCATTTGTAACGCCCGAAGACCAAAGTGTGATTTTGGCTAGTGTCGATCGACACTGCTTGTGTCTGTCGATCGACACGTAGTCTTTGTTTCATCGAGAATTTGGGCAGTGAGGGCCGTGTCGATCGATAGGTGGGAGTGTCGATCGACAGGAGGCAATAAACTCTATCTAGAATTTGGGCAGGGAGGTTCCTGTCGATCGATAGGCTGTGAGTGTCGTTCGACAGGCGGCTTTAAAGAGCAAAAATTAGGGCTTCCTATAAAAGCTGGGTGTTCTGGTCTTTTTAGGTTTGGCCGTTTTTGGAGAGGTTTTGAAGAGTTGAGAGAGATTTTTGGTGTTCTTGAGAGTTTGAGAGTTTGATCAAGGATTTCTTGTGGATCTCCCTTGTAATCTCAATTCTAGCCTCTTGTGTGTTCTTGAAGAGAAGTTAGGAGCGTTGATTTCCGAATTCTGGGGCGAATCAGAGATTGAAGATCGTGTTCTTCTTGTTCTTCGTGTTCTTTGCATGTTATCCTCTTTTTCCCCTCAGATCTAAGGTGAGTTCGCGACCATAGGTCCTTGGATTGAGGAATAGATGTTGTACGATTGTTTGCTGTGTGTCTTGGTGGATTTTTGTGAATGGAAATTGCAGGTGGTCGATTGGAACGGAGAGATTCGGCCATGAGAAGATAGGCCAATCTCCATTGAATTGCAGGTCCCTGTCGATCGACAGGATTGAGCCCTGTCGATCGACATGAGACCTGTTGGTCTTGTCTGTGTTGTTTGCTTGTTTCGTGCATTGTTTGATAATCCTGGTATTTCATGTATTTCTTTATTCAAGTAATTGGCCTGTAGATGGGACGACCGTCTCACTAAGTATTTGTTAAATACGTACGCAACTCGTTTTTCCTAATTGTGTTGCAGGTAAAGGAAAAGGGAAAGTTTGACCGCGGGATCACGGCCTGAGGATGAGGATGATTAGGGTTGCGGTTATTTTCTGTTTGTTTATTCTAGTAAACCCGGTTAGGTTGTTAGTTTTCTGTACGGTTATTTGAATGTGGATTATGGTTGTTGGTCCTTGATGTTTAATTATAAGTTTCCCTGTAAATTAAAAAAAAAAAAAATCGGGTGTTACATTTTTGGTATCAGAGCCCTTACGGTTTTAGGACTGTTAGGATTTGATGAATTGAGACTATGTGTTTAAATTGATTATTTGTGCTTAGTCAATTTCTAGTCTTAGAATCATCCTCTCCGGCCTTCAATGAGATTCCGCGGTGAGTTTTTGTGTGGTGTTTGATTGTGATTCTGGAGTGCTTATCTATTGATCTGTGTTGCAGTGAGATGGATACCAGGAGTAGAGGTCGTGGCCGAGCTGGTGCCCGTGGGGGCAGAGCTGGTGCCCGTGGTGGCCGTGGTGGCCGTGGTCGTGGCCTAGCTGCTGAGTCAGCCGAGAGCGCGGCGCAGAGTGTAATCCCGAGTGTGGCGACCGCGTTAGAGTCCCAGTCGCATAGTGCCAGCATGTTGGCAGGTGCCGGTAGAGGCAGGGGAGTTCCAGTGGGCCCCAGTGGGGGTGCTGTTGCGGCTCCGGGTCGTGATGACCAAGTTGTGGGATTGCTGACGCAATTGTTGGCACGTTTCCCGCCAGTGGCTCCTGAGCAGGCTCCGGGTTTTCCTCCAGTGGCTGGTTTGCAGCAGAGGGCTACAGTGGCTGAGCAGTCGAGGGCTACAGTGGGAGCGCCTGTACCGTCTTATCTCGAGATGATGAGCCAGATGCAGAGGATAGCTACACCGTTCTTCGAGGGCAGAGTTGGTCCTGAGGCGGCTGATGAGTGGCGTCTGAGGTTAGAGCGTAACTTCAGGTCGATCAGGTGTCCTGCCGAGTATCAGGTCGAGTTGGTCGTTCACTATCTGAGTGGTGATGCCCATTGCTGGTGGCGCGCTATTGAGTCTAGGCGTGCAGAGTGGAATTGGGGTGAATTCTTGGATGAGTTCAACGCCAAGTATTTCCCTCAGGAGGCTCGAGACCGTCTTCAGATGAGGTTTATGTCCTTGACGCAGAGAGAGCTGTCAGTGCGTGAGTATGACGCCGAGTTCAGCAGGTTGGTTGTTTATACGGGGCATGGCCTCGAGGACGAGCGGGCTTTGGTTCAGAGATTTTTGCAGGGACTTCGATTGAGTATCAGGACCCAGTGTAGGGGTGGCAGATTCGTATCGAGGGCGGATCTTATGGAGCTTGCAGCTTCGATTGAAGAGGATCAGCGTGAGAAGTCTGGTCCAGTTGTCGTTCAGCCTGCTGTGGCTCCTGCTGTTCTGCCGAGGAATCAGCAGCCGCAACAGCATCAGCATCGCAGAGGTTCTGGTTCTGGCAATGGCGGCAAGCCTGCGCAGGGTCAGAAGAGGAGGTGGGATGATCCTTCTCGGGCGAGTTCTGGTAGCCATGGTTCACATGGTTGTTACGGATGCGGCAGTGCAGAGCATCGGGTGGTGAACTGTCCTAAGGGCTGCCGTGGTAGGGCTAAGGTTTGCTTTGAGTGTGGCGAGCCAGGGCATTTCAGGCCGATGTGTCCTCGGTTGCAGCATCCAGTGGTGGCAGCGATTCAGCCGTTGAGTCAGATTGCGGCAGTGCAGCAACCGGTTGGTCAGATTGGTCCAACACCGCATGTGTATCCTTCGGAGGAGTTGGATCAGGCTAGTGGCGCCGGGCAGATCACAGGTAAATTTTAGACTTAACTTCGTAAATTCCTAGTGGTAGAATTTGTCGTTGTTTTGTGGTGCTCTTTTATTTTGCTTGTGGTCGTGTTGTCAGGGTTCTCAACGCATAAATTGTGTAGGGACCTTGTTAGTGGGCGGATTTGAGTCCCACGTGATGTTTGATTTGGGAGCATCGCACTGTTATATTACTCCGAAGTGTGTTGAGAGCAGCGGCATTCAGAGCAGCGCTGGAGAGCGAGCAGGCGTGGTCAAGGTGGCTGGAGGCGGGTTCCTAGCTACTTCGGGCCGTGCTAGAGCAGTAGATGTTCGGATTGCGGTGCATTCGTTGCCAGCGGACTTGGTGATTAGTCCGGTTGCGCTTTATGATGTGATCCTTGGGATGGACTGGTTATCGTATTACCAGGTTCATCTGGATTGTTTCAGAGGCAGAGTTCACTTCGAGCGTGTTGGTGGGAGTTTGGTGTTTCAGGGGTTGAGACCGACTTCCAGCAGTTTGGTAATCTCGGCTATTCAGGCTGAGCAGATGATAGAGCGAGGTTGCGAGGCGTTCTTGGCGAAGATTGTAATGTCAGACTCTAGCGGTGGGGTTGCTTTTGAGGATATTCGAGTTGTTCGGGAGTTTGAGGATGTTTTTCGGTCATTGAAGGGATTACCACCATCTCGGTCTGATCCTTTCACGATCAAGTTAAAGCCAGGGACAACTCCGATATCAAAGGCTCCTTATAGGATGGCCCCCGCCGAGTTAGTAGAGCTGAAGAAGCAGTTGGAGGACCTTCTGGAGAAGGGTTTAATTCGTCCGAGTGTTTCACCGTGGGGAGCACCAGTGTTGTTTGTGAAGAAGAAGGATGGAAGTCTCCGGTTGTGCATCAATTATCGGGGACTTAACCGAGTCACTGTGAAGAACAAGTACCCTCTCTCGAGAATTGATGAGTTACTGCATCAGCTGAGGGGTGCTACCTGGTTCTCGAAGATTGACTTGGCTTCGGGATATTATCAGATTCCTATTGATGAATCAAATGTTCGCAAGACAGCGTTCAGGACGCGTTATGGGCTTTTGGGCGGTCATGCCTTTTGGGTTGACGAATGCGCCTGCGGTATTCATGAGATTGATGAACGACGTGTTCAAGGAGTATTTGGACGTGTTCGTTATCATTTTCATCGATGATATTCTGGTATATTCGAGGAGTCCCGAGGAGCATGAGACTCATTTGCGGTTGGTTCTTGAGAGGCTTCGGGAGCAGAGGTTGTATGCTAAGTTGGGCAAGTGCAGTTTCTGGCAGCGAGATATGGGTTTTCTTGGCCATATTGTGTCTGCAGAGGGAGTTTCGGTGGATCCGGCCAAGGTGGAGGCTATTCGAGATTGGCCTAGACCGAGCAGTGCTACCGAGATTAGGAGTTTCTTGGGTCTGGCAGGTTATTATCGGAGGTTCGTCAAGGGTTTTGCGAGTATGGCGCAACTAATGACGAAGCTGACCGGTAAGGATGTTCCGTTTGTCTGGTCGCCAGAGTGCGAGGAGAGTTTTGCGAGACTCAAGGAGATGTTGACTAGTACGCCGGTGTTGGCACTACCCGAGCCGGGGAAGCCGTACACCGTGTATACAGACGCTTCAGGTGTTGGCCTGGGTTGCGTGTTGATGCAGGAGGGTCGAGTTATCGCTTATGCTTCGAGGCAGTTGCAGGGTAGTGAGCGTAATCGGCCTACGTATGATCTAGAGTTCGGAGCAGTAGTGTTCGCTCTGAAGATCTGGAGGTCATATCTTTATGGAGGGAGAGTGCAGATTTTTACGGATCACAAGAATATGCAGCTTATCTTTACTCAGCCGTTGCTGAATATGAGACAGAGACGTTGGGTTGAGTTGCTGGCGGATTACGATCTGGAGATCATTTATCATCCTGGCAAGGCTAATCAGGTAGCTGATGCCTTGAGTCGGCGGAGGTTCGATTCAGCCCGTGAGTAGGAGATCGAGGATTTGGTGGGCGAGATCTGCACATTGCGTCTTTGTGCGATTTCGGAGGAGCCTTTGGGCTTAGAGGCAGTTGATCAGGCAGATCTCCTTAGTAGGATCAGAGTGGCTCAACAGAGTGATCAGAGTTTGATCGGGTTATCGAGAGCCGTGGATTCTGAGTTTGTGGTCTCTTCGAATGGGACGATTTTGATTCGTGGTCGAGTATGTGTTCCTCGAGATGAGGCACTACGGCACGAAATTCTGAGCAAGGCTCATGCGAGCATGTTCTCGATTCATCCGGGTGCGACAAAGATGTACCGGGATCTCAAACGGTATTATCACTGGGTCGGAATGAAGAGAGATGTGGCTGCTTTTGTTTCCAAGTGTAACACGTGTTTGTTGGTCAAGGCCGAGCACAAGGTTCCTGCAGAGTTTGCCCATTCCTGAGTGGAAGTGGGATATGATTATGATGGATTTCGTAGTGGGATTACCTGTTTCGCGGATGTATGATGCTATCTGGGTGATTGTGGATCGGTTGACTAAGTCTGCGCACTTCTTGGCCATTAAGAAGACCGATGGAGTGGCTAAGTTGGCTAAGAAGTTTGTGCAAGAGATTGTGAGGCTGCATGGAGTGCCAGCCAGTATTGTTTCGGATCGAGATCCCCGATTTGCATCTGAGTTCTGGGGTGCGTTCCAGGCAGAGATGGGCACTAGGGTGCATATGAGTATGGCTTATCATCCGCAGACTGATGGGCAGTCAGAGAGGACTATTCAGACTATGGAGGATTTGCTGAGGATGTGTGTGTTGGATTGGGGTGGTCATTGGGCAGATCATCTGAGTCTGGTTGAGTTTGCGTATAATAACAGCTTCCAGGCGAGTATTGGTATGGCTCATTTCGAGGCTCTATATGGGAGGCCATGCAGGACGCCTTTATGCTGGACCCAAGTGGGGGAGCGCAGTGTTCTGGGAGCTACCTATGTTCAGGAAATGACGGAGAGGATCCGAGTCGTGAGATTGAACATGAAGGAAGCTCAGGATAGACAGAGGAGTTATGCGGATAAGCGGAGATGTGAGCTTGAGTTCTCAGTGGGAGATCGTGTGTATCTCAAGATGGCTATGTTGTGGGGTCCTTACAGATCCATAGCAGAGATTTATGGGTCCGTTCCCGGTGGTGGAGCGTGTGGGACCAGTGGCTTATCGGCTTGAGTTACCTCCGATCATGAAAGCATTTCATAAGGTGTTTCATGTGTCGATGTTGAGGAAGTGCCTGCATGAGTCGGAGGAGTTGGTGCCTGAGATCCCTATGGATTTGCAGCCTGATTTGACGGTCCCGGCGGTTCCTGTGAGGATTCTCGAGAGGAGGGTCAAGGAGTTGCGTCGGAAGAAGATTTCGTTGTTGCGTATTTTATGGGATTGTGGCGGTTGCCAAGAGGAGACTTGGGAGCCAGAGACAAAGATGAAACTGAAGTTCAGGGAGTGATTCGACAAGCAGGTCGCCCTTTGAGCTTAGTTTTCTTTGTGGTTCCAGTTTCGTGTAGGCCTTTGGGGCTAGTGTTGTTATTTGATTCATGTATTTTCGTTTTGTTGTAACGATATACATTTTTGGAGATTTATGAGATGAGATGGATTCCTTATTTTTCTAGTATATCGGTTTGTGTTCCGGATATGCGATTGTGTAGACCAGTGAGGGTCGTATTTTGCGGATATCCCGGGTGGGGAGTATCGAGTTTAGACCACGTGATGTGAGCTAGTCACGGCTGTTTTTAGGCGTTTTAGAGTTTATTACGTATTACTCATGATCTGGAGACGGTGGTTTTCCAGAGTATGTAACGGGGACAGTGGTTTCCTGTATACATGCTGAGAGACGGTGGTTCTCTCCAGGAGACGGTAGTTTTCCTGTGTACTTATACTGGGACGGTGGTTTCCTTTATAGTACTAAGTGCATATATTGGGACGGTGGCTTCCACTATAGTGCGGAGAGACGGTGGTTCTCTCGAGGGGACGGTGGTTTCCCTAGAGTATTGGTGAGTATGGATGAGTTAACGTAATAAATATCTGAGAAAACGTGCGTAAAAACATAGGATTAGTTCGTGTGTCTCTGAGATTATGTGAGAATCTCTAGTGGTATTGGCCGGTACGGCCAGAGTGTGGTCCTGTGTGGACGTGTTTTTGAGGGATTCGAGGACGAATCCAGTTTAGTGGGGGAGAATTGTAACGCCCGTAGACCAAAGTGTGATTTTGGCTAGTGTCGATCGACACTGCTTGTGTCTGTCGATCGACACGTAGTCTTTGTTTCATCAAGAATTTGGGCAGTGAGGGCCGTGTCGATCGACAGGTGGGAGTATCGATCGACAGGAGGTAATAAACTCTATCTAGAATTTGGGCAGGGAGGTTCCTGTCGATCGACAGGCTGTGAGTGTCGATCGACAGGCTGTGAGTGTCGATCGACAGGCGGCTTTAAAGAGCAAAAATTAGGGCTTCCTATAAAAGCTGGGTGTTGTGGTCTTTTTAGGTTTGGCCGTTTTTGGAGAGGTTTTGAAGAGTTGAGAGAGATTTTTGGTGTTCTTGAGAGTTTGAGAGTTTGATCAAGGATTTCTTATGGATTCCCTTGTAATCTCAATTCTAGCCTCTTGTGTGTTCTTGAAGAGAAGTTAGGAGCGTTGATTTCCGAATTCTGGGGCGAATCAGAGATTGAAGATCGTGTTCTTCGTGTTCTTCGCGTGTTATCCTCTTTTTCCCCTCATATCTAAGGTGAGTTCGCGACCATAGGTCCTTGGATTGAGGAATAGATGTTCTACGATTGTTTGCTGTGTTTCTTGGTGGATTTTTGTGGATGGAAATCGCAGGTGGTCGATTGGAATGGAGAGATTCGGCCATGAGAGGATAGGCCAATCTCCATTGAATTGCAGGTCCCTGTCGATCGACACGGGGTCGTGCGAGCCTGTAGATCGACACTATTGAGCCCTGTCGATCGACATGAGACCTGTTGGTCTTGTCTGTGTTGTTTGCTTGTTTCGTGCATTGTTTGATAATCCTGGTATTTCATGTATTTCTTTATTCAAGTAATTGGCTTGTAGATGGGACGACCGTCTCACTAAGTATTTGTTAAATACTTACGCAACTCGTTTTTCCCAATTGTGTTGCAGGTAAAGGAAAAAGGA
This sequence comes from Draba incana, assembly GCA_963576765.1. Classification (NCBI taxonomy): domain Eukaryota; kingdom Viridiplantae; phylum Streptophyta; class Magnoliopsida; order Brassicales; family Brassicaceae; genus Draba; species Draba incana. The sequence continues at coordinate 21,284,777 of OY755206.1, forward strand.
AAGTTTGACCGCGGGATCACGGCCTGAGGATGAGGATGATTAGGGTTGCGGTTGTTTTCTGTTTGTTTATTCTAGTAAACCCGGTTAGGTTGTTAGTTTTCTGTACGGTTATTTGAATATGGATTATGGTTGTTGGTCCTTGATGTTTAATTATGAGTTTCCCTGTAAATTAAAAAAAAAAAAAATCGGGTGTTACACCATTGTTGAAGTTTTTGTGGCTATACACTTCTCTTGACGGCTCGCCTTCGAAACTCCAACACTTATCATTTAAAAACTCAAACTAGGTGTGGCTCCAAAATTAAACAAAGTGTTAGACACACTAGTCTGAAGGAACTAGCTAATGAACTATGAAGCCAATCTAACCCACAAGATTATCAAGTTCATTAATAATTCAACCTAACTACACTTCCAATCTGACCAAATAATTCTAGCGCGAGACCGTAGACACCCAAAGATCATCCCCAAAAATATTTTAGAAATCATTTTTTAAAAAGTTTCTGGAAACCATTTTGTTTTTTAAAACACATGGTCTCCCCTAGGACAACCTTCCGGTTCAGAACCGGCTTGGCTAACCTAGGCTCTGATACCAATATTGACGCCCTGATCCCGATCACTTTAAGCCCTAGGTCTCGCGCCCTAACTTGCAACACAAGAAACACCTGCACACTAAAAAGGGGAAAAAGGGGGTGAGCGATTCTGGAAAGAATTACTCAAAGAGGAATGGTCATGTCTACCCACATGACTCTCAACACACTACTAACCACCCTTTTGATGCGGGCTCAAATTTACCCTAGAACCACTCTCTCAAACAAAGAGATCATCGTAGTATTTAAGGATCGAATCCACAGGGAGTTAGAATACACAATCAATCTCGGTAATCAGATTTTGCTAAGTAAAACGATTGTAAGAGTAAAAACAGTTTATAAAACAAGTAAACGAACGATGGGTTGATTAAATACTTAAAGAGATGAAAGCTAGGTCATGAAAATTCTTTAGGTAATGATTCGAAATCAACATATAACAATTGTCAAGGTTCAATTAAGTGCCGTTCTAGAACTCAAACACGAAAATATAGCCAGCTAACTGTCGTTACGAAGGCTATCTATCTTTAGATCCTCGAATCCCAAATTTCTTTGCGAATTCGTCGAATCTAAACAAGCATTTAGTACGAGCTCGATATGTTCACAAAGCCCCTAAACAAAATTTCTTTGCGAATAAGTAACTTTGCCCATTTAAACTAGTTCAGGTTATTAATCCCACTGTCGTGGCTAATCAACAATCCTAAGATCGAGATTCGAGATGATCAAGCAAGAATCAAGCATTAATAACAGTTTAAATGAAGAACCTACGGATAAACCTTAACAAATATGCAATTTCAATGATTTCTAGTCATAACCCAAGAAATCCCAAAACCTAACAAGTGATTTACTCAGAAATAGATGATGAAATCATATTAACTGAATAAGATTGCATTAAAGAGTAAGAGTAGATGATACAAAAGGGTTTGAAGTCTTTGAATCTCAAGAACATGTAGATCTTCCCAAAGTTTCTCCAAAAGTCTCTCTTTCTCTCTCTACCTCCTTTTTAAAACAGTGCCCCTTTAAGTAAAAACGAGTTAAAAGTATTTATACAAGTGGTAAAATTAGGTTTACAGAGCCACCGTCGATCGACACGAGGGCGTCTGTGGATATTTTCTTCGTCTTTAAAATGCTCCGTCGATCGACACATATATACAACTGTCGATCGACAGGGGCCTTTAAAGGTCCCTATTCCACTTGTATCTCTTCAACTCCAAAATGGTCCAAAATGCTCCAAATGTTTCCATTAAGCTCTAAATGACCATTTCCTGCAAAACACTGCAAAATACATACAAAATACCACAAATACTAATATAAACCCGGTTATATCATGGTTAAAATCGGGTAAAAACCATGATATATCAACTCCCCCAGACTTAGCGTTTGCTTGTCCTCAAGCAAAATCATAAACTAAGAATGCGAAAAAGTTGAAAACACAGAACATACCTTTTCAGCTAGTAAACCACATGATTTAGAACCAACCAAAATCAGACCACCATGTACTTCTCCGTAGACAAACGCGGTTTTCCAAATTCACTCACCACTTCACAGCATAGTCTTCATCGCTTGCCCTCAATGATCTCAATGCCATGAACCTTCTAGACTCATTCCCATACTTGTACCGTGATAAATCAACCTATACAACACTTGGTACCCTTTCTTTCTCTCCCCCAGACTTATTTTGTTCTATATTTATATATACATATTATTTTGTGATTGTTTGAACTCAAAGCAGTGCATATTTCACTAATGTTGTTCCTTGTTAGGAGACAGGGTCGTGACTCACTACGATTGTTCCTTGTGAGGAGACAGGCTCGTGAGATTGCTCGTCTTTTAACATCCTTTTTAGGGGACTCAGGCTGCTGCTTTGAGCTGGGTGATCATCTCGAGTACAGATTCATTGGATTTACTCCTTATCTTGTACTTGAGAACTATCATTTCACCCCAATCCTAGTAATATTTTATATATGTATATATATATTTTTCTTTTTATATGGGGAGAGGAGTACCATTACTATCAACAGGAGGTTGCATTTATCAGGTACGAATGAGGAGTCAAGCTCAATGGACATCGATCCCAAGGAGAATCGTGCAATAGCTCTAACTTAGCGGATTATACTGGAAGTAGCGAATGTTTCTAGTCGACCGGTCGATCCTAGGATTTTTCATTAGTCTAACTCTGAAACTGGTCCTGGAGGAATGGTCACACGCTGAAAAAGACATTCACTAAACCAATACAAAAAATTTTCTACTAGTTTTGACTCGATAAAACAAAAAATTTTCCAAAACCAAAAAATTTGAGTCAAAACCAAAACAAAAAGAAATACGTTAGTAGTTCCCTCCCCCAGACTTAACTTACACTGTCCCCAGTGTTATCAAGCCCGAGATTGGCAAAATAAGTCAAACGATATGTGAACTTGATCGAAAAAGTTGAGAATTTACCATTTTTAGGATTCCTGTCGATCGACATTAGTTCATGTCGATCGACAGATGACCTTCTGCCTTGACCGTTGAGATGTTGTAAAATTCAAATTTTGTGCCCATGTCGATCGACAATGGTTCATGTCGATCGACAGATGAGCCACTGTCCAATTTTGCTCAATTGTAGATTTTTCGAAAAGTGTTGGGTTCGATGTTCGAAACCTGCATCTACAGCTATCCAACAAACAATCAATGGGAAAACATAACGCAATCCTTAAATGGAAATTCGAGTTCACTTTTAGTTTGAAATTCCAACAAAAATCCGAAATTTAACTGCAATGTTTTTGAAATGCCTAACAAAGTCTTAAAAGGGGAAAAACCGAAAATGAGATAAAGCAGAATGGAGGAAGGTAACTAGGCCTCCTCCTCATCGGCATGGTGCTCTGGTGATGGTGTGTTGCACGGAGACGGTGTGCGGGGACGGATACAGTCGGACTTGCACGACATTGCATCCCATGTCGCCTTTAAAGCCTTTGCAATCCAGCTCAAACGCGGGTCGTCATCCATCAATCCCGCTGGGAGACTCGGAAAGCGATGCCAATGCTGAGGCGTCTGATCCGGTGCCTGCTCGGGCTGTGCTTGGGAAGTGCTAGCTCCACCTCGTGTGGTGAGCTTCCTCGTAGGCCCCATGGGCTTAAGAACTTCCTCAGGCGGATTGAAAGAGATAAGCGAAGGGTCATTAGTGACCTGCATGAAATCCTTCACATCCCTAATCGCCACCTTTCTCTTTTGTCCATTTGCAACCGGGAAGACCCAATGTACCGGATGCTCACGCGTGATCCAGTGAGCGTTCCTCATATGGTCCAAGTCCACATCTGCAATGCTAGTCTCTTCCGTATATCCAGTCGTAAAGACCTTGCATCTCGTGAAGATGGGAGTGAGGATGCTTCCCACCGGTAATTGTTTCTTACCGAAATTAGAGAGAGAGAGGGGAGTATGCTTGAGGCCGTAGAGGTACTCCATCAACACCATTCCCATGTTTGGTGTTGTTGCATCCCAAATGTCGTTGTGAACGATGCCTCTCAAAGCATAGGAAAGTAAGACCAACTCGTGAGTCCTGACCTTCACCGGCTCTACCTTGCATACGATAGTGGAGGAAAGCAATCGAATCAAATATCGGGCAACCGGATGACGCACATCGGCTTGTGCAGAACTCCCCACTTCATAAGGGCCGGTGCCAATCTCACTCCACAATGTTTGGACGCCGCCAGCAATATCCTTCGGCAAACTGACAAGTGGAACCTCCGGGAACCCAAAGGCTCTACAAACGGTTAAGGCACTTATCTTGTGCCGCTTCCCGTTGCACAAGAAACTCATGTAGAAGTGCCTCGGATCGAGCTTGTCATCTTGAGGTCCTGCTTCGCTGAATAGCTTAACCATGGCGAAGAATTGGCAGACAAGGTCGGGATACATGATTGATGGTCCGTTCACCAATTTCGTCAAACCCATTTCCTCAACCAAATTCTTCACCTCGTCCTCAATGTTCAGATGAGATAACGACAGCCTATCGATGAACTTGGTTGTCGCTATTGGGACCTTGAGCCATTCGTTGTAGAGGAGGGAGTTATAATCATCCCAAGCGGCTAGATTCCCCTCTTTAGCGACTCAAACTCAGCATCAATCCTTTTGTGCTCCTCTCTTGGCCACTTTGGTTTGGCCCCACGATGGATTTCGTAAGTGGGTGGTGGAGCTTGAGAGCTCGAACCATCATCGGTCCTTGGTCGTTTGCCCGTGCTCTTATCAGTCGTACGTCCTATCTGCAAAATAAAATCACAAAGAAAAACGAGCAGAGGAAGTTAGAAAGAACCAACAAAATGGACAGTCACTTACCTGTCGATCGACACAAACATCTGTCGATCGACAGAGAGGCTACTGTCCCAGTTCTGCATACGACAAACAATCAAGCAATTCCAACACACAATTTCGATAAAATCAGATGCAAGACAACTCCTAGCATCTCTATTAAGCCCTATTGTTCTCCAAATAGCCACAATTCCCACCAAATCAAAACATATTCAAAAACCCCCAAATTTCTAAAGTTCAAACCCTAATTAACAAAATCAACACAATTGAAGCACGTAATTGGTTCGAAATTACCCTAAATGTGTAATGGAAGTATTAACAACATAAGATTTGAACCAACTCAACCATAAAACTCATCACTTTTCTTAATAAAATCGGAATGAAAATCGAGAAAAGAGAGACATACCTTGGTTGATTTCGAAAACGAATGAGAGAATCGACTAGAGGAGGAAAATCCAAGTGGATTAGGCTCAAAAATCAATCGATTTGGTCAAGATTTCAAAATTCTAGGGTTTGGGAAAAGTTTTGCGATTTTTGGAGAAGATGAAATGAAGAAGAAGATGCAAAATCATGTTAAAAACCACTTACCTCGTGTAATCTGCTGCCCGTGTCGATCGACATGGGAATTCTTAAGATTCCTGTCGATCCACAGAGAGGAATTTCCCTGTTTTTCCTTTTCAAAACCCAAACTTAAAAACAAAAGTTAGTGAAAAACAAAAGTATATACTTACTTACAAATGGGTTGCCTCCCATTTAGCGCTTGTTTTCAGTCGTTAGCTCGACTCTGTTGAAGCTCAGACTTCGGGTGCATCATCCAAGGGTACCATGTGTCCGTCCGGAATTTCGGCTTCCGCCCAGTAATGTTTTACCCTTTGGCCGTTAACCGTGAACTCCTTTCCGTCTTTTGCGATTAACACCACAGCTCCATGTGGTCTAACCTCCTTGATCGTGAACGGACCTGACCAACGAGAACGCAATTTACCAGGAAAAAGTTGTAAACGCGAGTTGTATAGCAATACCTGGTCGTTGGGCTCGAAGCTCCTGGAGATTATCTTCTTGTCATGGTGCGCCTTTGTCCTCTCCTTGTACAGCTTGGAGTTCTCGTAGGCATGAAGTCGAATCTCATCCAGTTCGTTCAACTGAATCAATCTCCGTTCTGCGGCGTGCTTGATGTCGAAATTGAACTGCTTTACCGCCCAAGCTGCCTTATGCTCGAGTTCCACCGGTAGATGACATGCTTTTCCATAAAGCAGATGGAAAGGAGTGGTGCCTAGAGGAGTCTTGTAAGCAGTCCTATAAGCCCAAAGCGCATCGTCTAGCTTTGTAGACCAATCCTTCCTCGTGACACTTACCGTCTTCTCAAGGATTGCCTTGATCTGCCTATGCGACACTTCCACTTGACCACTCGTCTGTGGGTGGTAAGGACTCGCCACGCGATGGTGAACACCGTATTTCTCTAAGAGTTTAGAGAATATCTTGTTTATGAAATGTGTCCCACCATCACTAATGACTACTCGTGGCACTCCAAATCTCGGGAAGATGATGGTTTAAACAACTTAATGACGACCGCAGCGTTGTTCTTCGGACTAGCAATTGCCTCCACCCATTTGGAGACATAGTCCACCGCGACTAATATGTACTCATTCCCATAAGAGGATGGGAATGGACCCATGAAATCGATGCCCCAACAATCAAATACTTCAACCTCGAGGATGAAGTTTTGCGGCATCTCATGTCGCTTGCTAATCTTTCCTCGCCTCTAGCAGGCATCACATTGCAGTATAAATTCATTTGCATCCTTAAACAACGAGGGCCACCAGAAACCCGCTTGAAGAACCTTGGACACTGTCTTGAACGTGGCAAAGTGCCCTGCATATTCTGAACCGTGACAGTGATAGAGCACATCTTGAACTTCGCTCTCCGCAATGCATCTCCGATAAAGCCCATCCAAACAATGTCGGTATAGATACGGCTCGTCCCAAAAGTACCTCCGAAGTTCTCTCATAAATTTCTTCTTCTCATAGCCTTTGAGATCATCCGGTGTAGTCTCTGCAGCAAGGTAATTGGCTATGTCACTGAACCAAGGCCTATCGCTCTCTGAGACCGCGTTCAACTCATGGAGTCCCATCTGATCACCCATTGTCGATCGACATATAAGGGTTGTGTCGATCGACGGTCCATGTGCATCATTTAAATTTTCGGACAGTGAGCTCCCTGTCGATCGACATAGAAGCTTGTCGATCGACGGCGAATGCTCTGCCCCAACACTTAGCCAATTTTCCGGTGTAGCCCCTTGCGATCCAATCTCAATGAAGTGTACACTTTCCTCTGGGAAGTAATCATCGATTGGTACACTTTCTTCTATCCGAATGCGCGAAAGATGATCCGCTACACCGTTCTCGACTCCCTTTTTGTCCTTCACCTCTACATCGAACTCTTGTAGAAGGAGGATCCACCTCAACAACCTCGGTTTAGCGTCTTTCTTTTGCATTAAGTACTTCAATGCTGAATGATCCGTGTGCACTATAACCTTGGCTCCAATTAGGTAGGAGCGAAACTTCTCGAAGGCAAAAACGACGGCTAACAACTCCTTTTCAGTAGTTGCGTAGTTCCTTTGAGTCTCGTCTAGCGTTCTACTAGCATAGTAGATTGCATGAAGTTTCTTGTTCTTCTTTTGCCCTAACACTGCCCCAACCGCGTAATCACTTGCATCGCACATTACCTCGAAAGGTAAATCCCAATCGGGAGGTTGCACTATCGGGGCACTCACCAAAGCCTGTTTAATCTGTGTAAAAGCATTTAAACAATCAGCATCAAAATCAAATTTGATGTCCTTACAGAGCAATGTGGTGAGTGGTCGAGCAATCTTTGAGAAGTCCTTGATGAACCTCCTGTAGAATCCAGCATGGCCAAGGAAACTACGAATCTCCCTAACCGTAGTTGGCGGTTGAAGACTCATCATCACTTCAATCTTGGCACGGTCCACCTCAATACCATCCGCTGAAACTTGATGGCCAAGCACAATTCCTTCTTGCACCATGAAATGGCATTTCTCCCAATTAAGCACCAAGTGCTTCTCCACGCATCGAGCGAGCACTTTCTCTAGGTTGTCCAAGCAATCCTTGAATGAATCACCGTGGACCGAGAAGTCATCCATGAAGACCTCCATATATTGCTCAATCATGTCGGTGAAGATGGAAATCATACACCGTTGAAATGTAGCTGGAGCATTACAAAGTCCAAATGGCATTCTGCGGTATGCAAAAGTGCCATAAGGACAAGTAAACGTTGTCTTCTCTTGGTCATCTGGATGGATGGAGATTTGGAAGAACCCAGAATATCCATCGAGGAAACAGTAGTAGGGGTGCTTTGCTAAACGCTCTAGCATCTGGTCGATGAAGGGTAACGGGAAATGGTCCTTCCTTGTGGCCGCGTTTAGCTTCCTATAATCTATGCACATCCGATGACCAGTTACAGTCCTCATCGGAATTAGCTCATCTTTCTCGTTCTTTACTACTGTAACACCTCCTTTCTTTGGTACCACATGCACTGGACTGATCCAAACGCTATCCGAAATGGGATAGATGATTCCAGCTTCTAGGAGTTTCAAGATCTCCTTCTTGACAACCTCTTGCAAGTTTGGGTTAAGTCTCCTTTGATGCTCAACCGATGATTTGCTCTCATCCTCAAGGTGAATCCTGTGCATACACAAGTCCGGAGAGATACCTGCAATATCATCAAGAGAATAGCCGAGAGCTGGGCGAAACTTTTGCAGCTTGCTCAGCAGTAAGGCGAGCTCTGGATTGTTCAAAGAAGAATTGACAATCACGGGGTAAGTAGAATTAGGTCCAAGAAAGGCGTACCTTAGCCCGGAGGGAAGTGGCTTGAGCTCAAGCTTTGGAGCTTTTTGTTCACTCCAATCACTGATTTGTGGAGCTTTCGATGAAGCCTCCCCCAAACTAGAACTAGCAACCAAGTGCTTCCTTTCCTTGCTAGCATCCATCATCCTAGCAAAACCCCTCGCATCATTATCAAACTGTTCTTTCTCTTGCACAGAGTTAACCAAAGTCCTTTCCAAGGGATCAATGGGATGATTCTCATTGAAAACTTCCTGTGCAAGGTCGGTGAGAGTGTCTACGTAGAAGGTGTGTCCATCTATGGTAGGCCTCTTGATAAGCTTGTCCATCTCGAACTTCATCTCGAGACCACTTACTCTTAAAGTGATGCTACCCCCTTGACAATCAATCATGGCACCGGCTGTGGCTAAAAAGGGCCTACCCAAGATAAGAGGATCCTTGGGTTCCTCGTTGTATTGCAAAACCACAAAGTCAGTCGGAATCAAACAATTCCCAACCTTGATTGGAACATCTTCTAGTACTCCTTCTGGAATCCTAACTGACCTATCCGCTAAGATAAGAGAGATCCTAGTGGATTGGTAATCCGTCATCCCAAGACTCACCGCAACTGAAAGTGGCATGAGGTTGATGCCTGAACCTAGATCACAGAGAGACCGCGGAAATCTATCCTTGAAGATATAACAATCCAAAACAAAGCTTCCCGGATCCGTTAGTTTCTCTGGGATCCTGTTCTGAATCACTGCGCTTACTTGTTCATAAATCATAGCCACTGTTTCCTCAATGCCCCAACTCTTGGTCACCATCTTCTTGACATACCGTCATATCACGGGACTGAGTTTAACAGCTTCGACAAACGGAAGTTCCAACACTAGCTTGTCTATGATGGACTTGCATCTTGCATCCTCAAGCTCTTGCTTAGATCTCTTCTGACTCTTCGGGTAAGGTACCTTGGGTATGTACACTCTCTCCACTGGATTATCCGACGATTTTAAAGGAGAAATCGTTCTGGGGGTCTCGTGTCGATCGACGATTGTAGGTCCTGTCGATCGACATGGATCTGATGTTCTTGTATCGACCACATTCTTCCCTTTGTCGATCGTCACTGGACCTTCTGCCAAAACTTGGCTTGGCTGTGTCGATCGACGGTCAGATATGTCGATCGACGGATACAGCTCTGCATCCGGAGACTTGCTCTGTTCTTTTCCTGTCGATCGATATGCAGGTGTGTCGATCGACGGATGACCTTCTGCCCGAATTTCATTCTCATCAAAATCTCCAAACTCATCAAAATTTTCATTACCAAGTCCTTTCTTCAACTCAGGCCCTTGGATAACCTTTCCACTCCTCGTTGTGATGGCTGCAACGGAATGCTTCGGGTTAGCATCTGTTCTAGAAGGAAGGAATCCTTCTTGTCTCCTCGAGTTCTCGGCGGTTTGAGCGACTTGAGTGTCTAGCTTCCTCACATGAAGATTTATAGCCTCAATCTTTCCATTCAAATCAGTGTACAAGGCATCGATTTTGCCATTGAAGTTCACCGTCATCTTTTGTTGACCCTCCAGAATTTGCTCTAGCATCGAGTCCGTTTTGTTATCCGACGACTTAGGAGGTGGAGTTTGGTAAGAAGAGGAACCATAATTCCTAGTGAAGCTGCTCTGATAGGGTTTCTGATAATCCGTATTCTGAAACTGCGGTTTGGTGTAGCTAGGCGTGGCTTGATTTCCGGTGAATGTAGATCTTTGGTTGTTTCCACTGTAGTTGTTTCCACCGTAGTTTCTGTTACCCTGCTGATTACCGAACCTTTGTCCTTGAAATCCACTACCACCGACGTAGTTGCAGTCCTCTTCATTCTCTTCTTCATCTCGAATGAAGGTCTCTACTTCCTGAGCAAACTGCACTTGCTTCTTTCCCACTAGCAAGTTATGCATCGAGTCTAGCTTGGCTTCCATCTTGGCCATGTTACCTCCATCCGCGCCCTTTCCTAGCTGTCTCCTCTCGTAGTCTATGTTCTTCGTACTACTACTCGAGGCCATGTTCTCAATGAGTGCAAGCGCATCACTTGGAACATTGGTGTTGAAGTTTCCCCTACTCGCAGAATCCAACGACATTTGATGCCTCCAATCGATTCCTCTGAAGAAGATTCCCAACAACTGCACAGGCGTAAAACCGTGATGAGGGCAATCTCTTTGGTAAGATTTGAATCTTACCCAGGCATCCTTAAATGCTTCGGTAGGTCCTTGTCTGAATGTCGAGATCTTCATCCTTAGCTCCTCAGACCTTGTCTCATCGAAGAAGTTGACGAGAAAAGCGTTCTTCGTGTCCTCCCACGTAGTTAAAGAACCGGGGGCTAACTGCTTTAGCCAGTAAGCTGCCTCTCCGCTCAGTGAATACGGGAAAAGCTTGCAGAAAAGGTAGTCTTCGGGAACCCCATGCGCTTTGATGCTGGACGCTAAGTCCTCAAACATCTCGATATGGTCCATGGGATGCTCTGAAGGAAGGCCATGGAATTGGTGTTGAGCCACCAAAGAGAAGTAAGCCGGCTTTAGCTCGAAGTCATTCCTAGGGAAGGAAGGAGGTCTAATAGCGGCTCAGTTGGTGTAGAACTCCTGAGGCCTATAGTGCTTCCTCAATGTTCGCTCATGCCCAGCTGGCTCGTCTTGTTGCTCGTGTTGTTTCTCCTCTTCTATCACGGTTCCATCATCCTCAATACGCTGTCCCTCAGCGTTGTATTTCCGTCCTTGATGGTCCGTGATGGTTCCATCTGCACCACGGAGCAAGATAACTCTGTTGTTCATCATCTTGCCCGCTCTCGTTGCTCGCTCTAACTTTCCAATCTCAGGAATGAGATCGACTAGCTCTTCGTTTCGATTGCTCCTGGTTACACGATTAGGCATACACCTGAAACACACAAACACAAAGAGAAAAGAGCAAGTTACGTTTCAAAAGTAAAAATAAAAGACTTAGACAAAATCTTAGTAACTTGAATTGAATGGTAAATTTAACTCCCCGGCAACGGCGCCAAAATTTGATGCGGGCTCAAATTTACCCTAGAACCACTCTCTCAAACAAAGAGATCATCGGAGTATTTAAGGATCAAATCCACAGGGAGTTAGAATACACAATCAATCTCGGTAATCAGATTTTGCTAAGTAAAACGATTGTAAGAGTAAAAACAGTTTATAAAACAAGTAAACGAAAGATGGGTTGATTAAATACTTAAAGAGATGAAAGCTAGGTCATGGAAATTCTTTAGGTAATGATTCGAAATCAACATATAACAATTGTCAAGGTTCAATTAAGTGTCGTTCTAGAACTCAAACACCAAAATATAGCCAGCTAACTGTCGTTACGAAGGCTATCTATCTTTAGATCCTCGAATCCCAAATTTCTTTGCGAATTCGTCGAATCTAAACAAGCATTTAGTACGAGCTCGATATGTTCACAAAGCCCCTAAACCAAATTTCTTTGCGAATAAGTAACTTTGCCCATTTAAACTAGTTCAGGTTATTAATCCCACTGTCGTGGCTAATCAACAATCCTAAGATCGAGATTCGAGATGATCAAGCAAGAATCAAGCATTAATAACAGTTTAAATGAAGAACCTACGGATAAACCTTAACAAATATGCAATTTCAATGATTTCTAGTCATAACCCAAGAAATCCCAAAACCTAACAAGTGATTTACTCAGAAATAGATGATGAAATCATATTAACTGAATAAGATTGCATTAAAGAGTAAGAGTAGATGATACAAAAGGGTTTGAAGTCTTTGAATCTCAAGAACATGTAGATCTTCCCAAAGTTTCTCCAAAAGTCTCTTTTTCTCTCTCTACCTCCTTTTTAAAACAGTGTCCCTTTAAGTAAAAACGAGTTAAAAGTATTTATACAAGTGGTAAAATTAGGTTTACAGAGCCACCGTCGATCGACACAAACAATATGTCGATCGACACGAGGGCGTCTGTGGATATTTTCTTCGTCTTTAAAATGCTCCGTCGATCGACACATATGTACAACTGTCGATCGACAGGGGCCTTTAAAGGTCCCTATTCCACTTGTATCTCTTCAACTCCAAAATGGTCCAAAATGCTCCAAATGTTTCCATTAAGCTCTAAATGACCATTTCCTGCAAAACACTGCAAAATACATACAAAATACCACAAATACTAATATAAACCCGGTTATATCATGGTTAAAATCGGGTAAAAACCATGATATATCACCGACACACAATAATACTAACTCTAGAATAGGCTACAATCAACAAGCTTAGCAATCACGTCATATTATTCCCCAATCACAATATCATAATCACATATCATTTCATAACATAACATTTCAATGACTCCAACACCTGACACACTTGGGTTGGCTGTCACCTCGAAAGCTCGTACGCCACCTTTGGCTCGTCAGCCGATTTACGAGCTTTAGCAGGATCGCCATGTCCTCGCTCTGAGTCCGACTCATACACATAATTGTTAAATAATCATATTATACAAACACCATATTCACATAATATTCTCAACAATTACCATCACACAACTTAAACAATCATTATCAATCAACAAGTAATCTACTAGACCTAGCATTAGCGAATACAAATTAATTAAGAATGTTAAGAATCCATAGATCGCACCCTCACCTTGGCCACAAAGCTTCCCAAGTTTCTCAACTTTCTCGATTGGACTTCTAATCTCCAACTCTAATTCTCTTTGACACTATCTCATCCTATGAAATCATAAGATGCCTACAAATTTCCAGCTCATACCGAGCTTTAATTTTCTGATCAAACATTGCAATTCAATAACATTGAAGTCGGACAAAATTGCATTAATCAAGCTTTAAAAGATATGATTAACAGAGAAACTAACCGTTCATTTGTCGATCCAACCGTTGATTTCAAAGTTCATATTGTAATGAACAACTCCACAGAATTACAGAGCGATCAGACTTCATATGATCCTTGAAACGGTCCACCAAAGTGACTGCATCAAAACAATAACTGCACATATTAGAATCATGCTGATTCTTGCTCAACAAGCCAAGCTCACTACGACCAAGGAACAATTCCGATGAGGATGATTATAACTCCAATGGCTTCCCTGACATGTCCTCTGTCAGACACAACCATTGCCATGACCATAGATTCACTGATGTAACCACTATCGTCCTCCAAATGCAGCAACTTGAAACATAAATAAAAGAATATACTTGGACAAAATTCTGGTTTCAGAAAAAGAGATTTTGCCTCAACTTTTAGACTGAATTCCGGATGGACCTTACCTCGAATTCTAAATCGGAAACGTTCTCCAGAAACTAGAGATCAAGCTCTTTCTAATGACACCCATATCGTACCCTAGTTCCTCCGGAATTAGCCGAAAAACGTCTGCGAACTGGTCTGGTCGCAGATCCACTATGCACTAATCAGTCCAAGTAAAACACCAATAACATTCAGACAATAGCTCCGAGTCCCAAAATTCTTTCGGATATAACTAGATCAGAGAGTTGGGTACTTACCCATAAAATTTCACTTGATTCCGACCTGACTTCGTCGTCCGTTTCTCTCCTTCCCCAGAACGGGACAAATTTACGTTCTTCGGCTTCTTCTCTTACTCACTCTCATCTTATTCTCTGGTGGACTCTCCACCACTGCCTCAATGTGGTTCACGCCACCATCATCACCTTCGGAGCTTATCTTCACCGATGCGGTTCCGTTCCATTCCTTCTCTCGACGACAACATCTCCTCCTCTCTCGTTCATGTTTCCTCTTCTTCTCTTATTTTCTCTCCTTTTCTTTTTTTCTTCTTCTTCTGATTATCGTTGTGGCTAGCATAGATTAGAGACTAGGGTTAATTAGTTTTTGGCCTTAAACATGATTAACCAAATTGGGCTTATGTATCTAGAAAATTAACACATTTAGTAGCCCATATCCATTTGAATAGTTTCGGTCCATTTTGCATTCCTGCTCCAAATAATTCCCGCACAAAAATTTTAAAAATCCCGGGACGCAGTTTTGACAACTAACCTCGTTTTTGGGGATGTAAGTACGATAACTTTAATGGTGTGGTCATTTACTATATTGATGGGGTCTAAATCGACCTAATCAATTTTAAACCACAATGATTAATCACAAGTGCATGGCAATGATGATGTAGCATGTAAGGATCAAATACACAAGGAATAAGGGCAATGAGAATGCAAGAAACTAAAGAAGCTAGGCTAATGATAATGATGGGGGTTTGATTTGATTACTAACAACCTAACAAAATGAAAATAAAGTAAAACAAGAACTAAAATGAAATACAAGAACAATAGCAATTGAAAATACTTAAATGAAATGAAAGATGAAAAAGCAAAAATGAAAAGTCAATAAAAGTCAACGAAAATAAGATAAGATGATCAAATATGATAAATTGGGTAGAGATCATATATTAAGCATGAATAATGAGCTAATGGGTATTCAAAGCTATCCAATCTATCATTTACAAGCCATGAGACCGGTTTATCTTGACTAATCCACTTTCATGGCACTAATCACTTCTCTAATCCAACTAACCATCATTTATTTCCTCATAGATAATCAATCAAAAGATAGAGAATCAATTCAATATGCTTATAGAGTCTATCTATATACCTACACATCAACTTCCATTGGATAGGATTTAATAAACAAGATTAAAGTTCTCCTAGAAATTTCCACAAACACCTTTCGTGCGTGAAAAGACCATGAACTAGATTTTGGTTAGATACTAATAAATCTAGCATTATAATCACTCTAATCTATGGAAAATCATAAATGATAAACACTCAAAACTATATGCATGACTAATCACCCATTAACCACCCCTTATCTCCTCTACCCTAGATCCAATAAGGAAACTACTCACTAATCATGTAGATAAAGGCATAATGGAAAGACAAATCATAAAAATAAAAGATTGAAGTTCGAATCCTCAAATCATCAAAAACACATAGGGTTTTTGCTTTGTTCAAAGGATAAGAGAAACAAGGCCAAATTTAGGATTTTTTCCTCATAAACTAGTATTTATAGGAAAAGGGATAAGTGTTTCCAGGTCAAACCCGGATTTTGGACGAAATTGCATCCCGACCGACCGTGTCGTAGGAAGTGGTCGGTTGGATGCTGGTTGTAACGCCCGTGGTCCAAAATGTTGGAATTCTGGATGTCTGTCGATCGACGGGAGTGGTGTCTAAGAATCGACACAGGGTTTATTCTCGTGTGAGTTTTGGGCAGAGAGGGCCCTGTCGATCGACACAGTATGCGTCTGTCGATCGACACCAATCTATGACCGGTTCGGTTGTAAGAAATTAATCGTTTCGGTTTGGGCCGGTTTGGGGAACTTAGGGTTCAAGTATAAAAACGTTTGGCTGAGTTTTTGGCTGCGTTTTTGGGGCTGCTAAGGGTCAGAAATCAGAGTGAGAGGCTAGGGTTTCGTTTGGGAGAGAAGCCTTGTTGATCCTTGGGAGAGTTGAGGGCAGTTTCTGCTCGGTTTTGGAGGAGGCAAGCGTCAGGGGAGATCAAGTCGGATTGGAGCGAAATTTGGAGGGTAAGTTCTCCGTTCTTTCCTATTGATGTGGGCGAAAGCCGCTTGTGTTTTGGTTGAGTATTCGCTGAGTTATCGTTGTTTTCGTGAGAGAGGTTTCTGCAGATTCGAATCTGCAATCAGTCGGCTTCCAGGGAGGATTCCCATTGAACCAGAGAGAATCAGGATACACCGTTGGAAAGCTCTCGGTGTCTAGTTTCCAGATCAGGTTTCATAACTTGATTTGGTGAAGGGAGTCGCGAGTTATTCCCTTCTGTTTCGGTTGGGTTTCCTTGTTCAAACCGTTGTCAAGGTGAGTGCGTGATCGTGATATGGAAGTAGGTTATTAGGGAATTTGATTTGTTTTTGTGTTGAATTGGATTGTTCTTGTGATATTTCTGTGAGAATTATGCGTGTTGGAATTGTGATGATCTCGCGAGATGGAACGGAATCGAGCCGTGAGAGGATTTTGGCTCGGTTCAGGTTCTGCGAGAGGTGTCGATCGACACCTAGTGGTAGTGTCGATCTACACCACTGTTTTATGGTCGTGTGGTTTGTGATTGTGAATGAAGTGTCGATCGACACCAGTTGCTTGATTGTGGAATTTTTGGGTTATTGTTCTTGTTTGATGAGTTAATTGCTTTTAATTGATTATTGTGTTTGAGTATTGGTAATTGGATAATACTGGTAATGTTGATGGTTGATATATTGTGAATTGTTGATTGATCGCGTAGTAAGTGATAGTCTATTTCCTATTATATATCCAGTAGACGGGATGAGCGCTCCACTAAGTATTTATTTAATACTTACGCAACTCTGTTTTTCCCTTTGAGTTGCAGGTAACAAGAATGTTTGATCGCGGAATCATGGCAGAGGAAGAGGATGATTAGGATGTGTTGTTTATGTGTGCTGGCTTAGTAGAACTGCTGATTAGGTTGTTAGAATGGAATTGAATTGAGTTATTTGGTTTAATGGTTTATTGTCTTCTGCTGGTTATTATGTTGTGCTTGATGATATTGAGAATTACAAAAAAAAAAACCGGGTGCTACATTTTGGTATCAGAGCCCTTACGGTTCTAGGGCTAGTGGTGTTTTGGATGAACTGAGACTATGTGTTTAATTGATTATGTGTGCTTAGTCAATTTTTTTTTTTTTTTTGTCTTAGAATCATCCTCTTCAGCCTTCAAAGAGATTCTGCGGTAAGTGTTTGTCTGTGTCGTTGATTGTGAATTCTAGTCTCTTATAATGTTCTTGTGTTAAGTGGAGTGTGCGTTGGCTAGAGCTGGTGCCCGTGGTGGCAGAGTGGGTGGTCGTGGAGGTCGGGGTCGTGGTTGTGGGCCAGTTGAGGAGTCAATAGAGAGCGCGGCCCATAGTGTATCCCCTAGTATGGCGACCGCGTCAGAGTCCCAGTCGCTTAGTGCTAGTGTGTTGGCCGGTGCCGGTAGGGGCATGGGAGTGCCAGTGGGCCTTGGTCGGGGTGCTGCTGTAGCTCCAGGTCGTGATGACAAGATTGTGGGATTGCTGACGCAGTTGTTGACACGTTTTCCGCCAGTGGCTCCTGAGCAGGCTCCGGGTGTTCCTCCAGTGGCCGATTTGCAGCAGTGGGCTGTAGTTGCAGAGCAGCCGAGGGCTGCAGTGGCAGCGCCGGTGCCGTCTTATCTTGAGGTGATGGGGCCCTTGTCCTTCTCAGGTAGAGGGAGGCCAGAGGAAGCCAATGAGTGGAGATTGAAGATGGAGCGAAGGCTTTGTATTCTCAGATGTCCTGGGGATTTCTGTGTGGATCTTGCGGTGGAGTTCTTGGAAGGCAATGCGCGCCTTTGCTGGGCTGGAGTGCAAGCCAGGAGGAGGCGGACATTGTGGATTGGGGAGAATTCTTGGGCGAGTTTAATGCCAGATATTTTCCTCAAGAGGCTGTGGAGCAGTTAGAGTTGCAGTTCCAGAGTTTGGCTAAGGGCTGCCGATCAGTTCGTGGGTATGATGCTGAGTTCAGCAGGTTAGTGGTCTATGCGAGTAGCGGCATTGATGGGGAGCAGGCCCAGATGGGCAAGTTTGGGGCAGGACTTTGGATCGGCCTGAAGAAGCCTGGCATGGCTTCCAGGTATGCCTCGAGGGTAGAGTTAGTGGAGGCACTCGTAGCGGTCGAGGGCCTAGAGGAGTAGTTCGAGGATTGAGCTGGTTTTTTGTGTGCTTTTCAGTGTTGGTTTCCGTTTTCAGAGTTTGAGCTTTGATGTTGTGTTTCTGGGTTTTATTGTATTTCGTTGGTGTTGAAACGATTTACATTTTTGGAAAATTTATAAGATGGTGTTCCTTATTTATTTTTCCTTATGAGTTATGAGGCGTGTGGTTCTTAGTGGTGTTTGTATATGTGGACCATGTTGGTCGGTTTGTGAGGTATCCCAGGATGGGAATATTGTGACTATACCCCGTGAGGCGGCTCTTATCAGAGGAGAGGTGTGTTCTCCTGTGTGCTTTTTGGGAAGCGTGTTCCCGGAATAAGCAGTGAGGGATGTAAGATCCCCAGATACCGTTGGCTCGAGGGATGTGTCCCGAGAGTGCGAGCGGTATGTTTCGTGTATGGATTAGAGGGAGCCTCTGAGGTCAGGGGAGGATCTCGTGTGGTATCGGCCATGTCGGGCTGGGATTTTGGTCCATGTTGGACGATTGCGGAACGAGTGGGAATCTCGTGCAGTGTTGGCTGGAGAAGTCAAGAGTATGGTATGTGATAGACGGTTCGGGAGGCTTAGGTTGTGAGTCGAGTTATTGCTGGTAAGGCTGGGCCTATGGTTGAGTTCTGGTAACTGATGTAGCATTTTAGGAAATCCAAATCTGGATTGGCGGATGGTTGTACATGTTCTTATTTGATTGTTGTACAATCAACTGCCAGACCTAGTTTGGATTAGGTATAATCTGGACTGGCGGGCAATGGTACATGTTCTTGTTTGATTGTTGTACGATTGACCGCCAGACCTGTATGGACTAGGAATGTTGCATCGTAAGTTCCGGACTAAACTAGGCAAGTATCGGGCATTTCGAGTTGTGGTTATGCTTTTTGCCGTGTAGTGTGCTTGCGGTAAGCACAAGAGGCTGCGTCGTGATCGGGGATCACCTAGACGTGTTGGTTATCGTATGCAGAGGGGATATCGTGGAGTATTCGAGGGATCCGGAGGATCAAGAGCTCATGGTGTTTGGTTCTGGAGAGAATCAGGAGCAAAGCTGGATGCAGAGTCAAGCGGTATTGTTTAGAGGAGCGCCGGTTCGTTGCAAGAAGGCAGATGGGAGTATCCAACAGTTTCAAGGTTCGTCATGGATGGCAATTTGGTATGTTTTCAAGGAAGTGTGGCTGGTTGGTTACAGCGCGGTGAGAAATCAAATTTTGGGTTTACGATTGATCGTGCGTGTTCTTTTTTTATTGTCGTGCGGTCGATCCATTAGACCTAGTATGGGTTTGGAGGACTCTGTGTAGAGCGAGCAAGGAGCGTTTCGTTTTATCGAAATAATTGGTTGGGTTATCAAAGGAGCGGAGTTATCAGGATCGAAAATCAGCAGAGGTTGCGTATCGTCACGCGTTCAAGAGTGCATAGAGCATTGTGGGGTTCAGGAGAGGAATCCAAGTCGTGAGTTATTTGAAGCAGTCGGTTCAGTTCAGGTCCCTTTGAACGGGACAGGCAGGGTATCGGCTGAAGGTTGTGGGCGCTGAGGCGTCAGGAGTGGTTTTGGCCCTTGTTGGGCAGTTCAGTTTCAGTGTTCAGTGCTCAGTATTATTGCTCTAGGGACTGCGGTCCCAAATAACTCATGTGTTGTGAGAAGAGTTGAGCTTTCCTGTGTGTTGTGTGGGGATGTGAGATTCCTAGATACCGTTGACTCAAAGGATGCGTCCCGAGAGTGCGAATGGTATGTGTTTCCTGATGGGCTGTAGGATGCGTCTTATGGGTGTCAGGTGTAGTCAGAGTTAAGAGCAATAGATATCTGGGCGTGCGAGGAGTTTTGGAGTGTTGTTGTGCTTCGGGGTTGTGGTTTGGATCTTCTGGGAAGTCGGTTGTGTGGCCGTGTGTTCGGTATGAGTAGTTTTGTTTTGTTAGAATAGGTTTCGTGTTGCGTGTTGTTATCAAGGGAGGTATTCTTAGTTCCAGATGCTTGTCACGTATGTGTTGATTTCTCTAAGGAAGTATCTTCCTAGATAGAGCCAGAGCTTGAGGGAGACGTCCTGAGAGTGGAGTGGCATCGGCGTCGTTACCTCGAGGGAGACGTCCTGAGAGTGTGATGATGACGGTAAACATGAGTAATCAATAGCTGACCGTGACAGAAGAATGGAATGGGATACAGACCTCGAAGATATTCTTGTGCGTTTGGGTTCAACGACCGGGATATCGGATGTATTGTCTTGGTTGTGCATGTTCTTGTTTGATTATTGCACAATCGATCGATCCGTTTCTGGGTCTACAGCGGGTTGTACATGTTCTTGTTTGATTGTTGTGCGATCAGTTGGACAGACCTGGGCAGGATTAGGAAACATTGCATTTTGGTATTTCGGGCTAGAAACCTTGCGCGTGTCTTTAGATTCTATTGTGGAGGTGGATAGGCGTTTTAGAATTTATTACGGATGACTCATGATCTGGAGACGGTGGTTTTCCAGAGTTTGTATCGGGGACGGTGGTTTCCTGTATACATACTGAGAGACGGTGGTTCTCTCCAGGAGACGGTGGTTTTCCTGTGTACTGATATTGGGACGGTGGTTTCCTTTATAGTACGGAGTGCCTATATTGGGACGGTGGTTTCCTCTATAGTGCGGAGAGACGGTGGTTCTCTCGAAGGGACGGTGGGTTCCCTAGCGTGTGTGTGTTGTAAGATGAGTTCAACGTAATAAATGTCTAGAAACGCGTGTATAGTGTGGGTTGGTTGGGGAGTGTTGAGATTTTTGTGTAAATCTCTAGTGGTTTGGCGGTGCGGGCCAGAGTGGAGTCTCGAGTAGACTTGTGTTTTGGAGATTAGGCATGCTTTTCCCAGTGGTTGGCTGGTGCAGGCCAGACTGGAGTCTCGGGTAGACTTGTGTTTTGGGATTCGAGGACGAATCCAGCATGGTGGGGGAGAATTGTAACGCCCGTGGTCCAAAATGTTGGAAATCTTGATGTCTGTCGATCGACGGGAGTGGTGTCTGTCGATCGACACGGGGTTTATTCTCGTGTGAGTTTTGGGCAGAGAGGGCCCTGTCGATCGACACAGTGTGCGTCTGTCGATCGACACCAATCTATGACCGGTTCGGTTGTAAGAAATTAATCGTTTCGGTTTGGGCCGGTTTGGGGAACTTAGGGTTCAAGTATAAAAACGTTTGGCTGAGTTTTTGGTTGCGTTTTTGGGGCTGCTAAGGGTCAGAAATCAGAGTGAGAGGCTAGGGCTTCATTTGGGAGAGAAGCCTTGTTGATCCTTGGGAGAGTTGAGGTGTTGAGGGTAGTTTCTGCTCGGTTTTGGAGGAGGCAAGCGTCAGGGGAGAACAATTCACAATTGATTATTGTGTTTGAGTATTGGTAATTGGATAATACTGGTAATGTTGATGGTTGATATATTGTGAATTGTTGATTGATCGCGTTGTAAGTGATAGTCTATTTCCTATTATATATCTGGTAGACGGGATGACCGCTCCACTAAGTATTTATTAAATACTTACCCAACTCTATTTTTCCCTTTGAGTTGCAGGTAACAAGAATGTTTGATCGCGGAATCATGGCATAGGAAGAGGATGATTAGGATGTGTTGTTGATGTGTGCTGGCTTAGTAGAACTGTTGATTAGGTTGTTAGAATGGAATTGAATTGAGTTATTTGGTTTAATGGTTTATTGTCTTCCGCTGGTTATTATGTTGTGCTTGATGATATTGAGAATCAAAAAAAAAAAAAAAATCGGGTGCTACATTTTGGTGTCAGAGCCCTTACGGTTCTAGGGCTAGTGGTGTTTTGGATGAACTGAGACTATGTGTTTAATTGATTATGTGTGCTTAGTCAATTTTTTTTTTTTTTTTGTCTTAGAATCATCCTCTTCAACTTTCAAAGAGATTCCGCGGTAAGTGTTTGTCTGTGTCGTTGATTGTGAATTCTAGTCTCTTATAATGTTCTTGTGTTAAGTGGAGTGTGCGTTGGCTAGAGTTCTGAGAGGCCATGGTAGCAGAGCTGGTGCCCGTGGTGGCAGAGTGGGTGGTCGTGGAGGTCGGGGCCGTGGTCGTGGGCCAGTTGAGGAGTTAATAGAGAGCGCGGCGCATAGTGTATCCCCTAGTGTGGCGACCGCGTCAGAGTCCCAGTCGCTTAGTGCTAGTGAGTTGGCCGGTGCCGGTAGGGGCAGGGGAGTGCCAGTGGGCCCTGGTCGGGGTGCTGCTGTAGCTCCAGGTCGTGATGACAAGATTGTGGGATTGCTGACGCAGTTGTTGACACGTTTTCCGCCAGTGGCTCCTGAGCAGGCTCCGGGTGTTCCTCCAGTGGCCGATTTGCAGCAGTGGGCTGTAGTTGCAGAGCAGCCGAGGGCTGCAGTGGCAGCGCCAGTGCCGTCTTATCTTGAGGTGATGGGGCCCTTGTCCTTCTCAGGTAGAGGGAGGCCAGAGGAAGCCAATGAGTGGAGATTGAAGATGGAGCGAAGGCTGTGTGAATTGAGTTATTTGGTTTAATGGTTTATTGTCTTCCGCTGGTTATTATGTTGTGCTTGATGATATTGAGAATTAAAAAAAAAAAAAAACCGGGTGCTACACTGGTAGACACTTTGTTGGTTTCACTACAAGAAAACAGTTAATTTGTGACTCTTTTTGTGAATGTTAATTCCGTCATAGAAACTTGTGACTGAATTAGAACAGTTTTCTGACGCACTTGTGACAACGTATATAAGGGTATCCAATCTGTCACAAATTTGTGACGGACAAATATTGTCTCAGTAATGTCACAAATTAGTTACTGCTTTGAGACAGATTTGCGACCACTCTTATTTCGCCACAAACTTGTCACTTATGTGCGACACATTTGTGATGTCAAAATTGACACATTTGTTACTATCATCAATGTCACAAATTATTTTGAAAATCCATATAAATCTTTGTGATTTTCAAATCCACCATATTTTGATTAGTGTTTGAAAATAACAAGGTTTTCCAATGAATTTGAGGATAACTTATGAATCCTTCAAAATCCATTTTATAATCAAATCTATAAGTAAATATGTTGGATTTTGATTTGTATTTGAGAATTACAAATTAAATAAAAGGTTATTTTTATTAGTATTTGAGAATCACAAATTGAATAAGACATGATTTTAATGAAGATTTTTAAATGAGTAATTGAATAACATAGGATTTGGTCTATGGTTTTCAAAAAATTCATAAATAATATTTTGGTGTGTATTAAATTTGAATATTTATGAATTATAATGTCATGTAATATATTTTAGATTTTATGAATTTAAAGGTGTGCATTTGTTTTACCTATATATATTATCTATTTTAAATGAATTTAAAGGTATGAATTTTTATGAATTTACATTTTATGAATTTAAAGGTGTGAATATTTATGATTTAAAATTTTTCTACGAATTTCTTACCTATATATATTACACTATAAGCAAAATGCACATTCTTAGCATATGAAAATCGCTATCATAGATAATTGATAGCGTATTTATAAACGCTATGTCTGCCCCACCTATAATAGGGTCACCCCCTGTAATAGCGGTTTCGAGCTATGCTATTATATGTTTTACTATCATAGCGCTAATACTCTGCTTTTGAAACTATTATAATAGCTTATATAGACGTTGTAGTTTATTCTTTTATAACACCGCGGAACTCCTGTGATGTAGTAACAGAAGCAATATTAGACCCCTTGTAATATAGCATTTTCTTCGTGCTATGTTATATTATAGCGATGTTTTGGTGTGATTAGAAATATTACTATAGCATTTACAACTGCTGTTGTTTATTGTGTCATAGCGTCGAAAAATGTTGTAATATATGTTAAATTGTGGGAAAACCCCTTAAAAATACCCCAACTATTTTATATTTGGCAGAAAAATACATGAACTTTTAAGACTCCCTCAAAAATACACGACTTATTAAAAAGTGTTATATAAATACACGACATATTAAAAAGTGTTATATTAATACATATACATTGAAAATCGAAACGGAAATAGTGAAACGCCGTTTAATTTTTCAAATCCGAAAATCAAACATGTTGGAATCAAATAAAACCTACTGGGCTTTGTTAATGTTGGTTTCATAAGTTCATTTATGGTTTCGATTTTTCAAAATACACTTAATAATTCAGAGAATTTTAATTTTAAAATTTGAAAACCGAAACTTCATTGACATATTCAGTTAGTTTTAGTTAAAATCATGCGGTGAGCTCGGTACCATTAGATTCAAAATCTTAAGTGGTTTTCAAAGAACTATAGATCGCCATATATAGTACTTGGAATCAAAATACGCAATTGATCCACTTCAAAGCTCGGAAAAATTAGGTGTAAAATTGTTCGATTTTCAATGTATACGTATTAATATAACACTTTTTAATAGATCGTGTATTAATATAACACTTTTTAATAGGTCGTGTATTAAATTTGAATATTTATGAATTATAATGTCATGTAATATATTTTAGATTTTATGAATTTAAAGGTGTGCATTTGTTTTACCTATATATATTATCTATTTTAAATGAATTTAAAGGTATGAATTTTTATGAATTTACATTTTATGAATTTAAAGGTGTGAATATTTATGATTTAAAATTTTTCTACGAATTTCTTACCTATATATATTACACTATAAGAAAAATGCACATTCTTAGCATATGAAAATCGCTATCATAGATAATTGATAGCGTATTTATAAACGCTATGTCTGCCCCACCTATAATAGGGTCACCCCCTGTAATAGCGGTTTCGAGCTATGCTATTATATGTTTTACTATCATAGCGCTAATGCTCTGCTTTTGAAACTATTATAATAGCTTATATAGACGTTGTAGTTTATTCTTTTATAACACCGCGAAACTCCTGTAATGTAGTAATAGAAGCAATATTAGACCCTTATAATATAGCATTTTCTTCGTGCTATGTTATATTATAGCGAGTTTTGGTGTTATTAGAAATAATACTATAACACTTACAACTGTTGTTTTTTATTATGTCATAGCGTCGAAAAAATGATGTAATATATGTTAAATTGTAGTGTTTATGTCGTGCTATGATATATTGTTTTGAAGATGCTATCGTTGCACTTATTATGACTCATTGTTTATGTAATTACATTAACTATTTTCTATTTCATTGAACTTTATCAAAAAACAAATATCCAAAGCAAATTTTATAAAGCAAACATCAATCCATACATAACAAAGTTCAACAACACACCAAAGCAAACAAAGCAAGTCTGAATCCAATACTTCAACTGTAAGAAGCAAGCCTAAGTTCAACATCACACCAAAGCAAAGCAAAGCAAACAAAGCATGTCGAAATCATAAGTTCAGAACTGTACCACTTTGTCCTCTGGCCATGCAATAGATGTACCTAATGCATCTTCCATATATCTCAAAAGAAGGCCTCCAAACTGCAGCATCTTTAACCTTGACTATATCTACCCAAACACGTACTGTATTTGATCCTAATTTCACAAAGTGCACAAGCTGGTCCGGATTGTTTGAAGACCACCGACCTTCAGCAACAATACGCTTCGTACCGGAAATATCCATCAACTTACATTTCTGATTTTCCTTGAGGGCTGCCATTTTACGCTGAAAATAATACACACATTCATAAGGTTAATAAAGAGAAGTCAAAATGAATCCAGAACATAAAGAGAAGTCATAAGTCAAAATGAATTCACAACATAAAGAGAAGTTTACCGGAGATCTTCGAACAAGCGACATTGACACTGTTTTAGCCTTCTTCACAGGAGGTGATGGAGTTGCTGCAGATTTCTCAGCCTGAGATAATACTTTTTGCATCAGTGGAGTTTCTGGTTGTGGATCTTCATCTGGTTGTAAATCTGTTGAAAACACAACTTTATTTGCAGGCCAGGCTATGAAAGACTTCAAGGAGTCTTCAAGGAGACTTTATTTGCAGGCCAAGTTCGATTACGACATCTACCAACACTTTAACTGCATTTGGTCCTAGAGGAAGTCCAATAACCAAAGATTTAGGCTCCTTTGATTCCCAACGGCCTTCAGCAACAATAACCTCATCATTTACACTCCAATCCAATAGTTTACACTTCTTACTAGAAGTTGTGATTGGACTCTGTCAAGCAAATGCAGAAGAAAGCCACAATTAAGTTAGCCTAAATAAATCATATAAATCATTCCATGTATTTGACTTGTAAAACCTATATATAAATCATCAAATACATACCTTAGGTGATGCATCTTGTGAGTCAAAACTGACATCTGACACGATACAATTAACAGCAGGCCATGCTATTACTTCTCCTACAGCTTCCTCAATAGTAAACATGTTAGGCACAGGTCTCGAGAGGAATGCATCTGATTTTGTTGCAGTCTATACCATTACTTTCACAGAATTGGGTCCTGGAAGAATGTCATTGACAAATTCTTCAAGATCTGAAGATAAAAGTCGTCCTTCTGCAACACTATCATCAGTACTACACCAATCAAAAAGCACAAACTTAGGTTGTGCCATTTTGTTCACACTCTACAAATATTGTAAGTAAACTTTAGAGGTCATATATAAAGAATAAACATACTATTAAGAACTCATTATTTACCCTTCGAGCCGAGTTTTCAGTAACTTCAGGTTCTCCTTTCTATGGCATAAAACAAAAATGCAACTTCTCATTAATGAGTTAATAGCAAATTATTTACTTCATTAACAAGTATTACAATTTTACTAACCTACATACCAGCAACCACAACTTCTAAGTCATGTATTTTTCGCTCCAGGAAGATTTGGTTTTCTTGCATTTGAGCCATACACTTGCTTTTTACTTAAAAAATGGCTAGTTTGGTCATACTCATCCCTCATCCCATCGCCCTCAGCCGTCAAGGATTATGAGGTCCTTAGATTTGAGAAAGACCATCTTCTTTTGGATTTGTCGTCGTCGAAGAAGGACCACCATTGTCCATAACCCCAACTGGCTTTTTCTGGAATAAACTTTTCAGAGTCAAGTTCAGACAATACAAAGATAACTAATGAACTTAACATTATCAACTCACAATCTTTTCAGCGGCATTCGTATTCACTAGCGTGCCATCTTTTTTGGTACGCGACTTGATCAAAACCTTCAGCCTTGTCACATTTGATGGTTCAGAGGATTCTTTTTTCTGCGAGAAACAAAAATCTTTTTTCTGTGAGAAATTAAAATCCATTTATAAGCTGATTATAGCATACACAATCTAAAAACTTACCATATCCTCTGCTAGTCTAACCATGCCTTTACGGCTACAAGTGTGAGGAATCTGATTTCGTTACCATGCATTTACGGCTACAAGTGTGAGGAATCTGATTTCGCCTTCATTTTTTATATTCTTCACTAACAGCCTACAAACAAATGTTATTAATCTATAGTGGTAGAAAAAAAATATTAAAACCAGCTTTTTACCATAAATGCGTCGCTAGTTTTGAGTTTGACGAATTTACGTCACTCAGTTGGAGAAACATTCTTCGGTCGCAGTTTCATTCTCCCTTGGTTTGTTGTTGCCTTGTTTATATCAGTGACTAGCCGTGATTTAAAAGAACTCCATAGACATCCCATCTGCTTAAGTACACCAAACAAGTGCATTATACTTGAAGTAGAGAGTTTAAAAGCATAGTATTTGAAACTGTAACCTGTTATGAACTTCTGCCAATACTGAATCTGGTTATTAGCTTCACTCATTCTGGTTACAAGCAAAAGGCTTTGCATAGACTTATCTAGGATAATTGTTCCTCTTGAAGCAAAATAAGGTGGTGCACGTGGTGTAAGTGTAGATGGTTCCATGTCCATAATAAATGGGAAACACCCTTGTGCATCTGTTGGTGACTTTTCTTCAAGAACCTGTGAAAAAGATTCAACACTACTCGGTTGCACCGGTTTGAAAATGATTTGTTTTTCGCAAGCTTGATTACTTTCAAGCGCAAAGTCATATTTTTCCGAAGGAAAATCACACTTATCTTTCATAGATTTAGAAGAAAGAGCACACTTAGCTTTCGTGGATTTGCTATAAGAATTAAGAAGCTCAAGTAGCTCTTTCTCTAGTTGTTCTTTCGTTGTGTTGTTGCTTGGAACATTGTCTTTCTTCTTTTGATGGACTGGTGAAGGCTAGTTTGGTTCTTTTGACACTGAATTGTTGGGTGCATACTTGTTCCTCAAAAGTTCCTTAAGCTTTCTCCACGAAGTGATAGTAGGCTCCTTGTAGTACCAGCGATCATCAACTTCTTTACACCATCATTTATACGCATCTCCTTTGAGCTGGCCAATTACACAAGACATCATTTTGTCCTTGCTAATGCATTTGTAGTAAAACCAATCCTCCATGTTTCATTCCCACTCTAAATAGATTCTTTTTCCTGAAAAAGCATAGAGTTCAAGTTTATTAGCAAGTTGAATATCATAATGCAAATAAACCTTAGATTTAGGAGAGTGAGAGGTTTTATGAAGGTTGCTTCGTGTTGATCTAGGTATGTGATCAGGAGGCTTTGGATTAGGCTCTGGTTTCCTCCTTGGTTGTGCTTTCTTCTCCTGTGTCTGAACTGATTTAGAAGCAGCACTTTGAAGACGAAAGGCCTCAAATTTATCATCAACCTGTTTTGCTAGATTTGCAGTAACTGCCTCACGTATTAACTTGTGGGTTTGCTCGTTGATGGATTCTTCTCCTTTGCGTACTCCCATTGTACCTAAAATCATAGAGATCTAACATGTAAAAAGCTCTTAAAGAGAAGAAAAACAGTTTCTAAAAATAGATCTACAAATAAAACAGTTTCTGAAATTCGGATCTAACAGGAAGTTGAAAAGTTGAAATTTATAAACACAATAACACGATGAGTTTCTAGCCAAAACACGAGATCTAATACAAATTCTTATAGTTCACGATCTGATCTACATGTTTGAATAAAAAATCATACGAAACGGATAAGCAATCAACCCTAACTCGAAACGTGAATATTACGCAAAAATAGAAGGAATTTAAAAGGATAGATACAACCTGACGAAGTAGCTCTGATACCACTTGACACGATCCTAGAGAGGTTGTCAGCCCAAGGAGTCACTTCGTTGGTTGATTGGATCAGAACACAAAGATTCATTTGATTGATGATGTGGATTGAAGATGAATGGATTGAAATAGAGATGGATGCAGCAGATGAAGAGTTGAATTATGGGTTTTTGAATGGATGCAGCGGTATGGTTGATAGAGAGATGATTTTGTGAATGATGAACAGAACCAATAGATTGAGAGATACTTCCAAGATTTATGGCTCGACTCTTGAACTATCAATCTTGAACTCAGTTTGGATAAACGAACCAAAACAAGAACAAGTCGTATAGATATTACACACCATACAAATCAAACAAGTTGAAAAAGGTTTAAGAATAAAATGTTGATAAGATTCAGAAATGAGAATACAAGAGAATATAAAGAGAAGAGAAGAAGAGGAAGAGACAAGTCTTGGAACAAGCTCCAAAGACTATCTAGAAAATGAAAACATAATTAAAGACATAATTTGAAAAGATAAAACTAAAACAACCTTCAAACTTCTGATTTTTGTCACTTTATTTAGGCTGGAAATTAGGCACTTGATTTGGGCTTCTTTTGGAATTCAAATAGGCATAAAATGGGCTGGACTTGATGGTTAACACCTTGGAATGTTTTCTGAAGATTCTGGCCCGGTTTTGATCATCAAATGGGTGATTTGGATGTGAATCATTTGCCTCCTTAAAAACCTTTCTTTGGAAAACCCATTGGGATAAAACCAAAGATAAGGGAAAAAGAGTACAAATGAGACACATACCCATTTTTTGATCATGTATCAAAACCATTGTGGTTAAGATAACTTCTTTTCCATCAATTCCCTTAGCGACAAGAGACTCCTTAGCTCGATTTTCCTCAGCTACAAGTTGCTCCTCAGGTTTAAGTTCTTCTTCACATTTCAAATCTTTTGTGCTTGGCATTATCATATCAGTACTCGGGTTTTGTTATCAGTATCATAGCTTTTATGAAATGCCAAGACCAACAATAGCAAAGCGGGAA
The DNA here is from genome assembly GCA_963576765.1 of Draba incana. Classification (NCBI taxonomy): domain Eukaryota; kingdom Viridiplantae; phylum Streptophyta; class Magnoliopsida; order Brassicales; family Brassicaceae; genus Draba; species Draba incana. The sequence continues at coordinate 21,315,240 of OY755206.1, forward strand.
GATAAAATCCCTTATACCGCCCAGATTTAGCCAGATTTTTAAGCCAGACCGCTCAAAGCTTAGCCAAAATTTCATTTCATTTTATTTTATTTTGGATAAAACAAAATAAAACACCAAAATCTCACGACAAAGAACAAAAAATTCATCTGGGTTTCCTCTTCACCTCTCTTCTGGGTTTCTTCTTCACCTAAATTTGGGTTTCCTCTTCACCTCTCTTCTGGGTTTATTCTTCACCTAAATCTGGGTTTCTTCTTCATCTAATTCTGGGTTCTCACGACAAAGAACAAAATAAAACACCTCTCTTCAACCTAAACAAAAACCTAAATCTCAGTCGGTGTTAAAGATTCCGACCTCCGTGGGTGTCTATTTTTCTCTGGGTTCGGTGTGTTTCGACCTAAGTCTTAATCAGATCTAGGTTTTCTTTTCTCGCTCCTCAAATTTTACTTTCTCCGCCGTATTGCTCCGTCTCTTTCCTCCATTCTCCACTGTGTGCCTTCTTAATCCGTCGAACAAGGTATTTATTTGCCTTATTCCATGTTTCTCTTTAACATTTACTCTTGAAATCAGATTGAAATTGGAAGTAATTAACCCTAAGGCTCGAATTTGATATGTTCTGATTGTGTTAGTCTTTCAATTTCTTAGTCTTTTAGATGGAGAACAATGTCTTGTTCAATTTGTTATTCTATTTGTGCTTCCTATGTTCTGAATTTCAATTTGTTGTTTGGTAAAATTTATGGATTGATAAAATAAGCTAGAAATTTGGGAAAAGTATAACAATGACTTGATATATCGAAATTGGATAATGTATGTGTTCTGGTATTGTATTTTTTCTGATCTAGAACTGTTTTTAGTTTGAAAATTTTCGAATTTGTTGCTTGAAACCTTGATGTATAGAACTTTTTGATGAATTTGGTACTTGATATTTATATCTGTTTCTTCAATTTGCTACTTGATATACATAATTGTTTTTAGTTGGAAATTGGGTAATGTGAACTGTTTTTAGGTTCACATTTGCTTGAAAAATGATGAATAAGTATTTCCTTGGTTATGTGTTTGGATAAAGGTTAGAATATATTATGTTGGACAAGGAATGGGTTCATCTTAGCAGGTATTAAAATTAAATTACATATAGGTTCAGATTCACTATAGTGATTAGTGACTTTGAAACTCAGTTGTTTGTGTGTTTTTCATTCATTAAAACGCACTGAAGAGTTGATCCTGCTTACGAGAAAGGAGCATGGGATTTTGTACAGGCAGTAGTTGATGGATTAGGAGATAGTGACATGATAATATGCCCGTGTATTGACTGTCGTAATGTAGATCGTCATTCAAGTAGTGTTGTAGTTGATCATCTTGTAACAAGAGGGATGGATGAGGCTTACAAGCTGCGGAGTGATTGGTATCATCAGGGAGAAGTAAACTCAAAGGCTGAAGGGTTTGAGAAACTGAACCAGTGGAACGATGAGATTTGTGGGCTTTATCAAGCTGCTGAATATTTAGATGAAGAGTTAGCTAGGAAGTGTGACATTGCTGATGGTGTAGAGAAGTTAGAAGATGAGTTCCTTGCAAAGCTAGAAGATGCAGAAACCCCATTATATCCCAATTGTGCATCACATAGCAAGCTATCAGCCATTGTTTCCTTGTTAACAATTAAGACACAAAATGGATGGTCGGACAAAAGTTTCAATGATCTTCTTGAAACATTGCCAGAAATGTTACCGGAAGACAACGTACTTCACACATCATTATATGATGTGAAAAAGTTTCAGAAGTCTTTTGATATGGGTTATCAAAAGATTCATGCATGCATAAATGACAGCTGCTTATTCAGAAAGAAGTATAAGAATCTTGACTACTGTCCAAAGTGCAAAGCTTCAAGATGGAAAATTAACTTGCATACGGGTGAGGTAAAGAATGGTGTCCCACAGAAAGTATTACGTTACTTTCTGATAATCCCACGTCTTAAGAGAATGTTTAGGTCTGAGGACACAACAAAGGAATTACGGTGGCATTTCAGTAATAAGAGCAGTGATGAAAAGATTTATCACCCTGTAGATTCTGTGGCGTGGGAGCAAATGAGTGACAAATATCCAACTTTTGCCGCTGAAGAAAGGAATATTCGGCTAGGACTTTCGACGAATGGATTTAATGGGTTTAACATGAAGAATACAAAGTATAGTTGCTGGCCTGTCTTGTTGGTGAATTACAACATGGCACCTGACTTGTGGATGAAGAAGGAGAATATCATGCTAACCTTGCTCATTCCTGGTCACATCAACCCGGAAACAGAAATGTGGAACATGAAAGCAACTCTATACTAGCATGTCGTCCAATATCAGCATCCATGAGTATAGAGCTTAGTGAATCAGAGCTAAAGATTATCCATCTTGCTGTAATTCAAAATACGGCTGTTGTGGATCAATTTGTCGAGTAAGTTACTACTACTTGAACAACTGAGTTGTCTTTTTCCTTTAGAGCAAGCTAGACTTTTTCTAAATCTTTTATTTTATCTTTACAAGCTTGCATCTAGAACATCTACAAAACAGTAATGCAAGATGCAGACGAGATGCAACAATGTTATGGAATATGCATACTCAGAATTTTCCATCTTGGTTGAAAGAACAGGCAAGTGGTAATTCAGTGTAAAGCTATGTCTATATCCCATTTATGTTAGGTATAGATTGATGATAACTGAATTTGTTTCTATTAGGTTCCTCTTGATTCTGACAAACATGGAGATACACTAAAGTGATTAGCATATGGTCCACGTAGTAAAGCCAGGTCATATACGTGTTATATCATCAATGAGCAGAGGTTTCACACATCTTCAGTTTGTAGGAAAAGTCAAAATAGTGGAGTCTTCTATGAGGCAACTACTATGTGTAGAGCTAGTGCAAAAGATATATCATAAGTGGTTGATTTAGTGTCATACTATGGCAGAGTCGTAGACATTATACTCTTGGATTATAATATGTTCCTATATTTAGGTGTCAATGGGCTGTTAGAGGTGGTGTGAAAGTAGAAGATGGTTTCACACTTGTTAACCTCAGCCATAGTCAAGTATTTTTCTCAAGGGATCCTTACATTTAGCCTCTCAAGCCAAGCAAGTATTTTACTCAAGAGAAGATGATTCATCGAGTTGGTATGTTGCTATGAAAGGTCCATCAAGAAGATACAATGAAGAAGATGCAGAAGATGCCTATCTAGATACTAGACCATTACTTTCATTTGTTGACATGGATGTCAATGATTTACATGGTGAAGCACAGAATGCCAGAGCTGATTGTGAAGGAATCTATGTGTAGAAAAATTGATTTACAATTCCATAATTTGAACTTAAAATACTTTGCTTTGTCATTATATTGTGTAATGGATCTTTGTTAATTTAATTGCAGTTACTTTTCCTTGTTTTCGTCTTTGATATATTTTATGAATTATCTTATATGTTTACTTATATATTTGATTCATTGTTAGCCTTTTGACTAACTTTTATCTCATGTTTCAGTTAACTGACGTGGGTCGTCGCAAAGTCAAAACCAAGAAGAAGGCTCAGGCAGATGATCAGGTAGAGTATGTTGGGCATGAGTCAGCAGATGAAGAAAGCGGAAAAGACAGTGAGGACCAACAAAAATGAAGAACATTGCAAAAGATCCAAATAGACGAGAGAAAGTTGAGTTCACCAATTTAGGAGAACCTTGTGGACGTGGTTCGGTGAAGTTGTCCTCATATGTAGGACCATTGGAACGAGAACATGTTCATGTAACCATTAGTGATTGGAGGAAAGTTCATGAAGAAACTAGAACAGTGTTGTGGAAATCAATCTAGGTAATATTCTGACCACATAATATCATACTCCTGTATATTTGTATTCCATAAAGACTTAAGTAACTCTATATTTTAACATATATGTAGGCAAGATTTGAACTTGACAAAGAGTATCACAAGATTGGTGTACTTAAGCAGATGGGATGTCTATGGAGGTCTTTTAAATCACGGCTAGTCACTGATATAAATAAGGCAACAACAAATCAAGGGAGAATGAAACTGCGACCGAAGAATGTTTCTCCAACTGAGTGGCGTATATTCGTCAAACTCAAAACTAGCGACGCATTTAAGGTAAAAAAGCTGGTTTTAATATTTTTTTCTACCACTATAGATTAATAACATTTGTTTGTAGGCTGTTAGTGAAGAATATAGAAAACGAAGGCGAAATCAGATTCCTTACACTTGTAGCCGTAAAGGCATGGTTAGACTAGCAGAGGATATGGTAAGTTTTTAGATTGTGTATGCTATAATTAGCTTATAAATGGATTATTATTTCTCACAGAAAATTTTTTTTTGTTTCTCGCAGAAAAAAGAATCCTCTGAACCATCAAATGTGACAAGGCTGAAGGTTTTGATCAAGTCGCGTACCAAAAAAGATGGTACGCCAGTGAATACGAATGCCGCTGAAAAGATTGTGAGTTGATAATGTTAAGTTCATTAGTTATCTTTGTATTGTCTGAACTTGACTCTGAAAAGTTTATTGTTTTCCAGAAAAAGCCAGCTGGGGTTATGGACAATGTTGCTCCTTCTTCGACGACGACAAATCCAAAAGAAGATGGTCTTTCTCAAATCTTAGGACTTGATAATCCTGGACGGTTGAGGGCAATGGGATGAGGTATGAGTATGACCAAACTAGCCATTTTTTCAAGTGAAAAGCAAGTGTATGGCTCAAATGCAAGAAAACCAAGTCTTCATGGAGCGAAAAATACATGACTTAGAAGTTGTGGTTGCTGGTATGTAGGTTAGTAAAATTGTAATACTTGTTAATGAAGTAAATAATTTGCTATTAACTCATTAATGAGAAGTTGCATTTTTGTTTTATGCCATAGAAAGGAGAACCTGAAGTTGCCGAAAACTCAGCTCCAAGGGTAAGTAATGAGTTCTTAATAGTATGCTTATTCTTTATATATGACCTCTAACGTTTACTTACAATATTTGTAGAGTGTGAACAAAAAGGCACAACCTAAGTGTGTGCTTTTTGATTGGTCTGGTACTAATGATAGTGTTGCAGAAGGACGACTTTCATCTTCAGATCTTGAAGAATTTATCAATGACATTCTTCCAGGACCCAATTCTGTGAAAGTAATGGTATAGACTACAACAAAATCTGATGCATTCCTCTGGAAATCTGTGCCTAACATGTTTACTATTGAAGAAGCTGTAGGAGAAGTAATAGCATGGCTTGCTGTTAATTGTATCGTCTCAGATGTCAGTTTTGACTCACAAGATGCATCACCTAAGGTATGCATTTGATGATTTATATATAGTTTTTACAAGTCAAATACATGGAATGATTTATATGATTTATTTAGGCTAACTTAATTGTGGCTTTCTTCTGCATTTGCTTGACAGAGTTCAATCAAAACTTCTAGTAAGAAGTGTAAACTAATGGATTGGAGTGTAAATGATGAGGTTATTGTTGCTGAAGGCCGTTGGGAATCAAAGGAGCCTAAATCTTTGGTTAATGGACTTCCTCTTGGACCAAATGCAGTTAAAGTGTTGGTAGATGTCGTAATCGAACCTAGCCTACAAATAAAGTCTCCTTGAAGACTCCTTGAAGTCTTTCATAGCCTGGCCTGCACATAAAGTTGTGTTTTCAACAGATTTACAACCAGATGAAGATACACAACCACAAACTCCACTGATTCAAAAAGTTTCGTCTCAGGCTGAGAAACCTGCAGCAACTCCATCACCTCCTGTGAAGAAGGCTAAAACAGTGTCAATGTCGCCTGTTCGAAGATCTTCAGTAAACTTCTCTTTATGTTGTGAATTCATTTTGACTTATGACTTCTCTTTATGTTCTGAGTTCATTTGGATTTATCTTTATTAACCTTATGAATGTGTGTATTATTTTCAGCGTAAAATGGCAGCCCTCAAGGAAAATCAGAAATGTAAGTTGATGGATATTTCCGGTACGAAGCGTATTGTTGCTGAAGGTCGGTGGTTTTCAAACAATCTGGACCAGCTTGTGCACTTTGTGAAATTAGGATCAAATGCAGTACGTGTTTGGGTAGATATAGTCAAGGTTAAATATGCCGCAGTTTGGAGGCCTTCTTCTAAGATATATGGAAGATGCATTAGGTACATCTGTTGCATGGCCAGAGGACAAAGTGGTACTCTTCTGAACTTATGATTCCGACTTGCTTTGTTTGCTTTGCTTTGCTTTGGTGTGTTGTTGAACTTAGGCTTGCTTTTTACAGTTGAAGTATTGGATTCAGATTTGCTTTGTTTGCTTTGGTGTGTTGTTGAACTTTGTTATGTATGGATTGATGTTTGCTTTATAAAATTTGTTTTGGATATTTGTTTTTTGATAAAGTTCAATGAAATAGAAAATAGTTAATGTAATTACATAAACAATGAGTCATAATAAGTGCAACGATAGCATCTTCAAAACAATATATCATAGCACGACATAAACGCTACAATTTAAGGGAAAAACCCTTAAAAATACCCCAACTATTTTACATTTGGTAGAAAAATACATAAACTTTTAAGACTCCCTGAAAAATACACGACCTATTAAAAAGTGTTATATTAATACACGATCTATTAAAAAGTGTTATATTAATACGTATACATTGAAAATCGAACAATTTTACACCTAATTTTTCCGAGCTTTGAAGTTGATCAATTGCGTATTTTGATTCCAAGTACTATATATGGCGTTCTATAGTTCTTTGAAAACCACTTAAGATTTCGAATCTAATGGTACCGAGCTCACCGCATGATTTTAACTAAAACTAACTGAATATGTCAATGAAGTTTCGGTTTTCAAATTTTAAAATTAAAATTCTCTGAATTATTAAGTGTATTTTGAAAAATCGAAACCATAAATGAACTTATGAAACCAACATTAACAAAGCCCAGTAGGTTTTATTTGATTCCAACATGTTTGATTTTCGGATTTGAAAAATTAAACGGCGTTTCACTATTTCCGTTTCGATTTTCAATGTATATGTATTAATATAACACTTTTTAATATGTCGTGTATTAATATAACACTTTTTAATAAGTCGTGTATTTTTGAGGGAGTCTTAAAAGTTCATGTATTTTTCTGCCAAATATAAAATAGTTGGGGTATTTTTAAGGGGTTTTCCCACAATTTAACATATATTACAACATTTTTCGACGCTATGACACAATAAACAACAGCAGTTGTAAATGCTATAGTATTATTTCTAATCACACCAAAACATCGCTATAATATAACATAGCACGAAGAAAATGCTATATTACAAGGGGTCTAATATTGCTTTTGTTACTACATCACAGGAGTTCCGCGGTGTTATAAAAGAATAAACTACAACGTCTATATAAGCTGTTATAATAATTTCAAAAGCAGAGTATTAGCGCTATGATAGTAAAACATATAATAGCATAGCTCGAAACCGCTATTACAGGGGGTGACCCTATTATAGGTGGGGCAGACATAGCGTTTATAAATACGCTATCAATTATCTATGATAGCGATTTTCATATGCTAAGAATGTGCATTTTGCTTATAGTGTAATATATATAGGTAAGAAATTCGTAGAAAAATTTTAAATCATAAATATTCACACCTTTAAATTCATAAAATGTAAATTTATAAAAATTCATACCTTTAAATTCATTTAAAATAGATAATATATATAGGTAAAACAAATGCACACCTTTAAATTCATAAAATCTAAAATATATTACATGACATTATAATTCATAAATATTCAAATTTAATACACACCAAAATATTATTTATGAATTTTTTGAAAACCATAGACCAAATCCTATGTTATTCAATTACTCATTTAAAAATCTTCATTAAAATCATGTCTTATTCAATTTGTGATTCTCAAATACTAATAAAAATAACCTTTTATTTAATTTGTAATTCTCAAATACAAATCAAAATCCAACATATTTACTTATAGATTTGATTATAAAATGGATTTTGAAGGATTCATAAGTTATCCTCAAATTCATTGGAAAACCTTGTTATTTTCAAACACTAATCAAAATATGGTGGATTTGAAAATCACAAAGATTTATATGGATTTTCAAAATAATTTGTGACATTGATGATAGTAACAAATGTGTCACCAATTACACCTTTTTGACATCACAAATGTGTCGCACATAAGTGACAAGTTTGCGGCGAAATTAGAGTGGTCGCAAATCTGTCTCAAAGCAGTCACTAATTTGTGACATTACTGAGACAATATTTGTCCGTCACAAATTTGTGACAGATTGGATACTCATATACGTTGTCACAAGTGCGTCACAAAACTGTTCCAATTCAGTCACAAATTTCTATGACGAAATTAACAATCACAAAAAGAGTCACAAATTAATTATTTTCTCGTAATGAAACCAACAAAGTGTCTGCCAGCATCCAACCGACCACTTCCTACGACACGGTTGGTCGGGATGCAATTTCGTCCAAAATCCGGGTTTGACCTGGAAACACTTATCCTTTTTCCTATAAATACTAGTTTATGAGGAAAAAATCCTAAATTTGGCCTTGTTTCTCTTATCCTTTGAACAAAACAAAAACCCTATGTGTTTTTGATGATTTGAGGATTCGAACTTCACCTTTTTATTCAATCTTTTATTTTTATGATTTGTCTTTCCATTATGCCTTTATCTACATCTACACCTATGTTTACCATCATGATTAGTGAGTAGTTTCCTTATTGGATTTAGGGTAGAGGAGATTAGGGGTGGTTAATGGGTGATTAGTCTTGCATATAGTTTTGAGTGTTTATCATTTATGATTTTCCCTAGATTAGAGTGATTATAATGCTAGATTTAGGAGTAGCTAACCAAAATCTAGTTCATGGTCTTTTCACGCATGAAAGGTGTTTGTGGAAATATCTAGGAGAACTTTAATCTTGTTTATTAAACCCTATCCAATGGAAGTTGATGTGTAGGTATATAGATAGACTCTATGAGCATGTTGAATTGATTCTCTATCTTTTGATTGATTATCTATGTGGAAGTAAATGATGGTTAGTTGGATTAGAGAAGTGATTAGTGCCATGAAAATGGATTAGTCAAGATAAACCGGTCTCATGGCTTGTACATGATAGATTGAATAGCTTTGAATACCCATTAGCTCTTTATTCACGCTTAATATATGATCTCTACCCAAAAATCCATGATTTATCATATTTGATCATCTTAGGTTATTTTCGTTGACTTTTATTGATTTTTCATTATTACTTTTTCATCTTTCATTCCATTTAAGTATTGTCAATTGCTATTGTTCTTGTATTTCATTTTAGTTCTTGCTTTACTTTATTTTCATTTTGTTAGGTTGATAGTAATCAAATCAAACCCCCATCATTAGCATTAGCCTAGCTTATTTAGTTTCTTACAATCTCATTGCCCTCATTCCTTGTGTATTTGATCCGTACATGCTACATCATCATTGCCATGCACTTGTGGTTAATCATTGTGGTTTAAAATTGATTAGGTCGATTTAGACCCCATCAATATAGTAAATGACCACACCATTAAAGTTATCGTACTTACATCCCCAAAAACGAGGTTAGTTGTCAAGACCGCGTCCCGGGATTTTTAAAATTTTTGTGCGGGAATTGTTTGGAGCAGGAATGCAAAATGGACCGAAACTATTCAAATGGATATAGGCTACTAAATGTGTTAATTTTCTAGATACATAAGCCCAATTTGGTTAATCATGTTTAAGGCCAAAAACTAATTAACCCTAGTCTCTAATCTCTCCTAGCCACCACGTTAATCAGAGAAGAAGAGAAAAAGAAAAGGAGAGAAAATAAGAGAAGAAGAGGAAACAGGAACGAGAGAGGATGAGATGTTGTCGTCGAGAGAAGGAACGGGACGGAACCGCATCGGTGAAGATCAGCTCCAAAGGTGATGATGGTGGTGTGAACCTCATTGAGGCAGTGGTGGAGAGTCCACCAGAGAAGAAGATGAGAGGTGAGTAATAGAAGAAGCCGAAGAAGGTAAATTTGTCCCGTTATGGGGAAGGAGAGAAACGGACGACGAAGTCAGGTCGAAATCAAGTGACATTTTATGGGTAAGTACCCAACTCTCTGATCTAGTTATATCCGAAAGAATTTTGTGAATCGGAGCTATAGTATGAAAGTTATTGGTGTTTTACTCGGACTGATTAGTGCATAGTGATTCTGCGACCAGACTAGTTTGTAGACGTTTTCAGGCTAATTCCGGAGGAACTAGAGTACAATATGGGTGTCGTTAGAAAGACCTTGATGACTAGTTTCTGGAGAATGTTTCCGATCTGGAATTCGAGGTAAGGTCCATCCGGAATTCAGTCTCAAAGTTGAGGCAAAATCTCTGTTTCTGAAACCAGAATTTTGTCCAAGTATATTCTTTTATTTATGTTTCAAGTTGCTGTATTTGGAGGACGATAGTGGCTACATCAGTGAATCTATGGTCATGGCAATGGTTGTGTCTGACAGAGGACATGTCAGGGAAGCCATTGGAGTTATAATCATCCTCATCGGAATTGTTCCTTGGTCGTATTGAGCTTGGCTTGTTGCACAAGAATCAGCATGATTCTAATATGTGCAGCTACAGTTTTGATGCCGTCACTTTGGTGGACCGTTTCAAGGATCATATGAAGTCTGATCGCTCTGTAATTTTGTGGAGTTGTTCATGACAATATGAACTTCGAAATCAACTGTTGGATCGACAAATGAACGGTTAGTTTCTCTGTTAATCATATCTTTTAAAGCTTGATTAATGCAATTTTGTCCGACTTCAATGTTATTGAGTTGCAATGTTTGATCGGAAAATTAAAGCTCGATATGAGCTGGGAATTTGCAGGCATCTTATGGTGTCATAGGATGAGATAATGTCAAAGAGAATTGGAGTTGGAGATTAGAAGTCCAATCGAGCAAGTTGAGAAACTTGGGAAGCTTTGTGGCTAAGGTGAGGGAGCGATCTATGGATTCTTAACATTCCTAATTAATTTGTATTCGCTAATGCTAGGTCTAGGAGATTACTTGTTGATTGATAATGATTGTTTAAGTTGTGTGATGGTAATTGTTGAGAATATTATGTGAATATGGTGTTTGTATGATATGATTATTTAACAATTATGTGTATGAGTCGGACTGAGAGCGAGGACATGGCAATCCTGCTAAAGCCCATAAATCGGCTAACGAGCCAAAGATGGCGTACGACCTTTCGAGGTGATGGCCAACCCAAGTGTGTCAGGTATCTGAGTCATTAAAATGTTATGTTATGATATGATATGTGATTATGATATTGTGATTGGGGAATAATATGACGTGATTGCTAAGCTTGTTGATTGTAGCCTGTTCTAGAGTTAGTATTATCGTGTGTTGGGTGGTTAGTAGTGTGTTGAGAGTCATGTGGGTAGACATGACCATTCTTCATTGAGTAATTCTTTCCGGAATTACTCACCCCTTTTTCCCCAGTTTTAGTGTGCAGGTGTTTCTTGTGTTGCAAGTTAGGGCGCGAGACCTAGGGCTCAAAGTGATCGGGATTAGGGCGTCAATATTAGTATCAGAGCCTAGGTTAGCCAAGCCGGTTCTGACCCGGAAGGCTGTCCTAGGGGAGACCATGTTTAAAAAAAAAAAAAAGGTTTCCGGAAACTTAAAAAAAAATGATTTCTAAAATATTTTTGGGGATGATCTTTGGGTGTCTACGGTCTCGCGCTAGAATTATTTGGTCTGATTGGAAGTGTAGTTAGGTTGAATTATTAATGAACTTTATAATCTTGTGGGTTAGATTGGCTTCATAGTTCATTAGCTAGTTCCTTCAGACTAGTGTGTCTAACACTTTGTTTAATTTTGGAGCCACACCTAGTTTGAGTTTTGAAATGATAAGTATTGGAGTTTCGAAGGCGAGCCATCAAGAGAAGTGTATAGCCACAAAAACTTCAACAATGGAATATTGGAGAGGTACAAGATGCTTCAATTAAGTTGTCATAAGTGGAGTTACATAGAAAACTTATAGGAATGAAGATGAAGCGGAATTAGGTGATCATGGGAAGTAGAAATAGATGATGTGTCGAGAGTACTAGAAGTGCTTGAGTTCGTTTGGAGTTCTGAAAGTTTGAGTTATGTATGGTGAAGCGGAGCTCGTGCGTCTAGTTTTAATTATTATTTTATTAACTATGGTTTACTTAAATTTTCTAGTAATGTGAATGAGTTAGAGTGTGAAGGTGAAAGTAATGGTTAAGTGGACTAAAATGTTTAAGGTAAGGAACCAGTATGAGGTTGAGCTTTTGGTTACGAAGTAACCCGATTGAAATGTGAAAGGTATGGTTAAAAGTTAGAGTGATGTTTGAATGGTAAAGATGCCAGTATGAGCCAAGGATATGTATGAAAAGTCAATGGACTCAAGGGTTTGGGAGTAGTATGGAAAGTTGGATCTAAGTTCATTATCAGCTGCAATGTGGTTATTTCAATGGATGTCCAGTGGAAAAAGGTGTTGCTCAAGAAGGTTTGAGAGGTTTACCACTTTGAGCTAGTAAGGACGGTAAAGGACACCTTGTATACTTGTTGCTCTGCCCAAGGTTAAGATGGATTTTTCTCTTGATGTTCTTCTTGGAATAGAGAAAGTATTTACTATAAGATGCACGAACACGTAAAACCAAAATAGAACAAGGACCCCGGTGTGGTGTTCAGGGAGCATTACGTCAAGGAAGTCTGCAGATTTAACAATTATAATGGAAATATAACTCATATGACTTTAAGGATAACATCGAAAGATTGAATGGGGATACGACATGGAAAAGAGTTAGATAACTCATAGAGAGCCATAAAGGGTTTGTAATCATCTTAAGATGAAATATGATAGCAACGAGAAAGAAATGGTGGTACAGATCATGGTGGGAATGTGGTAGCTGGATTCTCACAATTGAATTTGTAAGGTTCTTGGAAGGGAAGAAAGCTTCTAGGGTTAGAAAACACAAAGACAAAGCAAAAGATTCGAATTATGGTTTGTGTTGATAGCTGGAAAGCTATTAAAGAGTTTTTGTATGATTTTTCGTGATCCCCTTATTATGAGGATGTACAAGCATATTTATAGTCTTTCTAGGTCGGCTAGACCAGACCAATTACAAAGTATGGAATATTCCAAAACTTTCTAGGTTTTTCATTTAAGCCATAGCCACTAGGTCGGCTGGGCCTTAAATGGGCCTTAATCATCTTGTTTTGATCATTGGGCTGACTCGAATAAGGCCTCTAATTCAATCTTTGGTTTAAGTGCATCTTGGGATAGCTGGTTCAATACATACTTAGCCGAGAGATATGACCCCTACAGTTAGCCCCCCTGTTCAACAATATTATTGATAAAAGTGTTGAAGTAAAGGTGTCCAGCTGAAGAATCGATTTCCGTTTAAACCGTAGATATGCTAAACAATAATCCGACTATCCCGATGATCTTCATAATAGTAGTGTCGAGTACAAATGATAAAACCTTGCCAGATTAGGCGAGTTGACCATGTGCCTCAAATCAGCAAACTGGTTAGAAAAACGCGAAGTCGCGAGCTGACCTCAAAAAGCATAGCCGCTAGCTGCTTTGAAAATGCGAGGTCGCGAGCTGATCAAGAAAGGTGAAGCCGCGAGCTGCTTTGAAAATGCGAGGTCACGAGCTGATCAAGAAAGGTGAAGCCGCGAACTAGTCTGAAACACGTCTTTAGCGAATTGATCGTCATGATACGGCGATCTGTTTCGCAATTGTATATTACTTTGAGAAGTTGTCAAGCTGACTGCAATAAGTGTTAACATCTACCCGATGCGAGCTACCTGAAGACAATTATCGAAGATTATGGGCAAGTACGCGAGCTGTGGGATCAAACTGTGAGCGAAGTGATCTTGACGAGATTATCATCTCCTTCTTTACTTTGGCGAGCCGAATCAGCTGAATAGTCTCGCCATTAATCGTATCTTGTTTCGCATCTCGACATATATTTTATACTTGGCGAAAAAAACTTTTAATCTCTTAAAGCCGAAATCTTCGGCCCATATCCGAATTCAGCCCATCAAATCCCCTTTATAAGTTAGGAACCTCTTAGGTTTCACTCATAATCTCATTTTCTCCGAAAACATGTAGCCTTCTTATTCTTTTTTCTTCTCTATTTGCTTTTAAGTTATTTCAGGATTCTCCCGTCGCATCACTTCGTTGCCACCACGTTCTTCCTTCGCCGCCGTTGATCTTTGAATTTTCTGGCAAAGTTGTTTGAAGATTCCGTCTCATCTGCAAACATTCTCCAAATTTTATCATCCGATCCTTTGAGGAAAAATCAACAAGATCTGAAAATTTGTTTAGGTTGAAAATCAATGTTGTCTACTAATTCAAGCAAATCAGGGGCATCTGCTGACCCGCCCATTGAAGGAGAAATTTGTCCAATTTGGAGATACTCAAGTAACAGCGAGCCGCTTGTTGTGGCGAGTTCTAGTTGCGAGCAGACTCTTTCAGAAAGAAGCAAAAGTAATGAAGAGACGAGCACTTTTGGTCGAGATGATAGATTCGAAAATGATTCTCCTCTCGCCGAGCTGTTTTTTTATCTGAATCCTACCTCTCTTCGTAAGCTGTGACGCGAAACTAGAAAGAGTGCTTCGCCGAACCGCATCTATCTGGAAATGGAAATGAACGAGGAAGTCGGCACATCGCACCCTAGTAACCGGATTATCTCGATACCTTCTCCTGATAGTGAGAAGGATTTAAACGAGAACAGACTCGTTATCGAAATCCTAACTCTTCGTGCCGAGTCGCTTGATCATCTTGCCGAGCCGCCTGTTCTGGTGAAGGTCGAAGAATGCAAATGGGCATTCAATCCCCTCACTGAGAAAGAAAAACTTGAAGCCTGGGTTGGCTCTCGAATATCCAAAGTTAAGAAAACACAATCGAGGCGAAAGTGGTGTCATCCTCCAGCTTCTACATGGTGTGATAAGGACTCTCTGGTAGTTCTCCAAATTGAATGCGGCTTTCCTGATGAAGTCGATTTGATCCTTCTGTCTCCTGAGCCGGCATCTTTACAGTGTACGAATGCTTCTTCAGGGACTTCTATCTCACCTTCCCAATAGTTGTGACAATTCTTCGATATATGTTGGTTCATCATATCGCCCTTGCTCAGATCAATACAAGAGGATTTTGCCACATGGTCGGACTTCTTACGTAAGCTGCACAATGTGGCGAGCCCCTCGGAGTCTGCCATTTAGTTAACTTTATGGAGTTTCGTGAAAACAAAGGTCTGGATGGGAAGGAGAAGTATAACTTGGCAAATGGCCCGTAATATAAGGTTATAGATGATTTTCCAAACAAGGATCATGACTGGCGAAAGTATTTCTTCTTTGTGCTGGTATCAGCTACATCGGTTGGCAAAGGGAACGAGAATGCGGTGAAAGCGAAGTGGGAAGTCATTGGTTGACATTCTTGAAGTTTTCCTCCCCGAGCTTTCTATGCTTTGTTTTACTTCTCGCCTTGACTTATCAAAACTTATTATTATTTTTTTTTGTTCACAGCTCGCCGACAACTGGGTACTCCTGTTCCTGGGATCGACGATTGGTACGAGAAGTTGCGAACTCGGAAGTGTTTTTGCTCGCCATTTTCACCTTCAACGAGTCATCAAAGCGCGAAACCTTGCTATAATCGATGAAGAAAATTATCAAAGTAACTCTGAAGATCTTGAAGCTATGACGAACAGGCCAACCTTTCGCGACATGAACAAGAAGAAAAAGGTAGCAATCAAAAATAAGAATCTGACTGCCTCAATTTTTGAGAAACCAATTGGTGATGCTACTCCGGCTGTCATTCCCGTTGGCGAGACGTCTAAGCGAAGTGTTACTAAGAGGAATACTCCAAGTGCTGCGTCGGATGACGAAGTGATTGACGGAGCTAAGGATGTCTCTCTCCCCATCGCTGACTTTCTTCCGAGTGATGTTGCAGGAAAGATTGTCGAACCGGAGAAGAATGCGAATTGAAAGAGGGTGATCTCTACGACTGACAAAGGTAAGGGAGTGGCCGAAGAGTCATGGTCAAAGAAATCCCGTCGTGATATGCCAACTCTACGTCCCGCGAGCTGATCTCTATGGGTTCGCGAACTGGAAAATCTCCCTCTGCTGTCAAGCTGTATGATGACCCTTTAGCTGCAGCTGCCCTAATGGCGAAGATCACCTATCCTGGAGACAACTTCCCCATTCCGGAATTGCTGTTGAAGAGCGAGCTCTATAAGGAGTTCGTATCACACCAGGTCAAGGTATGTTTAGGTTTTCTTTTTTTTACACATGTTAATTTACTTCCTCTCATATCTCGCCTGTCTGCAGGCACTTGCTCACTACAACAGGATGATCTTGGCCTATAACGTCAAAGTGCGGTCTAGGCAAAACTTTATTAACGAGGCTCGCAAGAGGGAAGAAATCGAAAAACAACAGATCGTGAAACGCATGGAAGAGCTCTCCGTTGAAATTGAATCATGGAAAAAGAATTCTAACGACCTGCATAAGTATCTTCACAACCTTGGCCTTGAAAAGAAAAAGGATGAAATAAGAATCGCCAATCTCGAAAAAGATCAAGGATGCATCTTCTAGACGAGCTACGGCAGTGAAAATTCAATCAAGGTTGGATCGTGCATGCCAGCTCCTTGAACAACTTACGCGGAGTCCTAAGAAAAACATAGTCTTCCTGGCTCAAGCCGAGGCGAATGCTCAGCTTATTGCCGATATGGAAGGAGCAGGTGATGAGCCCTTTGATCTTGAGGAAGAGCATTCTGGGATTGCCACTGCTAAGGTCGAGTTGGTGTCTACTTATGACGACTTTGATGAGTTGGCTGCCAGCCTGAGAAATGTGTTAGGTATTAATCCCGTTGTTCCCATTGTTGTAAAAGATATTCTTTTTCACCGTGAGTCGAGATTGTTGCTAAATCTATTGGTATTGACGTAGCTTCCGGATCAAACGGTGGGATGTTAGGCATGCATCTTCGAAGTGCTTGAGAAGCGCTCCTTGATAGCAAGCCTGTCGATGCTGGTCAAATCACCAGACATGACCTGGCAGTCTCGTCTACTTGGAATACTGAGCTGCCCCCTTCCAACCAAACCATTGCTTCAGAAACCGGAAATGACGAAGTGACCAAGGCTCGTGAGCCTGTTGTAGAAGAAACAACTGGCGAAGTGGTAAGTTGTGCCGACCTGACTGCGCCGGTCAATGAGAACGAAGAGACGGAAGATGGCGAGCTCCCTCCCTAGATATTTGTTTAAGATTTATGTTTTAAGGATTTAAGACTTTCTTTTTTATCACTTGAATTATGTACTTGTTTTGGGTGCCTAGATGGCTCTTATCCATCGTTTGACACACTGCTTTATCTCTTTAAGTAAAAACTTAATTAATGCGATGTTTTTGTTGCGACTTATATTTTGAATATCGTACTTTTGCGGATTGTTCGATTTTTGAAAGTAGAAAGCATTTGTTTCGTTATTGTACTTAGACAAACTTGGTTTACAAACAGATGCTCATCAATTTGTTTGTTCTGATTGTCTTGACTAAGTTAATTTTGTTTAGACCAGTAATTTCGTTAACTGGGTTTCTAGAGTTGATCACTGCTGGCTACATGGGTGTTCCCGCGAACTCCTTTGCTCCAAAAATGAACACTTAGAATTTGTATAACGCGCTGTATTATCCGTTTGGACGTATAACGGTAGACCTCATAAAAGGTGTTTTAAATTCATCACTGTGGCTATATAAACGTTTCGTAAGTCGAGATAATCGTCTTTGTTTTAGACTTGGTCCTTTTGAGTATAAATCGTGATCTTTTATAAATAATTTCCGACCGAGCGAAGTGATCGTTTTACAAAGATGGGAGTATACGAGCATACATACCCATTCCCCTCCCCCCTCGTTTGAGGAGGCAAGCAACTGAACCCGTCCCTAAACGAGTTGCCTATGTACCCTTTGCAAGGATCAAGTCGCCCCGTAGTTCAAGTCATGAGACTAAGTACTTAGCAATAGTACTTTTTGAGATGTTTTGCGTTCCAAGATCGCAGAATCATCTCTCCTTGCATGTTTGCGAGTTTGTAAATGCCTGGGCGGACGACCTTCATGATCTGATAAGGTCCCTCCCAGTGAGCACCAAGTTTTCCAGCGTCTATCTCTGCTGTGTTCTGAAATACTTCGTGGAAAACAAGGTATCCTTCATGAAAGCGGCGAACTCGTACTTTAGAATTATAATACTTAGCCGCGTCAACTTGGTACTTAGTCATCTTGATGAGGGCCTGATCTCGCCTTTCGTTGATGAGGTCGAGCTCATCGAGCATTAAGAGATGATTAAGACCTTCCTGCTCCAAAAGAAGGTGCTGACGCACCCCGAGAAAGTGGACTTCCGGTGGGACTACACATTCGGTACCATAGACGAGAACAAAAGGTGTTTCACCCATTGCGCAACGAGGTGTAGTACGATAAGACCATAATTCTCCTTCGAGCTCATCGGCTCAGTGGCCTTTCTTAGCGTCAAGTCGGGTCTTCAATCCGTGAATGACTGTTTTGTTAGATGCTTCTGCCTGGCCATTTATTTGAGGGTTACATGGTGTTGATTTACTGAGTCGGATCTTCCATTTGTCACATAAAAGATCAAAACGCTTGGATATGAATTGCGAGCCGTTATTTATGATAATCTCGTATGGTACACCATGGCGGCAAATTATATTTTTCCAGGTGAAGGCCTTGACTTGTCTGTCCTTAATGCTGCCAAATGCCTCTACCTCAATCCACTTGGAAAAATAGTTTGTTAACACCAAAAGATATCGCTTTTATCGCGAGGGATGCAGCGGGCCGACTATATCCATCACCCACCTCATGAACGAGTAAGGTAAAGTCACGGATGAGAGGAGCTCGGTAGGTTGATGAATCATAGGCCACTTGGCTAACCTCCCGGATTGAGTCGGACAGTGTAGAACAGCTCGTAGTGGAAAAGTACTCAACACTACGATTGAATGGGATTGGAAATACGGTCGCAACTTTCTTGCCGAGGTGATTACAGCGAGTGCTAATTTTTCGATTAACGGATACCTTGTTCCCGCGTCGATAAGAGATTTACTGATATAAAAGACATGCTTCTGCTCACTGTCGTCCCCCCGGATTAGAACACCACTTACAGCTGTAATAGAAACAGCAACACAGAGGTAGAGCGGTTCGCCCATAATTGGTTTCGCCAGCACCGGTGGAATTGCGAGGTACTTCTTCAGCTCTTGAAAAGCATTTTCGCATCTTTGCGTCCACTCAAAAATCTTTTTTCCTCGTAGTGAGGCAAGCATTTATTAGTGGAGCGCGAGATGAATCTGGTAAGCACCACTACTCGACCAGTTTGTCGTTAAACTTCTCTTTTAATTTTGGGCGAGGCCATCTGGATAAGCGCGTTGATTTGCTTTTTTGTTGGCCTTGATTCTGCGATGAGTTACCAAGTATCCCAGAAATTCCTCAGAGGTGACGCCGAATCTACACTTAATTTGATTCAACTTCATGTTATGCGAGTTCAACCTTTCGAAGCAATCTGCTAAGTGTGCGACATGATCTTTCTCCTCAAGTGACTTTACCAACATATCATCTATGTATACTTCCATTGTCTTGCCGAGCTGATAGACAAACATCTTGTTCACCAAACGCCGGTAAGTAGCTCCGGCGTTCTTCAAGCTAAAATGCATAACTTTGTAGCAATAAATACCGTGGTCCGTAATGAATGATGTCTTCTCGCGATGATCTGGGTTCATGAAAATATGATTGTAACCAGAGAAGGCGTCTATGAACGAGAGTAGTTTATTTCCCGTTGTTGCTTCGACTAGGCGGTCTATGTGTGGTAAAGGGAAGTTGTCTTTGGGACAAGCTTTGTTTAAATCAGTAAAGTTAACACATACACGCCACTTGCCATTCTTCTTCTTGACAACAATTGAATTAGCTAGCCAATCCGGATATTTCACTTCTGAGATCGAGCCGACTCGGAGGAGTCTCTCCACTTCGTCGTTTACCGCCTGAGTTTTGTCCGGTCCAAGCCTTCTATGTTTTTGCTTGACAGGTTTAAAAGTGGGGTCGACGTTCAACTCATGGGGGGCTATGTTGATAACGATCCCTGGCATATCCTCTGTTATCCGCGTAATAGTGCTCAGGTTTTCCTTAAGTAATGCGATGAGGTCGAGCCTGATAGCCTCGTCTAAAGTTGCGTTGATTTTGACACATCTCTCTAGATTTTTGTCGTCTATATTTACCGATATCATCAGCTTGCAGACTGGGCATGTTGCTTCATCTTCTTGGGCCTCCACGATCTGTAATAGCTATAACAAGTCAGAGAGCTCCTTGACGGGCTCCTTGTCTATTTTCTGCTTTTTGCGCTTGTCCTTTGGAATAGGAAATATTGCCTGACTCCATGTTTATGTGCAGCATGAAACACGAACGATACGCCGCTTGACTCCCTCTAATCGTCTTGATTCCTCCGGAAGTTGGGAACTTGATGCAAAGGCGATAGGTCGAAGCGACTGCTCGCATCGAATTAAGCAACAGAGTTCCCATAATCACGTTGTAAATGGCCAGATTTTCATATACATTAAAATGGACCACCTTGGTTACTTCTTCAGGACACACATGTAGTTTGATGGTTGATGTGCTAAGTTTTAATCCCAAAATAATTCTGCAAGTGCACAGACAATCGCAGTAGTATAAAGGGTATCGAATCCACAGAGACCAAGGTTACACTATGAAATTATGGATTTTAACTTAAAGCTAAGATAAAATATGGTTTTTGGTTGTAACGAAATAGTGAAAGCTGCAATTTAAATGATATGAAATTCAATAAGGAAAAGCACTTGATCAAGGTTATTTTCTGGTGATCTCGGATTAAGGACTGAGCTACTATTCAGGAATTAAAGCAATTCGGTCTAGAACTAAAACATGAAGATAATATTGCCCCACTGTCGTGATGTATCAATATCTTTATCCAGCAACCTAAATGCCTAAACTGTCGTTTGGATTTAGTAATGATGCAGACAAGCATTAAGAGTTGGTTTAATTCGTTCACACTTGATGGTAACAATCAACTGTCGTTGGTTACACACCAATTGCACATCAATGGGTTATCTAGCAACCTAGAGCATTGTCGTGAATAAGTTAAACTTGAAATCATAGATTAAGTGATCAATATTAATCTAAGCATGAAGAACCCCTATTGATGAAGACGTATGAATAATACAATCTTATTTGGCTCAGTCACTAACAATCCTAAATCACCATCGAAAACCTCGATCTAGCTAGAGGACTACTCAATCATGGAGGAGACAAACACATCAAAACAACAAAGAGAATTCATGATGGAATTGAAATAGATGAGGGTTTAGAATTCTTCTCAATAGATGTTGTGAAAATGAATCTCCAATCTTGAATCCAAAAGCAAAAGAACAAAAGCAAAGAGTAGCCAAGAGAATCTCCAAAAAGTAATGAGTGAGAATCGTGATCCTGTTTTCAGAGGCGGCTACTCCTTATTTATAAACAAAAATAGGTTAAATCGGATCTGGGTGACCGACCGGTCGGTCTGGTCTTGGACCGGTCGGTCCGGTCTTCGGGTGTGGATGGTCTTCGAGCGTGGACCGGTCGGTCCTGAGGTCAGACCGACCTCCTATTTCCAGAGGGCTCCAAGTCTTCGAGTCCTCGGGCGAGCAGGTGGTCGCACCAAACCGAGCAGGTGCTCCGTTCTTCAAAACGCTATCTTTTCTCCGGATTTGTCCCGTTTGCTTTAATGACCCACGAATGCTCAAATCCATGTTCCCAAGTCTCCTTTAAACCTAAAATGACTCAAAAGAAGAGAAAAAGACTCGATAAAATCCTACAAAACAAAGGTTAGAATGTGCCAAAAACGCATTATATCAATTCCCCCAGACTTAGATCTTTGTTTGTCCTCAAACAAAACAAAATTTAGAACATAAAAGTATCAGAAAAACCGGATGGAGTTCACTCGCTTGTTGGAAAGATCTCAGACTTCATACTTTCATCAACAGGCCGTAAAACATGTACCGTAATCAATCATGGGGTTCATAGCCTATGCTTAGTCATCCACAACTCATCAAACGTTGGCATCCTCAATATCATCTCTTAAATAGATTAATGAAAATGAAAGTACAGTGATCTTACCCAAGGGGATCGTTTCAAGGGGTGCCGATTTCTTCTAACCAAGACCCTCTCCTGCATACTCATTTAAAACTTAAACCCTCTCTCAAAATTAGTTATTATTATTGGTTTCAATAGTTACATACTTAATTTTTTTTTTTTTTTTTATGGGACGAATCTTATGAGATCACAAAGGAGATACGGGTTTACGCATCATCCCCTGGTTCACTCGATACTTTTAGTTTCCCTTACAACATGCCTTCCGTGAGGTCAAAAAAGAGACACGGGTTTACGCATCATCTCCTGGCTACTTTGGGCATATTGCTTTGAAGTTTTTTTTTTTTTTTTTTTTTAATGGGACGAATCTCCATGAGATCACAAAGGATACACGGGTTTACGCATAGTCCCTTGGGTCACTTCGATCCTTTTGGTTTCCCTTACAACATGCTCTCCTGAGGTCACTAAAGATATACGAGTTTACGCATAGTCCTCAGGGTCACTTGAGCATGTTGCTTTGAATAAAGAGAGGAGAGTTAAAGAGTATACTAGATGGAGAGTTGCGGTGTCTTACATGGTTCGAAAAAGTCTTGCCCAATGAACATCAAACCCCTGAGAAAGAAATTAAAGATCAAGATTAGGTACCAAATAAATTTGAGATGACATTGGATCAACCTAATTCCGATAAGTGTGGGAATGTTTCAACCACCCATGACCTTTCCGAAACAGAACTTTGACCATGCTGTGAGTCATGCAAGTAATCCTTAGTCCGAAAAGAATTCCAAAAGATCAAGTTCATTATTCCAAAAATAGACTCAAAAACAGACTCAATAAAAATCGAAAATAGGAAATAAGAAAAAGAAAGTAAGAAAATAGAAAACATGATTAGTATCAATAGCACTCCCCCCAGACTTACTTCACACCGACCCGATCTGAGAATAAATCGAAAGGAAAGAACTATTAAAAAGAAAGAAAATAATGCAAAAAAAAAAAATGAAAAAGAAAAGTTAGAAGGTCTAACGTCATCAGAAAGATGAAGATTCGTCAGAATCCGCTGTGTCCTCGGAGTCTGCTGCCATAGCATCATCTTCTGATCTCACCGCGGTAGAACGTCTAACAGGCGGAGGCATGTGGCTTCCAGCAAAGCCTGGTCCTCCTACTGCATTTGTGCCTCGGGAGCAAGAAATGGCACCCCAAATGGCAGACATCATACTGTGGAGCTTCTGAAAACTCCTGTGCTGCCAATGTATGTGCTTGTGTGTAGTCCATTCGTCGCGAATCGGGGAGACGGCAAACTGGTTGGCGTATGGAGGAAGCTGGTAGCTCGGCTCAGGCGGGGCAGGACCACTACTAGTACCTGCAGTATCGGGATCGCGACTAACATGGCAGCGCTTTCGGCGCCGCAGAGATGCATCCGGACCGGTGGGCTGAGGTGAGACGGGCGGGAGAAATTGCACGTTATCCAAGGAGGTGAGTAGTGAGTGATCACTAGGTAATGAAATGGAGCACTAACCCCCATCCAAATCGAAGTATGTCCACTTACCCCCAACTATCCATCTGCTCTGTGTCAAATACTGCATGTCTAAGAGCGAAGGAGTAAAGATAGTCTCGGTGTCTCTCGTATCAATCTGATGGAATGAGAAGATGGGTGTGAGGAGACTTCCACAGACTTCTTGCTTCTTCTGGCTTGGTCCAGATAGACCCCTGAATTTCCTCTCTGCTAGGAACTGTGCAAACACCGCTCCGAAGTTAGTGTTGTTTTCGCGAGGAGGCTCCCTGTAGATCGTAGACACGAACTCTAGCATCCCTAAATGCAGTAGGAATAGCTCACCGATACGCAAAGCTCCCGGCTCCTCCTTGCAGAACATAGTAGTGCTCAATGCCTTAGCAATAAGGCGGATAATCGGATTTCTGATAAGAGTGAGCTTTATGCTACGCGGCTCTGCAGGACCCATGCCGATCAAGTTCCATAAGCGGTCACCGTGAGGAAAGACATGACGATCGGGGAGCTCTGGACCTTGATGACCCTCGTCAAAACCATATAGAGTGCACAGGTCTCGAAGGGATATCTCATACTCGGTCCCTTGGATCACATACGAGAGTGATCCTTGATCAGCTATCATGTGAGCTGGGTCCTTATAATACACTTCGCAGGAGGCCAAAAACTATCGTACCAAATCAGGATACAGCGGATACTGGTACGTAGCCATCGTTCCAAAACCCATACGATGGAGAACAGCAGATACTTCATCAGTTATACCCAATTTATCCAGCATCTGTGGGCATAAAACACGAGTAGGCAACATCTGAACATTGAGCAAACCATTATAGCATATGCTATTATACTTAACCCAACCGTCTCCTTTCCGTTTATTCCTGAAAGATGGTTCCCTAACTAAATCCTTCCGGTCTATCTTAGGATGAATATCAATTCCAGGGAAAGGGATACCGTCCGGTCGTAGCCATTGAATACTCGTGCTTCGAGAACGACGAGGAGGATCCGGTTGGCTAGAACTCGTTATTCCCTTGCCCTTGTCCTTTCTCGATGCTCTCTTCGGTTTGTCGTGAGAGTGATTGGTCCTATTTTCATGTTCTTCATTCGAATCAACCTCGGGAGGCAAATTTGGTGCTTGTGGATGTCTCGTTCGACCCATAGCTACAAAAACGAACCAAGGAGAGTAAGAGACAAGCGAATTAAACGACAAAATCCAAGGACAAAGAACAAACCCAAAAACCCAAAATTTGACATGCAACTATAAAGCTCATACCTTGCAGATCGAATAAATTGATTAGATAATCAGAAAGAGCTTGAAAAACTAAGCGATTTAGTGCCAAAAATCGTTTGATTCAGGTAAGAATTAAAGAACTTAGGGTTTGTTGATGTTTTTGGAGAAATTCACCAAGAACACTTGGGGGAGAAGAGTTTTTGGTGTTTTGATCGGTAATGAGAGGTTTGGATCGTGGGGTTTTTGTTTATAGGGGGCAAACCGGTTCTGTTTAAGTGAAATAACCGGTCTAAACCGAAAAATTGATGAAAATTTCACTTCCCTGGGTAGTCGGACCGACCGGTCCCGATACTAGATCGGTCGGTCTGATTTCCAGACACTTACGTGATCCGCGGGAAGAGGGGGATCGACCGGTCGGATCACCGGACCGACCGGTCCGTTTTCCAGAGTCAGAATGACTAATTCGTGATGTCGATCAACCGGTCCTTTAGAGGATCGACCAATCCACTGTCCAGTCCCGAGCCAAAATTTCTATGACGAAAAATCCTAATGAAAAAAACAAAAATGAAAACGAAAGGAAGGTAAAATAGAAAAGAAAAGAAAATCAAAAGAGCATATAGACACTTACAAGTGGGTTGCCTCCCACAAAGCGCTTTGTTTAACGTCATTAGCTTGACGTTTGTATGATGCCTAGGCGTGAGCAGAATTCGTTTGAGGAATAGAGAGTTTCTTTTTTGGATCAGGGCTCGGTGGAGGTGGGTTGAGACGTTGTCCATTCTCTCTTTGATCACTTATGTTTAGTTGCAGGACCTCGCTCGGTATCCCATTCACAAGACTGATACCCTTTCCTTTAAACTCTAACGGAAGAATAGTTCTAACTCTGGAGAAAGGCTTAGGGATACCTTTACACTTCACCTTGTATTCGACCGAGTTTCCATCATATCCTTGAGGGATCAAAGTTATCTTAGGCTCACCCATTTGTCCCTTTGCATTGTACGTTTCCCTGCACCTTTGTCTTCTCCCTAGACATTTTGGCGATATGAGAATGATTTCCATCTAGAGCTCCATTGATCTCACTCCTATCACCAAGCTCTTTGACAACATCGACCGATAGGTCTTCTCTTTCTACTGCTGAGATGCAGGAGGCGTGAGTGGCGGTTCTTTTGGGAATGGCTCTATAGAAAACCTTTTCGTTGACCTTGGAAAAGGAGAGTCGCTTATTTGGCATATCAATGATTGCACCCACCGTAGCCATGAATGGTCTCCCAAGGAGGAGAGACGTATCGTAACCTTCTTTCATCTCTACAACCTGGAAATCCGTTAGAGCTAGGCAATCCCCTATTCAGACTGGTAAATCGCGAATGATGTCGTACGATGTTGCGGTGGATGAGTTTGCAAATCTAAGAGTCATATGGCTAGGTTCTATCTTAGCAATCTTCAACTTCTTCGCAATAGCCCTTGACATGAGATTCACACAAGATCCAGAATCGCAAAGAGATTCTCCGAATTCAACTCTTTCAATGGCGCATGGGACAAAGAATTTTTCTGGGTCCTCACCCTTAGGTAATACCCTCAATGGTGGTGCAAATGGGTAAGGGGTGTAAGCAGGTGACCTAACCTTATTCACGAGCTCATTCGGTCAAAGCACTCTAGAAGACGATCCAGAAATCTCTTCATCCTTTTTCTTTTCTGGAGCAGGTGTTCCTTGTGCATTCTTGACTTTTTCGGCTGGTTGGACTACTTGATTATCGAGCTCCTTCGCACGAGTGCATATAGCTTCTATCTTACCATTGAGATCGTTATACATGTTGTCCATCATGGTAATGATTTCTCTAGCAGAATTCTGCTGGTAGAGTAAAGCCAATTGTAGGAGGGATTTCAGCTCGTCTTGAGGGGTAGGTGCATGAGTTTGAACGCTTGGAAACATATGGTCTCCACCCACATAGTTCACCTCTATGAGCTGCTCATTTCCCTTGTTCTCATAGTCAATACTCTCCTGATTCCTCTTCAACAGCAGGTTTACTTTCGCTGTCAGCTCATCAATCTTCTGTGATTCAACATTTCTGGTATATACAGGCTCATCACGGTCATGGCATTGATTCCTGGAACTCGCAGCCAAGTTCTCTATCAGTCTAATCGCTTCTTCCTTGGTCCTGGTCATAAAATCACCATTACTCGCAGCATCCAAAGTATTCCTAGCATCACGATCAACACCATCGTAGAAGATACTAAGCAATTTCTCATCGGCAAATCCATGGTGTGGACACTTCCTTTTGTATTCCTTGAACTGTTTCCATGCCTCACTAAAAGACTCTCCTGCACGTTTTTGGAATGTAGAGATCTTATTTCTTAGGCGCGCGGTCATGGCTTTGGTGTAGAAATGACCCAATAATGATGCTATACATTGCGGCCAAGTTGTGATGGATCCGGCTGGTAGCGACTTGAGCCAGCGGGAGGCTTTGTCCGCGAGTGAGAAAGGGAAAAGCCTGCATTTCATGAAATCCTGGTTCACTCCATTAGAGCTTGCTGTGGAGCAAATCTCCTCGAAGTTCTTTATATGATCTACCGGAATTTCCGCGGGAATTCCATGAAACATGTTCTGCTTAACCAGTGATATCAGCTGAGACTTAATCTCATAGTCTTGCCCCTCAAAAGCAGGTGGAATAATTGTCGCTCGGTTCCGATAGGAAGTATGGGGATTGTCCATATCCCCAATTGTACGACGCTGCTGCGGTTGTTGTTGTTGATGCAATTGAGCTATTTGTTGCTCCATTCTCCGGATAGCATTGGCTACATGACCATTTGCGGTTTGATTATCGGTTTCCTTGCCCATGTTGGCAGGAATTTACACCTGAGACACACGCAAAAGAAAATCAAAACAAAATTAGCAAAATTCTTAGACTATAAATAAAATCGAATTTCAAAGGTAACGCAATTGGTCCCCGGCAACGGCGCCAAAAACTTGATGTGCTAAGTTTTAATCCCAATATGATTCTGCAAGTGCACAGACCATCGCAGTAGTATAAAGGGTATCGAATCCATAGAGACCAAGGTTACACTATGAAATTATGGATTTTAACTTAAAGCTACGATAAAATATGGTTTTTGGTTGTAACGAAATA
The DNA here is from genome assembly GCA_963576765.1 of Draba incana. NCBI lineage: Eukaryota > Viridiplantae > Streptophyta > Magnoliopsida > Brassicales > Brassicaceae > Draba > Draba incana. Next base: position 21,343,222 of record OY755206.1, read on the forward strand.
GTGAAAGCTGCAATTTAAATGATATGAAATTCAATAAGGAAAAGCACTAGATCAAGGTTATTCTCTGGTGATCTCGGATTAAGGACTGAGCTACTATTCAGGAATTAAAGCAATTCGGTCTAGAACTCAAACATGAAGATAATATTGCCCCACTGTCGTGATGTATCAATATCTTTATCCAGCAACCTAAATTCCTAAACTGTCGTTTGGATTTAGTAATGATGCAGACAAGCATTAAGAGTTGGTTCAATTCGTTCACACTTGATGGTAACAATCAACTGTCGTTGGTTACACACCAATTGCTCATCAATGGGTTATCTAGCAACCTAGAGCACTGTCGTGAATAAGTTAAACTTGAAATCATAGATTAAGTGATCAATATTAATCTAAGCATGAAGAACCCCTATTGATGAAGACGTATGAATAATACAATCCTATTTAGCTCAGTCACTAACAATCCTAAATCACCATCGAAAACCTCGATCTAGGTAGAGGACTACTCAATCATGGAGGAAACAAACGCATCAAAACAACAAAGAGAATTCATGATGGAATTGAAATAGATGAGGGTTTAGAATTCTTCTCAATAGATGTTGTGAAAATGAATCTCCAATCTTGAATCCAAAAGCAAAAGAACAAAAGCAAAGAGTAGCCAAGAGAATCTCCAAAAAGTAATGAGTGAGAATCGTGATCCTGTTTTCAGAGGCGGCTACTCCATATTTATAAACAAAAATAGGTTAAATCGGATCTGGGTGACCGACCGGTCGGTCTGGTCTTGGACCGGTCGGTCCGGTCTTCGGGTGTGGATGGTCTTCGAGCGTGGACCGGTCGGTCCTGAGGTTAGACCGACCGGTCCAGTTTCCAGAGGGCTCCAAGTCTTCGAGTCCTCGGGCGAGCAGGTGCTCGCACCAAACCGAGCAGGTGCTCCGTTCTTCAAAACGCCATCATTTCTCTGGATTTGTCCCGTTTGCTTCAATGACCCCCGAATGCTCAAATCCATGTTCCCAAGTCTCCTTTAAACCTAAAATGACTCAAAAGAAGAGAAAAAGACTCGATAAAATCCTACAAAACAAAGGTTAGAATGTGCCAAAAACGCATTATATCAATGGTTCAAGGCATCATCATCGTCTCGACGTTGAACCCCGTTAGAGGCTTTGGGTGCGGCTTCACTTGAGACAGATCAACCTCCATTCGATTTAAAGTATCCTTGAAGATGATGTCAACTGTGTTGCCAGTGTCAATCAAGACGCGAGCCGGATCCCAATCATCTATGAGCAGTCGAATTACGAGTGGATCGTCATAGGGCTTTTCTATACCGTCCACCTCTCGCTCTTCGAATGTGTTGGCATCGTTTGGAAACTTGGACGGTGTTGGCATATTAGCTCCTACTTCTGCTCTGCGCTGAAAAGCCTTTATCGACAAGAGTATGTCAGAGAAATAATGCGAGCTGCCCATGATCATTTTGCATACTTTTCTTTTCTGACCGCCTTTGTCTTCGTTGTTGTCTTGTCGATCCCGCTAGTTGTTTTGGTAGCGGGCTAAATCTCACGTTTGATCATCAAACTGCTCTATCTGGAAGTCGTCGACACTGATGTTGCCATTAAGCTCGCCAGCTGTGAGCCTGGCCGCCAGCCGCGACCCCAGTACTCTGTAATTAGCGGTTGAATATCCGCTTGATCGATGGAGCTCGCAATAGGCTGTCTCATTGTATCCCGAGTTACTTGTCCAGGTGTTTCCGAAGCTGCGACCTGAAGCTCCTCTTCTTCGACCTCACCCTCTACCCCGTTCGTAGCCGGGCGAGTCAACTTTATAGCTATGGGCACCTTTGAAACCGCCTTCATGCTGGACAAAATTACCCTGCTGCTTTTTCGTAGTAGCTGGAGCTTCTTGAAAGTTAAAATTTTTGACCTTTCAGTATTTCAGAGCTAGAGTTTTAGTCCCCTCTTCGCTTTTGGCTAAATCATTGGTACGATGAAGTGAATCTTGGATAGATGACGGCTCGTTTACGGTTAACTTCCTCCAAAAATCTGAGTTGTACCAGAGAGCCTGTTACAACCCTCCGAGCGCTGACCTATCATCTATCCCCTGAACTTGAGTTAAAAATAACTTGAAACGCTCAATGAACTTTCGCAATGGCTCGGTCGGCCCTTGGGACATGGTGTAGAGGTCTGCCTCTGAAGACCTCCGCTCGATTAGAATGGCGTACTGCTTCAAGAACGCTTCAGAAAAGTATGCAAAGTTATCGATCAAGTTTCTTTCCATCCCCGCGAACCAGTGGAGGGCTATCCCCTTTAGGTGGTCTACAAACAGGAGACAGTAACCGATATCTTTTTCGTTAGATTGGAAGTTTGCTCGTCCCATAGTGATGGAAAACGCTGTGATGTGCTCGGTGAGATTGACCTTTCTATCATTGATGGGGACCTTGATCTTTCTAGGGTCGGATAGACGAGCTGGGGTTATCCATTCTATAAACGGGGTAATCCGCTCTTCTTCCAGCGCTCGCTCAATCTCTGGAGCTTTGCTTGTCGCACGATGCACTTGCAAACGCATCTCCTTTAGGTCGAGAGCAGTCTTCCTTATGGATGCTCTGAGCTCGTCCATCTCCTTCTACTGACTGGTTGCTGAAATCCTCTGTATATCTGCGGTTTTTGTCTGATCGACCCATTGGAGGTTATCCCCGACCTCAGCTTGGTCGTGTTCTTGGTCGTAGTTGGGTTGTCTGCCCTTTGAGTAACTCGTGCAGCTCCAAAGTCTGAACGGTGTTCTTCTTCGGTATCGTCAGTAATCTCGACGACTCCCGTAGTAATGTTCACAGGCGGCACGTTGCTATCCCTGGTTCGCAACCCGGTGGGCTCGTCGTAGGGCCCTCGAATTGTCATTGTTCTGATTGGTGTCGAGAAAAGATTGGTCGGGGTAAGACGAGTCGTAGGTTGACGAAAGATCCCTCCATCGCGAACTCGGCTAGCTGCCGAGAGCATTTTCAGCTCCTCCGTCAAGGTACTGCTGATCGCCTCCTGCTCCTTAGATTTCTTGAGCAATTTAGCTAACATCTCCTTTACTTTGCTGAACGAATCTGAGGTTCCTGCTGTGTTGACATGAGGTCCCGTTGCACCGGACCCAGGGGGAGGCGTCTGCTCCTCGTTGTCTTACTGGTTCTGATTCGTTTGTTTGTTAGTTTGTCCGGTCGCTCCAGATCCGCCAGGAGGCGTCCCCTCTGGGGTGGTGCCGTCTGTTGTAACGTTCTGTTGAGTTGTGTCGGTCATCGTCTCAAGTTCGTCTTATTGGTTTTCTTGTGTTTTAAGCTTGAAGAAAACCCCTCCTTCTAGCGCTAAATTGTGGTAGCTGGATTCTCACAATTGAATTTGCATGGTTCTTAGAAGGTAAGAAAGCTTCTAGGGTTAGAAAACACAAAGACAAAGCAAAAGATTCGAATTAGGGTTTGTGTTGATAGCTGAAAAGCTGTCAAAGAGTTTCTGTATGATTTTTCGTGATCCCCTTATTTTGAAGATGTACAAGCATATTTATAGTCTTTCTAGGTCGGCTGGGCCAGGCCCATTACAAAGTAGGGAATATTCCTAAACTTTCTAGCTTTTCCATTTAAGCCATAGCCACTAGGTCGGCTGGGCCTTAATCATCTGGTATTGATCATTGGGCTGACTCGAATTAGGCCTCTCATTCAATCTTAGGTTTAAGTGCATCTTGGGATAGCTGGTTCAATATATACTTAGTCGTTTTAGGCTTATCGATTCTTCTTGGAGAGATATGACCCCTACAGGGAGCATTGTAATGCATTACTTACAGTTGAATGTTTCACTGCAATCGAGCTAGGACCGCTTGTTAATAATTGTTAGTGCTTACCAAAATGTTAAGGATCCAATTTTGATTAGGTAAGTAAAGGTAAATGGAATGTCTACAAATTTGAGTATTAAGGATGATTACTCGAACCATAAAATTCAGAATAAATGGATTGAGTGATGAGTTATGCAGAGAACGACTTCTCATGCAATAGATTAGCACGGAGAAAAGTCCCCGTAGTAATGGAAATTAAGAAGGGACGGTATGGAAATAATAAAGTTTTTCTTAAATGCTCAATAAGCTAAGGATTTAAACAATGAGACCATACTAGAGTACTAGTGGTCAATCAGGTTTGACTAGCTCTTGTAATGGAAATGGGACGTTTTTTCCAAAAGTGGTCTTTGGATTTTTAATATTAAATAATAGCGGGTGTAACCAAGATGAGGTGACGGGTTTGTAGGAATATTTACTGGGAATGTGGTTGGACTTGATGATCGGATTTAAATATAGAAAGTGAATCTAGATTGCAACAAATTAAGACCCTTGATGTTCAGTCTAAAAAAGTGGGTGAAGATAAGAGATCCACAGGTTCAAGCACTTGTGAGTCTTGCTGCTGCAAGTGGCAATGAAGTAAGTAAAGCTGCTCAGGGATGTAAAGAAAGAGGTCCATTATCGTCATGCAATTTTTATTTGGACAAAAGGTGAGAGGAGTGGAAAATTGATTAAAGTGGATGCGTTGAAGCTTGGGAAATGAAGACATTGCAATGGAGTATTAAATCGTATAAGGAATCATACAAATGATGAAATGAGTTAAGACTACACCCGAGGGGTTGGACCTTCCTATGTTGTAGGATCATAAGGAAATGATATATATATATAAATATTACAGAAAGTTGCATGAATGCAAAAATGGTCTTATTGACTCCAACAAAGTTCTAGAAGAATCTTATTGGTTGGAAGATTACGTAAATATTTGAAATCGTCAAAAGACTGAGGATCAAATAAAAGAAAGAGTGCTGGGTATGTATGTATAATGGAAAGGTATACAAAGACATATATGCCGACCAAAATATCGCATAAGTGAGAATGGTCTTAAAACTTTTTAAGGACAAAAGTAGAGAGATTCGAGGACGAATCCCATTTAAGTGGGGGAGAATTATCACGACCGCGTCCCAGGATTTTTTAAATTTTTGTGCGGGAATTGTTTGGAGCAGGAATGCAAAATGGACTGAAATTATTCAAATGGATATGGGCTACTAAATGTGTTAATTTTCTAGATACATAAGCCCAATTTGGTTAATCATGTTTAGGGCCCAAAACTAATTAACCCCACTCTCTAATCTCTCCTAGCCACCACGTTAAGCAGAAGAAGAAGAGAAAAAAAAGGGGAGAAAATAAGAGAAGAAGAGGAAACGTGAACGAGAGAGGAGGAGATGTTGTCATGGAGAGAAGGAACGGGACAGAACTGCAACGGTGAAGATAAGCTCCGACGGTGATGATGGTGGTGTGAACCACGTTGAGGCAGTGGTGGAGAGTCCATCAGAGAAGAAAATGAGAGATGAGTAAGAGAAGAAGGTAAGTCTGTACCATTCTGGGGAAGGTGAGAAACGGACGACGAAGTTAGGTCAGAATCAAGTGACATTTTATGGGTAAGTACCCAACTCTCTGGATCTAGTTATATCCGAAAGAAGTTTGTGAATCGGAGCTATGGTCTGAAAGTTATTGGTGTTTTACTCGAACTGATTAGTGCAGAGTGAGTCTACGACCATACTAGTTCGCAGACGTTTTTTGGCTAATTCTGGAGGAACTAGAGTACGATATGGATGTCTTTGGAAAGAGCTTGATCTCTAGTTTCTAGAGAACGTTTTTGATCTGGAATCCGAGGTAAGGTCCATCCGGAATTCAGTCTCAAAGTTGAGGCAAAATCTTTGTTTTGAAACCAAAATTTTGTCCACGTATATTCTTTTATTTATGTTTCAAGTTGTTGTATTTGGAGGACGATAGTTGTTACATCAGTGAACCTATGGTCATGGCAATGGTTGTGTCTAACAGAGGACATGTCAGGGAAGCCATTGGAGTTATAATCATCCTCATCGGAATTGTTCCTTGGTCATAGTGAGCTTGGCTTGTTGCGCAAGAATCAGCATGATTCGAATATGTGCAGAGACAGTTTCGATGCAGTCACTTTGGTGGACCGTTTGGAGGATCATATCAAGTCTGATCGCTCTGTAATTTTGTGGAGTTGTTCATGACAATATGAACTTTGAAATCAACGGTTGGATCGACAAATGAACACTCATTGACACTATCTCATCCTGTGACACCATAATGAAATTTTGCCCGACATCAATGCTATTGAGTTGCAATGTTTGATCGAAAAATTAAAGATCGGTATGAGCTAGGGATTTGCAGGCATCTTATGGTGTCATAGGATGAGATAGTGTCAATGAGAATTGGAGTTGGAGATTAGTAGTCCAATCGAGCAAGTTGAGAAACTTGGAAAGCTTTGTGGCTAAGGTGAGGGTGCGATCTATGGATTCTTAACATTCCTAATTAATTTGTATTCGCTAATGCTAGGTCTAGGAGATTACTTGTTGATTGATAATGATTGTTTAAGTTGTGTGATGGTAATTGTTGAGAATATTATGTGAATATGGTGTTTGTATGATATGATTATTTAACAATTTTGTTTATGAGTCGGCCTAAGAGCAAGGACATGGCGATCACGCTAAAGCCCGTAAATTGGCTGACGAACCAAAGGTGGAGTACGACCTTTCGAAATGACTGCCAACCCAAGTGTGTCAGGGTCAGAGTCCTTGAAATGTTATGTTATGATATGATATGTGATGATGATATTGTGATTGTGGAATAATATGACGTGATTGCTCAGCTTGTTGATTGTAGCCTGTTCTAGAGATAGTATTATCGTGTGCCGGTTGGTTAGGAGTGTTGACAGTCATGTGAGTAGACATGACCATTCCTCATTGAGAAATTATTTCCGGAATTGCTCACCCTTTTTCCCCTTTTCGGTGTGTAGGTGTTTCTTCTGTTGCAAGTTAGGGCGCGAGACCTAGCTAGAGCTCAAAGTGATTGGGACTAGGGCGTCACATTAGTGTTCACATTAATCTAGGGGGTACAATTATGAACATGACAACACTGAATAGTACAAAGATGTTATGGATGACCATAAGAATATTAATGTTTTATTATGGATAACTTGAAACCACACATTAGACATCTTTAAACTTATTGGAGGGAGATGTATTGTTTTTCAAAACTCTAGCATTTTGGAGGGATATAATTGCAGCTATTTCTTAGCTAAACATTTCACAAAGCTAACTCCAAAAATAATATGACGTGTCTAACACATTAGAGATAGGAACTACCAATTATGGCAAAATGTGGTTGGACACATATGAACAAATAATTTGAGAACTGTTTTTAATTGGAACACAACATTTTTGACCATTAATGTAAAGATCTACCAACCTGAAAACCTTAAGGTGCTTCAGTTTCTTTCGACCATAACACATTAATGGCTGTTGAGAGAGAAGATAAATGAACTTTCTAGAAAATATGAGATGTAGGGGTCGAATCTCACTTCGAAAAAATCGATGGCTTAAAATGACTAAGTAGCCTAACAAACAAGACTAAATGTGTAATATGTGGACTTAAAGCTGACTCCTCAATTCAAGTTAGCCCAACAATCAAACCCTAAAGACCAAGGCCCATTTAAGGTCCAGCCGACCTAGGGGCTGCTGCTTAAATGGAAAACCTAGAAAACTTAGAAAACTTTGTTTTGTTTAGGGCTTAGTCCAACCGACTTAAAGCACTATAAATACTCATATACATCTTCATAAAAACCTAATTGTTCTCTTTGTCTTTGTCTTTGTGTTTTCCCACCCTATAGGCTTTCTACTTCTCTTTGAATCTTACAAATCCAATTGGGAGAATCCAGCTTCCACAATTTGGCACTAGAAGGAGGGGGCCCTAAAGCTTATACACGAAGAAACCGCTTAGACAAATTCGGGAAGATGTTTGGAACCAACAACGAAACAACCCAGCATAACGCAACGGATGGCAGCACATATCCGAAGGGGCTAGCCAACGATGGAACCGGACAAAACAATACGCTTAACAACGAATTTACTCAAGAGAAGGCAGATGACGGATCCAGAACAACATACGCTTGGAAGATGACCACAGCTAGCGCTCAAGCAACAGTCGCGGCTAACCCAAAAATCCTCGACCAAGTTAAGGGGATGCTTGAAGAGCTACTCAAGAAATTTAAGGAGCAAGAAATGGTTAACAATTTCGTAGTAGGCGAGCTTAAGACCCTGACAGCGGCTAGCCGGGCACGAGAATGAGGCATGTTTCGATGACCTGTGGCTCGTATCATCCCAACAACTCCCTTCTCAACACCAGCTAATGCTCCAAGGGCTCACTGATTGCATGACAATCCCACCATAGAAAAAAAGGAGGGAAACTCTAGCCACGAACACAACCATTTAGACCATCTAGATCGTTGATGACACCGAAGAGGAGCACAACACAGACGAAGATAGCTCATCCAAGAGCAAAAGCTCGTCAAAACTGAAGAAAATCTGAAGTGGGTGGAACAAGTCGAAACTGCAGCTGCACAACGCACATTTGCTGCTAATCATCAGAAAGATATGGACGAGCTCAAATCTTCTCTGCGGCAGAGTGCACTTGATCTAAAAGAGATGCAATCACAGGTCACTGCGCGACTATCAAGTCTCCTACGATCAACCGAGTGCTTGAAGAAGCGCAAACCACACCGTTCATGCAGCGGATTACTAGAGCTCGGCTGTCTGACCCTAAAAAAATCAAGGTACCTATTTACGATGGAAAGGACGATCCCATCGAGCACATCACTCCCTTCTCAATCGCTATGGCCAACTTTTTACTTGAAGACAGAGACATGGGTTATTGTCTTCTCTTCATGGAACATCTCAAGGGGACAACTCTACATTGGTTCGAGGGGATGGAAAGAAATTCGATAGGTAATTTCGGGTAGCTCTCTGAAGCTTTTTTGAAACATTACGCTATCCTAATCGGGCGAAGATCATCAAAAGCAGATCTCTACACCATGTCTCAAAGTGCATCTGAGCCCCTTCGGAAGTTTATTGAGCGCTTCAAGCTGGTGCTAACCCAAGTAAAGCGGATAGACGATAAATCGGTACTTTGCGCACTACCAAAAGCTTTGTGGTATGACTTTGATTTCCAAAGGGAGTTAACAATTAACGAGCCGTCAACTATCCAAGGCGCTCTCCATCGGACTACCCGCTTCACAAAAAGCGAGGAGAAAGTGAAGATTTTGGTGTTAAAATTCGGGAAGTCCAAGAACTCCAATGTTCAAGCAGAGCTAGCCGCGGCTGGACGTGCTCATAACTACCAAGTAGAAGATAGCCAAGAGAATTATGACACTTATGACGAAGAGGTCTATTGTGAATTCCATCTCTTTTACGGACATTCTATAGTTGATTGATGTGCCTTGGGTTCTATACTCGCAGCAAAATTGGTAGCAGGCAAACTTAGAGAGTGCATAAGTATTAAGAATTTCGAGGTAGAGTATAACAACGACTATACAGAACCTTCCAATGACGAGCCCTCTAAGGGCGGTTGGGGGGGGGGGGGGGGTACGTAGAAATTTTGTTCAAAAAAAAATAACTTTGCTAATAACATCCTCGACAGATAGCTTCAAAGCGAATAACATCAATAACATCCTTCACGGATAGCTTCAAAGAGAATAGAATCAATAACATCCTTCACGGATAGCTCATCTCTTAACTAAACAGATATATATTGTTGTTGCTGGCCACAACAACTTTCACATCCCATCATATTCAAAGGGTGCTATATAAATTTATATGTTCATTACTAGAGCAGACTTGTTCACGGGAACATATCCGTATACCAGAATGTTCATCTTAGAAAACCCAAGTAACAAATTGCTGGTCTAAAAATGGCAAGTGTTCATTACTGGAGCTGGCATGTTCATGGGAACATATCTGTAAACAAGAATGTTCATCTCAAAAACCCAGCTAACAAATCGCTGGTCTAAAAACGCTAAGTGTTCATTACTGGAGCAAGCATGTTCATATGAACGTATTTGTACATATCTGTAAACCAAAATGTTCATCTCAAGACCCAGCAAACGAATCGCTGGTCTAAAACCACTAAGTGTTCATTATTGGAGCATGCATGTTCACAGGAACAATTTTGTCTACCCAAAATGTTCAACTCTAAAACCCAGTAAACAAATCGCTGGTTCAACCTAAATACTAAGTATCGATGATCGGAGCGAGAAAGTTCACAGGAACTTATTCGTAAACCAAAATTCATCTGATTCGAGAAACCCAGTAAAATGAATCGCTGGTCTAATACAACATAAGGATCATTATTGCAGCGAAATCATTCAAGAGAATTGAAACTGTAAACCAAAATGATCTAAGTAATGGTTCGCCTATTACGCCTAAGAGTTTTCCATGATCCAAGAAAGAAATATAAAACTCGAAACAACCAAGTACATAAGCTAGCTAACCAAAACGCTAAAACAAGCTTATCAAGCAGATATCATAAAACATAACAAAATCCGAATATCAATTCATCCTTCTTTTAACTAAGGTCAAAGCAAGAAAAGTAGATAAGTGTCAATAGATGGATAAAGCAATCTATGCACTAAAAGTCTAAACAGAAACGCAAGCTTTAAAATTAGAGTTGATTACACATAGGGACACTTTAAGTTGAAAAGTTTACATATGACACACTTTTATAATACAACACACTTCCTGGTGATAAAATGACATTCATACCCTTACTAACTCAGACTCAAGAATTACCTTCAACCAAACAAAAAACTTTTTAATTTATTCACTTTTAACTTATTTCACACTTTTGTCTTTTATTATTACAATAAAAAATTATTATCTCTTATTTTTTTCACGTCTCTGTCTGCAACCCTAGCACCATCCCCCACGGTTGTAGTCGTCGGAGTTGACTCGGCTCTCTTTATCGCACACAACACAGAAGCCACAATTTTTGCTCTAAAAATTAGAGACTTCTAGATCCTTCTTCCCCCTTTGCAATTCCCTCCCCTAATTCTCTGGTATCATCGATCATGATCTCCATCGTAATCATCGCCGAGCTATTGGTTGAGTATACGAAAGCTCTCGCAAAACTCACCGCCAATATTCTCCCGAGACGGCAAGGCAAAAACAACGTCGTACGAATTGGCGGTTTTTGCTCATCTCATCAATTTATGATTTGTGAAACGATTTTGGGTTCAAAATTTTCTCCTCTATTTGATCTTAATCGATAAACAACGGCTGAGATTTTTTCCCTTGTGTCTCTCTTCACTCTGGGTTAATTTTACAAATCATATTCGATTGTGTTTATTTGTTATTTTGTTTAATGACTCATTTCTGGGCTATTGTTGTATCGCAGGAGCAGATTTCCGGAAAATTTGGTGCAAGGGAGGTGGTGACTCCGAAGGAATACGAAATGTGGACAATGTTTGGTGGTCAGCCACTCATATTATCTCTTGTTGAGTTTGAAAACTCTTTTTTGTGTGGTGGGTATGGATGTTATAATTTGGTGAATACTAATTGAATTTGTATGTTCCTAATTGAATTTGTATGTTGATGTTATGCAAGTAAGCTAGTATAGGTCACATGATTTAACACTTAAGTTGGGAACTGTGTAAAGAGTGTCTCCTACACCACTAAAGGTTGTCCACTAGATGCGGTACTCACTAATAACTAATAAAGGTTGTCCACTAGATGTGTTACTCACTAAAAAACATAACACTTGTAAAACTAACAAAAAAGAGGGTCACTACACTTTGATTTCGGTGAAGGATTGTCAAATCCGTCGCAATCTGTGAAGCTGCTTCAACAGTTACACGACAATTGATTTTTCTAATCTTGGCTACTTTTTTGCTACTTATATGTGATAACCATGTTTGTCCACCATTGTTTAAAATTAAGATTTGACTTCTCAAACTACAATTGTTGAAGCAGGGAATGAATTTTTTCATGCTCAAAGGTGACCACAAACCATTGACCACAATCCTGCGAGATGTAATACAAAACCACCAACTAAAAAAAACATTGATCTGTGTTATTATAGTCTGGATCCGGCATGCAACATACTTCCAGAACACTTTTACCTGGCAAAACAGAGAAAAAAGAACCAAAACTTTGAGCAAACCACAAAGAAAGCAACAGTCAAGAAGATCAATATCATCTAAAAAACACATTGATCTGCATAAACAAACAAAGACACAGCCTGCAATAGCCTCAAGACATTTCTTTTACGTGTGTTTATGTGATTCAAAAGCAGTACACATTATATCAAATCACAAAGCATCTAATGTGTTTGCTAAGTATTCCAATAAAGACTCAACATTTGACTAATTCAAAGCTAAACAAAGATCAAGATTTTTTCCCAGTAGTAAGCACATGGGACCTAAACAATGCAAATCTTGCAGGAATCTCGAATCTTTCTAGTAAATCTAAGCATATTATATCACCTCCTACATGATTACAGAGATCTACATTAGATACATTCATCCTAAAACATAGCAAAACCAAGATCAATAAAACAAAACTCCTAAATATAGCAAATTTGTGAAGAATTACAAGTAACATTTCTCAGATTTGTGAGAGAAAATCTCGGAGACTATGGTTCTCACCTTTTTGGGTGGCTTTGGGACATTTTCAGCCATCAGTATCAAGAGTGAGATTCTTCGGAAGCGGAACATTCGGCGGAGCAACTCCGAATTGCGTTTCGACGAGCTCAAGAAGGGCTTGCATCTGAGTAACATCACCAGCCGTTTGAATCGCCGATTTAAAATCCGACGAAGGATAACCATCAAATACGGTACCGTTTCCGATGCTCACCGGAAAACTTGAGCCGTCGAAGAGTACGACATTTGTAGCGGACACGAGGAACTCGCGGTGAGCGAATTTAACGAATACACGCCATGATTTTAGCTCGTCTTTGCCATTGTTGAGCACTGTGATTACTGATTCGAATCTGTAAGGTTGATTTGTTGAGTCATTTGGTGGGATCTTAGATCCTTTGGTGTGAGTGTAGGAAACGAAAATGCCGTTGCATAGATCGAAATCTGACGGCGGTTTTGCACTAGACTAAACACGTGATGTCAGTTTCGTAATGCATCATAGCCTTACATTTTCATTAAACGTAAATATATATGAACGATGGAGATTTAAAAGAAAATTACAGTAAAATCTTTTAGCCTCACCTTTCTTCCAGGGTATTTCTGTCTTATCATGTCACAAAAGAAATGAGAAACTGTGTCACATTCCACAAGTATCCCAACAAAAATTATATCCACATAAAGTGTCCCTAGGTGTAATTATTTCTTAAAATTAAGTCTTAAACACTTAAGCAAAATGGTTGAAACATGAGAAGAGAGCTAGGAAAAGTGATATTCACCTTCTGGCTTGACCTGAATAGCCTCCTCAACCGGCTCGACCTCTTCACGAGGAGTATTAACGGCTGCCATCTCAATGAACACTTATCTCCTCTTTTAGTCGGATCGTCGCTTCTCTCACAAACGAATAACTGCTCTTCTACGATCACTCGATAACGCCTTCAACAATGGCTTGCCAATAACGGCTCGGTGATTTCATTCTTCAACTTGTCACCATCATCTTCTAAAAACAGCTCGCCAACATCACCAAACAGTTTGCCAGCATCACCAAACAGTTTGTTATTATCTTACTAACACAACTTGGAACCATTATCTAAATGGATCGGCACCCATGATAAAAAGAAATATATTTGAGTAAGCTTTCCAATGGCGTTAAATTGATATCATTTGGAGTTGCAATTGGAAAGATACATCTCATTTACTAAAGACATGTCGATCTGATCCATCATGCCAATCCAAAGAGATCGGCTCATCACGATAGTCGATTGAGCTAAAATTGTGACGAGCTAAAATTTCATTTAAACATAGGCAATTGAGTCAGCTTTCCAATAGCGTTAAATTCATATCATTTCGAGTTGCGGTTAGAACGACACATTCAATTTACTAAAGACAAGTCGATCTGATCCATCATGCTGATCCAAAGAGATCGGCTCGTCACAATCGGAGCTCAAATTGTGACGAGCTAAAATTTCAGCACAACATAGGTAATTTATTTATATTTCGAATGGCGTTTTATTAATATCATTTGGAGTTGCGGTTGGAAAGATACATCATATTTACTAAAGACCTGTCGATCTGATCCATCATGCCGATCCGAAGAGATAGGCTCGTCACAATCGGAGCTAAAATCGTGACGAGCTGAAATTTTATCACACGATAGGAAATTAAATCAGCTTTCTAATGGCGTTGAAATCATATCATTTGAAGATGTGGTTGGAAAGTTACATATGATTTACCAATTATACGTCGATATGACTGATCATGCTGATTCGAAATGATTGGTTCGCCACGACCCGAACTGAAAACATATAAAGCTCAAATTTTGAAACATGATCAGAAATTGAAGCAGATTTGATTCAAAATATGTTTGAAGTCATTTGGATGGGCGATCTGTAAGTTACAATACATATAGTGGAACCGCAGCTAGTCACATTTTTCTAGAAAAAACATTATCTGGCCACGGATCGTCATCTCATTTCTCACTGCATCGTCATTGTCGTTTCGTGGCTCGTCGCACATTTCATTGTCATCTTATACATTGTCTAGCCGCATATCGTCACATCTCATCGAAGATATTTAAGTCTATCCGCATATCATCATCAAAAGACATCGTCTAACCGAGGATCGTCACATCTCATAGAAGATATTCAAGTCTAGCCACGGATCATCATCAAAAGACATCGTCAACCGAGATCGTCACATCTCATCTGAAACCACCAAGTCCTTTTTTTTTAAAATAGTCTAGATTAATATTCCCATAAATATTACTCCTTAACGACTAAGTTCAAATAACAATATTGCGGAAATTCTCAAACAAATACGTAATTGCTTTACCGCGCATTTAGCGATTTGATCTTAGGTAGATATAGATTCCAAAAGCTTTTATATTGACCGGAACTATTATTTGATGAGCCTAGCGTCTTAACAACTGAAAGTTTAGTTAAGGAGTTGGTGAACAATATCATAACTTGAACTTATTTTGCATATTTACGCCTTGTACTAACCATCGAAAGTTGAGTCTATTAGGGTGAATGAATATAGTAGTCGGAGCCACGAAAGTGGAATGACTATACAATCGTGTTATGAGTTCTGGATGGTGCGGTATATCCTAAGGTCCCTAGATTAAATCTCATTATTGTTGCATGATTCTCGGTGATTTCTTAAGTCCTAACGCTTTTTCTCATTGATTTAAGTTTATTTAATATTTTCATCCGTGTTAATTCACAATCACCCAAACGGCAAACATATTTTGTTCTAGCTTTATTGTATTCATTATATTTAGTAGTGTGGTTAACAAGTCCTTGTGGAATTCAATCCCTTATCTATATTAATTGTGATTGTTGTGCACTTGCAAGAAGTTGGAATAAGTGGTAAAACTTAACCCGCATCAAGTTTTTGGCGCCGTTGTCGGGGACTTGGAAGAACATCACTGTGACACCCCGGTTTCAGGGCATATATGGTATATGTAGTATATGCGGAGATGTTTAAAAGAATTGATTTTGCTACCTATATCACCAAAGTGCACTTATCTTTTCGGCCACATGTCTTAAGAGAACTCCAGAGTTAAGCCTGCTTGAGATGGAGTAGTTTCAAGATGGGTGACCTACTGGGAAGTCATTTCCAGTACCGTGTGAGTGAGGTCAAAACACGGGAAAAGATCGTGTGGTGATTAGCAGGGTCAGTAAACATGACTTTCGAGCCTCCCGGACTAACACACCGACCTTCGGACACGGTGGGCCCACGGGCCAGAGAGTGGACAAGGGCCTATGGGAGGGGCGGTCGGGGCGTTATAAGTGGTACCAGAGCGAACCCTGACAACTGTGTGAGTTAGATTGTCGGGGGTAACGATCTTGGTATGCCCAACAAAGACGTTGCGATCTGTTAGTGGGGATGATTGTGACACCCCGGTTTCAGGATATATATGGTATATGTAGTATATGCATAGAGGTTTAAAAGAATTGATTTGGCTACCTATATCACCAAAGTACACTTATCTTTTCGGTCACACATCTTAGAGAACTACAGAGTTAAGCGTGCTTGAGATGGAGTAGTTTCAGGATGGGTGACCTACTGGGAAGTCATTTCCAGTACCGTGTGAGTGAGGTCAAAACACGGGAAAAGATCGCGTGGTGATTTGCAGGGTCAATAAACATAACTTCCGAGCCTCCCGGACTAACACACCGACCGTCGGACATGGTGGGCCCACGAGCCAGAGAGTGGACGAGAGCCCATGGGAGGGGCGGTCGGGGCGTTATAATCACCTTCAAACTTTTGATTAAAATCTCGCCTAGAATTCTTTTAATTTTTAGTTTTTCTTTTTAATTTTGTTTTTGTTTTCTTTTATTTCAATTAACTTTGTTTCATTGTTTTTTCTTCGTGTGTTTCAGGAGTTTATACCTAGTACTAGACTTTCTAACAAGAAAAGCCTAATAGAACCGGAGCAAGAAATCAACAAGCTTGAACGCACACTAAGGAGACTTTGACAACAAAGAATGGCCGCTTTACCAAATCAAATCGACGAAGACAGAGCACTCGATGCCGAGGCTACTCTAGAGAGAATAAACCTTGACGAAAACTTGCCCCTAGGAGGCAGAAACAATCAAGCCTGAGATAGTAATGATGATGTTCATCCGGAAGAGAATCAAAACCAACCTCTTTGTAACGCCCCGACCGCCCATCCCATGGGTCCCCCGTCTACTCTCAGGCCCGTGGGCCCACCATGTCCAATGGTCGGTACGTTAATCCTGGAGGCTCGGAAGTTTTGTTTACTGACCCTGCAAATCACTACGCGATTTTTCCCCGTGTTTTGACCTCACTCACACGGTACCGGAAATGACTTCCCAGTAGGTCACCCATCCTGAACTAATCCAGCTCAAGCACGCTTAATTCTGGAGTTCTTTCAAGACCTGTGACCAAAAAGATAAGTGCACTTTGGTGATATATGTAGCCAAATAAATTCTTTTAAACTTCTCTGCATAAACCGCATTTACCATATATGCCCTAAAACCGGGGTGTCACAATCATCCCCACTAATAGATCGCAACGTCCTCGTTACGCATACCAAGATCGTTACCCCGATAATCTGACTATTCATAGATGTCAGGGCTCGCTCTGATATCAAAATGAAACAACCAAGCTTTTTTTTTTAGAAATAATTAATTCGGATTTATTATTCCCATAAATAAAAATCTTCAATGATTAATTCAATCTAGCTCACATAAACTAACTAGCGGGAATCAATATCAACAATTAAACCATTAAAATTAATCCAACAACACCAATTGCAATTCAACTCAACATTTCTAGCAACCTAAACCAGGTTCTACACAATGTAACTCCAAACATATAACCTAGAGATCCTAATCATCCTCTCGTCCCAGCCAGGATTCCACGATCTCAAATTTACTTGCAACACATGGAAATAAGATTTGCGTGAGTATTATCATAAATACTCAGTAAAGCGGTCATCCCGTCCACCGGTTACAAAATAATGATAAACGGATGCCAAAAACTAAATAATCAAACCATAATTTGTAACGTTCTGATTACTAAAACAAGAACAATTAATCCACAATTCACAACGTTCTGATTACTAAAATAAGAACAATCAATCCACAATTCACAACGTTCTAATTACCAAAATAAGAACAATTAAACCATAATTCACAATGTTCTGATTACTAAAACAAAAACAATCAATCCACAATTCACAACGGTTAACAGTACGATCTATACACGAGAACATACGAAAACAACAAATATAAGCACTACAAATATCAATTCTATCACAATTCACCTAATTTCCTAACAAACGGTTATCCATAACCACGATCACGCACTCACCTCGCCTTAGGGATTAAGAGACTAATCACGACATAACCAGCATGAATCCCAACCTCCACGAGACCCAAAAGCTACTGGTTATTCTTCTCTACCACCTAAGACTCACCAACAAGATTTTCCCTAAACAAAATTAGAATATTCTGAAAAACAGAACCGACGAGCTGACTTCAAATCAACTCTGAGAACAGACCTTACCTCCAAATAACGATCAGGAAAACGATTCAGAAACTAGACACAAAGAGCTTTCCAACGACATATAAATTGTTTCCTAAATCCTTCTAGAACTCCGGCAAAACGGCCTCGAAGTGGTCTGATCACAGACCCAATTATGCACAGACATCCCTCAAGAAAACAGAGATAACTCTTAGAATACACATCCGATTGACAAACCAATTTGCCTCATGGATAGCTGAGAGAGAAAAGAAATTACCCACAAAATTTCACGATGATCGGAACTGATTTGATCATCCGATCTTCTTCTCCAACACAAGGCAACAGAAATGCCTGAAACACACAAAACAACTCTCTTCCTCGAGACTCTCTCGAAACTCTTTCTCTCTTCTCTGAATCTTATCAACACATGTTCTCTCACGTTTTTACTACCTAAACGCGGCCACGAAGCTGAGAAACCTTAAATATATGAGCCCTAGGGTTAACTCCCTTAACCCGAACCGACCAAACCGAACAATATAATTCAAACCGGTCTAACCAAAAATCATTGGTGTCGATCGATACTCTCTTTGTGTCGATCGGCACCAATTCCCAATTCCCAAAATTTTTTGTTTCTGGATGTTACACTCGTGAAGATAAACATCTCGTACCGCCTAGAGGAGTGAGAAACCAACAACCACCTCAGCATTTTAATCATCAAGGAGACCTCAACCTCTAGCATCCTCAACACCAATGACAAGCTCAAATTGTCTCTTAGCTCATGAATGAAAGAAGGACAGAGTCTTTCTTCAAAGAATAGAAGAGAAGAAAAGTGTTTTCTTCTTAGATAAGTTAGAAGAGAAAAGTTCTCTTATAAGCTAATGAAATCCTTATTAAGAAGAAAAGTTCTTTTAGTTAATTATGAGATTAGATCTCAACGGTACTAGCATCCCGTCTCGATCCAGTTTGTGTGCGTGTGGATACCGATAAAGGCACGACACTTGGAGTGCTAAAGTAACCTCGAATCCTTTGATTCATCTTTCCACTGCAGAATATCCAGGTATATTCGAAACTTTAAGATCTTGATTTAATTCAAGTATTGGCACGCATCCTGGTAGTTGAATTCGTAATTAATAATTTATAAACTGTTATAAACCGGTACGAATTCTAACAGTGGTAGCAGAGCGTAAGTGCATAATATTGAAATTGGTCTAATTTAATATATGATATTACTCCAGCATGTTCAATGGTTTAATTTTGATGCTTCGTATATTGAGTATATAGATACATATATGCTGCATCATTCGATATGTCGACATCGATTTCTTTGTTATTTGTTTTATTATATATTAATATAAATAAGAATACCCAGTGGTTGATTTGATAAATAATGATTTATGAAATCTGTTTATCAGGCATGTTTATTTAAATTGGACTTAAATGATTCGAACATGTAAAAGTATAATTTGATTATAGAAGTTTACAGTGTTCAATTCGTTGTGCGAGTAATTATCCAAGTGAAAGGGTTTCACAGTTTAATAATTTGATAAATTGTAATTTGATTACATGTGATCGATTTATATGCATGGTCGAAAGTGTTTTGTTATTTATGATGCATGATCTATTTAATAATATCCAACATGTTCAATCGTTGACTTTGATGTTAGTATATTGAAAATATTACAAACATATGTGTCGATATAAAGATGGCGTTGTCCATGTTCATGTGCATAAAAGTGTGAATACATGTAGATATTTTTATGATCTGATTGATTCTGAAAATTGGTAAGTTTCGTTTTGTTAAGTATATTCATGTAAGTTAAACAAGAATAAATATCTAGTGAGTAAAGTATATTATTGAAAATCATTATGTATATAGAGATATGCATGTGTTCAATTGTTTATTCTAATTAAGGTAATTAATATATATATATATATAATATGTAAGTTTTGCATAAGCATAACATTCCTTATTTGATTTGGAATTATTCCTTATGCGAAAGATATTATTCTAGAAGAAGAATTGGGTTGATCCTAATTTGATTAGGATTGGTTCAATTAGGTAGTTTTTATATTCAATCGTAGATACATATTAGATATGTGTTTACTTAATAAAGTTTTATTATTTTATATAGGATATAAAATTTAAATAAAACATAAATTAATAAATTTGTTATGTTATATGAATATTAAAACATATTAAAAGCCAACACGTATTATGGTAATACTATGTTGATTTGAAAAATAACTTGGGACTCGTGAGTTTGTATAAAACCATTGATTTGGTTTCTGGTTTGAATGATTCGGTTTAAATCATTACCGGAAGTTTTGATACGTTTCAATCTTTCACTTAATTAAAATTCTAATCTGATTAGAACTTACGAATTAAGTTAAGATCAGTTATAGAAATCATTGATGATTTTAATTAGATTAAAATTAATTCAATTATGTATAATCCAGTTAAAAGACATATTAGATATGTATTAGTTATATTCTAAATTTTATATCAGATATAATTTTATAATATAAATATAAATTGGATTAAAATTAATTCCTCAATTAATATCAAGTATTTTGATGTCTTCCCAAATCTCATCAACTGTTAAGACTTAAATGGTTGTGTGGCGGGTCAGCCAAAGCAGTGGTCCGCAATTGTTTAAGAGAGTGATAGATTGGTAACGGTTACCATATGATTTGAGACTGGTTTACTTGACTAGGCTATCAAAACGGTTTTGGGCTTAGAGACATAGGGTTGGATAAGACATAAGATGTCATCCACGACCAAGAGTTATATTGAATATAATTAGCAAGGGCGTTGCTTACCTAAACAGCTATATATTTGGGGGTTGAGCCAAAGCTCACTTGAATTATAGTGAAATATGGATCTTGGATACTATACTCATATTGAGGAAATTTTGTTGAGTATAGTATGAGTTTTCTCAAATTGTTGAGAATGTTCACAATCTTGAACATTATATTAAGTTTTGCTTTTCTTTCCTGGCACTTATGTCAAACTCTAAAATTTTCATATTCATTGCGATTTGTTCTTGAGAAGAACAAATTGAACGAATAAAGCCTCCTTAATTACTTGGAAGATCTAGATGAGAAGAAGACATCTGATGTTTCTTCTCGGAGCATTTATGTTATAGAAGTAAATGTTACTGCTTCTGGTTCTACTTCTTGGGTATTAGATACCGGCTGTAGAGCTCACATTTGTATAAATGTGCAAGGTCTTAAGAGCAGTAGAACCTTGAAGAAAGGACAAGTGGACCTACGTGTAGCTAATGGAGCAAACGTTGCTGCATTAGTTGTGGGAACATATTCATTGTCTTTACCTTCAAGCATGGTTTTAGAACTAAAGAATTGCTACTATGTCCTATGTGATGATATGTTCTATGGTAGCTCTCCATTAGAGAATAGACTTTATGTTTTAAACTAAAGGATGCTCGTCTATAACATGAGTACCAAGAGATATAAGTCTAGTGACTCAAATCAAAAATTTATCTGGTATTGTCGTTTGAGCCATATAAACGAGAAACGCATTCAAAAGTTTCATAGCTATGGACTTTTTGTGCTCATTTGATTATGAATCATATGAGAAATGTGAATCTTGCTTATTGGGTAAAATGAGTAAACATAAATTTGAATAGACATAGTGAACGGGCTAACGACTTGTTGGGCCTTATACATACAGATGTTTGTAGGCCAATGAGTTTAAATGCCAGAGAAAACTACAAGTACTTTATTACATTAACTGATGACTTCAGTAGATATGATTATGTTTACCTGATGAAACAAAAATCTGAATCCTCTGAAAAGTTCGAGGAATTCTGTAATGAAGTACAATATCAAGTTGGCAAAAACATTAAAGCTCTTCGATCAGATCGGGGAGGAGAATATTTGAGCCAAGTATTTAGTGATCATGTAAGAGAGAGTGGAATTTTTTCACAACTCACTCCTCCAGGAACACCACAATGGAATGGTGTGGGCGAAAGGAGAAATCAAACTTTATTAGATATGGTTTGATCAATGATGAGTCACAGAGATCTTCTATTAGCCTTTTAAGGATATTCTCCAAGAACTGTGCATTTACAAGAAGAGTAGTGGGAGCGCAGTTGCATTTCTGGTATTGTATGTAGATGACATACTGCTCATTGAAAATGACATTCCTTTACTTTAGTCTGTTAAGACTTGGCTAAGTAGTTGTTTCTCAATAGAAGACATGGGAGAAGCCGCTTACATTCTTAGAATAAAAATCTATAGAGATAGATTAAATAAGCTTATTGGACTTTGTCAAGATATTTATATATATAAAGCCTTGCATAGGTTCAAGATGCATGATTCTGAGAAAGGATTTTTACCAATGTCTCATTGGATAACTCTCAGCAAGACTCAGTGTCCTTCGACACACGATGAGTGAGAGCGGATGAGTAGAATCCCATATGCTTATGCTATAGGTTCTATCATATATGCCATGTTATGCACTCGTCCAGATGGTGCATGTGCTTTAAGATGACGAGTAGATACCAATCAGATCCAGGTGAGAGTCACTGGACAGCAATCAAGACAGTCCTCAAGTATTTGAAAAATACTAAGGATAAGTTTTTGGTATATGGAGGATGTGAGAACTTGTTGTGATTGGTTACACATATGCCAGTTTTACGACAGACAAAAGTGATTTATGATCATAGTCTGGATTTGTCTGCTTCCTTATCAAAAGAGCGATGAATTAGAAAAGTTCTAAGTAAAGCATTGGTAGACTCAATACTAGAGATTGAGCTCTCTAGATTAGCAGATTTAAATGGATGCAAATGTTGCTAATCCGTTAACTATACCTTTTTCGCAGCAAAAGCATGAAAGTCATGTTGTAATTAAGATGTGATCTTAATTCTAGTGGGAGGTTTTTCCTTTATGATATGATGTTCATGAATACATATAATTTGAATTCATTTTCAGATTAGTGAAATTTGTTTCAAGTATTATTTTATTATTAGATAATTAAATAATAGTCCCAAAATAATTTATGTTATTCTTATAGGTCATCAAGTACGTGACTTGATCATGAAACCCTATAAGTGAAAGATGACATAAATTATAGAGGTCCCTAGTCAAGGTTATTATCATGGGACATAATAACTATAAATGACTAGTATGTGAGGTGATTGATGACTAAGTTTCGTGAAGTTATTGATATGCAGTATTAAAGTCAATCACATAGATATGTGTTAGAGAAAACAGTATCGGACTGACCCGCTATGAGAACTCAACAAGATTGTTATATGAGTGTCATAAGAGTTTCTCATCACAACTATAGAGTATAGTCTTTAGACCTGAGTTCATCATGATTTCTTACACATGGATTGGTCCACTTTGACTTTGTCAAACGTCAGCCGTAACTGGTGATTATAAATGCATTGATTGGGTGTGCTATGAATTGTGTAATGGAACAAGATGAGATTTGTCCCTCCTATATAACAGGAGATAGATATCTCTGGGCCTATCGAAGATTTGATACTGAGAAATGCGTGGCCGCGCTCAAACGAGGTGAATGTCAGTCGTTTGTTTTTATTAGTATAAATCGAAGTTCGATAAACATTATCTATCTTGATAAGGATGACACCGTTTCTTGCCTTATGCTAAGATCGAGATATAGAGACGAAGGGATTATCGGAATAGATGATTCCAGTACAAGTGGGAGATTGTTGGGAATGTCCTGAAATCATTTGTACTTTACTCTAGTTAAAGTTGTAATGTCGAGGTTTGACAATCATATAGTATTAGGTGGTTATAATGTTTTGCTAGAAACCGCTTATAATCTATAGGTTTATGAAACCTATTGCTAATATTATATGATCCTATAAGGTTACACACCTAAGCAAATTGGATCAAAGTATATTGGGGTTTTGGAGATTTTTATTTATATGATAAATATATAAATTATAATATATAAAAGTTGGGCTTGGATTGATAATTATCTTTTGGTGAAAACTCACGTAATGGGCATGGCCCATGTGTTACTCCTAAGTTAGTTAGGGTTTCACTAATCCTATTATATAAAGAGATTACCTACGTGAAGGATTAATTATCACACTACGTTTGGCCGATATTATATATACAAAGAGAAGCTTGTTCTCTTAGCTCATGAATGAAAGAAGGACAGAGTCTTTCTTCAAAGAATAGAAGAGAAGAAAAGTGTTTTCTTCTTAGATAAGTTAGAAGAGAAAAATTCTATTATAAGCTAATGAAACCATAATTAAGAAGAAAAGTTCTTTTAGTTAATTATGAGATTAGATCTCAACGGTACTAGCATCCCATCTCGATCCAGTTTGTGTGTGTGTGGATACCGATAAAGGCACGACACTTGGAGTGCTAAAGTAACCTCGAATCCTTTGATTCATCTTTCCGCTGTAGAATATCCAGGTATATTCGAAACTTTAAGACCTAGATTTAATTCAAGTATTGGCACGCATCCTGGCAATTGAATTCATAATTAATAATTTATAAACTGTTATAAACCGGTACGAATTCTAACAGCAACAACGTTGAGAACCCTCAAGACCAAGTCTATCCGAAGCAAAACTATAACCAAGGAGCTCAATACCATCGTAAGAAACCGTTCTACCCTAAAGAAGTGTACCAAACTAAGCAATCGTTCATATTCCCTTCAACCGAAGCCCCAACTAACTTGGATTCGAAGCTTGAAGAGTTCAAGAACCAAATGCTAGAAGCGGTGAACCAAACCAAGAAGAAATTATCTCAAATGATAGAAGGAGTATATAAAGACCTCAACACCAAGTATGAGTCCCTTGTTACTCACCTTTCCAAGACGGATGCTCAAGTAGCACAACTTAGCAAAGCACTTCGGAAACAACCCAAGGATAAAGAAGAGCCGTTCGTTAACATGGTGTCTTGATGCATTCATGAGAAGCTCATGAATGCATCAAGACTAATTGAAGAAAAAGCTATAGTGGCTTCAAAACCAGTAGAGAAGCGTTTACACGATAAGTCTAGAAGATCGTACAAGAGAAGAGTTAGAAGCATTCCTTTCGAAAAAGTCGATAATCCGGGAAAATTTTCTATACCAGGAAGCATTCTCTAGTTTCTAAACATCCAAGGTATGCATTGAATATGCGAATTTATCATCTTCTATGCCCTTTGGAGTTCTAGAGAATGTGATGCTGAAGATCGGATGAAGAGAGGTCCCTAC
This sequence comes from Draba incana, assembly GCA_963576765.1. Taxonomy (NCBI): domain Eukaryota; kingdom Viridiplantae; phylum Streptophyta; class Magnoliopsida; order Brassicales; family Brassicaceae; genus Draba; species Draba incana. Next base: position 21,368,418 of record OY755206.1, read on the forward strand.
TGATTTTAAGTCTTGGAGATGAAGACCGGAAAGATGAAACCCTTAATACTTGGTCTTTTATTTTTAGAAACCACCGGAGCCGTTATAGATTTCCTGCACCGAAGAATTATCTTAACCATGATCAACAAGCAAATCTTATACTATGCTATTAATGTTGCTAGTGTACCAAATTCGGTGGGAATGGAGGTTACCAAAACGACCAAAGACCTCGGAGACGCTAAAGAAAGAAGACATCAAGGTAAAAAGGAAGATCTCCACCCTAAAACCATTGAGAAATCAACTAAGGAGAAGCAAAGGAACATTTCTTAGAGCATAAATGCCATATTGACCACTACAGAAGTTCCTAAGATCAACAAGAAGGATAAAGAGAAGCACAAATCCATCCATGAGTTAGCCACGGTGATCAAGATACTTGTGCCAAGTAAACACAAGCCAAACGATGTGGAAACCGTTCAAAGGAAGCTTGAGAACACGTTGAAACTCTTCCCCATGGGCATCGTCGTTGACCTTGATGATGGAGATCCGTCTAGAGTCACTAAAGGAGTCGAGTATTTAGAGATTAAGGAAGCTAAACGAACCACAATTCCTTTAGTGGAATCATCACAAGTCTAAAACCGACAAAGGAGTTTAGCTAATTGACTTTAAACAAGCGCTTTATGGGTGGTAACCCATATTTTTTAATTTTATGCTTAATTTAGTTCTTAAAAATCTCTCATTTATAAGTTTTTATAAGTTTAAATTGTTTTTTACAAAATATTTTTACTTTGGTTTTTGTAAGATCTTTCAAAAAAAGAAAAAAAAAACTTTGCCAGACTGCGACACCGGACACGAGGACCGGACCGGTGCCGAGTGATCCGCATCGGAGACCGATTAGCAGGACAAGTCCAAGACCCCGGATGCTCGCCCCAATCCGCATCCTTGTCTGGTGCGAGGAAGAGACGTGTCCTAGACCCCGGATAGAGGCACCAGTCACGTGGTCTTGACTGGTGCCGAGCGAGACCGATCCGCGGACCGAGGGACAACGCCAGACCCCGGATGCTCACACCGGACGACGTCCCTGTCTGGTGCCACGAGCCTTCCACCGGTCCACAACACCCATGCCCCGGTCCCATGCCCCGAACACGCTATTTCGCCCGGGGCCGTGTGAATTCTTGCATGCGACCCTCGTCTTCCCGTTCCGCTTGCCATCCTGGAGCTCACCGTCCCACGTACTGATCTCCATGGAGCCTCTCAGCCCGCGTCATGCCCTTCCCGGTGCCATGCCGACCCGCGTCCCACAGTCCGGTCTGGTAAGTGTCCGGGTAAATTTTTAATTTCTGGTTTATTTGAAATTTTCCAAACTAGTTTCTAAACCGATTTTAACCGAAACTAAACCAAAGTTTTTATAAAAATCAGATTTTTAAAGGTTTTTTAGGATTCTTTTGTCTCATATTATTATAGCATCATCACTTATCTCTCTCTTACAAGTGTTCAAAGCTCAAGAACCCTAAAAACCAAATTTTGGGTTTTTGCTTAAAACACCTAAATTTGATTAGAATTTGATTAGGATTTAAATTCCCATCTTCATTATCTCCTAAATCAATGTATGTTTTCTTAGAAACCCTCTCTTTGTCTAAATTTCAAGTATATGGATATTTCTTAATTCTCAAATTTGACACTTAATTTGTTTAGGTTGTTAGAGAAATCATTAGAGAACTTGTTTAGACATTAGGAATTGCATTATTCAATGTTTAATTGCATGATTAGCACCTTTATACATCTTTTCACATAATTCAATTTTTGGATTTATCAATTGAATCCGGATTTAGGTGTTTCTAATGGTTATTATGCATTCATTGAATTGGGTTTGTCATATATACAAAGGATTTGCTTGAAGTTTGACATATTAGAGCTTTAAAGGTGAAAATTTTCAAATTTTCATAAGTAATTAAGCATTAATCCAAAAATATGATTTTAATTAAGAAAACTTATTTGGCCTTGGATTATCATTCTTTCATATTTTTAAAGTCTTGATATGCTTTTTATTAAATTAAATTCTTAGTTGAAGCAATTCTTTTGCAATTTTCAAATTTCAAGACTGTAACATACTTTTTCGAGATTTGTTTTCTTTTGTAGTGATCCCAGTGGAAGGAAAGGCTATCACAAGGAGGTCTACTAGAGTCCCTAGACCGAATGAACATTCCGTAATCATTGGAGAGTGAGAGCCTCAAGCTCCACGTCGTTCACGTTAAGGAAATCTTCGAAATCAACAAAGAAGAATGGAAAGGAAATTTTGAGGGATGATGATGAGGAAATGAATTACCAACTTCTAGACGAAGATGATGAGGACACGAATGAGGCAATGAGATTTGTGGAGGTCACACAAACCATTGTGCCAAAACCGGTTCCTCCACCAAAGAAACCACGAAAATCGAAGACTAAGTTGAACACCAGAGGATCCTCAACTACAAATGTTATTATGAAGACCATTGGACCTGAAATTCAAGCTAATTTGGACTACGTCACACGTCTAAAGCAGTTTGCCTTGCCTCAAACGCCCACCATCGATTTTGAGACTCTTGATTTACTCAGAATTCGACGCGACGTGGAATTGTATCTTGGAGAACTAGGCCTTGCAAATTTTGTCTCCCTCTCACGCCCAACTTACGAAGAAATAGCAAGGGAGAATTTCGCTATCGTGACACTATTCTATCCAAGAAAAAAGAAAACCGTAGCTAAATATGGTATTTTGGAGTTTACGGTGAGGAAGATGTCGTTCTCTTTGACTATTAAGGAAAACTGTGACATTTTGGGATTCGAATGCCTAGAGAAGATAAAGTACATCGTTAGAGACCCATATTATGACGAATGGATGAGGTTCAAAGGCGGCCAAAAAAACATATCCGGCGATTCGTTATGTTCATGCACTCATCGCGCAACTTATCTATAGTAAGAAGGAGCATGGAATGGTGAAGTTTGAAGAGTTTTCATTGCTTATAGGAATATTTATGGAGAATCACAAGAAATCTAATCTCGGTTCTCTTTTGGCTAAACAATTGGTCGCAGTTAAGCATGAATGTACAAAGGAGAGGTTAGTGAAGAACCCGCCGTGTCACTTTGGAAGCGTAATCAACGTGATTTTAGAAGCTTGTGGATTTGACTTATGTGGAGAACGTCACTTAACCAGAGAAAACAAGCTTGATCTTCTCGCGCTCCAAAGGAAACACTTCATATGCGGATGGTACGACAAATCTTTTACCTTTGGTTATCTCTTCGCGCCACCATACTCGAAAGAGGAGAAGTGCATTTTTCTCCCCTACAAGGATTTACCAAATTTGAGTGAAGGAGTTCCTTACTTCAATCCTCCTCACACTAAATGGTATCCGCGTCTTCCCTGTTGTCCCCTTGTAGTCGTTTCACTCTTCTACACCGCATAAGGTCTAATGTAAAGCAATGAGAAGACACATGGAGAACATATAGCCGCTGAAACTCGACCTTCCTCCTCCCACAAGCATCCGCGAGACCGCCACTCCACTTCCCAAGTCAACCACAAGTCCACCGAATGGTTCAAGATTAGTCTACGCGAAGAAACGAGAAGAGAGTAGCTCTTGAAGCTAAGGTTTCCAAGCAAGGGAAATTGATCTCTATACTTGTTAAAGTTGTCAAGTACACGGTCCCTCACTTATTCAAACAATCAACCAAGAACCGCACCGAGACTACTAGCAATTACGAGTATGGTAGTTTATCACTTCTATCCGGTTTTGATCGCGATGAAAATGGAGAGGACAACGCCACTAGCAACCTCCACGAGTGAAGAACCAATGCAGCCCACGGACAACCTACACTTGAGCTAGAGGTTCAATCCGATGATACGGAGTTAGTCGATCTTGGATCCGACGGAGAACACTTTCCCGCCAAAGTTCCAGACACTCCAAAATCTCTCTCGCCTACTTTTTGAGCCAGGTGTTTCGACAACTATCTATCCCTTCTTTTATTTTAATTTCTTTACTCCCTCTGTTTCTCTATATAGGATGTTTTAGAGATTTTTGTTTGTTTCACAATATAAGATGTTCTAATATTTTAATATTTTTTTACCTTTATTGATTAGTGTGTGGCCAATAGTATTTTGCAGTCTTTGTAATGATTTGCTGAATTACTTTTAGTTTATATATTTATTTATAACTTTTTAAGAGAATTTTTTTAAAATTTTTGTTACTTTAACCCAAAACATCCAATATAGAGAAACATAAGGAGTATTTTATTGAGGCCAATCTCTCTCATTTGTAGCTTATTTTCGCTCTGGGACGGTGTGAATTAAGTCTGTGGGGATTTATCGTACTAAAGTCCTTTTCATTTTTTTCTTATGTTTTTCTTATTTTCTAAATGTTTTTATTTGAGTTTTATCGAGTCAAAACACTATGTTTTGGAGCATAAACAATTTCAGAAATGTATGCTTAGGTGTTATGATTCAGTGATTTATCACCAGATGAGTTCATGAAAGCCGATTCAAAAACCTTCATGACGCGACTCGCCCCATCAAATTTGGGTTTTATCTCGTTAATACTAATCTGATTTTGGCTCTATATACACTAACCATTTAATTTTTCTCATTAAGGAGTTAGACCTGGAAACGTACTACACGTTCAAGACACATTTTCCCTTTTCTACCACTCTCTGTGTCTTGAATGGCCAGCTCATTTTTAGTTGGTACCACACCTATACCCTAAACCTTTCTTTCAGACCTCATGCATTCTTTTCATGACCCATATGCAAATACTTGTCAAAACGTTAAAGAGAAAGAGGATCAATGCAATTCTAACCATTAAAGATGCGGCGATTACAAAATTTGGTGGAGTACAAAGAAATAATTCAAGAGAGCATGGCAAACACTTGGGATAAGCAACAATGGTAAAAATTTAGTGCATTTATCTAGACTCATTATTGAAGACCGTTTTACCCCGTTCTAAAAAAAAAGGATGAATAAACGGGAAAGAAAAATGTGTCCACAAAAGAGTCTAAGGCCGATGAAACATCCCAAGAAAGAAACATGGAGAAGTATGGAGAATGAAGCAAACGGTGATTTACGGAGAAAGATCTAAGTCTAAGGGAAAAAGGCATCGAAGTGGTTAAGACTGTGGACTTCAATAGGTCAATTCTCTCTTGCGCTTTTGCATAATATCATGCAACCCCAGAGAATATGGTAACCCTAAATACTTATTAGCCTTGCCAATTAAACTAGTCTTCCTATACCTAGCCATTTACATAACGATTACTTGATGAGAAACTCCACACTTAAAGTCAATTGAAAGTGCCGTTGAAACTTGGTAGCATTTTTTATTTAAGAATGGAACAGGCTGCGGAAGTTATGAATGGCATATGGAAAGGATGCCCTCAAACCGATCGCGAATCATAGTGTCAACGCTATGTTTATCAGAAATTGTAAGTTCCCGTATTTTTAAACCTCTTTTCTATTCTTGGATTTTGCTTGAGGACAAGCAAGGTTTAAGTCTGGAGGATTTGATATACCTAATATTTAACCTATTTTACTATCTATTTTAAAGCATTTTCTAAGTATTTTAATAAGGTTTCACTATTATTTTAATAATATTTAACCTATTTTACTATCGAAGATGAAGAAGGTGCAGAATGAAGCAAAACGTTGATGGACCTTAAAGACGATGTTCCTGACCATTCTCAGCTAATATTGAATTCTTATTAAACCCCATCACGAGCCTTGGAGAGGAGGTCGGTTGGAGTGATGAGGATTTGGAAGTTTTGACCGAAAAGACCGTTTTACCCATGAAGAACCCTAGAAGACCTTAGCACTATAAATACTTGTTTTTAGCCTCTTTATTTGGGTGTGCCAAAATTTATAAACACTTTGTACTCAAGGATCCTCAGAGGTCTCGCCGCTACAGACAAATCAGGCTGAATATCCTCCGGAATCTTAGTCACCAACTCCTCCAACTCATACAGGGATTTCCTAAACATCAACATATGAAACACCTTATGAAATGCCTTCATGATCGGAGGTAACTCTTACCGGTACGCCACCGGTCAAACTCTCTCCACTACCAGGAACAGACACATAAACGTCGAAATCAACTTGTTCTCCGATATCGATCTGTTAGGACCTCGCAACATGACCGCGAACTCTAAATCTCTCTGCCTCCTATCGGCATAGCTCCTTTGCCAATCCTGAGCCTCTTTCATGTTCAGTCTCAAGACACAGATCTTCTCTATCCTCTCCTGAATAAAACTCGCACCATAAATGCTCTTCTCCCTCACTTGGGTCCAGCATAGAGTGGTCCTACACGGGCTCCCATACAAAGCCTCATACAGAGCCATCCCAATACTCGCCTGAAAACTATTGTTATACGCAAACTTAGCTATGCACAAATGATCAACCCAATGACAACCCCAATCCAATACACACATCCTCAGTAGATCTTCTAAAGTATGAATAGTCCTCTCTGACTAACCATCAGTCTGCGGATGATTAGTTGTACTCATATGCATCTTAGTGCCCATCTTAGCCTTAAAGGCTCTCCAAAACTCAGACGTTAACTTGGGATTCCAGTCTGACACAATACTGGCTGGCACTCCGTGCAGCCTCACAATCTCCTTCACAAATTTCTTAGCCAAAACCGCAGCTCCATCGGTTTCTTAATGGCCAAAAAATGTGCCGACTTAGTCAACCGGTCCATTATCACCCAAATAGCATCATAAGTTAGTGAGTTAGGTAATCCTACCACGAAATCCATCATGATCATATCCCACTTCCACTTCGAAATGGGTAAACACTGTAACTTACCACTCTGTAACTTCACTCGGAACCGGAGTGCAAGTAGGATATGATAACGATGGATTTCGTGGTAAGATTGCCAGTTTCTTGGACTTTGGGTGCGATTAAGGTGATTGTTGATTGTCTAACTAAGTCGGCATATTTTTTGGCCATTAAAAAACTGATGGAGCAGAGGTTTTGGCTAAGAAGTATATTAAGGAGATTATGAGGATGCATGGAGTACCAGCTAGCATTATGTCAGACAGAGATGCCAAATTCACTTCTGAGTTTTGAAGGGCTTTTCAGGCTGAGATAGGCATTAAGGTGCATATGAGTACAACTTATCATCCTCAGACGGATGGGCAGTCTGAGAGGACGATTCAGACACTTGAGGTTTTACTGAAGATGTATGTTCTGGATTGGGGTTCATTGGGTTGATCACTTATGATTGTCTAAGTTTACATATAATAACAGCTTTCAGGCAAGTATTGGGATGGCTCCTTATGAGGTGTTGTATGGGAGGTCATGTCGTACACCTCTATGTTGGACCCAAGTGAGAGAGAGGAGCATTTATGGTGCTAAATTTATTCAGAAAATGACGGAAAAGATCCGTGTTTTGAAGCTGAACATGAAGGAGGCTCAGGATATGCAGAGTACTTATGCTGATAAGAGGATAAAGGAGCTATAGTTTAAGGTTTGAGATTGAGTGTATCTCAAGATGGCTATGTTGAGGGGTCCTAACTGATCCATTTAGGAGAATAAGCTGAGTCCAAAGTTTATGAGTCTGTTTCCGGTTGTGGAACGAGTAGGATCGGTGGCTTATCGGTTGGAGTTGCCTCAGATTATGAAGGCATTTCATAAAGTCTTTCATGTGTCGATGTTGAGGAAGTGTCTGCATAAGTCTGAGGAGGTGGTGCCTAAGATTCATGCGAATCTTCAGCCAAATCTAACGTTAGTGGCGAAACCTGTGTGGATTTTTAAGAGGAGAGTCAAGGTTCTGTGCCGGAAGAATATATCATTAATGAGAGTCATGTGGAACTGCGACGGTGTTGAGGATGAGACTTGGGAGCCAGGGGCTAAGATGAAGGCAAGGTTCAGGAAGTGGTTCGACAAGCAGGTCATGGCTTGAGCTTATGTCTTGGCAGTTTCCAGTTTCAGAGTTGTAGCTTGGTGCTATGTTGTTTTGTTTCATGTGTTTTTTGTTCGGGTTTTAACAATTATTACATTTTAAGATTTATAAGTTGGAGTTTTCGTATATTTCTGTGTTTATAAGATGAGTAATTCTTATATGTTTTGTTTAGAGTTGACCTGTGTATTGGTCTTGATTTGAGTTATTATTCCAGGATAATGGAATGTCATGTTTGAGCCACATGAGGTAGTTCTAGTCGATAGATGTTTATAGACGTTTAAGAAATGATTACTCTAGGGGAAAACGGTTTTCCCTGAATAATTCATTTGGAGATGATTAGTTCTCATGTATATTTATTGGGATGGTGGTTCCCAGTATACTTATTTGGGATGGTGGTTCCTAGTATAAGTATTAAGAGATGATTAGTTCTCTCGAAGGGATGGTGGTTCCTTGTATACCGATAGCTCAAAGGATTTGTTTTTGAGAGTGTGAGTGGTATGATGCACCGATAGCTCAAGGGATATGTTCTGCTAGTGGGAGGGGTGTGGAAATGAGTTAAGAGTAATTAATGTCTGAAAATGTGGTTATAAGTATAGGACTCAATGTGAGCCTCTGAGATCAGATGAGATGATCTAGAGTGGTGCTGACCGGGTTGGGTCAAGAGTATAGTTCGCGGTGGACGGTTTTGCAGGATTCGAGGTTGAATCCATGGTAATAAGGGAGAGTTGTAGCGCCCGCGAGCCAAAAATATGATTTTTAGTGCGTGCGTCGATGGACGCAAGCTTTTGGTCAGACCGACCGGTTCAATTTTTATTGTCCGGTTTGGTCAGTTCGGGTTTTGGAAACCCTAAGTTGCGTTTATAAACTAGTGGAGCCTCTCTTTTACTCGGGAATCAGAAAAGTTTGGTGATTTTGTGAGATAAAAAAGAGAAAAGTGAATTTTAGGGATTTCCGGTTGTTCTTAAGCTTGTTTGGTGGCTTAATGAGCAAAGGAGTGAATTGTGGTGTTGTTCTAAGAAGAAGTGGGCGAAAATCAGACTCGTGTGTTCAAGAAGAGTCTCAATTTCGTGGTTATCCCTTTCCTTGATCCTTAGTCCATTCCCAAGCCAAGGTAAGTGCGCGACCATGACTTATCTGAGTAATGGAATTGATGATTTTGTGTGTTTTGTTGATTTCTCGATGGGTTGATGATGGAATTGGAATTGTCTCTATGATTTTGTGCTATGTGTGGTGTCTTTTTTGGATGTTTAACTTGCAGATTTCGAATCGACGCAGGCGATAATCGAACCAGAGAGGAGAAAGTTTGGTTACGACCATTTGCGGTCATTTGTGTGTCGATCGACACAAGACTTAATCGTGTTGATTTTTGGTTGACTGTTAATTGATGTTAACTGTTTTGTTTGGTAATCGTTTATTCCATATGCATGTGTGTATAGTCGTAGATGGAATGACCGTCTCACTAAGTATTTGTGATAATACTTACGCATCTGTTTTTCCATGTGATGCATGTAAAAAAAAAGTGTGATCATGGAATCATGGCGATGAGAAGAGGATGATTAGGACTTGGTTATGTGTTTTATTTTATTGAGTTAGAACCTGGTTAGGTTGCTAGTTTGATTTTTGGAATTGTTGAATTGAATAATTGCTTTGGTTTAATAGATTCATTGAATTATCTAGTTTTGGTGTAGTTTATACGTTTTGATGAATTTCCGTTGGATTTATTGGTTTGATTACTTGAGTTGAGAATTAATATTGGGAATATTAATTTGGATTTTTTTTTTTTTTTTTAAAAACAGGTTAGGCTGTTTCAATATTAGTGTAGTCTCAATATGGGCTTATGAAGACTATGATAACTTCTGGATTGCAACACTAAAATAAATGATCAATGGGAAGGCTAAATATTTGGTGACAAGGAATTATCTAGTTTATTTAATAGGAATCATATGATTTTAGGTGAGTTAGAGTTGGTGAAGATAACTATCAAAGTGACCATCACTATTTGTTTATTTCAGTATAAATTCACCAATATGGTTGCATGTATTTACTACACCTTTTTTAAAAAAAATTGCCCATTTAATATGGTATTTTGTTAGTTAAAGATTGACGTGTACAAAAATGAGATTCTAAAGGACCGCTTCACTTGCTTATGATCTAGACTAGCTCTTATACTTTTTGTTTGGTTAAACAATGGGAGGTCTAGACTTTAGGCCTATAATCTTTCATGTATCTAGAGTCCAAACATCAAATATTTCAATTTAAAGAAAAATCCTCTATCGCAAAGGATGATTGAATCCATGCTACAAAGGATTTTGTTTGGTTAAGTTCTTTGTATTTTAGATTTTGTGATTCAGTGAGAGATAAAGCAAATTAGTTTTGAATTTATCACTCATGTTCATAAGTGTCTTTTTTAGTTCCAACTTTGGGTCTTTGGATCCTCGAGAAGATGAGTAGAGCCAAGTAATGTTGGAAGCCTGATGTTAAAGATCGTAAGTTCGAATGTAGTGCTTATTGCTTAACCATTTAGTTTCGCCAAAGGTGGAAAACCGGGCTTATTGCTTAACCATTTTGGTTCGCCCAAGGTGGAAAACCAGACCCCCAACTGTGCCACTAATTATTCCACAAGACATTTATACCCAATCCGGATGACGTACCGGAACACCAACCGGGTCATCTGGTTAACTCATGTCACTGCAAGTCAATGAATTAATTTTTTTTTTTATATATTTTTAGAAAAAATTATAGTAATTCCATATAATTATATGAATAACAATAATATATATTTTAATTTAAATTTTATAAAAGTAACTACATAATTTTTAATTTACAAATCATTGTAATTGAATATTTATATATATGTATTGTTTGTTCATTCTGTTTTTTTTTTTTTTTGCCAACAGATAAATAAGATTTATTTTTCTTATTATGGTAATGATGAAGAAAGAAAAAAAGCACACAATATTTCATAATTTTTAATTTGGAAATCATTGTAATTGAATATTTATATATATAAATATATTGTATATTTTTCACAAAAAGATGAATAAGATTTTTTTTTCTTATTAACAAAGAAAAAACCTAATTTTTTCTCTGAAATGTAATATTCACCTAATTAACCATTTGTTATAGGGAAATTAGCATGTATATTTGAAACAACCAACACTTTAAAAAAAAAAATTGATCCGGATTCTTATTCCCATAAATAATTCAACCAACACTTTATTCCCATAAACAACCAACACTTTATTTTTATACTAGATGAAGAACCCGTGCGTTGCACGGGTTTGGTATGAATAAAAACCATGTAAGAATTAATTAATTAATTAATTAAAAAATAGTTGTAGTACATGAAGTTTAGAATTTTAGACCGGCAGCTATTAGTCGTTGAAAGATGGTCTATCATAATTAATTGAATACAATACAAAATTAGTTTGATAGATTTATTTAATTAATAAACTGTATTTGTCCAAAAATATCTAGCAAATTGTAAGGGAAAAATACAATTTACATACATTTTTCGAAATATAATAACTAAATCTAAATCTTGATTTAAATAAAATTTAGTTGAAGAAAATGCTGATAAACTAATTGCACATTCGTATATCTTAATCAAGACACTGTTATCGCTTTTAATTAATGCCACAATATTATTTTTCAAATTGTTTTGCTTGTTCGGTCGATATCGTTACTGGTATTTCGATTCCACTATTTATTGAAAAACAAAATACTAATAGATTCAAAATCATGAAACAATAATATATGCATGTAACTATTACATGTAACAGTGGCATTTACATGAACTGTAAATTTAATTAGTTAATGCTTATGGTAATGGGAGAAAAAACGAAAAAGGTGTAAGGTAAAAAAACAAACTTTCATGTCACAAACAATAAGTCAATAAGAATCGTATATGTATATTTGTGCGGATGAGAACATATATTTCTAACAATATAGTTAAAGTAACTCTTCGAACAGTTAATGTAGTCGATGTATTGTACGTACGAACGTGAATTTGTTTTCATATCTTTAATATATCTCATTGCATCTAACAAAAAAACTATAGTTAGGAAGCTGTAATACGATAAAATCACAATTTAAAAGTTATGAGAATACCGTATAAATCCACATGCATAACTTTAAGTTTGGCAAAATTGTTACAGTTTTGAAAGTGAATGCATATCTTATGTTAAAAATAAAGTTGTGAAGCATCGGATATGACAATTACAAATTGAAGTAGGATTTATTTATTCTTGAAATACATGAAGATATACATTTTTTATATATAATAAGTTTATGATATTGCTCACGATTCATAGCATCGGATATGACAATTACAAATCAAAGTAGGATTTATTTATTCTTGGAATACATAAATACATATATATTTTTTATAATAAGATAAGATTGGGATATTGCTCATGTATTCATTCATGTTTATCAATTAATTACTTTAATTTTAAAAATATAATCAAATTTGTTATATGTTATCTAATTTGAATAATAATTTACACATGTCAAAATCTAAATCAACCGATTGACACGTGTCACGATCATGATAATTATTATGTTTGACGCATCAAGCTTTATATAATAAGATTACATCCTTACTTGATTTTTTTTGTGGTGGGCTTTCTTCTCACTATTGCATCCATTAGATTTCTAGCAACTAGTCTTTGCAGGTTTCAGTTCAACACAAATCTTTCTGAACAATTATGTGGAAATACACTTACTGTGTTACCCCTGGCAGAACAAAATATTAAACACCGATAAGCTCTTATATTATCTCTTGCATTCATTTCTTAAACTGCCCATAGACTGTTTGTAATATTTCTTAACATCCGCAAACCAAATTGTTGAGTTTGGTGCGGGGTGTCGATCGACACCATGGAGGAGTGTCGATCGACACCATTGTTGCAGAACCGGTTTTGGTTCGATTTAATTGTGCGGTTTGACTCAGTTTGAGATTTTAAGCCTAGGGCTTGCGTATATAAGTCATTTGGGATTTGTGGCCGCGTGAGACAGAAGAAATTAGGAGTTCTTGTGAGAGGATTGAGAGGAAGGAGAAGACAGATTCGTCCGTCTTGGTGGAGACGAGGAACGGTTGATCATATCATGCCTAATAATCGTAATTTTTGGTAGGTATGTTCTTCTGTCTCCTAGCTAGCTATAGGAAAAATCGGATCGTCGTTTTGATTTGTAGCTATTGAGTTATGATCGTTTTTCCGTGAGTGGTCTGTGCAGTTTCAGGATTTGATCAGTCATCTTGGGAAGCGTTTTCCCAGCGTTTGAGAAGGAATCAGGAGACGATCTTGGTATCGTTGGAAATCTCCTTCAATTTAGTTTTCAGATTGGGTTTAAAATCTGAATTCGGAGGTAAGCTCCGAACCCTGTGATTGTTTTAAGTTGGTTCGTCGTTCTGAATTCCTGAGAACCTAATTTGGGTTTTGGGGAAACCCTAATTATGAGTCTTAGGTGATAGAAGAGGTTTTCCTTGGGGTTTGCGTGTGAGACCAGAGACTGCGAGGATCTCGAATCGCTGGTTTTGTGTGCTTAGCTTTGTCTTCGGTTTAGCAAGGTGAGTGCGTGATCGTGATTACGGGATTAGTTTGTTAGGGTATTGAATGATTGAATTGTGATGAATCTGAATGTTATTTCTGTGTTTTCCATGTGATATTGTGTTTCATGGAGATACTCGTCTGTATCTTCAATCTTCTTTTTCCTTCTGTGAGTATTAGGAACTTGGAAAAACTTAGCTACTCGCCTATCAAGAACTTACTATTGAATCACTTTGTTGTAACAACCATTTCATGTATATGCTATTCAGTGATAAGCACTTGTATCTCAACTTAAACCAAATCTATTATGGGCTTGCTACTTTAGTGACAAGCACTTGCTGAAGTGGAAATGTTCCATTAGCTAAAGCAAGGTGCTCCTGTTCTTAAATTTTCTAGCGGTGCCACACAATGAAGATTACCTTATACTTGTCGTATTCTGGTCTTGGAAACCATGTTGTTGCTATCATAGTATTACCTACAACCACCATCCTAGATATCTTTGTTTTTGTCTTACTGTCAATAGCTTTCTGATGTTTCATCTTAAATATCAGTATCTTACTATATTTGTATTTCCATATCGAGTCATGTATCATAGTCTTATTCATAGTAAGAACGTGCTATTTCTTTTCTCTTTACTTGTACTTATACCTCTAGCACTTAAAGACTTTCTCATCCTTCTCTTTCTAAGCCTATCCTTCCTAAGTTCACAAATAGTTGCTAATTATAGAGCTATAAAATACTTTCTCTTCTTCATTGATGCAACACACATATACTTTCCACTTTATCATCAGAGGCAAAATGTGTTTGACAACAACATGCAAAGCTCTGCTGATCACATATACCAAGTTCAATTTTTGAGAGAGATGTTGGAGAGTAGAAATTCGCTCTAAGAATTTTTTGCACGAACCTTAGTGAAGTTTAGAATTTTTCAGACGATTTGGTGTTTTTACCATTGATATACATTCGCCCCTTCTTATTGATAGTTACTCCATCTGTGCGTTCAACCTCTAAGGCCTTGAGCCTACTGGCCTATTTTTAATTCGCTTAAGACACAAGTTCCTATTTCGGTGTAGGACATCGAACCATCTAAAGAGCTTAAGACACAAGTTCCTATTATGAGGCTTCCACCAAGAACAAGGTCAGGAACACGAAAGCTACATGAGGACTTCAATTAAGATGTAGAGAACTTGATCAATGAAAAGGAACTAGAAGATGTCATGGACCAGCTTTACAAGCTCACCATCACGCCCCATAAACCTTCTCAAGACTTACTTGAAGTTCAAGGCAAGCAAGCTGATATCCCTAATCAAGAAGAATACATATGGGACGTTCCAAGGACAAGTTCAGATCAAGGATGGCAACTTATACAAGCAGGTCAAGAAGTTTCCTTGTTTATGATTAAACCAGCTTGAATTGAACCAAGAGAAAACCGAATCAAGAGAGATCAAACAAAAAGATAAGAATCCCTAAACCAATGTTAAAGACCAAAAGATTTATTTTCTTTTCTACTCTTAATTCACACGTCCAAGGAAAAGAAGGTAAGTTTTTATATTATTTACATTATTTGACTAATCCCTTGTGTTTCTCTCTTATGATTCTAGTCAGATTATTTTAGTTGAATTTGCAATATTTTTATTTATGAACTTTTGTATTAGTTTCCTTAGATGTTGTTATTTGATTTTATTGTAATAATTTGTTGTTATTAGTTTCCTTAGATGTTGTAATATATTTCTCTCCCTTGTGTTTCTCTCTTATGATTCTAGTCAGCTATGCAGCATACGAGCCAAGTAGCTAGAAGAGCTGGCAGAAGAGTGTTAAGCGAAGAGCTAGGTGAATCAACTAGCCTGCAGACGAGCTAGGCAGCTTGGAGAACTGGTAATTAGATATGCTAGACAGGTAGAGCTGGTAAACACTTGGGCTAAGCAACCAAGGAGGTAGCTGGAGTGATTAATCTCTGAATGTGAATGTGACGTGAGTCCTCATCTCTGATACCAGTCGGATTATGTCAACTTACGACGTTGCATTCTCCTTACTTTGGTTTCTTATTGCTGCTTGGTCCTCATCGAATTTTGAGCACTCTACCCGTATGAGGTTTTCTTCTTCTGATGTGTTTTGTTTGCCGGCGAGGTTTGCGTTACCGTTCCTTTGCTCAGCTGTAGTTGCTATCCTAGTAGTAGGCGTATTCTCTATAGTACACTCGACCCTAGAGTTATGCACACTAGTTGCTGTAATCGCGCTGACGTTGCACTGCTTGTCGCCGCTGGTGCGATCTATGCCGCGCTGATGGGCATTGCTAGTGATGTCGACATTGTGTTGCTGGTGCTATCAACGTTGTGTTGTTGGTCTCCACTTGTGATGTCGACGTTGCGTTGTTGGTCGTCGCTGGTGCTGTCGACATTCCACTACTGGTCACCGTTGCTACTGTCGACATTGCCCTCCTGGTCACCGCTGGTGCGATCCATGTTGCGCTGCTAGTCACCGCTATTGCTGTCAACGTTGCGATGTTGGTCACCGCTGGTACAATCCACGTCGTGTTGTAGGTCGCCGCTGGTGCGATCCATGTTGGGCTGTTGGTCACCGCTGCTACTGTCGACGTTGCGCTCCTGGTTGCCGTTGTTGCGATCCTCGTTGCGCTCCTAGTCACCGCTTATGTAGCTTGCACGATGATTCTTTTGAGTAAGGGGTGCACCCTTGAATTATCCCACTTATGACAAGGAGCTTTATGCTTTGGTAAGATCATTGGAGACTTGGCAACATTATTTGCTTTCGAAAGAGTTTGTTATTTACGCAGATCATGAGACTCTTAAGCATCTAAGAGGGTAAACTACACTTTAGAAGAGGCATGCAAAGTGGTTAAAGTTTTTAGAGACTTCTTTACATCATCAAATACAAGAAAGGAAAAGAAAACATAGTAGTTGATGCTCTATCTCAGAGATATACTTTGATCACTACAATGGAAGCAAAGGTAATGGGTTTTGAACACATTAAATTGCAATATGAAACAAATTCATATTTTGCTGATATCTACAAAGGATGTTACAAAGGAGCTTCCGGACCATTCTATCAACAAGGAGGCTTTCTGTTTAGAGACAAGAGACTATGCATTCCCCAGGGATCAATGTGAGATTTGCGTATAAGAGAATCACATGGAAGCGGGTTGATGGGTTACTTTGGCATAGACAAGACCTTGAGTATACTAGTTGAGCATTTCTTCTGGCCTCATCTTAAGAGAGATGTAGAGAGGTTCTGCTCCAAGTGTATCACATGCCTTAAGGCCAAATCCAGGTCACATTCTTTATGTTCCATTACCTCTTCCTAACCTACTTTGGGTAGATATTTCTATGGATTTTATACTAGGTTTACCAAAAAGCAGGCATAAGGACTTCATCTTTGTAGTTGTTGACCGATTTTCTAAGATGGCTCACTTCATTCCTTGTGCCAAGACCAATGATGCAACACAAACCGCAGACTTGTTCTTCAGGGAAGTAATACGTTTAAATGGTTTACCTAGAACCATTGTGTCAGATCGAGACCCAAAGGTCCTCAGCCATTTCTGGAAAACACTTTGGAAAAAGCTAGGAACAAAGCTACTCTTCTCCACTACATGTTACCCCCAAACAGATGGACAAACAGAGGTTGTAAAACCGCATCTTATCAACCCTATTTAGGGCCACCATTGGTAAAAATTTAAAGAATTGGCTTCACTGTTTACCATTCATTGAATTTGCTTATAATTGTGTGCCCCACTCTACTACTAAACTTTCACCCTTTGAGATTGTTTATGGTTTTAAGCCTCTCACCCCGTTGGATCTCTCGCCACTGCCACAACATATGCAAACAAGCCAACATGGAGAGAGCAAGGCTGAATTCGTCAAGAAGTTACATCTTAAAGTTAAAGAAAACGTTGAGAAGAAGATACTCCAATATAAGAAACAAGCAGACAAGGGGAGAAAGGAAGTTATATTCGAACCAGGCGATTGGGTTTGGCTCCACATGCGATCAGAAAGGTTCCCGGAACAAAGGAAGTCCAAAATTTCACCTCGTGAAGATGGACCATTCAAACTCTTAGAAGACATCAACAACAATGCCTACAAGCTCAAGCTTCCTAGTGAGTTTAATATTTCATCTACTTTTAATGTCACGGATTTAGCTCCCTTTGATACAGAGGAAGCAGTTCTGAGGTCAGAATCCTCTCAAGAGGGAGGGAATGATGAGGACATCGACCAACCTACAGAGCTTAAGACACAAGTTCCTATTATGAGGCTTCCACCAAGAACAAGGTCAGGAACACGAAAGCTACATGAGGACTTCAATAAAGATGTAGAGAACTTGATCAATGAAAAGGAACTAGAAGATGTCATGGACCAGCTTTACAAGCTTACCATCACGCCCCATAAACCTTCTCAAGACTTACTTGAAGTTCAAGGCAAGCAAGCTGATATCCCTCATCAAGAAGAATACATATGGGACGTTCCAAGGACAAGTTCAGATCAAGGATGGCAACTTATACAAGCAGGTCAAGAAGTTTCCTTGTTTATGATTAAACCAGCTTGAATTGAACCAAGAGAAAACCGAATCAAGAGAGATCAAACAAAAAGATAAGAATCCCTAAACCAATGTTAAAGACCAAAAGATTTATTTTCTTTTCTACTCTTAATTCACACGTCCAAGGAAAAGAAGGTAAGTTTTTATATTATTTACATTATTTGACTAATCCCTTGTGTTTCTCTCTTATGATTCTAGTCAGATTATTTTAGTTGAATTTGCAATATTTTTATTTATGAACTTTTGTATTAGTTTCCTTAGATGTTGTTATTTGATTTTCTTGTAATAAATTCGGCCAAAAAGCTACTGAACCAGTTTATAAGGTTCCTTCTCAGCTTTGTATCATTTATCAATTATCAATAAAGAAAACCCCTTTTGTGTTCTTAAGAGAATTACAAGCAAACTGTGTTCTAGAGATTGTGTGCGATTCACTTCTCTTGTGTT
Organism: Draba incana; assembly: GCA_963576765.1. Taxonomy (NCBI): domain Eukaryota; kingdom Viridiplantae; phylum Streptophyta; class Magnoliopsida; order Brassicales; family Brassicaceae; genus Draba; species Draba incana. The sequence continues at coordinate 21,386,851 of OY755206.1, forward strand.
CTTAGACTTATCATAGCTTCTTTCACAAAGCTTTGTGGCATCTTCCAATCCATCACTTTGTCATCATTTCATCCAGCGATCCATCTGAAGGAGTTTCACAACTAGCAGATCGGATTCCATCTCAAACCCCCTTCGTTTTCATTAACTGATCAAGTAGAAAGAGTTCCACAACCAGCTACTTGATTCCATCGATTCACCATCTCGTAAGATCATCCCTTTGATCATACGTCACTTAGTGAGGCTTAGAATATGATAAGATGGGTTTACCATTACTCGCCTAAACATCACATAATAGAGATTTTGGCTACAAAAACCATGGTGAGAGAACCTTTCTCTCTAATACATACCTCATTATACCTTGGCACATTTTCCAGAAATTGAAATGTATTAAAACTACCAATGGTCCAACAAAAAATAACATGGGGATCTGATATACTCTATATTTTACCTATTTGTCTATCTCTTTCAATGCATTTTCTAAGTATTTAAATAAGGTTGTATTTTTTCTCATATTTGTAGTTTTAGAGTTTTAATAAGAAAAATCATCAAAATGGAGCAAAAAGAAGCTTAAATAGTTGTAATCTAATCTACATAAAGTTCTACAAGCCACAGACTTAGTCCAAGCCAAAGATTTCTCAAGATATCACATTTTATCAATCTGGACAGCACTGAAGAGTCTGAAGTTTCGCCACATACGGAAGAGTCTAGAATTTGATGAAAATTGGCTACGTTTAAGATCTTTGAGTTAGCTTTCCAATGGAGTTAAAATTATCTTTTTAGAGCTGTGAGCAAGAAGATAAACTTGATTTATTGAAGACATCCCAAACTGTCTCGGAAATGAAGCAAACGCAGAAACGAGCCTGACACCGGATGGACTCGTGGTCCGGTGCCACGGCCTGTTGCCATAACACATTGAGGCACTTTTGACCCAGACACCGGGCACGTGATTTTTTGTTCAATGTGAGTGTCCATTACCAGGCGCAGTTTCGACCGAAAAAACGTTTTTGCCCGAAACGAAGCCCTGAAGACCCTAGACAATATATATTTGTTTTTAGCCTATTGTTAAGAGTGTGCCGAAATAAGAAAGTGTTTTATCATAGAGAGACATACACCATGTTCCCTTAGCGGATTGATCTTACCTAGAGTCAAATGAAAAAATAACCCTAAAACCTCTGGAGACTTCAAGAGAAGTCTCATAAGCATATTGTCGTAATTACATAAGTAACCTAATATCAGACTTTCTAACTCGTCTACTCCCATGGAAGAAAGGGACAAAACCGCGAAGGTTGCATAACCAATACAATTGTTCGAAATGCAAGCCACCGGGCATACCCTACCTAATTGTGTAAGCTAATCTCATCACTCTGCGAGAGCAAGTCTGTTAGTTATGTTCTTTTAATATGTTAGTAGAAGTTTATGCCGGTGTAATCACGTATGACTTGGTTATTGATTAATGTGTTGTTATATTTTAGTAGAAGTTTGTTTTATATGTTAGTAGACGTTTATTTTCTTGTAATCGTGTATGACATGCGCTTGGATGGATGTGTGGTTTTATATGTTATTTGAAGTTTAGTAGAATATGTTAAATTTAAGAGAAAAGTAATCCATTAAAGTTTTAGTAGAGAAGTCTAAATCATACGTAACTCCAAAAAACGTTTAGTAGAGAATGAAGGAATATTTGTCTTACATCCACATATGCAAGAACCCTAAAAGTTATAAAGGTTTACAAAAGAATTTGCATATGTGGACCAATATTACTCATAGTGATCCAAATAGGTAAAGCCTCGAGATTCCGTGCCTCGAGATCTAGTCTCGTCGAATATATCACCTGATGGAGTATCAAAAAAAGGAGTAAATCAAGGTCTTCAATACAAAGTTTATTATGAAGATCTAATCTTTCATAACTTCACAAAATATTCAAGGATCCTCATTCAACATAAAGGCGAAATTGGTGGAAAGAAAACTTATTTGATTTACCTATTATTGTCTTTTGTTTAAGTGTAAATATTTTATTTAAGTGTATTTTATTGTAAAGATTTTCATGTACGAGCTATAAAAAGCTTCATTGTTTCATTGTAAATATAATATAGAATTTTTGGAAAAAAAAAAGAAAGTTTTCTCTAAAGCTTATGCTTTGTTTCTTTATCTAAGTTAGGTGAGATGTCTTTACTTAATAAACGTTTGAATCTATGTCTCTTGTGTGCGATTCCTCGAGTATAAATTTGTGAACTTATCACAAGAGCTTTCACACCTTTGAGTGGCGTTCTTCGATCCATCTAGTTCACTAATCCATCTCCATTCACTTGGTGACTCTGAGAGAGTTACACAACCAGCAGAATAACCACCATCTCTTTCCATCTTCGAATCCATTACTTGATCAAACCGAGAGAGTCATACGACCAGTGATGTGTATGAGTTTTAACCCAAAATAATATCCGCAAGTGCACAGACAGTTGCAGTAGCATAAGGGGTATCGAATCCACAGGGACCAAAGTTACACTATGAAATTACGAGATTTTAATTTAAAGCTAAGATAAAGTATGAGTTGGTGAATTGTAGTGAAACAAAAAACGGAACAGCAAATTAAACGATATGAGACTCAATAAAGAAAGGCACTAGATCAAGGTCATTCGCCGGTGATTTCGAATTGAGGACTGAGCATCTATTCAGGATTCAATTTAAGTGCGGTCTAGAACTCAAACAAGAATGTAATATTGCCTCACTGTCGTGATGCATCAATATCTTTATCTAACATCCTAAATGCCTGAACTGTCGTTTGGATCCAGTGATGAAGACAAGCAGTAATGAATTGGTTCGAATTGTTCACAGTTGATGGTAACAATCAACTGTCGTTGGTTACACACCAATTGCTCACCAATGGGTTATCTAGCAACCTAGAGCACTTTCGTGAATAAGTTCAACTTGAAATCAGAGATTAGGTGTACAGGCTAACCTAAGCGTTATGAATCCCAATTGATGAAGATGAATGATAATCTATCCTATTTGGCTCAGTCACTAATCAATCCTAAATCACCATTGAAATCCCTCAATCTAGCTAGAGGACTACTCGAACATAGAGAATGAAATCGCAGCAATCAACGAGATAGAATTCATAATGATAAATGGAAAAGATAAGGAATTAGAATTCTTCTCAATGGGTGTTGTGAATTTTTCCTCCAATTGTTACAAGCAAATCCAAAAGGAATCAATGAGGAATAGTTTCAAGGGTTGAGGAACCCAGCAAATCTCCAAGAAAACGTAAAAAGAACTATTTTAGGAAAATGTTTCAGCCCTGTTTTCAGAGGTGGCTACCTCTTATTTATAGAGAAAAATAGGTTAAAATCGGATCAGGCATGGGACCGGTCGGTCTGAATCCAGACCGGTCGGTCTGTCTTCAGGTGGTTACGATCTTTGAGCGTGGATCGGTCGGTCTCCTCACGTGGACCGGTCAGTCCGCTTTCTAGAGAGTTACGGCTTCTTTGATTCTTCGGGTGAGCAGGTGCTCGATCCAAACCGAGCAGGTGCTCGATTATGAAAATCACCATCTTTTCTCCAGATTCGTCCATTTAGCTCAAATGACCGCCACTAACTCCAATCCATGCTTGAAGGCCTCCTAGAACCTGAAAAGACACAAAAGGAACTAGAAAGAACCAAAAAGACTAAAGAAGCAATACGTAAAAGAGACCAAAATACTAATATATCAATTCCCCCGGACTTAGATCTTTGTTTGTCCTCAAACAAATTCAGAAATAAGTAAAGGAGAAAGATTTGAAAACACGGGAACTCTTCTATCCTCAGTGAACCGAATAACCTTTCAATCTGCAGACCACATAATCCAAATTTCGAATAGCAAAGCTTTACCAGAACAACCTCAACACATTTCTCCTCCAAGCCATTTCCCAAACACAAACTCAACGCATTTAAAGTACGCATGAGGATCTCGCTAAAGGCACACTATTAGGGAAGACGGCGCTAGGGGTTTAACGGCCATTTAGAGGTGGAGTTCAAGGTGTTTAGAGTGTTTGAGGATTACCCGATGTTTCGTAGAGGATGCAGGATATCGCACAAAATTGCAAGAGAGAATGAGTACGTTGATATCCACATTCTCTAAACCACTCTTTCTTCTCCAAAACTCTTTGTCGTCTCATTCGGCTAATCATCCACCTTGGGTATACTCGTTGTGTAGAGAGACACTTTTTCCATTTTACAGAATAACCACTTCTTCATCATCGTTTTTTTTTTTTTTTTTTTTTCTTTTTTCTTTTTTTTTTTTTTTTTTAGGAATTAATAATGATGATGAAGAGGGATATACATTACAAGTGTGTGTCTCTCAAACACGAATATAAATAGGAGTGTTGTACGTACCCAAGTGGAGCTCATTATTGCTGTCCCTTCCTTAGTTATTAAATCATCTTTCAAAACCGAGCAGGTGCTCAATTATGAGTGAGCAGGTGCTCGTTCTTCTGAAATCTTCTGAAAGAGTGATTTAGATGCAGTGTCGACTCGATTCTCTCCGGCCCTTTTGCGCATATGCTGCACATGTGACAATGAAGTAACAAGAATGCAAGGAGTTTGAAAAGAGGTAATGGTTAAGGAGGGTACTAGCTAAAAATGAGCTAGCTATTCAGGAACAACAAGAGCGGTAAAAAGAATAAGGAGTCCTGAATATGGTTCGTTTCCCTAATCTAGTGCCAGTAACGAGAGGAAATTTGGTCAATCTGAAACCTGGAAGATAGTGCGTCGAAGTGTCCCAGCTATTCCTTGTACCCATGCTATGTAAAAATGGTCACTAGAGAGAAGGTTAATCATAGGTAGTTCAAATATCATCATAAGATAAAGTCCTAATTCCCTACAAAGTTTTGACATAAAAATAAAAATACAAACTCAAAAGCAAGACCGCTCCCCCGGACTTAAATCACACCGTCTCCGGTGTGAAAAAGTTCAAGAGATTGGAGACTCAATAAAAACAGAAACAAATATGGAATAATACAATGATGAAAGAAGGGTGAAAGAAAATATCACCGAGTAGAAGTTCGTCATCAGAACTCTGGAGACTCCTCAGAATCCATTGTATCCTCGGAGTCAGCTGCGTCATCATCTGATCTCAGCTCAGTGGAAGGTCCAGCAGGCGGAGGCATGTGACTTCCAGCAAAGTCTGATCCTCGGACCGCATCTGTGCTCCGTGAACAAGAAATGGCACTCCAAATGTTAGACATCATGTTATGGAGTTTCTGAAAACTCCTGTACTGCCAATCAGTGCGCTCTGGTGCGGTCCAAGTCTCTCGAGGCGGAGAGATGGCGAACTGGTTCTCGTACGGTGGAAACTGGAACCTCGTCTCTGGGTTGGCGGGAATACTACTCGGACCTGCATAGTCTGAATCTCATCCGATGTGGCGGCGCTTCCTGTGCCGCATTGGAACAACTGGATCGGTATCCTGAGGTGCGATTGGTGGCAAGAATTGCACATTATCTATGGTGGTGAGAGGCACATGCTCACTAGGTAGCGCAATGGACTGCGGGTTTCCAGCCAATTCAGTGTATTGCCATCTATCCGCAACTAGCCATCGGCTCTGAATGAGGTGTTGCACGTCCAAGAGTGCAGGTGCTGGGATTACCTCGGTGCCTACAAAATCAATCCCGTGGTGGATAAAAATTGGAGTTAAAAGACTTCCACAAACCTCTTGCTTCTTCTTTCCCAGTCCTCCGAGAGCCCTAAATTTCCTCTCCGTCAGGAAATGTGCAAATACCGCTCCAAAGTTAGTGCGCTGATCGCTAGGATACTCGTTGTAAATCTCTGATACTAAATCTGGCATCCCGAAATGCAGTAAGACTAACTCATCAAGACGCAGAGCTCCCGGTTCCTCCTTGCAGAACATAGTAGTGCTTAGAGCCTTGGCGACGATACGGATGATCGGGTTCCTGATCAGAGTGAGCTTCATGCTGCGCGATGTTGCAGGACCCGAACCGATCAAGTGCCACAGTCGATCGATCTCACGGAAACCATGACGATCAGGGAATTCCAGACGTTGAGAATATTCATCAAAACCATATAATCTACACAATCTTGTGAGCGAAATCTTGTATGAAGTCCCATTGATCTTATACCATAGGCGACCATGCTCGGCTCTTCTGTGATCATCCGATGGGTAATAAACCTCACAGGAGGCAAGGAACTGTCGTACTAATTCAGGATAGAGAGGATATTGGTGTGTAGCCATGGTTCCAAAACCCATACGATTGAGAAAGTCTATCACTTCATCCAACATACCATATTTCTGCAGCATCTCACGACATATAACTCTAGTTGGCAATATCTCAACATTGAGAAGACCATTGTAACATATGTTGTTGTACTTAACCCAACCGTCTTCTTCTTGCTTGTTCACATACGATGGTTCTTTAACTAAACCCTTCCGTTCTAATCTAGGGTGTATATCTATTCCGGGGAAGGGAGTACCGTTTCTTCTTGTCCATTGAGCATTTGAATTGCGCGAACTGTGCGATCGACGAGGAGGGTCCGGTTGAGAAGAGGTCGCTTTTTCTTTAGCTTTTTTCGCTCTCGTCAAGCATCTTTGTTTATCGTGAACGAGCTTCGTTCGTTGCTCGTCTTCTTCATTCGGGTCAATTTCGGGTGGTGGAGGTGCAGCACGCGGATCCATTACGAGAACCATGGCTACAAAACGAACCACTTTAGAGTGAAAACAAATCGAATTGAACTTCAAAATCCAAAGAGAACATAACCCAAACCCGGAATTTTCTCAAAATAACAACTTCATACCTTGGTAATCGAACGAATTGATGCAATAATCAGAATAAGCGTGTAAAATCGAGTGGATTAGAGCCAAAAATCGTCAAAAACGAATGAGAAATCAAAAACTTAAGGTTTGAAGAAGTTGTAAAGAAAATCTCCAAGAGCACAAAGAAGAAGGGGAGAATTCGGCAGTTTTGATCGATGAAAGGGGTTGGGGTCATGGTTTTTCAGTTTATAGGGTTAAAAACCGGTTCAAAACAAGTGAACCAAACCGGTTTTTACCGAAAATCGAAAGAATTTTTACTTACCTGGGTGCGGGACAGACCGGTCCTGATACTAGATCGGTCGGTCTTGTCTACACGGATCGATTTGTTCAATTTGGATCGACCGATCGGTAAATAGGACCGACCGGTCCCATTTCCAGAGACATTTGGCTCTTCGGGTGAGACGACGGGATCGACCGGTCGGCATATGGGACCGACCGGTCTTGTTTCCAGAGACCTGGCCATTCTTGTGAGACGAACAGGATCGACCGGTCTGATCGTCTGAGTCCCAATCCAACGAGTTGTGGCGACAATTCTGAGGAAAAATAAAGAGAAAACAAAAAAGGTAAAATTGAAAAACCAAAAAAGGAAAGAAAGTATGTACACTTACCGGTGGGTTGCCTCTCACCAAGCGCTTGTTTAACGTCGTTTAGCTTGACGTGTGTTTCCGTTTTAGGCTTGAGACGAATCCATATGAGGATTAGAGACCTTCTTGTCCGGATCAGGGCTCGGTTGAGGTGGGTTGAGGCATGGTCCATTTTCTCCTTGACCACTCACATTCCGTTGTATAACCTTGCTCATCATACTAGCCATAGATGCTTGACCTTTCTCTTTAAACTCCGGAGTGATGATGGCCTTAACCTTAGAGAAAGGCTTAGACATACTCTTGCTCTGCACTTTATACTCGATCGTGTTCCCAACACATCTCTGTGGTGTCAAGGTTACAGGTGAACTTGTACCATTCTTCTCTTGATTTACTACGTCCCGCTTGTTAATCTTTTTGGGCTTCCATGTTACATTGTCTATGGCAACACAAGAGCCATACTTACCGCTATCTCTGTCCGATATGGCATTGTAGGAGACTTTCTTGTCGACGTTAGCGAAGACTATTTTTTTGTTCGGTAAGTCCACAACCGCTCCTACTGTTGCAAGGAAAGGCCTTCCTAAGATCAAGGGCATGTGTGAACCATTGACCGTCTCCACAACTTGGAAATCAGTCGGGATCAAGCAATCCCCAATCTGGATATTCAAATCCTCAATGAACCCTTGTGAAGTTGTCACCGAGGCATTCGCCAACCTTATAGACATCGGAGAAGGCTTTATACCAACAATGCCCAACGATTTTGCAATAGCCCTTGACATGAGGTTAACACTAGACCCGGAGTCACACAGAGAATCTTCAAAGTTGATTCCGAAGATGAGACATGGGACAACAAACTTTCCTGGATCTTCAACCTTTGGCAATCTCTTCAATGGTGGTCGTGCTGCATTACTCCTCGCCATTTTCTCAGGAATATCTAGTTTCTCTGAATTGATTAAATCTCTCTGATCTCTAGGTGAAACTGTGTAGGGGATTGGGGGTTCATAGATACGCGACTGAATCTTGTTAACAAGTTCGTTCGGTTGAAGCACCGTAGAAGAAGGTCCAGCAACCTCTTCACCCTTTTTTGGTGGGAATATCTTTTCCTTACCAAGCGTGATGGCATCCACAGGCTCCCTAGTGTTTACAACCGGTTTGCTTGGGAGGATTCCTTGTATATTCTTGACTGCATCGGCGGTGTGAGCGACTATAATATCAAGCTCCTTTGCATGAGCGTATATAGCTTCAAACTTACTGTTGAGATCATTGTACATGCTATCCACCTTGACATTGATCTCACTAGCGTATTTCTGCTGACCGAGTAAAAGCAAATGCATAAGAGATTTCAGCTCGTCTTGAGAATTAGATGCATAGGATTGAGAGCTCTGATTCTGCACATAGTCTTCGCCTACGTAGTTCACCTCAGCATGCTGTTCATCTCCTTTGTCCTCACAAAGCTCAACGCTTTTCTGATTTCTCTTCAGGAGCATGTTCACCTTTTCTGTAAGCTCGTCTATCCTTAGTGACTCAACTCTTCTTACAGGTGTAAGGTCGTCATGATTGTGGCAACGATTCCTGGAACTTGCAGCCAAGTTCTCTATCAATTCATATGCTCCTTCCCTGGTTTTGGTCATAAAATCACCATTACTCGCAGCGTTCATAGTGTTCCTACAATCCCGCTCAACACCATTATAGAAGACGCCAAGCATACTCTCATCAGTAAATCCATGGTGTGGACATTCCCTCTTGTACTCCTTGAAACGTTCCCATGCCTCACAAAAGGATTCTCCTGAATGTTGCTGAAATGTGGAGATCTTGTTCCTTATACTAGCGGTCATGGTTTTAGTATAGAAGTGGTCCAAGAATGCTGCTCTACATTGCAGCCAAGTCGTGATGGATCCGGCTGGTAGCGACTTGAGCCAACGGGAAGCTTTGTGTGCGAGTGAGAACGGGAAAAGCTTGCACTTTAAGAGGTCTGCGTCCATCCCATTAGAGCTCGTCGTGGAGCAAATCTCCTCAAAGTTATCCATGTGGTCCATCGGATTTTCAGCAGGCAATCCGTGGAACATACGCTGCTTAACCAGTGATATCATCCGCGGTTTTATCTCGTAATCATCCCGGTTATCAAGAGGGGGAACTATAGCAGCTCGGTTCCGGTAGAAAGCGTGGGGATTGTCCATATCCCCAATGGCGCGATGCTGCTCATGCGCACGCTGTTGCATTTGAGCCACTTGTTGCTCAAGCCTTCGAATAGCAGCGGCTACATGACCATTTGCAGCTCGGTTGTCTGTTTCGTCGCCCATATTGCCTGAGTTAGACACTTGAAACACACGCAAAAGAAAACAAAAAATAAAATTAGCAAAATTCTTAGACTATAAATAAAATCAAATCTCAAAGGCAACGCAATTGTTCCCCGGCAACGGCGCCAAAAAACTTGATGTGTATGAGTTTTAACCCAAAATAATATCTGCAAGTGCACAGACAGTTGCAGTAGCATAAGGGGTATCGAATCCACAGGGACCAAGGTTACACTATGAAATTACGAGATTTTAATTTAAAGCTAAGATAAAGTATGAGTTGGTGAATTGTAGTGAAACAAGAAACGGAACAGCAAATTAAACGATATGAGACTCAATAAAGAAAGGCACTAGATCAAGGTCATTCGCCGGTGATTTCGAATTGAGGACTGAGCATCTATTCAGGATTCAATTTAAGTGCGGTCTAGAACTCAAACAAGAATGTAATATTGCCTCACTGTCGTGATGCATCAATATCTTTATCTAACATCCTAAATGCCTGAACTGTCGTTTGGATCTAGTGATGAAGACAAGCAGTAATGAATTGGTTCGAATTGTTCACAGTTGATGGTAACAATCAACTGTCGTTGGTTACACACCAATTGCTCACCAATGGGTTATCTAGCAACCTAGAGCACTTTCGTGAATAAGTTCAACTTGAAATCAGAGATTAGGTGTACAGGCTAACCTAAGCGTTATGAATCCCAATTGATGAAGATGAATGATAATCTATCCTATTTGGCTCAGTCACTAATCAATCCTAAATCACCATTGAAATCCCTCAATCTAGCTAGAGGACTACTCGAACATAGAGAATGAAATCGCAGCAATCAACGAGATAGAATTCATAATGATAAATGGAAAAGATAAGGAATTAGAATTCTTCTCAATGGGTGTTGTGAATTTTTCCTCCAATTGTTACAAGCAAATCCAAAAGGAATCAATGAGGAATAGTTTCAAGGGTTGAGGAACCCAGCAAATCTCCAAGAAAACGTAAAAAGAACTATTTTAGTAAAATGTTTCAGCCCTGTTTTCAGAGGTGGCTACCTCTTATTTATAGAGAAAAATAGGTTAAAATCGGATCAGGCATGGGACCGGTCGGTCTGAATCCAGACCGGTCGGTCTGTCTTCAGGTGGTTACGATCTTTGAGCGTGGATCGGTCGGTCTCCTCACGTGGACCGGTCGGTCCGCTTTCTAGAGAGTTACGGCTTCTTTGATTCTTCGGGTGAGCAGGTGCTCGATCCAAACCGAGCAGGTGCTCGATTATGAAAATCACCATCTTTTCTCCAGATTCGTCCATTTAGCTCAAATGACCGCCACTAACTCCAATCCATGCTTGAAGGCCTCCTAGAACCTGAAAAGGCACAAAAGGAACTAGAAAGAACCAAAAAGACTAAAGAAGCAATACGTAAAAGAGACCAAAATACTAATATATCAATTCCCCCGGACTTAGATCTTTGTTTGTCCTCAAACAAATTCAGAAATAAGTAAAGGAGAAAGATTTGAAAACACGGGAACTCTTCTATCCTCAGTGAACCGAATAACCTTTCAATCTGCAGACCACATAATCCAAATTTTGAATAGCAAAGCTTTACATGAACAACCTCAACACATTTCTCCTAGAACCTGAAAAGACACAAAAGGAACTAGAAAGAACCAAAAAGACTAAAGAAGCAATACATAAAAGAGACCAAAATACTAATATATCAACCAGCGGCTTGATTCCATCAACCTTAATCAGAATCAAAGCTTTTAACCATTTAGGGCTATATCACAAGATGATATAAGATTGGAATCCACCAAACTTATGTTCACTAGATAATCAAGAGTTTTCAAGCTTGCGGAAATGGGCGTGATGTTGAGATGGAAGGTGGTGGTTTGATTGACTCTCTCAATCGATGGGTTGATTGACTCTCTCAATCGGTGGACGAACAAGTTATTTGAGTCACACAAATAACTATATTCACGGCTTCTAAAGAGTAAAAGTGAATCACACACTTATATTCCAAAGAAAACAGTTCTTCAAGAAACACACTTAAAAGAAAAGAACAAAATACTTTATATTAATTTGATTGAAAAGTCATGACAATGAAACAAGAAACTGGGCTTATAAAGGCTCAGCTTTTTTTTTTTTGGTAGGGTCGGGAGACGGAGTCTCCTGTTTATTATTCAAACTAAAAACAGACTATTACAAACGGACATGTCTCGAAGTCGTAACTTCAATCTCATCCTCCCACAATAACGAATCTAAATACGGAGGAACACTCTCAAAACAATGAAATCCCAAAGGCAAACTGAAAGCATAGTTAGCTAATCCATCAGTGATACGATTAGCTTCCCTATACAAGTGACAAATTCGGACTGACCAGTCCTTCGATAAAAAGCCATGGCACAAACGTACCAGGAAGGACAGCGGATGCGACTCTCGAATCTCCGTCTTAAGAAAACCAACCACCAACTCTGAATCAACCTCCAACTCCACTCTCGCTGCCCGCCTCTCCCAAGCCATAACCAACCCATAGTACACTCCCCATAACTCCGCCAAAGGCGCAGAACATCTACCAATATTCAAAGCAAACCCACTGCACCACTTACCTTCTGCATTCCGTAATACTCCACCCGCCGTAGCTAGTCCAGGATTACCCCGTGAAGCCCCATCCGTATTAAGTTTCAACCAATCCGCCGCCGGTGGCAACCAACGTATCAACCTTTCCCCACGATGTATCGAATCGGTCTACCTTTCCTGAGCCTCAAACCCCACCGAAACTTCTTTAGCCAACTCCTTAATAAATCGGACTCTGTCCCTACAACGCCTAGTTTCACCAAAAACATTCCCGCACCTCCATTTCCATCCCCACCAAACCGCCATTCCAAACATCGTAGCCCATGAAACATTATGAACCACACTCCTATTCCGCACATTATCAAACAACCATTCAAACAGAGATTGAGCGAAGAACACACTCTGTTTCCGAATCGGCACAACTCTCTCCCAAATGCCCTTCATCGCCGGGCAATCCCTAAGGATATGCATAATTGTCTCAATGTATCCTTTGCACACCGAACATACATCTGAGTCACTCAAGTATCTTCTTTTTCTTTCCACGTTTGTCATTAAAACTTGATGGCTCACAAGCCATAAGAATATTCGGACTCTTTCAGGAACATGAAGCTTCCTGACTTGATGATAGAAAGCTTCCATATTTTGTCTCGGAATTATATCCAAAGTCAATAAACCGTACGCAGAACTCACCGAGAACTCCCCGTCCATACTGCCTCCCCATGAAACACGATCTCTAGCCCCGGTAACTTTGTCCAATACCACCGCCAACAACTCCAATCTCTTGTGCTCCGATATATATGGAGCAATAGCTACCATATTCCATCCTCCATTTGCCTGCCATAGATCCTGCAACACCACATCTTCAAAGTTTACCGGCAGCGCCGCAATCGTTAGGTTACATAGCAGCTGTCTAGATAAACATGGATCCGTCCAAAAACGAATTTGAGCTCCATCTCCCGGGACCCATTTAAGACAAGGAAGGATCACCTCTCTAATCCCTATCGCCACACTTCGCCAAACCGATGACCATCTACTTTGCACAGCTTTAGACAAGATCCAACGGTCTAGAAAGCACAAAAGGAAACAAAATACACTGAAAATAAGCAAAGAATAAAACAAGGAATTTAAAGCCTTGATATTATGGCCGTTGGAGTGAGATCTTGGCCAAATAAAGAAATCTGCTTGGATCCTCTTTATATCTCGAAATATACTTGATATAACCATGTAACAAAAGCCTATGAATGTCTTCGAAAGTCTTCAAGTCGCACAACTCAAAAGGAAAGAGCCGTTGGAGATTAAATGGTACTTTAGGCTCCCAATATGGTAAATAATGATATAATTGGATCCACCTGATCCAATGATCATTGCTGCACGTTAATACTCTTTGAGGACCCTCTAGTTGATTGAGAAACTCCCCTGGTCTCCAAACAAACGATTGTATTGAGCCAAACTTAGATGGTTCCCAATAAGGCAAGTCGACCATTTTCCGGTTTAGAAGTTGGATAACTTTTAAACCATAATGAATTTTGGCATGAATCTAATTCTAAAATCTCCGTTGTTGAACTAAGATTCCAGAATAATTTGATTTGTAGCTTAATCCTATCTGGTATGATCGCAATCCTCCGTTGAGTGCATGTATGTCCAAATCGGGTAAACTGGTAATTACCCAGTTTGTGAATTGAATAACTTCTTCTTCTGAACTCTGATTGGTTTGATTCTTCTTTGAAGAGTTTAGAAATTGAGCTAAAAATATTCTCCAAGTAGCTTCATGCATTGAATCCTCGTGGCTAAGTAGATACGCTCCAAACAGTGACCATATATCCATGTCGGTCTGTTTAGCATTGTGCATTTGGTTTGATGGAGCTTCGGTTCAACTACTGGTTTGATGACCGCGTCATACCCTCCCTCTTCAAGATTTTTTGTCCTCATAACTTGATCACCTGCACATACATAAGTTAAGTTAGTCCATTGAATTGTATACGGGTTTAGAAGTTTACCTCGGTTTTGATCAATTGGCTAAGCGTCGGGTGGCTCTTCTTTGATCTGGATAGTGTCATTGACACTCTTATCTGCTTTGGCAGCAGCTGCGTTCAACATTGGTGTTGATTCTTCAGCTCCTCTTTCTGACATGTTTCAACATATCTTGGCAAGGACAAGTGCATTATACTAAAATTGAAATTTTTTAAATTTGTTTTAACTAGACCATCAAATTTGGTTTAGGCTCTAGTGATGTTAATTTTATTACTTATCTTTCAGGGCAAGTTGCAGCAAAGTGTCCTCTCTTGTGACATCTATAACAAGTTACTTCTTTTGATTTTCAAAGGTTAGAGGACTTACTTGAAGTTTCAGTTACTTGTCATTCACTCAAGACCGGTGGACTTGGCTGTTGAGCTAAGGTTTGATGAACAGGTTTTGGCGTGTCATCCTGTGCTTGAGAAGTTGATGTTGGTCTCTCCTTTACAACGTGCGTAGACACTTTCTTTGGCTTAGGGCTGCAAGCTCTCTTAGGTTTAACCTTTGGTTTTGGTCTTGTGGCTAGGATCCATCTTGTTGGTTCGGGATTGGTGTAGATCCGTGAGTAGTATTGACGCATGTTGTCAACATCTCTCACAAACTCATCACTCATGAGCTGCTTCATCTCCTCCCAAGTGGCGTCTGGTGTGTCATACTCAAGTCGCAAGTATGCATCTCGATCCCAATGCCTAAAAGCATCTTCCGTGAGAGTCTCCTCTGCACAATTAGTCTTCTCTTCCTCAGGGATTTGGTTTGATGAAAACCATTCTTCCATGTCTCTCTCCCATCTCAAATATGCCTCAGGCCCATGGCCATGAACTGAAAAGGTGATGTATCTTGGTTTGTGATTTCCTTCTCCATAATCAGATTCACCTTCAAAGCTTGCTACGGATTCAGCCTCATAGTGCCAAGTTTCTTCACCATACCGCTTGGTATCTTCTAGGCTAGCTAGAGAACGAGTTTCTTCACACCATGGTTTATCTCCGTTGAATGTCTCTCCATCATTATGGAATTCTCTGTGGCCAGTCTCATCTATGCAATAATCTTCTTCTTGGCTGAATTGTGATTCAACCTCTTCATGGTGAGATTCTCCCTCATAACCGTCATAGTTATTTTGTTCTTCGTCACGCCATTGCTCATCTCCATATGTATTGAGAATCTCCCTCTTTAGTCTGGGAGTTTTGGCAGGGTTCTCCTGGTCACCCTCTATTTCGTAATAATCTTCATGATCATATTCATCTTCATCACGTTGTGGATCCTTGTCAAAGTCATCCTTTGATGTGGCCTCCTTAATCCAAGGCTCTTCTTCACGTTCATATGCTTCTTCTGAACTGATTTCGGAAACATAATTTTCATCCCATGATTCAGAGTCGTAATTTTCTCCTTCTCCCCATGAGTTATTGGTGTCGTCACCCCAATCAACCTCTGATGTATTGAACTCAGTCATCTCTTCTTTTTCGTACTCCATTGATTCTGAATTTAGTCCTGCAAACAAGACAAAAATAAAGAACTCTGAAACGTTTTCAAGAAAAGAGATACAAGACTATTGCACATAACATCCAAAAAGGAAAGAATGTGTTTGAGGCAAATTCTGATTTTTTTCACACAAGCAAGAATTAACTCTCTTTACTTCTTTTTAATTGAAACACAACAACGTGTTCAAAGAAAGAAACAAAGATCTTTTGTTTTTTTTTTTTTTAAATAAACTTTTATGGAAACGAAGATTTAAACACAAACAGAAAAGGAAACAAAGTAATGGAAATGTTCATAATCAACAAATAATTAACTCTTTTTTTTTATAATGAGATAAATTAAACAAAGACTGAAACAATGATTTTTCTTTTGTTTTTAAATTTATGAATGAAATATAAACTGAACTAAATAAAAACGAACAATGAACAATCTTTTTATGGTTTTTGTTTTAAGAGAAAGAAATGACAAAGCATAAAAAAAAAATAAGGGTTGGATTAACACAACCTGATGGGTAGGAGCTTTTGAACTCTGATACCAGATGATATAAGATTGGAATCCACCAAACTTATGTTCACTAGATAATCAAGAGTTTTCAAGCTTTGTTGCGGAAATGGGTGTGATGTTGAGATGGAAGGTGGTGGTTTGATTGACTCTCTCAATCGATGGGTGATTGACTCTCTCAATCGGTGGACGAACAAGCTATTTGAGTCACACAAAAAACTATATTCGCGGCTTCTAAAGAATAAAAGTGAATCGCACACTTATATTCCAAAGAAGACAATTCTTCAAGAAACACACTTGAAAGAAAAGAACAAAATACTTTATATTAATTTGATTGAAAAATCATGACAATGAAATAATGAACTGAGCTTATAAAGGCTCAGCTCTAGACAAGACCCAACTGTCTAGAAAGCCCAAAAAGAAACAAAATACACTAAAAATAAGCAAAGAATAAAACAAGGAATTTAAAGCCTTGATATTATGGCCGTTGGAGTGAGATCTTGGCCAAATAAAGAAATCTGCTTGGATCCTCTTTATATCTAGAAATATACTTGATATAACCATGTAACAAAAGCCTATGAATGTCTTCGAAAGTCTTAAAGTCGCACAACTCAAAAGGAAAGAGCCGTTGGAGATTAAATGGTACTTTAGGCTCCCAATATGGTAAATAATGATATAATTGGATCCACCTGATCCAATGATCATTGCTGCACGTTAATACTCTTTGAGGACCCTCTAGTTGATTGAGAAACTCCCCTGGTCTCCAAACAAACGATTGTATTGAGCCAAACTTAGATGGTTCCCAATAAGGCAAGTCGACCATTTTCCGGTTTAGAAGTTGGATAACTTTTAAACCATAATGAATTTTGGCATGAATCTAATTCTAAAATCTCCGTTGTTGAACTAAGATTCCAGAATAATTTGATTTGTAGCTTAATCCTATCTGGTATGATCGCAATCCTCCGTTGAGTGCATGTATGTCCAAATCGGGTAAACTGGTAATTACCCAGTTTGTGAATTGAATAACTTCTTCTTCTGAACTCTGATTGGTTTGATTCTTCTTTGAAGAGTTTAGAAATTGAGCTAAAAATATTCTCCAAGTAGTTTCATGTATTTAATCCTCGTGGCTAAGTAGATACGCTCAAAACAGTGACCATATATTCCTGTCGGGTCTGTTTAGCATTGTGCATTCGGTTTGATGGAGCTCCGGTTCGACTACTGGTTTCATGACTGCATCATCACCCATAAGCTTCTCTCCAATAGCGAAGATGTTCCCATCGCACAAGATCAAAGTAAATAGAATGTCTAGAGCATGACATTTAATATACTTCAAACAATACACTCCACAAACACGGTTTGCACGTTTTGTGGTACTCTTGAAGCTTCATTCCACTCGTATGTGAATAGATTATATGGATAATTGGCTCACTCCTCCTCAATGCATGTTTCACGAAGTACATAAGCCATTATGGCGGCTATAGGCTTCACATACTCATCAATTTATTCATTACTTGCATGTGTGATGAGGTCATCAAACCATACCTTGAACCAGACTAAGACAAACCACGCACACCCATAGGGAGAGATGCATATATGACATGTTCAAGGGCAATCAGGCTGAGAGAAGATTCAACGAGGCTGTAAAGACTCTTCTAAGTACTATGGAATTTGGTGTCATGTTAAAGTTCACTCAAGAACATGATATCTTACCAAAGAGATCGAATGCACCTAATTTGGAGCTAATAGAGGATTTTGCACGTCTCAGCATCAAAGAAGCAATTCCACCCAAACCCCATGGTAAGTCTATTTCTTTTACAGGTCCAGGAGCTCATTACCATATCAGAGCTGCAAGTTACTCTTCACACAAGCCATGGAGCCAATACAGAGCTTTTGGAGCATGAAGATGAAGTGGACGCAAACCAAGTGAAGGAACACGAAGATCTTCTACAAACTGACCTCAAGGGACTAAAAGAGGAAGATTTCATCAAGGAATTAAAGCTGCAACGATCAGAGCCATACAAGACCCAAACTTACACGTATGGAAGCAAGACTGGCCAAAACCAAGTATTTACATTATTTATGGTTTGTGCAGGTAAAGATGAGCTATCCGAGTGGTTTAAACATGTCCAAGAGACCAGAGATCGAGCCCTAGCAAGTGTGCACGTAGTTAAGTAGATTTTTGCTAAGTTTCCTTTTGTTGCTTTAAGTAGTTTTCATTTTTTTTAGTCAGTCATGTTGATGTGTCGTTTTTGCTTTATTTTGGCTTTAAGGCTAGATGATGGACTCTATATAAAGTCCCCCAGCAAATTTGTAACATTTGTACCTTTGATTATCCATCTCCATCCATTAGAGCAACAAGAGAGAGCGTGAAAGCCAGCTTGTTGTTCCCGCATCGATTCAAGCCTTTAACAAGGCATGTCTTATCATTCGCATCCACTAATCAGAGTAAAAGAGCGTGAAAGCAACCGTTCTGATCCCATCAGACTATCCGATCCAGCCTTGTGTAAGCCTTCTTGTATAAGAATTGTAGTTTTTTAGCAAGAACTAAACCTACGGGATATATTGGTTAGTGGTAGATAAAGATTTTAAGAACACATAATATATGTAACTAATTAAATACAAAAAACAAACCAAACCGAACCGTTTGGATGAGGAATAAAGTTAACCAATTGTTTTTCTATATATTTTGGTTGGGCTTGGTTCAGTTGGTTCGGTTCGGTTAATTTGTCCACCCTTACTAATTTTCAAACTAAACCAAAACTATACACAAACAAATACTATAGAATTCTGCATCGGTAATGTACTAAAATTCTAAGAATATACCGTGTCTTTTAGCCATTTTGTCGATGTGCAGAGGAGCCAAAACCCAGGGTCGGCTCAATGTAAAATTGGGCCATGTACATTGTATTCAAAATGTGCCTTTTTGAAATATTAAAATAATATTAAAATGGTATGGACCTCATTTATTCATAGTGGTCTAACTTCTTTTATAAATCACGTGTTTATCTTTTTCGTGTGGTTGCCCTAGTTTTTAGATATGTAATTATTCTACAAAATCTTTTTGGAAAATTGGCCCTCAAAATAGTAAAGAAAAGCATAGAAAAATTTAGGGTCATGTGCAACTGCGCTGGCGCCGGTTGTACACGCTCAACGCTGGCCCTGCCAAAACCACCAGACATAAGTGAAAGGGACGAGGTAGGGGAAAGCCTTACTAGAGTACCTTACATGGTGAATGTAGTTAAAGGGAAAATATCTACTTACGGTTTAACACTCAACATATTTTCGATAACCTTGAATTTTTAGACGTCAACTGGAACAAAAGGATCATATCCGGGTCCTCTTGGAATGATTGTAGTAGCTGCTTTATTTCCTATGAAAGGGGAAATTTGTGATGGAGCATGGTTCCTAATATGTTCTATCATTTTCTGTGCCATAACTTGGACCGATGCATTCTGCTCATTTTGTGTAAATTTATGTTTCAAACCATAATTTTCCATTGGCCTATAGTTTTCAATAGTCTGAACATTTGGCTTGACCCTATTGACACTCAGACTTTCAACGTCATGATTATTTGTTTCCATTGTCGGGAACTGACTCTGCAATTTTTAAGAGTATAAAAGTCAAAAATTGTTTGAAAATAATACACATTATGCAGACCACAATGAAATTAACATCCATATTCCAAACATCATGTTTTGCAGTTTAACAAAATAAACGGGAAAATTAACATACTCTTGAACATGAAAACGAATTAAAATTCTTCAAATATAAAAAGAAACAGTTCACACAACTGTTGTTTGGTTGGTGATTTAGCTTGTTCTTTTTCTTTTATCCTGTAGTTTTTCCGAGTAATATGCTTTTTGGTATTGGGAGAGGATTTGCTATTAACCCCAAGATCAGGAACATTGTTAGGGGTGGTGTCCTCATCATTGTAACGCCCGTGAACTAAAATTGTGAAATTTTGGTGGTGGAAAATTAAGAATGGTTTGTCGATCGACACTAGCATTTTTGGTATGGACCGGTTTGATTTTAATCGGCCGGTTTTGCTCAGTTTTGGTTCAGAAAACTCTAGAATCATGTTTATAAACGACCCAACCTCGTTTTCTAAGCAGAAAAAGGATTTTTAGGGGTTTTTAGAGATCAAAGAGAGAGGTAAGTGAATTGCGGCTAAAA
Organism: Draba incana; assembly: GCA_963576765.1. Classification (NCBI taxonomy): domain Eukaryota; kingdom Viridiplantae; phylum Streptophyta; class Magnoliopsida; order Brassicales; family Brassicaceae; genus Draba; species Draba incana. The sequence goes on from OY755206.1 coordinate 21,407,247, forward strand.
AGGTTGATTCAAGGCTTAGGGAGCAAGGTTTTGTGTTGGTGGAGAGTTTCTTAGTGTAGAGGAGAGGACATCAGACTCTTGGGTGTTAAAGTCTCTGATTTTCGTGGTTGTTCATCATCCTTAATCAAACCTATTTGAATCCCTATGGTGAGTGCGCGACCCTAACTTATTTGGGCCTAATAAAATGTTAGAATTGAGTTGGAGTTTGTACACGAGATTTTATGTGTTTTCCATGTTGTGTTGTGTGTTTGGTTGTGATGGATTATGGAGGTGATCGTTTCGGCACAATCCAGGATCGAACCGAGAGAGGAAAGGCTTGATCTTGGGTCTATCTACGGACGGTGTCAATCGACACCAGGAAGGTCCTGGTGTCGATCGACACAGGAGTGTTTTGTGTGTTAAAAGGTTAGTTCAATTGTGTCTTGATCTGTTGATTTGTTCTAGCATTTTATTTGGTTTGTGTGTATAGCCGGTAGATGGAATGACCATCTCATTGAGTATGTGATGCAAATAAAGAAAAAGTGTGATCATGGAATCATAGCGATGAAAAAGAGGATGATCTAGGGTCTCAGTTTCATTTGTTTTATTCAGCTTTAGAACCTGGTTTAGGTTGCTGGTTATTATGAGTATTGAATTTAGAATTTAATGATTGATTTTTCTTGGTTTTGTTTTAAACAGATTATTGGTTTGATTTAATGAATTAATGGATTTAATTGTTGGTTTAGTTGACGTGATGGTTTTTGCTGGTTCATGATTAATTTGGTTGTTTAATTGAGCTGAGAATTAAATATTTATGAGAATATTTAATTTGGTTTAAAAAAAAATGGGGTAGGTTGTTTCAATCATCATCGGCTTTCTCCATATGAGTTTGCGCCGTATTTGATAGGACCTAGTCCTTGTTTGCATTTCTTGCACCTTGTTCACCCTTTACGGTCTTTTCAACAACCGTTACTTTATCGGAAAGGACCTTCATTTATCTCTCAAAGCTGCTAAACCCATCCTTCACTGTCTTTGTCAAGTTTGCAATGGAGAGATCAATGTAAGATTTCAAGATCCGTATGAACTTCGGATCATCACCAACAGTTCCAGAACTTGATGCAAAAGTCCTCTTTTTACTTTCTCCGTCAGAGTGTGTAGGATCCTGAGACTGTACAATGCCTGCAAATGATGAGATAATAAGATTTAGTGAGATGAGACTGACTCTTAGACAAAGTCATAATCGACTCTAAAAATGTTTTGCAATAACCTGGTTCAGATATCACAGAATTGTAAACCATAACACCCTTCTTTGGCCAGTGAAAATCGTTCCAGCTCCATCCATTATGTAATATTGCATAGATGATGTTTACAATTGGTTGCATCTACAACGTCTTCACCAACATCTCAAGATGAAAACATGGGACACGGTATCCTTCATAACAAATGAAAGTATACGCCCATATAAAAGATAAAACATAGAGACTGAGTCACAAAAATTATATGAATGATGGTGTTATGATGTATTACGCATTTGGAGTTATTTGTGGAAAATACTTGTTTTAGCATAATTTTCAAACATTTTTTCAGCCTCTAAATCCTTGAAAAGTAAGCAACTTTGGAGTTGGTGAAATCGGTAGAGGATCTGCAAACACTATTGCATAATTTGGTAGAGCAGAGTAGAGTCTATAGACCCAAACTTGGATAACTTGTACAAATCTCTCAATCGTATACGTCCTCTTCAAGTCTTTTTCTTTAACAGACTTCATCAAATTCTTGAAGGCCACTTTACCCACGGGTAGTTCTCGAACGCTTTTAAATTGATGACTAGCCTAGAAAAGTTAACCGGTGTAGGTGAGGTAGGTCTCTGCCCTTCAATGTAACCAGCAAAGATGCAAAGATATCCCAACCTCTTGCTCCACCTTATCCCATGATTTGGTTGTCGAACAAGCTTGGCTAGGACTTGTCTCGATATCAACTCCAATAATGTCCTAGCACTACAAGAAAACAGGGTCGTTTCCGACGGCCAAAACCGTCAGAAATCCGTCGGAATAAGGGGATTTCCGACGGTTGTCTGACGGATTCGGTCCGTCAGTTCTATCTCGTCGGAATTTCAAATCTGTCCGAATTCCGTCGGTGTGGGCCGACGGATTCATGACGAGCCATGGATCACCGGAATTCGTCGACACTACGTCGGAATTCCGTCTGATCAAAGAATTCCGACGGTTTTCAGACGGCTAGATAAACTGACGGAATTCCGACAGTCTTTAAAGCCGACGGCTAAGAGGACTGTCGGAATTCCGTCAGTGTATCAAGCCGTCTGAAAACCGTCGGAATTCTTTGATCAGACGGAATTCCGACGTAATGTCGACGGATTCCGGTGATCCATGGCCCGTCATGAATCCGTCGGCCCACACCGACGGAATTCTGACGGATTTGGAATTATTTAAAAAAAAATTATTTAAAATGTATTAAATTTTTTTTTCTTATTTAAACGTATAATAATAAAATTATAATTAAATAGAAATTGTTTTAAAAACAAATTTAAAGTTTTAAATTACAATATAAATTTAAAGTCCTTGACGACGTAAGAACTCGTTCATCTTCTCCACCATTGCACGGTATCGGTCGTCCGCCTCCGCCTTCTCTCTTAGACGCCGTGCCTCCACCTCCGCCATCTCCCTCTTCCGCCGGTCCTCCGCCTCCTCAATCTGTTTCTGCAGACGTGCCTCCGCCTCCGCCTTCTCTCTGTCGTACCGATCCTCCAAAGAGCTAACCCGTTGGGTCAGTTCGGCGTTTTGTGCTACCAAACTGCTACCACCGTGATAGAGAACCGACGAAACGGATGAGCAACTGTCTTCGGGGAGGCCGTAGACACGACCTCTGCTCTTAGGGGTTACCTAAGAAAAAAAAAATTCAATTTCAAAACGTATTAGTATTAAAAGGTATTTTAAATGTGTTTAAAATTGACACGTTTACTAACCTCGTAAGTGAACTCGTTGACCTTGTCGGAATTAGGGTGAGGGGTTATTAGAGTATGTATCTTATAATTGGAGTGGATTTTAGGGCAGAATCTATAAGATGCATATAGTGGTAGTTGATTCGTTTGATGATTTCGATCGAATTTGTGATTTGAAGTTGTGGGTTGTTCTAAAATTGTATAATTTTTCACCTTGATTTGGGATTGAATCTGATTTCGGAATTAGCTTTTAGGGATTGGACTTTGTATCTTATGATTTGGAGGATGAAATTGTTAGCATATATGGCCTTTATAATTTGTTAGCATATGATGATTTGTTATGTGAAATTGTTGAATCACTCCAGTAGAAATTGCTCTCATGATGAATTGTTAGCATATATGGCCATTATAACTTGGGCAGATTTTAGATTATGGGAAGATATGCCTGGTTCTTTAGCTTAACCTAACATTAATATAATCCTTAAAACCGTTGATGCAGCCGTTGGGTCTTGTTGTTTGGTGGGAGTTATTTGGAAAGGGACATTGCTTATTGCCAACGTTGGTGATTCTCGTGTTGTGCTTGGTTCCACGGGTAATAATAATAGTAGATCAAACAAGATTGTAGCTGAACAATTGACAAGAGATCGCAATGCTACGTTGGAAGAAATTAGACAAGAAAATAGATTTTCATTTGATTTTTTGATGTATATAGTTAAGCATGCTTTCAAATTCACGTTTATCTACATTTGTAGTATATTTGCTTTTACCAAACTTTGTTATGTTCAAGCTCACATGTATGCATTTCTTTGCTTCGCTATATTTTTCTTTCCTTGTGATTTTTTACAAGTTTCTATGAAACAAGTAATGCCCTCAAATAATTCTCCTTTCAATGTTAAAAGTTTTAAATTTTGAGTTTTGTAGTTGCTTACAAACACAATTATTTGTCTGATTTGATTTTCGCATTAAAAAGTCTTTCTTCCGAGCACCATTTTACAAAACCATAACTGAAAGTGTTGCATTTTACATAATCAAAAGTAAAAGTGATGCAGGCAGAAGCTTCTAGGAATAGGACTAGATCCGTTAATTCTTAGAATACCCGGAAACTAGGGTTTGAGAGTCCTCCTTTCAGGGTTTTTGGATTTGTTAATACTCCTCACAGTGGTTATTAAAACCTCTTTAAATTTTTCGATTAATAATTCATCAATAAACTGAATAATTGGCTATTTATAAGAAAACATAAAACTCTAATATTTTTTAAAATATTTTAGAAAATAAACATTAAAATAAAAATATTATTAATTAAATAGATAATAACGATATTTGAAAATATTCCAAATATCTTGCAACATCAAAAAATGTTGATTTACAATATCATAACTAAATTGTGAGTGTGTGACACGTGACATGGTATGTCCTGGATACGTTCATACGATACGTTCATACGTCTCTGTTGCGTGCTCTCTTAGCCTGTTTCAGATTTATTGTTGTGTAGACATTAACGTGAAGCAAGGTTCGTCTCTTGCTCTTCTGCTCGCAAAACATTATCCAAACTGAAGCGAGATTCGTCCCTCACTAATCCAAAACAGCCAAAAGCTTCTCCTACTTCAGCTTGATGCTCATAAGTCATAACATAGCCTGCACAAATGAAACATAATAATGTCAAATAAACTACCACCAGATGCAACTTATAGGTTAGACACTACAATCTACTCCAAAATCATAACATAGAAGCTCTAATCCCTAACTCCAATTCAAATCAAGATAAAAAATGATACAACTTTATAACAAGCCACAACTTCAAATCACCGATTCCATCGAAATCAACCACCACTAGATATATCTTATAGATTCTTCCCTAAATCTACTCCAAATCATAAGATACAAAGTCCAATCCCTAAAAGCTAATTCCGAAATCAGATACAATCCCAAATCAAGGTGAAAAATTAAACAACTTTAGAACAACCCACAACTTCAAATCACAAATTCGATCGAAATCATCAAACGAGTTAACTACCACTATATGAATCTTATAGATTCTGCCCTAAAATCCACTCCAATTATAAGATACAAACTTTAATAATCCCTAGCCCTAATTCCAAAATTAGATAAAACCCCAAATCGATTGTGATCGATGTAGAGAATCAGAAAAACTTACGGGCTTGTTCTTGTAGACCACGAAACTCAGAAACGAGAATAAAAGTGGAGAGAAAGAAGAAATTTATGTTTCAACTATGAAAATTTTATCTTAGAGAGAGAGGTAGAAAGAAGAAGACGACGCAGATAATAGATTTGGTTTGGTTTACTTAATTTAAAATTAGCTGGTGTATATCTTTAATTTTAATTTATTTTTGATGAATATCTTTAATTTTCCTTTTTTTTAAAGAATATTTTATGAAAATAACCATAAAGACATCAAATAAAAATAAACTAAATACGTGATTGGTCAATCAAACCATTGTAAAAGTAATACAAATTAGTTAATTTAAGAAAAATTTATGTAAACTCAATACGTGATTGGTCAATTTCAAAAAAAAATAAAAAGTTCACTTTCATTTTTATTTGTAGAGAATATAACAAAGAAATTTAAAAAGAAGAAGATGTTGAATTTTAGAAAACAAATAAAACACATTTGTATATATTATCAAAAAGTTCACTTTATATAAAACCTTAAAAATTATATTTCAATTTTAAAATTGATCTATATAGTTTTTATGCGCAACACGTAAACTTGTCCTACTATACAATAAAAACTACATGGTCTTTTCCAACAAATTCGAGTGGCCACTTAGATGAGAGCAAAAGCAGCCAATATGTTCTTTTGGTGGCACTGGTAATATATTGCTTTATGATGTTTTGTAATGGCTACTAACCTGTGTTATATAATATTAGAGCGAATTGATGAAAAACATGAACCTAAACGATTTGATAACATGATTTGAGATGTGGGCCGCAGTGGTTTTTTTTTTTTTTTTTGTGAGGCCGCTGTGTTTTAAACTAGATTTTTTAAACTAGATTACTTGAACACAAATCATCCATCCAGATCTTTTTCTTGCAATAAAAAAAAAAAGAACGATAATGACCAGAACTAAAACAACCTAGTCCGATTTTTTTTTTTTTAATTAATTGACTCGAATTAATATTATCATAAATATTAATTTTCAATATTAGTTCAATTCAATCAATCAGCAAACCAATAAAAACAGTGGAACATAATAAACCAACTAAACCAGAAATAATCAATATTTCAATACCATCAAATTCATAAACAATTCCAACATCAATTCCAGGAATTACTAGCAACCTAAACGCTAGCTTCTAAATTCCAACACATAATAAAATAAACTAGAGATCCTAATCATCCTCTCATCCCCGCCATTATTCCACGATCACACTTTATCTTTACCTGCATCACAAGGAAAAAAAAGATGTGTAAGTATTTAATAAATACTTAGTGAGACGTTCATACCATCTACGTCCTATCACTCACGCTCATTAGAATCTTAGCTGGATCCACAGACACTCCCTCTGCAGAAATGATATGACTGAGAAATCCCATCTCTCGCCGCCAGAAACTACACTTGCTAAACTTAGCAAACAACTTATGTTCTCAAAGCTTATCCAGCACCAATCTCAAATGCACCTCGTGCTCCTTAGGACTCCTCGAATACACCAGAATATCATCGATAAAGATACTCATGATACTCCTGGAACACGCTATTCATCAATCTCATGAATGATGCTGGCACATTCGTCAAACCGAAATGCATCACTATAAACTCATAGTGCTCATATCTCGTCCTGAATGCAGTCTGACGAACATCTGCCTCATCTATTGGAATCTGATGATATCCCGACGCCAAGTCAATTTCAGAGAACCAAGTAGTACCCCTCAACTGATCCAACAACTTATCAATCCCCGGGAGAGTGTACTTGTTCTTCATTATGACTTGGTTAAGTCCCCGGTAATCGATACACAACTGGAAACTCTCATCCCTCTTCTTCACAAACAACACCGGTGCTCCCCACGATGAAGTACTCGGTCAAATAAAACCCTTACTCGAAAAATTCTCTGGCTGCTTCTTTAACTCTGTCAACTCTGTTTGAGCCATTCTGTAAGGCACCTTAGATATGGGAGTTATCCCGGGCTCTAGCTCAATCGTGAAAGGATCAGACCGAGATAGCGGTAATCCCTTCAACGGCCAAAAAACATCCTCGAAGTCTTGAACAACCCAGATACCTCCAATAGCAACCTCAATCCCAGACTCTGGCAAAACAATCATTGCCAGATAAGCCTTCTAACCCCGCTCAATCATCTGCTCCGCCTGAATTACAGAGATCACGAGACTCCTAGAAGTCGGTCTCTCTCCCTGATAAACCAACCTCATTTCCTCGTGCTTAAACACCATGCAACCTTGATGGCAATCCAATGGACCCTATATCGCTCTAGCAAGTCCATCCCCAAAATGACATCATACAGCTCCACCGGACTGATCACCAAGTCTGCTGGCATAGACTCACCAGTAATCTACACATGAATGCCCTTCGCTTGACCAAGCTAGCCAGAAACCCTCGTTCAACCACCTTGACCATGCCCACCGGCTCATCAGTGTCGCTCTGAATGTCGCTGCTTTTGGCACACTCTGAAGTAATGAAGCAATTCGATGCTCCATAATCAAAAAGAACATGGGACTCACAACCGCCCACTAATAAGGTCCCTGCACAAATCTCATGTGCTAAAAACCCTATATTTCATCACATGAAATAACTAAACACAAAGCAACAAAAATTTAACACCTAAGAATTTACCAAGTTTGAGTCTCAAATTTACCGGCACTCTGCTTGCGTGTCTCCACCGACGTGTACACACACGGTGCTGTTCCAATCTGCGCTACCGGCTGCACTACCGCTATCTATGCCATTGGTTGTACAACTACCACTGCAATCTGCTGCAGCTTGGGACATCTAGGCTTGATATGCCCAAGCTCTCGGCAGTGAAGGCATACCCTTGCATCATCTAACTCGCCCCTCCTCGGGCAACTCGACACTTGGTGCTTTATGCTTTGGCATCCATAATACCCTCGGCCACTCTAACTCAACCTGGAAGTATCCTTCCACTTCCTTTTCTGACACTGCGCATGGTTACTGCCTTTACCAGAACCTGAACCACCATGATGCTGCCTACTCGCCTGCACAACTGGAGAACCTACTAGCGGAACAACCACTACGGCCGCCTGATCTCGCAGATCCTCCTGAATAGAAGTTGCTGTCTCGACCAACTCCCCCCTCGAGGCAAACATGTATGCTCTACACAGAATCCTCTATCTCAGCCGAAATCCTCTTAAGAACTTCTTCATCTGCTTCTGCTCATCCTCCATGTCTCTACCCGCATAGACCAAGAGCCTCCTGAACTCAGCATCACACTCTCGCACGAATCGGTTACCTTGAACCAGTTCCACAAACCTCGTCTCAAGACAATCCACAGCCTGCTGAGGAGAGAACTTAGGGTTAAATTCTGCTAAGAACGTAATCCAGGTCAACACTGCTTGCCTCCTCCGAGTCTCAACACCTCTCCACCAGAAATGCATATTAACATCGAGGTAATTCACTGCCAAGTCAGTCTGATACTCAGCCGGACATCTAATCATGCAAAAATTACGCTTCATCCTCGTGCGCCACTCATCCACTCCCTCAGGCCTAACACCTCCCGAGAAGAACACAATACTAAGCCTCTGCATATGTACCATCATCTCCAGATAAGACAAACGCTGCTTAGCAACCAAAGCCCTCGGCTGTACCTCTGCCACCACAAGAGCCTGCACTGGCACCGCACCCGGTAACCGCTTAAAATCAAGGCTAACATATGCGCCAGACGATCATCTCGACCGTGGGCCTCACATGCAGCTGTAACACCCACATTTTTTTTTTAAAATAAACTAATCATTTCTACTGCGGAACATAAACAATTAACCAATAGAGCAATCCATCAATAATTAAAACCTTTAAGTCAAATAAATTCAAACACTAGAATTCACAGAATGAACACTTAAAATAAACTAGCAACCTAACATTCGGTTCACTAGTCTACAACAACAAAGACAACCCTATCATCCTCTTCAACGGCCTCGATTCCACGATCACACTTTTTCTTTACCTGCAACTCAAAAGAACACGGGAGTTGCGTGAGTATTATCATAAATACTCAGTGGAACGCTCATCCTGCCATTGGGAAAAATACATAAAATACAAATACCAATTTACTACGCGATTTTAAAAAAAAACAATTAAACCAATTCAAGATTCAATTCACCATTTCCAGCTTAATTAAACATTTTCCAGATATAAAAGACATTTTACAATTTAATCAAACATTTCCCGGTTAAATATTAATTCACACAAAACTCAACAAGAAACTGCGGGTGTCGATCGACACACCACCTGGTGTCGATCGACACACCACCCTGGTGTCGATCGACACTCGAGCATGTCGATGTCATCTTCTTCGCGAGGTGGCAATCGACACTGCCCGCAGGCGTCGATCGACACTCCATTCCGAAATCCGAGACCGAGCCTATCCTCACACGGCTCGTCTCGATTCATCGCGAAACGACACAGCGACCACACATCACAAAACCACAAAAACACGAATCCTACACGAATATCAATTATCAATAATCAATTATTCCATAATATCTGATTCTAGCATTTTCCCAACGATCACTGATATGCTCAAATTATCCCTAGAGCTAGACTCTCTCAAATTAAGAGGTCAATCTCAGTACTTAGGGTTATCGATCCACAGGGAGTCAAATAAAACACAATAGATGATTAAATTCGGATTAAACTAAGCAAAGTGAATATAAAGCAAGTAAATCAAAGCTATAAAACGGTTGTGAAAATCAATTAAAAGGAAGCTAGGCACAGAGAATTCTCCAGTGAATCAGAGTTGCAGATAAATCATTTATTAGGAATATTAAGCATAATTCTTGAACATGAACACGAGTATAAAACAAACCAACTGTCGTTACGAATGTTATCTATGAATAAATCCTAGAAAACCAAATTCCTTTGCGAATCCTAAGGATCTAAACAAGCATTAATTCCAGGTTCAATTGTTCACAAAACCCTAAACCAAATTCCTTTGCGAATAAGTATTTTGCTCATCTAACACTAGTTCAGGTGATTCAATAATGTTGTCGCATCTACTAAACAATCTAATATCAGATTCTAGTTCGCGAGGCTAGAATCAGCAATAAACACAAGTCTAGATGAAGAATGTTATAATAATTTTATCCTAAAGATCAGATCTGATCTAACAACTCATCAAACACCTTTGAAAACCCTAAACCTAACAAAAAAAACTACTCAGACATGCTCAAAGAAGAAAACATTGTTTTATTAAAAGAGGTTCTAAGTAATTCAATAAAATAAAGCGTGAGTCTAAACAATGACTCTAAAAACGTATATATAAGGGTACAAGGTCGGCCAAAAGCATAAAAGTAAACATCTGGAAACTTCGGGCTTCGAACGGACTTTTCTGATTAAAATCTGGGCTTTGTCGAGCAGGGTGTCGATCGACACTGATAGTGGTGTCGATCGACACCAATCCTCCTGTCGTAAATCTTCAAGTCAGAACTCTTCGTGTCGATCGACACAAATGGTAGTGTCGATCGACACAGATCCAGATCCTCAAACTTCAATCCGAACTTGCATTTTCGCCACTTCACTCCGAAATGCTCCAAAATCTCCAGTAAACATCTTTTAAGCTCTAATCGTCCTTGTACCTGTAAAGACTCTAAAACACAAGGAAAAACACCAAAAGACTCTATATAATGGACTTATATCGTGGTCTAAAATGGGTAAAAACCACGATATATCAACTCCCCCAGACTTAGCTTTTTGCTTGTCCCTAAGCAAAACAGTGTTATCACTCCTTTGGGAACCACATACCTTTGCAAAGCTAATCCGGTGATACTTCGATGTTTCCCTAGAAGCTTAGCAGCTCTCCAGATTGAATCCAAACCCCTTAGAGAAACTCAGATTTTCTGTCGCAGACCCCTTTATTCATTAGGTGTGGTCTCATCGAGGGAATATCGATCGCTAGACCTTCTAGATTCTTTCACCTCCTTTAACACTTTCCTGCGTTTCACCCTCTTCCCTTCCCTCTGAAACTGTTCATCCAATTAAGGATATCATAGAGATGCATGCCTTTTTGATGATTGATGACCAAGATTATTGCGATGGCGGGTACCTCAGCAGAGGGTCCTTTACCACCAGAGCTAGAGGCTTGCACTTTTCTGCAGATTGTTTTTTATTTCCTTGGCATCTCTATGATTCACTAGATCAGCTCTCACTATTATTGTTTCTTGTGAGAAGGCAGGGTCATGAGGCTTTTTCCTTTTGATCTAGGACAGTTGTATCCGTCATTGGGAAGAAGTTTCAAGAGTGGTCCTTCCTCGCTTTCAAGTGGTTGGAAGTTGAATCAAGCATTTGCGATTACCAACGCCCTTGACAAGAGATTATAAGTTCATTAAGGGTGGGGTCTTTGATATCCTTTCTGGCGTTCTCCAGAAATCTGAACTCATTCCGTCAAACCACTTCACTTCCAGTTACCCACCTCAGTAGAACCAGCCAACTTGCATCGGAAATGGTCCTTGAGTGCTGTTCAAAGCAAGTCTAAAGAAGAGGTTTTGACTCTAAAAATTTTTAAATTTGACTCAAAAACACCAAAATAAAACACATAGTTAGTAACTATCTCCCCCAGACTTAAACGACACTGTCCCCAGTGTTATTAAGCCTAAGGAAGGTGAATAAAATAGATAGGAAACCGAAACGAATGAAAAATCAAGTAAAAACTCGTACCTGGGGGCAGTGTCGATCGATACTACCATTTGTGTCGATCGACACTCATGGTTCTGTCGCGTTGAACGACTGAAGTTCAAGCCGATGCTCTTATTGAATTTTTACTGGTGTCGAGCGATGCTCCTGGTGGTGTCGCTCGACACCAACGTCTGAAGTTCACTCTTCCTTGTTTTCGAACGTTTGAATCCCTGAAAATCAAAACCAAAAACAAAAACCAAACGTAAAACTGTAAAATAACATAAAATAAAACGTAAATAAATGACTCACAAGTGGGTTGCCTCCCACTAAGCGCTTGTTTTAAGTCCGTTAGCTTGACTGTGTTGAGGAATCTAGACGTCTGGAGGATCTGCACTTTTCCATGGAATGACTCTAGGAAAGAGTTGCTGCGTCTTTTGGATCATCTCTTGAACAACCACCTCTCCTTTCTCTTTAAACGCTTGAGGAACGATGATGCGCATTTTGGCAAACGGCTTGGAACTCCTCTTAGTCCTTATCTCCTCTCTTCTCTTTCCTGCGCTTTCATCAGAAAAACCAAGCTTTCGAGGAACTCGAAGCTTGCATGTGCGCGTAACCGATTTTTCAATCTTAATGAGTGTAGAAGAGACAGAATTAAGCACAAGGGGTTCATACTTGGGCTCTTCATGAGGTAACTCAGGAGATGGTTCTGAAACAACCACTTCTTCAATGATATCCGCAAGAGTGTCTTTCGAAGGTTCCTTGATTGGCTCATCTTCCATTTATGTGTCCACAGAGAAAGCTTGACCATCAATGGTGGATCTTCTCCTTGTCTTGTCCATGTCAAATTCCATGACAATATCACCAAGATCAAGCTTTATCTGTCCTTTCCTCACGTCGATTTGTGCGCCAGCCGTAGCCAAGAATGATCTTCCTAAGATAAGAGGATCCTGAGGCTCATCATTGTATTCCAAAACAACAAAATCCGTTGGGATGATGCAGTCTTGAATCTTGAGAGGCACATCTTCAAGAATTCCCTTGGGGAATCTCCTTGACCGATCAGCTAGAAGAAGAGACATCCTAGTGGATTTGAAATCAGTCAGACCAAGTTTTAAAGCAATAGACAGTGGCATCAAATTAATACTAGAACCCTCTAGCTCTGGAACAATTAAGTACAAAGTTGCCTGGATCTGGAAGCTTGATAGGAACTCTGCTCTGTATCATAGCACTAACCTCCTCAGAAACCACTATCTCCTACTTCTTTTTCTTAGAGACTAGAGTTGTATTCAAAAGAATCGCTTGAAGATCTCGAGTCAGCAGTGCTCCTTCCTCTGGACTAATCCCATTCGCGACCAATCGCTTGATGTATCTTCGAATAGCAGGTGAGAGTTTAACTGCATCCACAAGAGGCATCTCTATAATGATTTTCTCAATCATCTTCTTGCAAATGGCCTCCTCAGCCTCTTGTTTACTCCTTCTAACTCTGGGGAATGGCAGCTTAGGCTTAAAGACGGATTCCTTGATGATCGGAGATGTTTGTGGATGAACAGTCTCTGTCTGGGCAACGTGTCGATCGACGCCATCCTGAGTGTCGATCGACGCCATCCTGAGTGTCGATTGACACTCGCGTCTTTGGAAATTCTGAAGCGTGATTTTCTGAGAGTGTCGATCGACACTCATCGTCCCTGTCGATCGACGCTTGAGTTTCTAGAATTTCCGAATCAAACTTTTCTTCACGTGTCGATCGACACTCATAGTCAGTGTCGATCGACAGAGGCTCCACTGTTCCGAAAATCGCTTCAAATTCATCGAAATACCCCTCCTCTTCAGTTACAACGGCATTGCAAGTGTTCCTGGGGTTGGCATCAGTCTTTGCTGGAAGAAATCCTTCTTGCCTCTTGCTAGAACTAGCCGATTGAGCCACTTGGACGTCGAGCTTCTTGACATGAGCGCTCAGTGCTTCGAACTTCCCATTGAGATCTTGATAGACAGCATCGATCTTCTGGTTGATGTTCACTGTTAGCTTCTGCTGTCCCTCTAGAATCTGCTCAAACATATCTTCCATCTTGCTTTTCTGCTCAAGAGGCTTGTAAGATGAAGCACCATAGTTTCTTTGATAAGATGATCCATAACCCTGCTGATTCCCATACTTTTGAAATCCGGTCTGATTGATGTAATTAACATCCTCATCTACAGTCTCAACCTCTTGCGCAAAGCTAACCGCCTTCTTCCCAGTTAGAAGATTATGCACAGAATCAAGCTTCTTCGTTACCTCTGCCAGCTGATTTCCACTGATGTCTTGCTTCTGCAAGCTCCTTTCGTAATCCAGGTTCTTGGCACTGGTGTTGTTGGCTATGTTCTCGATAAGCTGGATGGCAGTCCTTGGGGAATTGGTATTGAAATTCCCATTGCTCGCAGCATCAAGTGACACTGAATATTGCAGCACAATCCCTCTATAGAAGATACCAAGCAACTGCACCTCATTAAATCCATGGTGTGGACAGTCTCTCTGATAGCTCTTGAATCTGCACCATGCAGCCTTGAAAGCTTCATGATCCCCCTGCTTGAAAGACGCAATCTTCGCTCTTAGATCCTCGGTCCTCGCATCGTCAAAGAAATTGCTCAGGAAAGCATTCTTTGTATCCATCCAATTAGTAAGCGAGCCCGGTGGAAGCGTCTTCAGCCAATACTTAGCTTCCCCATGTAGAGAGTATGGGAAGAGCTTACAGAACAGATAGTCCTCTAAGACTCCATTGGCTTTAATAGCAGATGCCAAATCCTCGAATCTCTCGATGTGGTCCATAGGGTTCTCATGAGGAAGGCCACAGAAAGGGTCTTGAGCGACTAAAGAGAAGTAGGCCGGTTTGAGCTCGAAGTCATTGCGCTGGAAAGCTGGTGGACGAATCGCGGCTCGGTTGGCATAGAATTGCTTTGGACGGTTAAAATCTGCAAGTGTTCGTCCTGGCGCAGCATTCTGAATGTTCCTCAACAAAATCGGTGGATTATGGGCTCCGTGTCGATCGACGCCAAGAGCGTGTCGATCGACACCCAAGTTTCTGCCATGTCGAGCGACGATGTTATGGTGTCGCTCGACACCAAGCTCCAGATCCATCTGTTCCTCCTCGACGATAACAGCTCCGTCGTCGTTGATCCTCTGCCCTTCGGCGTTGTATCTGAGTCCTGCCGGATCTCGCAGAACTCCATCTTCTCCACAAATGAGTATAAGTTGTTCTTGAGCAGCCATTCTTGCTGTTCTTCTGTTCTCACGCTCTAAACGTGCAAGCTCCTCAAGATCGTAACCAACTAGCTCCTTGTCTTGATTGCTTCTAGTATCAGGCATGTACATGAAACACAAAACAAAAAGAAAAAGAAACTAGCAAAACAAAAATAAAGAAAAAGGCCTAGACAAAATCCTAATAATAAAATCTAATGGCTATTGACTCCCCGGCAACGGCGCCAAAATTTGATATGCTCAAATTATCCCTAGAGCTAGACTCTCTCAAATTAAGAGGTCAATCGCAGTACTTAGGGTTATCGATCCACAGGGAGTCAAATAAAACACAATAGATGATTAAATTCGGATTAAACTAAGCAAAGTGAATATAAAGCAAGTAAATCAAAGCTATAAAACGGTTGTGAAAATCAATTAAAAGGATGCTAGGCACAGGGAATTCTCCAGTGAATCAGAGTTGCAGATAAATCATTTATTAGGAATATTAAGCATAATTCTTGAACATGAACACGAGTATAAAACAAACCAACTATCGTTACGAATGTTATCTATGAATAAATCCTAGAAAACCAAATTCCTTTGCGAATCCTAAGGATCTAAACAAGCATTAATTCCAGGTTCAATTGTTCACAAAACCCTAAACCAAATTCCTTTGCGAATAGGTATTTTGCTCATCTAACACTAGTTCAGGTGATTCAATAATGTTGTCGCATCTACTAAACAACCTAATATCAGATTCTAGTTCACGAGGCTAGAATCAGCAATAAACACAAGTCTAGATGAAGAATGTTATAATAATTTTATCCTAAAGTTCAGATCTGATCTAACAACTCATCAAACACCTTTGAAAACCCTAAACCTAACAAAAAAAACTACTCAGACATGCTCAAAGAAGAAAACATTGTTTTATTAAAAGAGGTTCTAAGTAATTCAATAAAATAAAGCGTGAGTCTAAACAATGACTCTAAAAACGTATATATAAGGGTACAAGGTCGGCCAAAAGCATAAAAGTAAACATTTGGAAACTTCGGGCTTCGAACGGACTTTTCTGATTAAAATCTGGGCTTTGTCGAGCAGGGTGTCGATCGACACTGATAGTGGTGTCGATCGACACCAATCCTCCTGTCGTAAATCTTCAAGTCAGAACTCTTCGTGTCGATCGACACAAATGGTAGTGTCGATCGACACAGATCCAGATCCTCAAACTTCAATCCGAACTTGCATTTTTGCCACTTCACTCCGA
The DNA here is from genome assembly GCA_963576765.1 of Draba incana. Lineage (NCBI taxonomy): Eukaryota > Viridiplantae > Streptophyta > Magnoliopsida > Brassicales > Brassicaceae > Draba > Draba incana. The sequence goes on from OY755206.1 coordinate 21,423,471, forward strand.
AATGCTCCAAAATCTCCAGTAAACATATTTTAAGCTCTAATCGTCCTTGTACCTGTAAAGACTCTAAAACACAAGGAAAAACACCAAAAGACTCTATATAATGGACTTATATCGTGGTCTAAAATGGGTAAAAACCACGATATATCAATCACGCACTTACCTCGTGATTCGAAGAGGATTTGCGGATTGGAGACGACGAATGCACGAAGAACACTGTCTCAACAAGGCTGAAATAGCACTGACTCGCACACAAATTCACCCGGAAACACCCCACACTCCAACACCAAGAACGAACGAACGAGGAACTCGAAAACACTAACGATTCGCAAAAACTCTCGAAATCTCTCTTGTCTAGAGTTTCTCTGCAATTTTTCTCTGATTTCGACGGCCACAAGTCTGCAAAAGACTTATAAAGGTGATCCCTAGGGTTAACGTCCAAAACCCGAGCCAAACTGAAATTAAAAATTTAACCCGATCGGTCAAACACGCATGGTTTCGATCGACACTCATTATAGGTATCGATCGAAACCCGAACCAAAATGCTAAAATTGGTTTAGGGATGTTACAATTCTTCCCCACTAAACTGGATTCGTCCTCGAATCCTCACCAACCGCCTACCAAAGGCTCAATAGCTGACCCGAACCGGTCAACTATCCGAGATCAAACACCCGATCTCCGAGGCTCTCATTCAGTCTCATGTTTATACACCCGTTTTCAAACATCTATTACTCTTAACTCATTCCACACCCCTACCACTCGCAAGACGCATCCCTTCAGCTATCGGTGTCATACCACTCTTACTCGCAGGACACATCCCTTGAGCTATCGGTGTCCCGCACCACTGTCACTTGCAGGACGCATCCTTTGAGCTATCGGTGCCTCGTGTCCCTTCCACTCTCAGGACGTATCCTTTGAGCTCCGGGTACACTGTGCCCCTTCCACTCTCAGGATGCATCCCTTGAGCTCTGGGTACACAGGGGAGACTAATCATCCCCTCGAGAGAACGCATCCCCTCAAAACAAAATGAATGAGTTGCTCGGGACCGCAGCCCCCAGAGTAATAAATTCTAAAACGTCTATAAACATCTATCGACTAAACACCTCTCGTGGTCAAACTTGATACTCCATAACCCAGAATATCACCATAAATCACATATAAGAATAACCATCTTACAAAACCGATAAATAAGAGACGACTCCATCTTATAAATCTCCAAAAAGTATAATTGTTACAACGAAAATGAAAATACAACATAAGCAAACATGCTAAACAATGAGACTAGAACCACGAAGAGAAATAAAGCTCATACAGCGACCTTCTTATCGAACCATTTCCTGAACTTTAACTTCATCTTTGCCTCGGGCTCCCAAGTCTCTTCCTCGCATCCAGCGAAATACAACAAAATCCACAACAAGGGAATCTTCTTCCGACGCAGCTCCTTGACTCTCTTCTCCAGAATCCTCACAGGAACCGCCGGAACAGTCAAATCAGGCTGAAGATCCACGGGAATCTCAGGCACTAACTCCTCCGACTCATGCATGCACTTCCTCAACATCGACACATGGAAAACCTTATGAAATGCCTTCATGATCGGTGGTAACTCAAGCCAATACGCCACCGGTCCAACTCGCTCCACCACAGGAAACGGACCCATAAAACGTGGACTCAGCTTGTTCTCAGAAATGGACCTATTAGGACCCCTCAACATGGCCATCTTGAGATACACGCGATCTCCTACCGCGAACTCAAGCTCTCGCCTCCGCTTATCAGTGTAACTCCTCTGACATAACTCCTCTGACGTACCTGAACTTCCTTTATGTTCAGCCTCACAACACGGACCTTCTCCGTCGTCTTCTGAACAAAAGTAGCTCCAAGAATACTGCGCTCCCCCACTTGGGTCCAGCATAAAGGCGTCCTATATGGCCTCCCATACAAAGCCTTGAAAGGAGCCATCCCGATACTCGCCTGAAAGCTGTTATTATACGCAAACTCGACTAAACCCAAGTGATCGGCCCAATGGCCACCCCAATCCAGAACGCACATCCTCAACAAATCCTCCATAGTCTGAATAGTCCTTTTTGACTGCCCATCAGTCTGCGGATGATATGTCGTACTCATAAGCACCTTAGTGCCCATCTCTGCCTGAAACGCTCTCCAGAACTCCGATGCAAACCGAGGATCCCGATCAGAAAATATACTGGCTGGCGCTCCATGCAGCCTCACAATCTCTTGCACAAACTTCTTAGCCAACTTAGCCGCTCCGTCGGTCTTTTTAATGGCCAAAAAGTGTGCTAACTTTGTAAACCGATCTACGATCACCCAGATAGCATCATACGTCCGCAAAACATGTAATCCCACTACGAAATCCATCGTGATCATATCCCACTTCCACTCCGGAATGGGCAAACTCTGCAGAAGACCACTTGGAACCTTATGCTCTGCTTTAACCAACGAACACATATTGCACTTATAGACATAAGCCACCACATCTCTCTTCATCCCGACCCAATGATAATACCGCTTGAGATCACGATACATCTTAGTCGCTCCCGGATGAATCAAGAACTTACTCGCATGAGCCTCGCGAAGAATCTCCTGCCTCAACTCCTCAACCTTGGGAACACAAACCCGATCGCAAACAAGAATTGCCCCATTCGATGAGACTTGATACTCGTAATCCGCTGCAGTCGACGCAGCTACCAAACCCAAATCGCTCGCCTGAGCCGCAAGAATCCTACTAAGAAGATCTGCCTGATCAACCGCCTCTAAGCCCAATGGCTCCTCCGAAATAGCACATAACCGCAAAGTGCTAATCTCGTTTACCAGCTATTCGATATCCTGCTCCCGAGCCGAATCTCCTCGCCGACGACTCAAAGAGTCTGCTACCTGGTTCACCTTACCAGGATGATAAACAATATCCAAATCATAATCTGCCAACAGCTCAATCCAGCGTCTCTGTCTCACATTCAGCAACAGCTCAATGAAAATGTGCTGCAGATTTTTATGATCTGTAAAAATCTGAACCTTCCCACCATACAGGTAGGATCTCCAAATCTTCAGCGCAAATACCACAACGCCCAACTCCAAATCATGTGTATTGTAATTACTCTCTGCGCCCCTCAGCTGCCTCGAAGCATATGCAATCACTCTACCATCCTGCATCAGCACGCAACCCAGAACAATCCCAGAAGCATCCGTGTACACTACGTAAGGCTTACCCGGCTTGGGCAACGCCAACACTGGTGTACTCATCAACATCTCCTTAAGCCTCAAAAAGCTATCCTCGCACTCCTGAGATCAAACAAACGGGACATCCTTCCCGGTCAACTTTGTCATCGACTGAGCTATACTCGCGAAACCTTTGACAAACCTCCGATAATACCCTGCTAAACCCAGAAAACTCCTGATCTCGGTAGCATTAGTCGGTCTAGGCCAATCCCGAATAGACTCTATCTTAGTCGGATCCACAGAAACTCCCTCTGCAGAGACAATGTGACGAAGGAATCCCATCTCTCGCTGCCAAAAACTGCACTTGCTCAACTTAGCATAAAGCTTCTGCTCCCGAAGCTTCTCTAAAACTAACCGCAAATGCACCTCATGCTTTTCAGGACTCTTAGAGTAAACCAAGATATCGTCGATAAAGATAATCACGAAGACATCCAGATACTCTTGGAATACGCTGTTCATTAACCGCATTAACGCTGCTGGCGCATTCGTCAAACCAAACGGCATCACCACAAACTCGAAGTGACCATACCGTGTCCTGAAAGCAGTCTTCCGAACATCTACCTCATCGATCGAAATCTGATGGTATTCTGAAGCCAAGTCGATCTTGGAGAACCAAATAGCACCCCTCAACTGATCTAGTAACTCATCAATCCTCGGGAGAGAGTACTTGTTCTTCACAGTAACCCGGTTAAGTCCCCGGTAATCAATACACAACCGAAAACTAACATCTTTCTTGTTCACAAACAATACCGGCGAGCCCCATGGTGAAGTACTCGGACGGATAAAACCCTTACCAGCCAAATCCTTCAACTGACTCTTCAGCTCTGCCAACTCAGCTGGAGCCATCCTGTAAGGTGCCTTGGAGATAGGCTCTGTCCCGGGCTCTAACTCAATCATAAACGGATCAGACCGAGACGGCGGTAATCCCTGAAACGACTGGCAAACATCCTAAAACTCCCGGACAACCTGAATCTCACTCACTGCAACCTTACCAATGGACTCTGGCATAGAAATCGTCACCAAATAAGCCTCGCATCCTCGTTCCAAAATCTGCACTACCTGAACAGCAGAAATCACCATGCTTCCTGAAGTCGGTCTCACTCCCTGAAACGTCAACTTCTCTGCCTCACGCTCGAAGGACACTCTGCCTCGATAACAATCCAGATGGAATCTATAATAAGACAACCAATCCATCCCTAGGATAACTTCATACAGCTCCACCAGACTGATCACCAAGTCGGCTGGCATTGAGTGCCCTGCAATCTGAACATCAACTGCTCTAGCACGGCCCGAAGTAGCCAGGAAACCACCTCCAGCTACCTTGACCAACCTTGAATGCTCACCAGCGCTGCTACGGATGCCACTGCTCTCGGCATGCTCCGGGGTAATAAAGCAGTTCGATGCTCCAGAATCGAAAAGCACATGGGACTCAAAACCTCCCATTAACAAGGTCCCTACACAATTCATATGCATTGAGAACCCTACTAGACTATCACAAGTAAAATACAAAAATAAACAACAATTCATTAACTACAGAAACTACGAAGTCTGAGGCTAAGCTGCCCCTGACCCACCTCTCCCGGGGTATAGACTCATGGTGCTGGCCCAATCTGACCCAACGGCTGCACTGCCGCCAACTGCGCCACTGGCTGGGCTGCAGCAAAAGTCGTCCGCTGCGGTTTAGGACACATCGGCCTGATATGCCTGAGCTCTCGCCAGTTATAAATGACCCTCGTATCTGACTGCCGCGGCTGCTACTGTTGCTGCTCACCGCTCTAGTTATCACATAGATATATTTATCTTGCTTTACTCCCAACTCAAGCAAGAAGTTCTTCATCCACAACACCTTCCCAAGGCAACTCGACAAGTGATGCTCTAAACTGCCGCATCCAAAATACGCTCCGCCCCTCGAACTCGGACTGGGCCTGGAAGCGCCATCCCATTTCCGTTTATGTCCATGTGCAGGCTTGCAACCCTTGCCGGAACCAGAACTGGAACAACTCCGCGACTGCTGCTATCTCGGCTAAACAGCTGGAATAACTGACACTAGAACAACCGCGGCTGCCTGCCCTCGAGGCGTACTCTGTCACTCTACAGTCCCCTCAGGAACTTTTGGACCTGCGCTCGGTGATCCTCCATGCCCCTATCCGCATAGACCAGCTGCCTACTGAACTAGGTGTCATACTCTCGAACAGTACGATCACCCTGCACTAGCTAGAGCCTCCTGAGAAATGTACTGTGTGTTGAACTCGGCCACAAACTCTCCCCAAGTCCATGCTGCACTAGTCCTCCTGGCCTCTATCGTTCTCCACCAGGAATGAGCATCGCCACTCAGATAGTGGACTGCCAACTCTACCTTGTACTCCTCAGGGCAACGAACTGAGCAAAAATTGCGCTCCACACGCATCCGCCACTCATCTGCCTCCTCGGGACTAACACCACCCGAAAAAAAAGCAGTACTCATCTGTCGTATCTTGCTCACCATCTCCAGGTAAGACGGACGCGCCACAGCAACCGCAGCCCTCGGCTGCACCTCCGCCAAAGGAGGCATCACTGGAGCCTGAACCGGAACCGAAGCCAGAAACCGCTCCAACAACTGCGCCATGAATCCCTACATACGCTCCCATCGATCCTCAGCTGGAACGGCACCCGCACCTAGGCTCGCTCCTCTGCCAGCCATCCTGGCGTCTCTTCTGGCACCCACAACACTCACACTAGCACTACTGGCGTCGCCCACGGATCCCTCATGATGTGTAGAAGTCTCTGGCGCATGCGTAACACTTAAAGAAGACTCAACAACTGGGCCACGACCCCGCCGGCCTCTGCCACGACCTCTACCACGTCCACGACCTCCAGCTCTGGCGTCCATCTCTCTGCACTCATACAGAACAGGACAATAAGTAACAGAAGTCAAAATCATTCACAAAACTTACCGTGGAATCATTTTAAAAGGCCGAAGAGGATGATACTAAGACTCTATTAAATTGACTAAGCACAAAAATCAATTTAAACATATAGTCTCAGGCATCCAAATTTCATTGTCCTAAAATGGTCTAGGCTCTGATACCAAAATGTAACACCCAAATTTTTTTTTTAAAATAAACTAATCATTTCTACTGCAGAACATAAACAATTAACCAATAAACCAATCCAGCAATAATTAAAACCTTTAAGTCAAATAAATTCAAACACTAGAATTCAGGAATGAACACTTAAAAATAACTAGCAACCTAACATTCGGTTCACTAGTCTACAACAACAAAGACAACCCTATCATCCTCTTCAACAGCCTCGATTCCACGATCACACTTTTCCTTTACCTGCAACTCAAAAGAACACGGGAGTTGCGTGAGTATTATCATAAATACTCAGTGGAGCGATCATCTCGCCACTGGGAAAAATACATAAAATACAGATACTAATTTACTACGCGATTTAAAAAAAAAAAACAATTAAACCAATTCCAGATTTAATTCACCATTTCCAGCTTAATTAAACATTTTCCAGATTTAAAAGACATTTTACAGTTTAATCAAACATTTCCCGGTTAAATATTAATTCACACAAAACTCAACAAGAAACGGCGGGTGTCGATCGACACACCACCCTGGTGTCGATAGACACTCGAGCATGTCGATGTCATCTTCTTCGCGAGGTGTCGATCGACACTGTCCGCAGGCGTCGATCGACACTCCGTTCCAGAATCCGAGACCGAGCCTATCCTCACACGGCTCGTCTTGATTCATCGCGAAACGACACAGCGACCACACAACACAAAATCACACAGCACAAAACCACAAAAACACGAATTCTACACGAATATCAATTATCAATAATAAAATTTTCCCTAATATCCGATTCTAGTATTTTCCCAACAATCACGCACTCACCTCGTGATTCGAAGAGGATTTGCGGATTGGAGACGACGAATGCACGAAGAACACTGTCTCTACGAGGCTGAAATGGCACTGACTCGCACATGAATTCACCCGGAAACACCCCACACTCCAACACCAAGAACAAACGGACGAGAAACTCGAAAACACTAACGATTCGCGAAAACTCTAGAAATCTCTCTTCTCTAGAGTTTCTCTGCGATTTTTCTCTGATTTCGACGGCCACAAGTCTGCATAAGACTTATAAAGGCGATCCCTAGGGTTAACGTCTAAAACCCGAGCCAAACCGAAATTAAAAATTTAACCCGATCGGTCAAACACGCATGGTGTTGATCGACACTCACCATGGGTGTCGATCGACACCCTAACCAAAATGCTAAAATTGGTTTCGGGATGTTACAGTAGCAGTACCCCCACATGGGCCTCCTGCAGCAGCACCCCCACCTTGGCCTCCTGTAGTAGCATCTGCTCCGGAACCACCTCCGGCAACAGCAACACTAACACCAGCACTCACACTGGTCCCGCCCACATATCCCTCCTGATACGTCAGTATCTCAGAAGCCTGCTCATGCGTTGCACTCTACGTCGCACTCAGTGCCACACTATTGGAAGACTCACTCACTAGTCCCGGACAACGACCTTGCCCTCTACCATGGCCACGACCTCTACCTCTACCACGAACCTCTAGCACCAGCATCCATCACTCTGCATTTCCCAAAAATACAGGCTAAGATACCAGAAATCACAAAAAATGATATAAGTCAAACAACACATACCGTAGAATCTCATTGAAAGCTCGAAGAGCGAAGAGGATGATCTAAGAGTCTATAACTCATAAATTGATTAAATATTCATAATCAATTTATCACATAGTCTCAAATCATTATTTAACCGCCCTAAAACCGTAAGGGCTCCGATACCAAACTGAAACAACCTAGCCCGAATATTATTATTTTTTTCATTAATTGACTCGAATTAATATTCTCATAAATATGAATTCTCAATATCAATTCAATTCAATCAATCAGCAAACCAATAAAAACCAGCGAAACATAATAAACCAACTAAACGAGAAAATAATCAATAATCCTATACCATCAAATTCATAAATACTTCCAACATCAATTCCAAGAATTACTAGCAACCTAAACACAAGGTTCTAAATTCTAACACATAATAAAATAAACTAGAAATCCTAATCATCCTCTCGTCCGAGCCATGATTCCACGATTACACTTTATATTTACTTGTATCACAGGGGAAAAAGGGATGCGTAAGTATTTACTAATTACTTAGTGAGACGGTCATACCATCTATGACCTATTACTTAGGCTCATTAGAACAATACATCACCAAACAACACACAATAACCAAACAACACCAAACCAGCAAAACAGCTCGTGTAAATCGACACACCACCCGTGTCGATCAATACAACCAAACAGGGTGTCGGTCGACATGACCAACAGAACACAGTATCGATCGACACGATAGGTGTGTCGATTTACACACGGCTGCAGAACATCGGACTCGGACTTTCTCGTCTCTAGTCCGAATTCGATCAGTCTTAATACACAAACCCTGCATGAAAACACGTCAACATATACATCCAAACGTAATAACTCAACAAACAACGATTTCCAATCAATCAAACAACAGAAATCGAATCAAACAATCCTAAATCACGCTGAAGTCAATGGTCACGCACTTACCTTAGGGATTTTGATTTGAGAATGATCGAATACGATGAACGGCACAAAATTGAGATACTTCTCAACCTCACGAATCTGATTTCACGCCACAAACACCAAGGAACCCCACAATCACCCTCTTATGCACTTTAAAGCCACAAAACTCTAAGAACACAAGAAATCGACTAAGAACTCACTCTTTTCTCTCTCAATCTATCAAAACATTTGATTCCCGCAGAGAAAAGAGGCTGCTCGACATATAAACCCGACCTTAAGATTTTCCTTCCCTAAACCGCACAAAAACCGAACAATCAAAACAAACCGATTATGTCTCGAAAACGTTGTGTTGATCGACACACGCACCAACATATGTTGTGTCGAACGACACACGCACCAACATATGTTGTGTCGAACGACACACCACTTGTGTCGATCGACGCACATACCAAATTCACATCATTTGGTTTGCGGGCGTTACAAAGTGGTATGTCGATCGACGCACGTACAAAATTCATATCATTTGGTTTGCGGGCGTTACAAGAACCATCTATTAATTATAAGAGATGCATTGACACATGATTTTTTTTGTCACGAACCCCTTTCCTTTCAGTGATTAAACGAATACATAATATGTATCAGAAAACTAATAAGAGACCGAAGTGTTAATGAATGAGAAAATAGTATCACGCGTGCGCGCAGTCCGTGCCAATCCGCTTTTGTATTGTTCTCTTGTTACCAGTAGATGAGCTCTAATTCGGGGAAAGACTCCTGGAAAACTGCCAAATCACGCCTCCGGCTAAAAGCTGGGCCACTCATGTGGTGATGCCACCATCGTCACCAACTCGGTTGAATCAATGATAAATGTATAACAAAAACGCATTTTCCGAAGTAAATAGCGCATGGCCCACAACAAGCCATGTAATTCTGCATTGCCACATGACTGATGGCTTTAATTGTTTTAAATTTGTAGTTTTGGATGAATGGCACTCAGCATAATACTAACATTTATTTTAAAGAGTCAATTTGTTGCAGAACAAAGACAAAATACATGATTAAAATACTAAATAAAATCTTAGATCTAATGGATATAATTTTGTCATAGGAATGGCTTTTGATCACTATTTTAGTTACGTTTTTTTCTTTGTTGTTCAACCAATTTTTCCTATTTTAAATGGGTAAATAAAATTGAGTTGGAACTTTGTATTTTTTTAATATGTTTAGAATTTTTTTTCTCTAAAATTCTGTCTTCTCTATAGAGAACAACAAAACGATTTCCGTTGATCGGCCCGACGTCGGATCTCGCCGGCGTTGTGGTCTGTACATACGGATATAGTTTCGGCTAAGTCCGACTTTTGTCTTCGGCTAAGTCCGACTTTTGTCTTCAGCTAAATCCGATGTACTCCTTCGGCTAAGTCCGATTTATTTTTCCGGCTTTGTTCGGATAAGTATTTCGTTTAGCGGATATTGATTCCGGCTAGACCGGATTTGTTTCCGCTTTTCGGATTTAGTTTTTCTTAACCTTTCGTTCGTTTTTATTTTGATTCCTGTTGGCTCTAGTTCATTATTCTGTTTCCGGTAGAGGCAAATTTATGGAGGGCGTAAATCTTTACTTGAGCCTTGAAGGCTATTAAGAAGTAAAGTGTCTCGGTATTGTAGTTCGGAATCGACGGTAGGTCGAACGGCCGTTCTAGATCCGAAATTTCCCTTTTTCTTCAAAGTATCGGTAATGGAATGTTGGATTTGTGGGTCAACGGTTATTGACGAAAGGAGCGAAGATGATTATCGAAGCTTTCTGAGGAAGAAGTTGTATGTTTAACGGCTTCGGTGATCATATGAGAAAGGGAGCAGGCTGTTTTGGAGTTGATTCAATGGTGATCGGTTGTTAAAATTATCAATCAATTATTCATTATTGAATCTGGACCGGAGCTGGGTGCGTGCTTGTGGAGGCGCGTGAGTTTACCGGTTATCTTCTCCGTATTGCTCTGTGTGGCTGCATGATGTACGCGTGTTGGCTGGATATTAAATCTTCTGTTTTAAGTTTACACGTGTAATTCCAATCTGTAAAATCAGAACAAATGTGCCTTTGTAATCCCAATTTTTGGGCCATTTATTGGGCCTCTCTAATGATAATGATAGTGTTTGCAGTAAAATAATAATAATAATAATAATAATAATAATAATAATATGATTAGAATATTTTGTCGGAATCTTTTGTATGTATAGTGGTGGGTCGAATATCCAAGAGAAAGAGACAAAAGGAAGAACATATGATTATTGATAGTTTTGTACTTGTATGCATTACTTTTATTTTTCATTTTACGTGGTTAAAACTAAGATCCAATTTTATCTTTTTCATAAAAATTCCTATTTGTTTTACAAACTATCCGATCTAACTATATATAAGAATAAGACAAAATATTTCATATGAGTTTCCACGTTAAATCTGTATATATTCCCATTTTATGTTGCTGTCATTGACCATATTTGCTTCGTGCATGTGCTATATACATATATACATCAATGTAAAATACATTAAAAAAATAAGCATTGAAAGAGATCCCAAAGTGCTCCGAAGGATTCATCTCTTTCAACGCAAGTGCTCTTTAAGGGATTCATCCCCTTGAAGCAAGAAATATACTTTATATTATCCGCTTTAAACATTAGCATACAAATATAATATCCAAATATGATAAGCTCAATGAAGATTAGTTTAGAGTGGAGACAGAACTGAGTGGAGTCTCTTGCGTTTAGGGAAGGTTAATGGTTTACGTACGTCTTTAGAACCCGTCACAAAAATCATCTACGGCTCATTCTATTCTAAATATAGACTATATTTGTTAAAAGTCTATTGTTTTCGGTTATTAAATACAAAATCAAGACCCAATCGAAAGAATGAAAGAAAGAAAAAATGAAACTGGTCCAAATATAACACTTCATCACAGAGATTTTAGATTCATTAATCATATAGATCGGGTGTTAATGTGAGCATTTTAATATACATCAATAACCATATACATAGATAAATACATCTCTAACATAAATCAATAGATCACAAATCCACAAAGCACATACATCTTTCTTTCTTTCTTTTTTAATTGAAAAATTACCAATCCCTTTCTTGGCTTTTCTTCCTTTTTTCCATCTTCATTAGTTGACTGCGTTAGGAGGAGAATACTCACAAACAACCTCCGTTTCAACTTCTCTCCGGTGAAAATTCCGGTGACAGCCACAAGCAGCACACGTTAAAGCATCATCGGTTCCTTCGCCACCGCTTGCCATAAACTCTCGGCAACCGTCAACGGCGTAGCCGCCGATGTTAGCGGCGTGATTCTTCTGGCACTCAACATAACGGATGTTGCTCGAAGAAGATGTTGTAGTGTAAGAGTTTTTTCTTTGTTTTATCACTACTTGTCTCTTCTTCATCTTCTTCTCAAACTTCTTAAACAGAGAAAGAGCCCTATTTTTTTTAAACACACCTTTTTTTTTTATGATACGAAGCAAGGGTACTTGCAAATGCCCTTTGTAACCTAGCCCTTACAATATAAATAGGGTTGTTGGGTGTCGACTATTTCTCTTACCTCATTGACGGATTTGCTGAAGCATTTGTTAAATTATATGCCTGTTTGAAAAATAATCGCTTCAAAAAAAGAAGTCATTGTGAAACTAAACTTATCTATATTTGGTAAGACAAAGACTTCGGTAAATATACAACAAACATTTATTCTATCGGTAAATATATATATGTGTGTGTGTTTCTTTTTTCTTTTCTATTTTTTTGCTACACTTGAGTATGTGTTTCGTTACTTTCGTATAATGAAAGAACTGCAACAATGATGTATAATATCAGATTACTTACCTAGTGATATCATGTAAGCCATTTTTAAAGAAGTATTCATGTTTACATTTAAGCTATTTTTTGTTGGTTAATAATCGATCGAGTAAAATATTATTTGAGAATTTTGAAGGTACTTCTAACAAAACTTTAAATAGATTTACTTATTTATAAATAATGATAAAGTTTCTAAATTTTCGATAGATCAACGAATCTACTATTTATTAAACTACAATCTCAAAATTTAAAATTCATTTCATTTCCAACGGTATCTTTTAAATATAATAAACTTCAAAACATAAAAGAAATTCAGCAATCAGCCTTATTTTTTAACGTTATTTTCACGTGCATTGCTTTGCATAAAGAGTATTTGGTTCCTTGAGAAAATAATTTATTAAAAAAACCAACTGAATGGTAGCCACAAACCGGATCATGAAATAAATAAATAGTTGAATAAACAATTTAAATGCGTATCCGAGTCACTCCAAGGGACATGCTCCCACAAGCATTAGACACTGACAGATTGTTGGAGTACAATCGCATTATCAATGTCATTTTTCTTTTTATTATAATGGATTCCATTTACTTCCTAATATAGACCAAACTATACATTCAATTTTCTTAAGTTACCATATATTTAATTATGGTGGACAAAGTACTTAGGTATATAAGAGAATGACATAGTTCAAAATAATTTACAGCAACAACAGAAGTGCATATAAAAGCATAATGGTTCTAAAGAAAGAAAAATATTACATGTTTCTATCCGCCAAACCAACCGAAAGCCTGTCTAGATTGAACCGAGCCCAAAGCACTTCAAACACAAATTTAGCAATTTCTCAAACGTAATTTGACAAAAATCATTAGGTTGTTATAAACTCATTAGAAAAAAAATCATTAGTCTTTAAACCGACCCCATTTTAATTACACCCGTAATTTAGAAATTCTAAACCTACTTTTCCTCCAAATATTGTACTCTTATATATACTCTATTCTTATGGAATAAGAATAACACAATTCTTCTTATCTCTCTTTAGTTTATAACGTAGGTTCTATTATTTTATGTGAAAAATAAAATGATTTATTGTTCGACTTCAATTCCCAAAAAAAAAAAAAAAATTTCACAAAAGATTTGAAATAATTACTAGTATATTTAAAAATAATGAAGATGAAGATATGATGCGCAAGAGAAAGAAAATTTCTGATGACCAAAAGATGACATTGCATGATTCATACGGAAACTGGAGTGGTCGCACAGAGTTCGTATGTTTAAATATGTTTCGAATATAGTGGTATAATTGTGTTTTTCCTTCATATAGAATTATAGATCATAGATAATGGTATTACGATGACAAAAAAAAGGTAACAGACTAATGGTATTAGAACGACCCTTAAGTTAATAAATAAATCATGATCTAAATATGTGTTTAAGTCTTACGAATGCAGGTATATGTAAATTTATCGTTTTATTTTTCCTTATAGTCAAGTTGAAATTTTTATTTCATTTTCTATATTGATTTTTTCAATTCTTTATGCAAAAATTTATATTTATTATGTTGCTTTTTTATTGGTTAATTATGTAAATTACGTATTAAATTATTGATTTTTAAAGTAAGAAGGAAATATCATTTATAACTTTTACGTTTTTTGGGGTTAAATTTTTATATGAAAGGTGAGTGAGTTTTCGATCAGCAAAACAACATTGTCAAAAAAGGGTTTGAGTTTAGTAGTAGCTGTTTTTGCCGAAATCGCTCGGATTTTCATTTTTGAATTCTGACTAATTAGTCATCTGACTTCATATACTGTGAAGCAGCAATGTGCATCCGATTTGCTACACAAAAGACAATACGTCAATGGCCCATGCGATTTGATTCTAAATTAGTTTTACCCTATAATGACAAAAACAACATATATTTTCTGAATATAAATGATTAAATTGTAGACTATACTGACAGTGCTTTGTATTACAATTCTTTTTTTTTTTTCATTTAATGATACAAAAAGAGTTTACACTAATTATGACTATCTTCTTGAGAAACAAAAACATGTTATGATCTTGACTTTTACTCAATTAATAATTGTAAACTTTTATAGATAATGAGATTTGAAAGATAAAATGCTTCGAGTATTCTGAAATTAATAGCTGAAAAATTACGGGAGAGCATAACAAGACGTTTGATATGTCAAATAAAAAATAATACATGTTGAGGTGAGAAAATTGTTCAACCTCTTGACGAGTTCAAAAGGTTTTTCCATCTCCAATAAGTAGTTAATAATACCTATCAGAACCTATGTTAGTTATAAAAAATCATTGCATTGAGAAATGATTAAAACTACAATTAAGAATTCACATGATAACATATTAATATATTCGCAGAGAACTATATAAAATAGTTAAGGCCGACAATTTAAAATAGAGATGGGAAATAGTCTTTAAATTACATTTTTCAATCTTTTAGTAAAAAAAAAAAAAAAAAGTAGTCTTTAAATATTTGTGTGTAAAGACTTTTTGTTTCTCACCAACCGTGCCCTACTCGTGAAGTTGCCAACCTAGAAGCTTAAAGTCCAAAATAATTTGAATTTATTATATTAAATGTACTCACGCCGTTATGTTGAATTTATACTCAGTTGCTGAAAAATACAACGTCAAATTGATACGAATTAGTAAAGTACAAGTTATGATGAAATGATCACGAACTTTTGTTTGTTCTTTCTTTCTTAGCGTTTAACAAGAATTTATCGTGCCAAGAAAAGAAACAGAACAAAAAAAACAGTTAAAAATGATTTGGACTAGAAAACATGTTATAAAAAATACAGTTAATTATGTAAACAATACAATCAAAATGTAAATATATAACAACTGCATCTGACAGAAATTAGTAGAAAAGCAAATCTAGGAACCAACCAGAGAAATGATTGCCAAACAACCTCTCAATACATATGTAGTTGGAAGACTTAATCTACTCCACTTTTTTCAACTACTTTTTTATTTGTCTATGTCTGTCAGACTGTCACATACCTTACCTCCAAATTATTCATCAATTTTCTACATAATTTGAATGAAAAACATTAGCGCGATACGAAAACCTAGCATGCCATATATTTTTTTTTCATCTGAATGATTCATTATATTAAGAGAGGAACTTTCATACAATCATTAGAAACCAAAACCAAAACCAAAAGAACTAAGCCTAACAACAAGGGTACAATCCATCCTACCCATAAAAAAATCAACCTAAATGAAGAAAAGGTCAAGCTTTCTCCCAATCAAATAGCTCTTTCAACCACGAGGGAGGACCAAGAGCTACATACGATTGAGTTCGATTCTCTTGAGTGACACTCTGAGCAATCATAAAAGCTCCACGATTCCCACTATGACATTCAAAACCAATCTCCAAGCATAAAATTTATCTAAAACTTTATACAATTTTGAGATTTGGTACCAAAAAGACGGCCAAGCTGTAGCCTTATTAACAACATTGACCTTTTCATACCACCATCAACACCAAAGATCACCTTGGTCAGTCTATGGGATTTCATACTTTCAATAGCCCATACTAGGCTTTTTAGTTGAGCATCTTCCAGATCTTTTAAACATGCAAAGGTTCTTCTAATATGCATAATCACATTACCAATAGCATCATGGAGAACCCATCCAAACTGTTTCTTTTGGACCAAGAGACACCAACGTTACATTTTAGCCAAGGAGATGGAGGTCTCTTCCATTTGATACCTTCTCTAGGTATTAAAGAGATTAGTGTCTCTTCCATTTTTTCCCCAAGAGTCTGAGCCAAAAACCATTGATCATACTCATCCTTAATTTTATCAACCGACTCTGTAGCTAGGAAAACCTTACCTTGAAAAACAAAACTTATTTTTATTCATCCAAATCAACCACAAAATCCAAGGAAAACTATTTATTATCTCTTTTCTGATATTCCTATTAGATTCAACAAAGAACATGTAATGGAAGTTTAGGAAAAGAGAGATCTCATCAAAACCATCCCTAGGATTAGAAAATCTGACAGTGCCCACAATTGCCTAGCCACAGGACAAGTGAAAAGCACATGATTGATTGATTCCGGTTCACTTCCACAATACTTGCATCTCAGGTCAAGATCCATCCCTCTATGAGTTAAATTCCCTGCCACAGAAATAACACCATTTAGGACTTACCACATAAAGAGCTTAATCTTCTCAGAATTTTTGGTCTTCCATACATGATTATTGATTTCATTCAAAGACGGTCTCATCTCAGCTTCTCTAATCAACTCTTCATTGTTAAACCTATTGATAAGTGTGGGAGCTGGATTCTCACAATTTAATTTGTAAGGTTCAGA
The DNA here is from genome assembly GCA_963576765.1 of Draba incana. Taxonomy (NCBI): domain Eukaryota; kingdom Viridiplantae; phylum Streptophyta; class Magnoliopsida; order Brassicales; family Brassicaceae; genus Draba; species Draba incana. The sequence continues at coordinate 21,440,458 of OY755206.1, forward strand.
GAAGTAGAAAGTTTCTAGGGTTAAAAAACGCAAAGACAAAAGAGATGAATTAGGGTTTTTATTAGTTGGAAAGCTGTAGCAGAGTTTCTGTAAGATATTTCGTGATCCTCCTATTATGAGGATGTACAAGTATATTTATAGTATTTCTAGGTCGGCTGGGTGAGGCCCAATACAAAATTGAAAGTTTTACTAAGTTTTCTAAGTTTTCGATTTAGGCCACAACCTCTAAGTCGGCTGGGCCTTAAATGGGCATTTATCTTATGGGCTTGACCACTAGGTTGACTTTATTTAGGCCTCAGGTTTAATCTTCGGTTAATTGGCTCACGTGATAGTCGGTTCAACACATACTTAGTAATTTTAGGCCATCGATTCTTCTAGGGGAGATGTGATCCCTACAGTTAGCCCCCCAATTCATCAGTGTTATTGATAAAAGTGTTGAAGTAAGGGTGTCCAGACGAAGAATCAATTTTTGTTTAGACTGTAGATGTGTTAATAACGATCCGACTATCCCGATGACTTCCATAATGATAAGGACTGATGCAGAAGTGATAGTGACGAGCCCAAATGACAAGGATTTGCCCAATTCGGCGAGCTAACTGGGTTTACTTAACGGCAAGATGGTACGAAGAAGTTTGTGGCGAGCCGGTTTGTACTAGTTTTTATGGCAAGCCGAACTAGGAAAACTTTAGCAAGCTGATCTAAGAAAATTTCGCGGTGAGCTGCTCCAAAGAAAAATTGTGGTGAGCTGCTTGATGATCTTTTGCCGCGAACTGGTTCGTCATCATGCTGCAGCGAGCTGGTCCAAAAATGTTAGTACGAGCTGGTTCGTCATCGTGCTGTGGCGAGTTGATTCGAAGGTTTGGAGCAGCGAGATGCTTCAAGGATGCTTTGTCGCGAACTAGTACTCGCTTCATTGCGAGCTGGCACCGTTGCAGGAAAGTTGGCGAGCCCTTTTGACAAAGATTTCTCCGACTCGGCGAGCTGATCAAGGAAAATTCGTGATGAATCGATCTACACACTTCGTGACGAGTTACTAGAAGATCTCTTACCGCGAACTGGTAAGACGCCCTGCTGCGATCTGATTGACGATGTCGCTACAGAGAATCGGCAAGCTGGATCGAGGTTCAGCTAATGTCGCGAGCTCATTGCTAAAGATCTCGGCGAGCTGGGTGAAACCGCAAAGTAACCTTGACTATCAGGGAAAATAGGCGGGCTAAGTAAATATGTTGCCATAGAATTAACCGCGAGCCGTCTGAAAATTATTGTAGGGGTGCACGACGAGCTTAAATTATCGAACTGCGACAATGACGTTATTCGATCGTAGACAAGGGCGAGCTACATGGTAAAAAAAATGTGATACATATGCGGCATTGAGTAGACCGGCGATATTGTCACCGAGAATGTCGGCAAGCTGAGCGGAGCGTTGTCGAACAACTCGTCATTTATGAAGCAAAAACAATTCTCGCACTTAATTTTTTTTTTCGTTTTTTGAAGTCGATCATGGAAGCCTAAATTTTAGACCAAAGACCATTTCTAGATTCGGCCCATCAAATTCCTATATAAGACGCGTTACTTCTTAGGTTTTGCTCATAATCCTCATTCCTCCAAAAACAGGTAGCTTCTTCTCTCCCTTTTCTCTCTATTTTTCATAAGTTATATATATATATTTTTTTTGGGTTTGCCTATTACATTGCTTTGCCACCGCCGCAATCTTCCTTCGCCACCGTCATCCTTTGAGTTTTCCGGCTAGTTCCTTTGAAGATTCAATTTTATGTTCAAGCGTTCTTGAATAGTTCCTCCCTTCGTTCTTGAGGAAAAGATCGTGAATGTTTATGGGATCAAAAAGATTTTCATTCTACTTGTTTTGAAAAGTTTGATCCGTATTAATGTCGTATGTGAGTCCGAGTAAGTCTGTAACATTCGCTGAGCCGCTTGAAGAGGAAATTACTCCAACGATATGGAAATACTCGAGTGAATGTCGAGCAATAGTGGCAAACTGGTCCCTTGCTCTTTTGAAAGATGTCGCAATAGCGAAGAAGAAATCGGTCTTTCCGGCCGAGATGACCACTTCGAAGACGATTGTCTACTTGACGAGTTATTTTCCTATCTGAAGCCTATGTCTGTGTCATCTCGCCGTATTAGACACGAGGTGAGAGTGAGAAATTCTCCATTCTACGTTAATTTGGAAGACGAAATCGATGTAGATGGCAACTTATCATGGTTTGGGAATCGAATTGTTCTTTTTCCGACTTCGGAAAACGCAGGGGGCATAGGCGAAGAGAGGTTTACTGTTGAAGTGCCATCTCTTCACGACGAATCAATTGCAGATCTCGCCGAGCTGGCTGCCCCTACCAAAGTCGAAGAGTGCAAATATGCATATAACCCTCTTTTGGAACAAGAAAGATTAGAAAGTTGGGTCGGTTTTGGGGTATCAATAGTGAAGAAGACAAGAGTGAGCCGTAAGAAACGTCCTCCTTCAGACTCAACGTGGTGCGACAAAGAGTCTTTGAGAGAACTCAGGAAGCAGTGCGTTATTCCCAATAACGTCGAGCTGATTCTCCCCTCTCTGGATCAACGAGCTAATGATCCTCCAGCGGGTACATTCACCTTATATGAATGCTACCTTAAAGACTGTTACCTGCTTCTTCCAATCCCTACGAATATTCTCCGTTACATCTTTATCAATCATATAGCGCTTGCTCAAGTCAATATAAGAGGAATTCGCCATATGGCCGTGCTATTAACAAGGGCTGTCGAATGTTGGGTGCAGCTGGGAGTTTGCCATTTAGTGAGTTTTCTTGAATTCCGTATGAACAAAGGTTGAGATGACGAGGAGCAAACTGATAACATAGCAAACCGAACAGTATACAAGATTATAGACAACTTCCCTAACAAAGATCACGACTAGAGGAAATTCTTCTTTTTTGTGCTAATTCTGCGGCGTCGGTTGGCGAAGGGAATGTGAATGCGGTGAATGCGAAATGGGGAGTTATTGGTAGCCTACTCATAGTTGGTTTTTTTTTTAAACTATGACTTAGGTGCACCTTTTTACTTTGTTTTTATTAAAGTTTTTTTTAGTTTTGATGATTTTACAGCTCGCCGATACGTGGGTACTCCCGTTCCTGGAATTGGTGAACTGTACAAGAAGCTTGTTGCACGAAAGTGTTTTTGGGTTTGCCACTTCCACCAATTAAGAGTAATTAGGGCTGACAAAATATCCAAGAAATTTGTTAACGAGCCATATCAACTTCCTAGTGACTCCGAAGACTTTCCAAGCATGACTAGCAAGCCTACTATCCGCAATAGAAATAAGAAGAAATATGCTGAGATGAAGGTTGTTGCTCCGACTACCTCAGTGGTAGAAACAATTGCCGATGTAGAAAGATACTTCCAAGCGTAGTGTAACAAGACTCAATACTTCAAGCAATGTACAAACTTGCGACGAAGCACGACCTGATGCTACCGGCGCTACTCGGCCAGTGAGCTCATCACTTGGGCATCACGGCTCAAAACATGATTGTGGTCAGGAGAAAGATCCGGCCGCAAATGATCACACTCAGCCATTGAAAAGGGCAAAGGCATAGCTTCTGAATCTTAGCTAAAGAAATCTCGCCGAAGGATTCCTACCTTGTATGCCAAGGAGCCGATTCCTTTCCTTGTGGGCCTCGATCCGGCTCTTCGCCTACTGTAGTCGAGCTGTATAACGACCCTTTAGCTGCAGCTACACTGGTGTCCAGGATCACCTATCCCGGTGATAATTTTCCTATCTCGGAAAGACTGTTATAGAGCGAGCTATATAAGGAATTCTCATCTCGCCATATCAAGGTAGTTTCTCTTCTCTCCATCATTATTTTATTTGTTGAATTATGTTTCCAATACTTAGCTTATCTTGCTCTCGTTTTGCCTCTAGATGATGGCTCACTACAACCGACTGATTCTGGCTTATAATGCGGACTCGCGATCCAAATAGAACTTTATCGACTAGGCCAGGCAGAAGGAAGAAGCTGAAAACCAACGTATCGCGAAGTGTATGAAGGAACTCGGCACCGAGATGGAGTCATGGAAGAAAAGCTCGAACGATATGCACAAGCATATCCACGATCTAAGTGTTGAAAAGAAGAAAGATGATCTGAAGATAGCTAAGCTCGAAAGGGGGAAAGCTATTTTAATCAAGATGCAGCAACATGAGAACGAAGTAGCTGCTACTAAAGCTAGAAGAGAAACAACAGCCGAATCCCAGGCAAAACTCGATCGTGCAGGCGAGCTACTTGAGCAGCTGACCTGGAGAGCGACGAGCTGCCTAACATTGAAGAAGAGCGTACGGGACTAGCGAACACTAAAATCGAGCTGGCCGATGCTGACAATGTCTTCGACCAACTTGTCTCCGACTTGAAAGGCGTGTTGATGCACGTTTAGGATCTAACGATGGCGTCCTCGGCATGCGTCTACAAAGCGCGAACAAAGAATTACTTGGCATCGAGCCGGTTTATGTGACCGATCAAATTGTTGAGAGTGTCGGTTCTTCTGTTCGTGAAAATATTACGACTTCGTCCACAGGAAATACCAAGCTTCTGGCCGATGTAGCTGGTGATGGCGCTCCGCTTCCGATCCAGACTGTCGAGCCCAGAGTTTTGACTCTTGAAGACGGCGAGGTGTCTGTTGCAGTCCCTAGCAAGGAAGCTCATCTAGCCGAGAAGATCGCTGAGAAAACTGGCGGGAGGACTGAAGAGAAGGAAGACGGCGAGCTCGTCGCTTAGTCTTTATTTTATGTGTTTAAGATTTGTTTTGCTCAAGTGTTTTAAGAGCTTTTTATTATGTTTCGACTTTTAGTGCTTGGATGGCTTAATCCATCTCTTGACACTTTGTTTTATTTTTACTTTCAAGTAAAAACATAATTAATGCGATGTTCAGATACGCCTATTATTTTGATTTTTGTGTTTTTGCGTTATACTCATCAGAATTCTTATACTCCGTTTACGGACTATGTTCTACTTTTGTAAGTAGAAGACATATGTTTTGTTACGTTCTTATACTTAGACAAATTGTTGTTTACAAGCAAATTCCCATGAATTTTCTTGTTCCAAAAGTCTTTGCTAAGTTAGACCAATGATTAGCTTACTGGGTTTCAAGAGTTGATCATTTCAGGGTACAAGAGTGTTCTCGCGAACCCCCTTGCCCCGAAAATGAACACTTGGAATTTGTATAGCGCGCTTTAATATCCGTTTGGATGTATTGATAAACTTTGCGTTTGAAATGTTAGAGCTCGTTACTGTGGCCAATAGTAACGAGAGACTTATATAGTCGTCTTGCTTAGAGTTAGTCGTTTGAGAATGACTGAAAAGAATTGGTAAGTGTAAAAACTTGGATCTTTATATATATGAAATTTCGACTAAGCGAAGTCATTGTTTTACAAAGATGGGAGTATACGAGTAAACGCACCCATTCATCCCCTCTTTTGAGGAGGAGGCAACTGAACCCGTCCGAAAATGAGGTACCTACGTACAATGTTCAGGGATCAAGTCGCCCCATAGTTCAAGTCAGGAGACTAAGTACTTAACAATAGTACTTTTTGAGATGTTTTGCATTCCAATATCGTGGAATCATCTTGCCTTGCATGTTCGCGAGTTCGTAGACGCCTGGGCAAACTACCCTCATGATCTGATAAGGCCCTTTCCAGTGAGCACATAGTTCCCTAGCATTATATTCGGCTGTATTCTGAAATACTTCGCGGAGAACGAGATCCCCTTCCTAAAAACACCGAAGTCGCACTTTGGAGTTGTAATACTTAGCTGTGTCAATTTGATACTCGTTTATCTTGATGAGGGCTTTGTCTCGCCTTTCGTTGATGAGATCTAATTCGTCAAGCATTAAGAGATGGTTGAGACCCTCTTGTTCGGGGAGGAGTCACCGACGTACTCTAGAAAAGTGGACTTCGGGTGAGATGACGCACTCTGTACCATCATCCTAAAAGGCTTCTCTCACTTGTTTGGCAAATATTAAAGAACCCATCTCATGCATGCCATATATATACTAGCAAATTTACTGTAACTTTTTCCAAGAGTTTTTATCTTTTGCTAAAAACTATATATAATAAACGTTATTTATTGATTACATCTTTTATAGCCCAAGTAACTTTTCAATAGCATTTTTTATTGCGACCAAAATAGTTTATAATATATTGTAATAGTAAAATTGAAATGATAAAATCTTAATTAAGTCACTGAAAGAAAGAACTCATAATGCTTAGCAAAAAAAATGAAGAAAGATGGAACTAATAACATAATACTTTAAAAGTAGGGGTGGGCATTCGGTTCGGGTCATGTATTTCATATTAGAATATTTTTGTTATGAAGATTATGTACCGATCATGTAATATTTTAAAATTCAGTTTGGGTTTACTCAGATTGGTTCGGATGCTAAAATATGTACGAGTAAGATTTGAGATAGAGGGTTTAGAGATGAGCCGGTGATCGACCAATCACCTTCCAACTGATTGATCGATCAAGCACCCTGATGTGATAATGGACCATCAGCTCAAACATGAACTAGGAACTAAGGAGCATCTTGAACCAAATGATGTGCAAAGAGCTTTAGAGTTACCTATAGGACCCATCACAAGGTCTAAAGCCAAGAAACTAAAACAAGCCATTAAAGCATTGCTAAGTCAGGCTGAAAGTATTCTTTGTAACATAGCTAGTCCAACTACTCTGGTTGTTATTCAAGCTAACTAATGGTTATCAATGAGAGGTGTGTGACTTGTGCTCTTTTTCCCTTGGTCTTGTTTTGTAACTTCCCAAAACCAAAAATTGGATTTTTGGTAGGGGTGTCGATCGGCACCACTGTTTCGGATCTGTTACAGTTTGATTTAAATCGCTCGATTTGGGTCGGTTTGAGTATTGAACCCTAGGTCTGCATATATATAAGGATCCAACCGCAGTTAATAGAGATTTAGCGTTTTGAGCATAAAAGGGTTGTGGTTAGGCTTGATTGTTAGTTTGGCCATGGGAGGATCGTGGCTTGGGTTTTTCCTTGACGTTTCCAGCGTGAAATAAGTAGGTTTTGGTACTGATTGAGTTTGATCTTCATGGTAAACTCAATCCTTTCCGTTCTTAAGCTAAAGTGAGTGCGCGGTCGTGGTTATGGATAATCGAGTGTTAGGTTGTTGTTTGATCGTTTTGATGGAACTGATAGTGTTATCACTTATTCTTTGGGATCTGTATGGTTTTTGTGTCTAAATCGTATTTTTTATCGTTGTGATTGATCGTTCAATGAACCGGAATTGGGCCACGAGAGGGCATGCTCGATTCTGGCTTCTCCGACCGAGTGTCGATAGACACCTAGTGATAGTGTCCATCGACACTCCTTGTATTCTTATATCGGTCACTGTTTTAAGATGGTGTGTCGATCGACACCTAGTGATAATGTCGATCGACCTCCTGTTTGAAATTCTGTGTTTTGGGTTGGAGTGTGGATGGACACCTAGGTGGTGTGTCGATCGACACTGATTGATGTATTGTGGTTTTTGGATTGTTGGTTCTTATTTTGGAAATATGAACATTGTGAACTACTAAATGTTTGTGTAGTAATTTGGCACTTGTTATCTTATATATATAACCGGTAGACAGGATGACCAACTTACTAAGTATTTATGAAATACTTACGCAACTCATTTTTCTTTGTGTTGCAGGTAAATGAAAAGTGTGATCGCGGAATCATGGCGTAGGAAGAGGATGATTAGGATTTTCTTTAATGCATTGTTGAACTGAGTAGATACAGGTGTTTATGTTGCTAGCTAAATTATTTATGGAATTAAGATCGTTCTGAAATTGTAGTTTATTGAAGTATGGTTATTGAATTAGTTGGTTAATTAGATTATCTGGTTTAATTGGTTTATCTATTTCCACTGGTTTTTTCTTAGTTGATTGAGATGGAATTGACAATGAGGATTATTATTTATGGGAATAATAATCCGAGTCAATTAAAAAAAAAATTGGTTGTTTCATTTTGGTATCAGTGCCCTTATGGTTTTGTGACACTAGGTTGAGAGATTTGAGACTATCTATTTAGAATTGATTAAGTGTAGTTAGTCAATTTACGAGTCTTAGATCATCTTTTTCGAGCATTTAAAGAGATTATGCGGTAAGTATTTGTGATTATTTGTGACTTTTTTTTCTATGTGGTTATAGTATCTTAGTCTGTATTTTTGGGGAAATGCAGAGTGATAGATACTGGAGCTAGAGGTCTTGGTATAGCTAGCGGCCATGGTAGGGGCCGAGGTCGTGGCCGGGGGTGCGTGTTTGAGTCGTTCGAGAGTGCGGCTACGTTGAGTGCAAGTGCGAGTGCAGGAGGTTCTTGGAGGGGTGTCGGGGTAGCTGGTGGTGCAGTGGGTCCAAGTATGGGTTGCTGATACAGCAGAGTCAAGAGGATCGTCCCGTGGGTTTGTTGACGTAGTTTTTGGAGTGGCTTCCAGTGGTGGCTCCGGTGCAGGCTCCAGTACAGACTCCAGGGGTAGAGGTACAGTCGAGGACTCACTAAGTATTTATGAAATACTTACGCAACTCGTTTTCCATGTATTGCAGGTAAAGAAAAAGTGTGATCGCGAAATCATGGCGTAGGAAGAAGATGATTAGGATTTCCCTTTATGCACTGTTGAACTGAATAGAAGTTGGTGTTTAGGTTGCTACCAAAGTTATTAATGGAATTGAGATCGTTCTGAAATTGTGGTTTATTGAAGTATGGTTATTGGTTTAATTGATTAATTGGATTATATACTTGAATTGGTTTATCTATTTCCACTGGTTTTTGCTTGGTTGATTGAGATTGTATTGACATTGAGAATTATTATTTATGCGAATAATAATTAGAGTTAATTATTAAAAAAAAATTGGTTGTTTCAGGCTTTTCCCTTTGAGTTTTCTAGACAAGGTTTTTAATGAGGCTTATTCACACATTTATCCATTTTTCTCATTGATTACATGCTATTTGGATTTTAAAGGGGAAAAACATTTTTGGTAGTTTAAGGAGCTGTTTTTCAGTTTCAAACTTTGTTTTAATTTTCATTCATTTTCAAAACAGACTTGGAGCTTGTTCCAAGACTTGTTTTTTCTTCTTCCTTTCTCCCTTCTATTTAAACTTTGTTCTTCCTCTGATTAAATCATCAAACTTTTTCTCTAAAACCCTTACAATCTATTTGATCTTGTCAGAGTAAAATCCAATATCTTGTCCTTCCTTTGGTGCGTTTATCCAAATCTGGAACAAGTTGATAGCTCAAGAGTTTCTCCATCACTCTTGAAAGTATCTATTAATTCCAATTGTTCTATTCATGTGTTCATTATTCACAAAATCACTACTATATCAATCATCCATTGCATCCATTATGTTTTTATTCAAAACATACATAATCCCAAAATCAACCCTTCATCTTCTATCCGCTGCATCAATGAAATGAACACTTGTGTTCTGATTCAAATCAAATATCGAAGTGACTCCTTGGGCTGTGATCCTCTCTAGGATTGTGTCAAGTTTTTCCCCTCCCTCTTAAAAAAGATTTGTCCTCAAATCTGCTTCATCTGAGGCAAAAGGCAGAAGATCAACAACATTAAAACTATTACTCACATTGTACTTACCTTGCAAATCCAATTGATACGCATTGTTGTTGATTTTCTTGATGATCTTAAAAGGTCCATCAACTCTCGGCATCATTTTGGATTCCTTTTCTTCTGGAAATCTATCTTTCCTCAAGTGAATCCACACAAAATCTCCTTCTTCCAAGATAACTTCTTTTCTGCTCTTGTTAGCTTGTCTAACATACTGCTTTGTTTTCTCCTCAATATTCAACCTGGCCTTTTCATGAATTTGCTTCACCAAGTCTACTTCTTCTTTCCATTTATACGAACTCTTTCACTCAAAGGTCAAGGCATTAAATCCATAAAAGAGATGGTATTGAACCCATAAACAATTTGAAAAGGAGAGAACTTAGAAAAAGGTTGAACAGCATGATTATTTGCAAATTCAACATGAGGCAAACAATCTTCCCAAGTTCTAAGGTTCTTCTTAATCAAAGTTCGGAGAAGTGTAGACAAAGTCATATTTACTACTTCAATTTGACTATCAGTTTGCGGGTGACAAGTAGTAGAAAACAAAATCTTAGTACCTAGTTTAGACCACAATGTCTTCCAAAAATAACTAAGAATCTTAGTACCACGATCAGAGACAATAGTTCTAGGCATTGTAATCTCACAATTTCCCTAAAGAATAAGCTAGAAACATTTATTGCATCATCAATTTTATTACAAGGGATAAAATGTGCCATTTTAGAGAACCTATCAACAACAACAAATATTGACTCTCTACCATGACTAGTCCTAGGCAAACCAACACTTCTTAAGGTTAGCATAAAACTTTTCTTCTCTGATCAATTCCAGAATCAGTTTAAGATGCATGATATGTTCTTCTAGATTTTTACTATAAACCATAATGTCATCAAAATAAACAACCACAAAGACTCCTATATGCTTTCTAAGAACATGATTCATCAGCCTCATAAAAGTACGAGGTGCATTAGTGAGACCAAATGGCATAACAAGCCACTCATAAAGACCTTGTTTTGTTTTAAAAGCAGTTTTCCATTCGCTTCCTTCTTTCATCCTAGTATGAGGATGACCACTTTTAAGATCAATTTTAGAGAAAATGCACGCACCATGAAGTTCATCAAGTATATCATCAATTCTAGGGATATGATGACGTTACTTAACTGTTATGTTGTTGATTGCTCTACAATCCACACACATACGCCAGCTCCCATCTTTCTTTGGCACAAGTAGCACAAGAACAGCACAAGGACTCATACTCTCACGAATGTGTCATTTATCCATGAGCTCTTTTACTTGTCTCTCAATCTCTTTAGTCTCAATAAGATTGGTTATATAGGTTCGCCTATTAAGAAGAGAAGCTCCTGTAACCAAATCTATTTGGTGTTAATCCCTCGGATTGGTGGCAAACCTATAGGATTATCATCCGGCAAGACATTCTTATAATCCTGTAAAAGAGACTTGACCATACTCGGATACTCTGGTGCTTGGTTAGAAATAGTCACAAGAGTCTCTTTAAACACAAATAACAACTTTGATTTTTGAGAAGAGGTTTTTGGCTTACTTTCCTTGGTTGGTTTTGAAGATTCTTCCCTTTGTTTCATACTTACTTGATCTTGATAAACCTCTTGTGGAGTCACAAGAAGGAGAGTTACTTTCTCGCCTTGTACTCAAATGAATGCCTCTTGGTAAATCAATGATGAACAACCTTTCTATCAGATTGCTATGGTCTTCCAAACAGGATGTGACTAGCATTCATAGGCAGCACATCACATAGGATCTCATCTTCATACTTTCCAATTGAGAAAGGGACCTTGACTTGCTTACATAATGTGATCCTAAGTGATGGATCTATTCCATGGATGTTCTTCAAGTGGATTGTGTTTCAGATCAGACTTGAACCGAGAGAAACTTTCAAGAGTTGCGGACGTCTCTTGAACTTGCAGGCTTGCTATTGCTTTGATATTACATACCAACAGCATTCACAAGTTGAGAAAGGATATTACTCACCAATCTCATATCAAACAAGAAGAAGAAGAGGTTTTTAATAAAATGTTTGATACTTTATTAACAAATGAAATCTGTATACATATAGGAAGGGAAAAGACTTGAAAAACGTTTTTAGACTCCTAGGGAATGCAGAAAATCATAAAAGAGAGTATTAACTCATTATTTGATTGAATTTAAAAGGGAAACAAAGATAAAAACGTGATGCTTCATTTATTTTGCTTCTTCTCATGGCTTTGTTAATAATGGTGCAGATTATTAAGTGTGTGAACTTGCCTCATTAAAAACCTTGTCTAGAAAACCCAATGGAAAAAAACCAGACGAAGGGAAAAAGAGCGCAAGACACACACCTCCCATTATTAACCTTTAAACAGCTTGAATCACAACTAGGGTAGTTGGATAAGCTTCAGGTTTAAAGTTGCCTTCAACTTGATGTAAGAATGTGCTAATAGCTTGGTTAAGCTTTCTGGTTCTTGATCTTGTCATGGGGCCACTAGGAACTTCAAGTATCTCCTTAGCTCCTTGTTCACCATCAGCAACAAGCTGCTCCTTAACTCCATGTTCTTCATATTACAAGCTTTCCTCATGTTCAAGCTGCTTCATGGTCATATCACTTATTCACCATCATTTCACCAGTGTCATTGAGCCATTGAAGGGAATAGGGTCTAGGATGCGTGAGAGTCTTTAAACCGAGTTTTGTAACCATAGTCTTGTAGGCTACATTGGTGCAACTTTCTCCATCAACTGAATTTTCGATGGAGCTTATAGAATCACATATAGTTTTGAAATAAAGAGTGTAGGCCGAGAGAGACTTATCTTTCTTTGACAGTATTCGGAGATTTTTACAAAGAGAGAACTCTCTTGCAACGCTGCTCTTGTTGAAGTTTTTGGCAAGAGCAACCCATATCAGACGAGACGTTCCCAGAGTATGAACATAACCCAAAACTTCTTTTGATAATGTTCCAAAGGGCAATGAACAAACAAGTTGATCGGTGCAGAACCATAATTTATACTGCGGATTTGTAACCTAACTAATGATTTCACCATTGTCGTTAGAACGAGTCTAAGATGGGGCAATGACTAATAAATTCGATAAGTTTCTCACTTGACAAGGGAGATTCGAACTAAGTCTTCCACAACAAATAGTTGTTATCGTTTAACTTTAGAGTGACATAACAACTAACATGTATATTACCCAGAAAAGGGTATACGGTCGCCATTGAATCACCTTTTATGGTTTACATTGGCTATGATACCATGTAGAAGAAAGATAAAGAGATGAACTTTTATTGTAATACTCTATTTCTCAATGATTTACAAAGAGACCTTACACAATTCTTATATAGACTATCAAGAACAACCTAGAATCCTAAGACATTTGTTCCATCGTTTCCCTTTCCTTCAACTGAATATAAACCTTCCGTCTTCTTCCCATGTTTAGAATTGTGTTTGGTTATTGGGCAAAGTTTATCTTTTGTGTTGAGGCCCAAGTCCACCGTTGATTCTTTGTTCGTCGCATATTTCTACCAGAACCGCAAAATCGTATTTTCTGCCAAAATCGCAAAATTCTATTTTAGCTAGAAATGGTAATACATAATTTCGCTTTGCTTTTGGCGGGAATACAGAATTTCGCGATTCTACCTAGGAAAATGAAATTTTATTATTTCGACGGAAAATACGACTTTACAATTGTACTGGAAAAACGAGATTTTTGCGATTTTGGCGGGAAAATAAGATTTGAAGGGTTGTTGGGAAAACACGGATTTATGGTTTTGGCAGGAAAACAAGGTTTCATGGTTTTGACAAAAAATGTGATTTTGAGGTTTTAGCAAAATATGTGATTTTGCGGTTGTGGCAGAAAAATGTAAATTTACAATTTTTGCCTAAAAATTGTGATATTACAGTTTTAGCCGGGAATGAGATTTTGCGGTTTCGGTGAGAAAAAGCAATTTTGCGGTTTTTTCAAACAATGCAATTTTGCGGTTTTCACGAAGCAAACGCGATTTCGTAGTTTTTAAGTTATAACTTGAAAATCGGTTTTATTATTTGAGCGGTTAAATGCAGGTTTACGATTTACGATTTAAGAATCGAAACACCCATTTTGAAGAAATCCACAATGTGTAGATACTAGCTTGTGAATGTATTATGTTTAAAAGTTGAGAGTTTATATAAATAGACAAGGTTAAAGATGAAGAGGGAAGGTTCTCTCTCTCGCTCTCTTTGGGATAGAGAGAAGATTGGTAAGAAGGAAGCATATATAAAGGCTAGTTTTAGAAGATCCTTCAACTGACAAATTTGAACCAAAAAGAGGTATACACTTGAAACTCTCTCTCTCTCTCCACTACAAGAAAACAACCCCATTTGCGAGGGCGATTTTCGTCGCAAAATCGTCGCAAAGGGCTATTTGCGACTATTTTTGGTTTGTCGCAACCAGCTCGTCGCAAACCAAAAATCGTCGCAATTATATCAATAGTCGCAAAATCGTCGCAAAATTTTTGCGACGGTATGGCGACAAAACTGATTTTGCGTCGAATATTTTTGCGACGGTATTGCGGCTTCTTTTTGCGATATAATGGCGACTAATTGTTTGCGATATGTTTGCGTCAAAAAATTTTGCGATGGTTTTGCGACGGTTTTCGATGTGATTAATTTAAAAAAAAAACAATTTATAATTTAAAAAATAATAAATTCGAAAATATTTTAAATTTAATATAAAACATAAAATAAAGTTTAACATAAAACATTAAAATACAAAAACCTAAAACCGAAAACAAATCTAATCGAATATGAAATTATCGAGCAGATCCCTGGTCGATGTGCCTCCTTCGTCGTCTTGTCTCCTTTTCATAATCCCGGTAATGGCGGGGTTCGTCTTCGCTAACTCCACGAACATATCATCACAGACGGTCACAGTCCTCTCTAAATTTTTCTCCGTTTTGCCGAGCCGTACTTTTGTTTCCTGGAGCTCCTTGGCTATTTGCGGATCAGAAGCAAATCTCGAAACAGGACAATATGGCACTCCATGATCATCCGTCTGGATAGATCCTGTCAATGCCATCTTTCCCTTACGGGTTCGAGGAGCCATCTACAAAATAAAATTAAAAGTTTACAATTTTACATAAATAATAATAATATAATTTTATTTTTAAAAATGGTAATAGTATAATAAATATTTAAAATTGTGAATAAAATTAAAAAGGAAATTAAGTTTTTACCTGTTATGCGACACGGTTGACCTCCATCAGTGTCATCTGAGTAGGTTGACCATCGAGAGTAAGCTGGGTTGAGAGTTCATCGACTTGGTCAATGACATCGTCGTGGAGCTTGTGGACACGTTCATCAACCCATGTCTGTCCGGCCTGCGGTGGGTCTTCTCCCAAACCTCTGGCATCGTTGCGGGAACTCCTTTTTCCACGGCCTGACAATAAAAACATATTAGAAGTTGAGATTTTTGTGACCGTAAAAATTGAAAGTAAAAAAATTAACAACTTACAATGTCAACAGCATGCTGAGCATAAGAAATCTGTCTCGAACAGTGTTTTGAAGGCTGGTCACTACCGCCAACCTTCGTCAAACGAGTAGACGAGCACTGGGCAGCCTTCTCCTGAGTTTTCTCCAACTGCCCAAATATTGGGATCGAAGAAAGATGGCATATATACCTTCAGATCCGGATTCTTTTGCCACTTCTTCTTCCACCGTCCTATTTGGTCGTTGAGACGGTTCTTTGCTTTCTCCTCAAATTCCTCACGAACTAAACCATTAATCGCGGGGTCCCAATTGTATTTTTGCTGCAAATTGTCATAAATTAAAACATAACTTAGAAAATTACAAAATTGAATAAATAAATAAAAGTTAAAAAAAATATTAAAAAAAATTACCACGAATTGTTTGTACCACCGATCCTTGATCTCCTGGGTAACAAACTTCCAACTCGTGTGGCATATCTTGAAATCCCGCTCTATGATCTTTCTAACATTTTTTCCGACCGAATCTTTGCAAAACCTAAAAAAATATATAAAAAGCATATTATGTGTAAATATATTAATAATTACTAAACAAAATTAAATTAAAACTATGTAAAAAAAATTACTTACCACACAGCGTTGCCGGTAGGGTCATGTTCTAAATGGGGAAGAACCTGCCGTCCGGGACTAACCAGAAGCTGCCCCAAGGTCATGTCATCCCATGAAAGAACTACTCCAGGGTTTGCCTCGGGAGGTGGCGTCGGTTGTGACTCAGGAATCCCGGAACCAGAGGGGGAAGTAGAGGGCTGTGCGGAATGTGTACGTTGTCCCGGTCGTTAATGACCTCTACCACGACCAACACCGGGCTGTAAGTACTCGGTATAGTCGTTGTCCGTCATCTAAATACATTTTATAATTTCTAAAATTAGTAATAGCATATTAAAAAAATATGTAATCTAATATTGATTTTAACAATTTTAATGATAACATTAAATTAACCTAATCAACATTAAACATCAAAATAATTTAACAAAATTAGTAAATTAACAATTTTAACTATTATAATATCAAAGTTAGTTAATCCTCAATTCTCAAGTACAATTCCATTCCTAATTAATTATTCTTAACCATTCTCCTATAAACCACAATTAATTAACTAATAAATTATATATGAAAGAAAAATTTAAAATTCATAAAAGAAAAGAAAAATTTAGAGATTTACCTTATAAGGTCGGGAATGATTTGGAAGGTCGAGGGATCGGGAATGATTTGGAAGGTCGAGGGAACTTTTTGTTAGAGAGGGAAAGTTTTTTGTAGAGAGAGAAGAGAGATGTGAGGAATGAGCGAGGGATTGGAATTGCTTATATAGGGAAAACTTTCCCTCGCAATTCCGTCGCAATTCGGTCGCAAAGTGGGCCAAATATTTCACCCAATGCATGTTTGCCGCCACAACTTTTCGTTTGCCGCCCAAGAAATGTCGCAAATGCCTCGCAAACTGTAAATCCCAAGGCGAATGGTCGATCAATTAATAGAGTTGACCGTAATTAAGGTCGCAAAAGTGTAGCAAATTTAGCAACGGATTTGCGACGTGTTCGTCGCAAATCCCATGCAAACGAGGTTTAGGGTATACTTAGGGGTTTGGATGTTTTAGACCAAAATTACAATTCATAAAAGGTAAATATACACTTGTTTAGGTCCTTAGTCCATGTATGAAGCAAAATTAGTCTACTAATTGAAGTTTTTCGTAAAATCGGCAAAAATGATAGATTGATTATATTCTTAGTATAAGTACATGTATGTGATACTTCGTTATATATGTTTCTCGATAATGTTTTGATAAGTTTTATTTGAATAATTATAGAAGGATTGTTATTTATTAGACGACTCATACATTTATATTCGAAGAAGAGCCAATTTAAACGGTATAAATAATGTATTGGTTATAGTTTAGGGTATACGAATTTGCTACGTTTTTGCGAGGACTTCGTCGCAAATTCGTCGCAAATGGTAAGATTTGCGACGAAGTTGCGACGCAGTCATCGCAAAAACGTAGCAAAGTCTTATTCCCTAAACCTTATATAGTGTTTTTTACTTATTCTTATTACTTGGAATAAGTAATTTGATGCAAATAATTTTATATATCAAATAGGGCCTCTATGATATGTTTTTATATTCGAAGAAGAGCCGATTTAAACGATATAAATAATGTATTGGTTAGAGTTTAGGGTATAAGAATTTGCTACGTTTTTGCAAGGACTTCGTCGCAAAAACGTAGCAAAGTCTTATTCCCTAAACCTTATATAGTGTTTTTTATTTATTCTTATTACTTGGAATAAGTAATTTGATGCAAATAATTTTATATACCCTCTGGCAAATACTCTTTAAACAATTCACCCCATTTATCCATGCAATTTTCACTATGGTTATCTTCGCTTTTAATTGTCATCATCCTAGATGCTAACGACAATTTTGAAAGCCCTTCTCTACATCCTTCGTAGATAGGTTTGTTAGCAGCATCTAACATATCATAAAATTTTTTAGCACTCGGTTTTGGTTCTTCAAGAGTATTATCACTACACGAAGCAGTAGTTTCTTGAAATGCATCATTGACCATATCATTAAACCTATTCCCATCTGTATTTCCATATGCAGATTCATTAAAATTATCATGACCATACTGATAATTACTATCCTCATAATTACTACCACCTTCTACATTCCCACGATTATAACTTGTACTTGAACTACCCGGAACATTGACAACAAAATCCTCCCCATGCGAAAACCAAACATAGTAGTTAGGTAAAAACCCCCTCGTAAATAAATGTTTCCAAACAGTTCGCGTATCATGTAGAGCAAAGTTTTTGCATTTCACACAAGGACAGAAAATTTTCACGTTACCGTCGTTGGTATATCCTGCGACAGCCCCTTGGTTGTTTATCGCCTGCGTCAAAGACTGGTCAAGCCCTTCTCTAAAATCTCTAGACACTTCGCCAGTTTCTGGATCTTTGCGGTTGTACATCTATGCTCGAACCACGTAGACCTCATGATGCGAAGACATCTTCAATTAATTATCAAAATAATTTCTCTTTAAGAAATCTTAGAAGAAAAAAAAATTTCTCCTCGGATTGTTTTTAGATTATGATTGGAATGTTTGTTGTGAATTCGTTCATCACACATTCGAGGTTTTTATAGAAAATTGGTTTGTTTTGCTACTAATTTGCGACATTTTTGCATCTATTTTGCGACACATTTGCGACCAAAAATATTGCACCCATAGTCAGGTAACCATCATAAACACGTGTTGTAATAAATTCGTCGCCAAATGGTAGCAAATTTTATTTCCTCGCAAAACAGACGCTAAGTAGTCGCTATTATTACAAAATATCTTACCACGCAAAATCCTCGCAATATTTGCGACGATATTGCGGCGACTATGCGGTGTCGACGCAAAATCGTCGAAAAATTTGCGACGGTTTTGTGTCCAAACATTCAAGTCGACGCAAAATCGTCGCAATTTTGAATTTATAGTTTGGTAAGTTATTACGACGAAACTTTTGTATTTATAGTTTGGTAAGTTAAGATTTAATTTGTACTTTTTTTGTTATTAGTATTAATGTGTTAGGGTGACAAGTAAATTTTTTGAAACTTATATTAATATAATATTATGATATTTTAATATTATTTTATTATTTTAACATTACTAATTAACATCGATGTTCATAAACGTACGTACAATCGATATATATATATATATAGTACATTATTGCTTAAAAACGTAATACAAATAAACTGCTAACATAAACACATATTTATTTTTATTTCCTTCTATTGATGACGTAATGTATTACTCATCATCAATTTCTTCACCATCATCCGTCGTCGACCCTTCGTCATCTACTTGGGATAACCAATTGTTTGGATTTCGATTAACACGACTGCTACTACCTTCTTCTGTGAACGTTGTACCCATGTTTTCTTTAGATATAACCTGTCAAATAAATAACTTGATTTTTGTGTAATGATACAACTTAGTACAATACCTTTAAAATATATATTGTAACTTACATTGCTTATGTTATTCAGAGTAATGTTAAGATATGGTGTCGCCCTATCAAACTTAACAATTACAACCTCCTTCAGAACCAATATCGAACCCTCCTTTATGTGCGGCCTATATTTGTTATCAGATATGGCGGACCTATGAATGTTCGCTTGTACAGTCCCGGTAGGATCCTTCAGGGAAAACAAATAACATTTATCGATTACTAAATGTAATTTGTTAAAAACATCTTTTGTTATAACTTATATATACATTTTACCTTTAGTATGACCATCACGTCCCCCAATCCATTAGGTTCCATTTTATGAATCACTGCTACCACATATGGTACGTGACGCCATTGTGGTTTTATTTTACGCAACTCTTTGACCAGTGTCCACCCACGTGTATGTCCACCTGTATATATTCAACGTAGAATAAGTAAACTATATATAATTAAATGTCAATTAAACAATATACAAACTTTGAAATATAATTATTTATGTTTCTTATATTAATAATAATAACATTTTAAACATATAATTATTTATGTTTCTTATATTAGTAATTAAATGTAATTACTAATATATATTAATAATAATAAAATTTCATTATACCTGTTAATTTGTTGACATTTGCAATTATCGTCTTCCAAAGGACATCGGTGAACGATGGATCTTCTGCCTCGACAACACAGTTAACCATCTGTACATATCTCTCATAAGAATTGCATTCTTCCAACATCGATTCTTCAAGTTTTTTCCTTGCCCGTTCTTCTGCTTGTCTCCCACCAGCCGGACCCGGAATCAAAGATCGATTGTTATCCATATTTGTTGAAGTATAGAATGTGAGATAATTAATGTGGATTTTATAGAATGTTCATTTCAGTTTGCAACTAATTTGCAACTATTTACTAAGACTTTTGCGACTGATTTGCGACGAAAATATTACACTCATAAACAAGTAAGAATCAATTAAAACGTGTTCAACCTACTTTCGTCGCAAATCCCTCGCAACCCTTAAATCGTCGCAAATTCGAAGCACATGGTGCGACGGTTTTGCGCCGAGTTGTCCATTTGGACGCAAAACCGTCGCAAACATTCATTCGACGCAAATGCGTCGCAAATTTTGCGACGGTTTTGCGTCCAAACGTACAACTCGACGAAAAACTGTCGCAAATTTGCGACGGATTTGCTACGGTATTTTCCCACGCCAATTAGCGACGAATTTGCGTCGTATTGCTAAATGTCGTCGCAAATTGGTCGCAAATGTCTCGCAAATTTACGAGGCTTTTTTCCGTCGCAAATTTCCGTCGCAAATGGCCCTGTTTTCTTCTAGTGCTCTCTCTCTCTCTACCTTTTTCATTTTTAACATACATAAATACATATGTAAAACCTATGTATTGGATAAGGTGAATAGTGATACATACATACAAATTTAGTTTCATTGGTACAGTCTTGTGTTGCTTTTTTGGCATTGTTCTTCATACAAAAATGTTCCTATCAAATGGAATCACCAAAGAGGATTGATATATCTTTGGAACATTCCCTTTTGCCTGACATGGACAGCCTTGACATATATATATAATGTTTGATATATATGTATATAATGTTTGTATGAATGTGTTTAAATGTTCATACATAATATTAAGGCATCATAATCTCTAGCATAAAATAATAATAACAATAATTAAGAGAGAGTCAAAAGATCGACGGGATTTATGTAAGCACAACAACAAACAAAAAATAAGATGTAATTATGCGAAGATAAGCAAAACTAAGTCCAAGAAGGTTGGTTTTGGTTTGGCTTGAGAAAATTCCAATTGAAGAACTAAGAAACCTCTCTTAAAGAGGGGAAAAGTGTTTCTTTAAAAAGAATAAATTGAAAAGATGAAAAAGAATATAAATAAAATTGAAGGGGAAGCTGGTTTTAAAGCTATTGTGTTCTTTGACAAAAAAAAAAGAAAGCTATGGTGGTAATACCAACTTTTATAATTCCAAGCTCTTTTATCCATGCAATAAAATTCAGTCTTGTTTCTTTGGGCTCAATGGATTATCCTTTATGCTTCTTCCCCTTTAATTACTTAGCCCTTCCCTCCTTAATCATTCATACAAACTTGGGACAACTGGACTATATATTTATTTCATGAATGTATAACATTTAGTTCAACTGGTTATAAAAATGTTGAGGATTGATAAGAAAATAAAAGTTGAGGATCATTACATATCTCATAAACATCCAAATTTACTTTATTTTAATCAACACAAGTAATGTCGGATGAAACAGAATGAAACCAATGATGTACATTCTCAACATAACACAGACTTTAACTATGAAGATAGATATGGTAAATTGTATAGTGAAACATAAGGCCTGGAAAAAGTAATCATCAAAGTAATGAAAAGAAGCAATCTTATATTAAATCGATTGTTGTGATACATTGTTTATCAATAAGGAGAACTCTTAGTTCTCAAAATGGGTGCTTTGCATCCGATCAACGCCAACAAGTGATAACTTGTTCTCATATACATCGATATATCCAAACGAAAAAGTACCTGGAGGGCACTCCAAGGCAGCTTCCAAGCACCTATGGTGAACTCCATGAGAATCGACAAAGTATCCCCCTTTATGATCGTGTCCCGACAAACAAACTTTAACAGAGTCATACTTGTGGATAATGCTCATCACTTGATCAAAATTCCATAACAAGGCTTCGTTAGATGACACACCAGGGCTCATAGGCACATGTCCACATACGATAACTTTCTGGTTTAATTTCGTGGCATCTTGAAGCACGTTGTCTAGCCATTGCAGTTGTTTCTCCCCAACAGCACCGTTAAACTTGACAAATCTTCTCTCAACATCTACAAGCCCCGCTGGACTGTTTTTTTCAAAGTTTGGGTTTTTTTCTTCAAGTATTCTCAAAGCAGCGATTGTGTTAGGATGGTCATGTGGCCACCCAACAGCACTGATGTCATACCCATCTAATACCACAACTCGATACTCCAGGGTTAGTGAAAAATCATAATAAGCATTGCCATCACGACCTGGGATCTTCAGTAACGGAAGCAACTCTTCACGTGGAAGATTGTACAAACAATGATGGCCAATCATGTGATACACAGGCCCCTTGAATTTCTCAAACTCATGGACGATTTTCTTGGTGGCAGCCAAGGATAGATCCTTGGGACAAAAACCATCAACGATATCACCCATGTTAATAACAAATTTAAGGTTTCCACGTTGGTTCCAAGTTTCAACAGCTTTTTGCAGAACAAGAATGCTGTTTCTGTAGTACCTAGGAACACCTATAAACGAGCGTCCATCAGGAATATCCGCATACTGAACATCAGCAATAACACCAAAAGAGAAGAGAAGGCTGTCCGGATGCAGAACCCATCAACCTATTGATCTGTAAACATCACAACAAGTATTGTGACCATATCAAATTTAGCTTCACATATAAAAAAGACCAAGGGGCTTGAGAATTAAGGATTTGTGAAAAACTTAAGATGCAACAAATGAAAAGTCTTTTCATCAACGAGTTTCTGATCTCACAAACAGTCAAATGAGATTCAAAACTTAGAGCCTTTTGGATACTGTATAAGCAAATTCTCAAGAGCGAGTATTTAAATCCAGTTTTGACCAATTCTAAGACAAAATAACCTCAAAGATGACCCTCTCTGATTCCAATCTGAAGAGAAGAAGAAAACAATACACGTAACTATGAGATTTTTGTAACAAGAACAGAAACAGATGTTCTAGAGTTGGTTACTTAATTCGGTGCAAGAGAGAAGATACAATTGAGAGCTACTACACTCTTGATCTTAATTGCAATACTCGAAACAATTGTAGCTTCTCTATTGCGAATCGGAATTAAATCGAGCAATGGAAAACAAAAAATGGACAAGTTGATAAATCATCTTACCTCCGGCGATGAGAAAGAAGAGAAGCGTAATGATGACAAGGAGGAGGGAAATTCACGATTTCCCCTTTTCTCTTGTTTGCTATAAAATCAAAGGTTACTTTAGTCATTGTCACAGTGAGATTGGAGTATATAATGAAACTTTCTAGAGCATCAGCTACTTTTGTCAATAAAACATTCATGAATATTATAACATTTTGTGCAAAAAAAAATAAAGCTGAGGATCATTACATAAACATCTAAAATTGGTTTATTTCCAATGTACGTAATAGAAGAAGTAATGTACGAAAACAGAAAATGAAAATCCAACAAAGAAGAACAAAACAAATCTATGATGTACATACATTCTCAACACAAACTCTAAACTATAAAGATAGAACATTGTAGAGTGAGAAACATCAAAGGCTTCAAACACTCTTTCTTTTATCAGATGATCAATCATCATCTCTTCCACTCTACCGGAGTTGTCTTCCCTGCAAAACCCCAAAACCAATCCAAAGAGAAAACGCATAATTACATAACTACAAAGATTCTCTTGTGAGAATTCATGTTTGCTTTGTTTAGGATACTAACCGTTTCCTTCTCGGGACGAACGGAGAGGTTTCTCGGTCTTACTCTCGCTCTTTCCACCCGAGTTTGAGACTCTTGTTGTTTTAGGAGAATGACAAGTGACTCTTGCACTGCTTCCTGAGGATGGTAGAGAGTAACGTCCACTGGTGGCTTTCTCAGTCCCTCCTTGTGGCTTAGGAGAAGAAGAGCTTTGTAGCCTCAACTTTGCTTTTGCGGATTTAGTCGCTTGCATGTAGCTCGGTATTCCCGGGCTACTACTCTCTTGACACTCACCGGTTTGAGCAGTAGTAACCGCAGAAGCCTTTTTCCCGGATTTCTGATTCTCCTTCCCAGCTGAATTCTCCTTATTCTTGTTTTGTCTGGGAGTTGTCTCTTCTTTTGCGGCGTCCTTTTCCTCAGCTATTACATTTTCATCACTCTTCTCGATTTGATTGACCGGTGTTGGTTCAAATGCTTCATTGGTTTCCAATGGTCCATGAGTTTGTATTATAAACTCCTCAGGCTGTTCCACCACAGTCTCAGCTATTTCATCACTTTTCTCTTCATCAAAGGCGTTCACAGCCGGATTTGGCTTCCCAATCTCCTTTTGTGGACTCTGTTGAGGTTGGATAGACTTCTCAACTACAGGATTATGTACTTTTCTCAAGCCACGTTTCACTTTCTCTAGATCAACTTGAGGATTTTCTGCTGGTGGTGGTGGTTCTATAGACTGGCTTGTTGAATTTTTGGGGAAGCTTTGTTTCTTTTTCTCAAACTCAAAAGATGCCTGTGCAGCCGTGGGATTGTCGAGATTTGAAGCAGGAACTTTGCGAACACTCTTCTTCGGTCTAGCAACCTCAGCCTCGGCTATCTGAGAATTACTGGCAAACTTCTTCTGTGTTTTTCTGACCGATGCTTTCTTTGGTTGAGGAACTGGTTTCCAGAAACAAGAAGCTGACCAGTTCTCTAACCAGACTGAATTGGAAGAACCGTCGTCGAGGTGCAAAGCCATCACGTTTGGCGATGAAGCAAGAAGCTGATTAAGAAACAAGAATCAAAATCATCCACCTCTCAGTTGATAGGTTCATTCATAGTATTAGCAGAAACAAGCATACCTTCTGAGCAAAAGCATTTGCTGTAAGATTCTTGATTCCCAGGTAAGTATGTGTATCAACAACAGAGTCAGCGAGTTTATTCTCCTGATAAGACAAAACTAAAAAAGGTCAGTTGCAGTCTTTTAGAATTAAAGTAAAAAAGCTATTCACTGAGACACCGAATTCATAGAGAAGCCTGTGATGAGCATTACTAGAGGACGATAATGCAACTGGCATTTCCTATCAACCTCAACTCCAATGTCGGAATGTCTGATTTCTCTTCCTCGAGCAAGTGCTTGCAATCTAACAATTCCCATAACGCAGCACAGAGTCGAAATAGCTTGCCTCCTAACCAAGTGACCACGGATAAGTGCCTGTAGCCTTATTATACCTTTCAATGCCCAGAAAGCGCGTCGAGCCTTCACATAGATAAGCTTGAGTCAGGATCCCAAAAGAAAAAACACCAAGAACTGCAAATCAAGAGCTTAAAATATTACCAAGTAGCCTCTAAACGCAGCCTGCATGATAGATGCCGCAATTTCTTGCTCAAGTTTCTCTGATTCAGGAACAAGAGAAGCATTTTGAGAATCTGTTGGTTGGACCTCAGGAAGTTGTATCTCGTCGTCTGAAAGCACTTCATGTTCGAGATTCTGTGTCTCTACCGTACCACTGGTATAAACTGCTGCATTTGCATTCCCAGAGGATGGAAGATCCGGAACCACATCGGATTCTTCAATCTTTGAAATAACCACAACCTCTTTTCCATTCACAATTCTCTGCATACGATTACCATAGAATTGTTGTAAGAAAATAAAGAGAAAAGAAATCAGAAAGTGACACCACAGACAACAGTAGACCGAACAGAATCTAGTCATAAACAATCCAGGAAAAAAATCAGAGACATGTCACTCTCATGTAACCCACATTAAGGATTTTTTAATCCATCTCCATCTACCAGACTACCACAACCATTACGGTTCTCAACCACAAAAATTTAACGATCCGAATTTCAAATCCATATGTTTATCATACAACAATTCGGAAAAGAAAAAGAAAAAAAAAAGCGGTACCTCCTTCTCTTTAGAACCACTAGATTTGGATGGTTTCTTTCCAAGCAATACACTTTTTAACCATCTTGCAGGCTTTCCCATGATGTCTATACTCCACAACAAGAACCAAAACGCCTGCATTTTTCCAAGCAATCACAAAGGATTAAGCCCAAGCTATACCAATTTGTAAGTTTTGATTCTATATAGAGCTTGAAATTGAAGATATACATAGGCTCTTTGTAACACGATTCATGAAATTCAGTTCAATGGATCAGACATATGTGTTACATAATAGATCATGTAAAGATCCAAATTCAGAATCACTGTCAGCTACAAAATTAAACATATAATCATTCGTTCTTAAGCCAAAAGTTTGTGTTATTTTTATTATATAATCAGTTCTAATAAGGTAAATGGATAGATCATAATCATTAACCAATGACATCAAGACAAAGAAACAAAATGATTACACTAAAATCAACAAAATTTCTAAAATTGCAGTGGAATATGCCAAAACCAGATCTGGAACTCACCTTGCAAGTAAAAGAACACTAAACTTCAAATCCACACCACCCTGATCTCAAGATCAATAAGAAAAATTCCCAAAAGAAGCAACAATATTAGAGATCCTCGAATTTATTTATGTATTTATTTAAATAAATAAAAACTCGAACTATATTTTAAGAAATGTCGGCCTCAAATTTGAGCACCTGTCGGATCCTCTGTCCGAATCCGACACAAACTAAGAAGAAGACAACATTACCTTGAATGGTTTCAGGGATAAGATTAGCTCAAGATGCTTTCCATTTACAATCTGTTTAAGTGAGAGGCTCTTTGGTGGTTAGTTTCAGTGACAACGAAGAAAGAGAGAGAGAATAAAAATGTTTATTTTCTAATTTAAAAACAAGGGTAACAACAAAAGACAGAAGACGCATCTCCATTATTCAAATCATGCACCGTTCTTTAACAGCCGTTGGATATTTTACTTTTTACATAAAACAAAATAACTCCATTTGTCTTATAAATAAAAGAAAAATCAAAGCTTTCTGGAAATAAGTGTTACCAACTAAGTGATAAATAAAAAATTTAAGAAGGTGAGAAAGTTAAGGCATGTGCATCGGTAAAATTTATACGAATGTCTAAAAAACTTTTTGCTAATTAAATATATTAAATTTTAGACTTTGATGTTTAATAAGACTGGGCGTTTTATCCGAACCCGATACCCGAACCCGATCTTGAATGTGAAAATACCCGATCGGGTTTCAATTTCTTAAGGTTCGGTTACCCGTATCCGATCGGGTAATACCCGATACCTGATCGGGTACCCGATTTTTTTTTTTTTTTTACACAAACATTAGTGATTAAGGTTGGATGTCATTGATTAGACACCACTAGTGAACCAAAAGGAAAAGTAAGAGGGTAATGGAGAACCAAAAGGAAAAGTAAGAGGGTAATGGAGATTGAGGGATTGTAAGAATGTTATTGGATTGCCATACAAGTCTGCAAAAACCTCTCTTTTTCATTATAGGCAAGATCTCAATTAGGCTTGAGACCACAAAGCCTAGTAAATTCTGAATTTGACTAAAGTTTATAACAAAAAAACAGAAGAACTGAAACAAGAAAATACAAAAGGCACTCTCCAGAGCATATAAAAAGAGAAACAGGGATTGCATCAATACCACCAAGACCGAGAACTCCAAGAACTGCGATATTCTAGTTTTGGGCAGCTCCAAGTTTCAAACTTTCCACCACATTAACCATAAAACAGCAAAGTTTTGATTCCGAAGCTAAACCATCTGCTACTCTTCCAATAGACTTTATCTCTTCATGCAAATCCGAGTGAAGAACCAGAGTAGAGAAGTTCTCATCGATAATAAAACCCAAACATTTGGTTATGTCTTCGAGTTTCGGAATCCAGTTGCATAGTTTTAGACCGAGCTTCGAGGCAGCTGTAGGGCATGGACCAGCTTGAGGGAACCTTTCGTACTTGCACATCCATTTACAGATGTATCGAAGAAAGCCTCTCATCTCATTGCCACTCAACTTACTGACTGCGGATGCAAACATGACTTCATCGACATTAGGTGAAGCTAACAAGTAATGCAGAGAAAGCTCAGATGGTGAAAACCCGTCGTGAGCAACCATCAGCAAGATCGAAGCATCCTCAGCAACTGTAGACTTCTTTGATACCTCTTGGTTGCTCGCCTTTTCAATAGCTAACAAAGCCTGATTGTCCCATTCTTCTCTAACCTTATCCATAGTGCTAATTGCTTCCTTTGACGGACAAAGGAAATACTTCAAGATTGAAAGTAGCTCATTTGCCCCAAGATCTGAAGCTTGTTTGATCACTGCGCAAAGCAAATCTGACCGTTGCTTCTCAACAAGACAGCTAACTAAATAAGAGTATGATGAATGATCAACCAAGGACATTGAAATCAAGATTTCCACTAGCTCCCACATCTCTAGACGAATACAAGCTCTCAAAACTAAACCAGATACATCTCTACCCATCAGAAACCCACTTTTCTCCAAAAGTCCACCTATATCTAAATCAGCCTCTGTAACCTCAACTTGTTCATGTGAAACCCCAACTTTCTCACCAATTTTCTCAAGAAACTGTTTCAATTTACTCACAAACTCAACTTTGTCAAACCTGTTCGTATCCTTAAGCTTCCTTTTCAGCTTCGATGAAAAGCTTTTACCCAAATCGATAATTTCAGCATCGGCTTCAGAGATTTCCCACCCAGAAATTGGATTGATAAGGTTACCACGATTAGGGTTTTCTAGCTTCGGTTTCACGTTTGCGAAGATACCAACGTTGCTAAGAGTGAGTGGATAATCGGTTTGCGAGTCCTGATTCGCTGCGGCGTTGGAGATAACTTCGAGCAGCGTCATTGCGAGATAACAACAACAGAGAAAAAATCAAACTCTCCAAATTCTGCAAGAACAAAGAGAACCCATCAACGCAAATCCGTAAATTACGCAAACAAAAACAGAAGAATTTCACCAAGATTACTCCCGGAGAAACAAACAATGCTTTAGGGTTCTAGAGCTATCAAAGTTTTACCTTGAGGAGGAAGATAGAGCAAACGCTTCCGAATTGTAGCCAGAAAGAGAGGATAAATCCGAATCTCCCAGACTCGATCTGTGAGGTTAAGAGAGACGAAGAAGGCGAACAATTAGGGTTTAGGGTTTTGTAATTGGGAGCACAACTTTTTGCTTTTTTACGTATTTCCAATTTTACCCCTACATTTTATGGATTTGGGGTTGGACCCAATTGGATTTGGGCAGCGACGAATGTAGTGCCTTAGAGGTCCAAATAACTACTGTTTTTTTTTTCAATTGTAGAAAATGTTTAAAACAATTTTCAAAATTTTTCAAAAATTAGAAACGAAATAATTAAGACAAGAAATGAGCTTTAAAACTTCGTCAACGAGTTGACTAATCATTCTAAAATGTCAATGGCATATAACTACGCAACTAGCAAAGGTCTTAAGATCGTGGTCCACTTAAAAATGTTGTTGTTAATATCCTTGTTCAAGTAATCGGCCGCCTAGCCGATTAATCCTCCGATTAATCACTGTCGGACACTCTCCATCATTTTAAGTTCAAAATCAATTAAAACTTGATGAATCTGTCATATTTTGATATTAAAAACAATAAAAAGTAAAAACAAAATGAAGAATAACGTGAGGAAATTGAATATATATGGCGGCTAGGATTGTAGAAATCGTTTTCCTTCATGAGGAAGACGAGGACAATTTCTTCATTTTGCATTTTATTAAAGTAAATATGCAGAAATAGATCAAAAAGGCAGATGAGAGATTAGAACACGCGTTCTCAATATATAATTAGTCTTATCGTATCACAAGACTATCTTAATTTATTGCTATTATCCGCAAAAATAAAACAAATACTATATATCCTTTAAAATGTGTTAAACTAATCCCCGATTAATCTATGATTTTCTCATTAATCGCTAGCCCACTCCGACTGTCCGATTAACGCCTAGCGAATTTTTGAACATTGGTTAATATTAATCACATGTCCATGAAAATATTCACTATGTTGACAAATTTAATTACAACTGCAGAGTTATATTTTATGTGTAATTAAGTGTAACGAATGTATAATACATGACTAATTGAATGCCAAGTCTATTATACCAACCATTTGGCAAAAAATAAACAGTCTATTATACCAACCATTTGGCAAAATTTTAAAAGATTCGTTAAACAAAGAGACAACTGCTAAAACTAAACTAAACCAAAACTAAACTAAACTATGCAATTTGAAATTTATTAATCTCTCAGTTGGAATTTTTTTTTGTTACAAAGTCATATATATGATATAAAATGTGCAAGATGGTTATCTATATATATGATACTAGATTCTAACATGCACTCAGTGCAAGAACGTTTTTTTTGTTTATATTGTGTATGTATTATTTATTGAGTAATTTAATCGTAATAAACAATATATTAATGACTTTTGTTAGTATATATTACGAATTATTTTGTAGGCAGTTTTATTATATGTTTTGAATATTATTTTATCTACAAATATATTGTTTATTAGTGTATATGTATTAAGTGTTGTATGTAGTTTTGTTCGTAGGATTTAAATCTTTCATATCTAAAATTATCTACTAATGACAAAGTTTAGAGATGACATTTAAGAACAATTAACGTAGGAAAAAGATAGAATAATATTATTAGAACATAATGTTTTTCGCAGATTTTTAAAAAAAACAAATTGTTGGTAAATAATAAAAATAGAAAATAAAAATAGATATAAATTTGTAATGTTACCGATTAATGATAGCGGTTAATGTTAGTGGTCACCAAAACAACGCCATAATTTTTGTAAGCAAAAAACTAAACATGGTCATGACTTTGCAACTTCCCAAAATATTTTCCTATATACAATTTTTTATACAATTATCAAGAGAGAAAGCAAAAATAATTCATCAAACATTCTTAAAACGACAACGAAATCAAGATGCCACGCAAAAGACTACCACCAAGTCAGCGGCTACACATACGTTTCCATACCAACATTATAGACAAAATTGATGGGTTCTTAGCGGAACATTGTGTCGAGGAGTTGAAGAATCTCATAAAGGTTGGTTCATATCTAAAGAAGGTTGCTTTGTCAATAGATTTGAGATGAAGAATCTCATAAAGGTTGGTTCGTATCTCATTGTGTCGAGGAGTTGAAGAATCACATTCGTCAGACGTGTCGCTGTCAAAACTAAATGTCGATAGCATGCATGATTTCGCATGTTGGGCATACAAGAATTCTCGTTACAACAATATGTTCCGCAAGCTTGTAAGGTCAAAAAACACACATGCACTTTACATCAAAAGCGCTAGACTTGCTTTTAACATTTGAGAAATTGATGCTGCTATATACATTTTGAACGACATAAAAGATGTTCATCCTCATGCGAAATTGATGTTTATCATACTTAATTAGCAAGGGAAAATTTGTGTTGATTTGGAATGTAACATCCCAAAACCAAAATTCTAGTATTTTAGTAGGGGTGTCGATCGACACCAAATTCTGGGTTGTGTTCCCGATTTATTTTAATTGCGATTTTTGGCTCGGTTTAAGGGATTTAACCCTAGGGCTTGCGTATATAAGCTCTTTGGGGTTTTTGGCCGCGTGAGGCAAAAAGAAAGGAGGTTTTCGTGGTTTTCTGTGAAGGAGAAGAGTTTTGAGAGAGAGAAGATTGAGAAGAAGAGAAGACAGATTTGACTGTCATTGTAGAAACAAGGAACGGTCGGTCTAATCGTGTCTGATCGGCGTGATTTTTCGTAGGTATGTTCTTATTCCTCCTATCTAGCTTCAGGAGAAAGCCGTTTGCCTTTTGGAGTTGTGGTTTGTGAGTTATGATCATTTTCCCATAGGTGGTCCGTGCAGTTTTGGGATTCAATCAGTCTCCTTGGTAAGTGTTTTCCCGGCGTTTCAGAAGAAATCGGAGGATGATCTAGGTATCATTGGAAAGCCCCGTCGGTCTAGTTTCCAGATTGGGTTTCCGATCTGAATTTGGAGGTAAGATCCTATCCCTGTGATCGTTTTAGTCCAGAGAGTCGTTCTGTTTTCTGGAAGTCTGAAATAGGGTTTTGGGAAATCCAAGTTTTAGTGTTCTAGGTAATTGAGGAAGGGTTCCTTGGCATTTGTGGTTGAGATCAGAGGCTTTGAGGTCACTGATTTTGTGTTCTTAGCCGTTCTTTCCTCTAACCGCATAATCGAGGTGAGTGTGTGATCGTGGATAAGGAATTAGGTTATTAGGATTTGATTGGTTATTCGTGAGGTTTTGAATTGGTTTCTGTGTTGATTCTGTGTGATTATTGTGTTCTGGAATCGTGTTGATCGAGTGATAGAACGGAACCCGAGTCGCGAGAGGATCAAACTCGGTTCAGGTTCTCCCGAGAGGTGTCGATCGACACCTAGTGGTAGTGTCGATCGACACCACTGTGACGTGATCGTGAGGATCGTTTGCTTTTGTGAAGTGTCGATCGACACCAAGTGGTGGTGTCGATCGACACCCTCTGTTTAATTTGCTGAATTTGTTTAATTGTGGTTAACTGTTGATTGCTCGCGTAGAATTTATAATTTAATTCCTATTATATATCCGGTAGACGGGATGACCGCTCCACTAAGTATTTATTAAATACTTACACAACTCGTTTTTTCCAATTGTGTTGCAGGTAAAGGAAAAGGAAAAGTGTGACCGCGGGATCATGGCTTTAGGGAGAGGATGATTAGGATTATCGTTTGGTTTTCCTGTTTTGCTAAGTTCTAGTGAACCCGGTTAGGTTGCTAGAAATGGATTGATTATTTATCGGTATTTTATTGCACATGGTTTATTATTATTAGATTATTAGTTGATTAGTTTATTTCCGCAGAATTAATTAATTATATAAAAAAAAAACGGGTGTTACATTTTGGTATCAGAGCCTATACGGTTATAGGACTGTTGGATGAACTGAGACTATGTGTTTAAATTGATTATTGTGTTTAGTCAATTTTAGTCTTAGAAATCATCCTCTCCGGCTTTCAAAGAGATTTCGCGGTAAGTTATTATTTGCATTCTTGATTGTGAATTATAGTATCATAGTTTGTACTTTTGGTAAGTGCAGCGTGCGATGGCTAGAGTTCCGAGGGGCCGTGGTGGCAGAGCTGGTGGCCGTGGTCGTGGTTGGGGTCAGGGTCGGGGTCGGGGTCTTGTATCCTTGTCATTCGAGTGGGAGACTTAGAGTGAGTCGTCAGAGCAGGTGACTGTTTCGCCGACGTATCAGGAGGGTTCAGCAAGTGCTGTCAGTGTGTCGGATAGTTCAGCTGGTGCGGTAAGAGGCCCATGTGTGGGTGTTGTTGCAAGTGGAGCCCAGGATCCTGAGGATCGTTTGGCGAAGACGCTTGCATTGATTTTAGAGCGTTTACCGGATGCGGGTCCAGTGCAGGCTCCAGTAGCGACCTTGAGGGAGCAGTATCTGGCGATGTCCAATGAGCTATCGCTTATAGGGCCCTTGTCCTTCTCAGGTGGAGGAGGGCCAGAAAAAGCCAATGAGTGGAGGTTGAAGGTTGAGCGGAGGCTTCGTTCGCTCAGATGCCCCGATGAGTTCCGCGTTGATCTAGCGGTTGAGTTCTTGGAGGGAGATACTCGTCTCTGGTGGACCGGTGTACAGGCCAGGAGAAGGCGGATATTGTGGACTTGGGGAGAATTCTTGAGCGAATTTAATTTAAGATACTTTCCTCAAGAAGTTGTGGAGCAGTTAGGGTTACAGTTCCAGAGTCTGGTTCAGGGCAACTGATCAGTGAGTGGTTATGATGACGAGTTTAGCAGGCTGGTGGTCTATGCGAGTAGCGGCATGGATGGGGAGCGAGCCCAGATGGGCAAGTTCGTGGCAAGACTTCGGATTGGGCTGAAGAAGCCCGGCAGAGCTTCCAGGTATGCCTCGAGGGCAGAGCTGGTGGAAGCTCTTGCAGCAATTTAGGACCTGGAGGAGCAATTCGAGGACTGAGTTGGTTTCCGTTTTTCGACTTTATTGCCAGTTTCGGATTTTGAGTTGTGTGTTGTTGTTTCTGGATTTTTGTATTTTCGTTGGTGTTGAAACGATTTACATTTTTGAAAATTTATAAGATGGTGTTCCTTATTTATTTTCATATGAGTTATGAGGCGTGTGGGTCTTAGTTGTGTATTTTGTGTGGACCGTGGGGGTCGTTCCTTGAGGATGTTCCAGGCTGGGAATATCGAGACAGTACCACGTGAAGCGGCTCTAATCAGAGGAGAGGTGTGTTCTCCGGTATACTTATTGGGAAGTGAGTTCCCAGAATAAGTAGCGAGGGATGTGAGATCTCTTGTGGGGGAGGTGAGCTCCCCAGATACCATTGACTCGAGGGATGCGTCCCGAGAGTGCGAGCGGTATGTTGTCTTGTGTGGATTAGACGGAGCCTCTGAGATCATGGGACGATCTCGTGTGGTATTGGCCGAGTTAGGTCAGGATT
Organism: Draba incana; assembly: GCA_963576765.1. Lineage (NCBI taxonomy): Eukaryota > Viridiplantae > Streptophyta > Magnoliopsida > Brassicales > Brassicaceae > Draba > Draba incana. The sequence goes on from OY755206.1 coordinate 21,474,692, forward strand.
ATAGTCCATGTTGGACGGGTTTGAGGATTGAGTGAGGATCTGGAGTATTGTTGACTGGATAAGTCAAGTGTATGGTCTGTGACAGACGGTTTGGGGAGCTCAAGTGGTGAGCCGAAGTATCGCGGGTCAGGCTAGGCCTTGGATGGAGTTCTGGTAGCAGATGTAGCAATTGTGGAATCCAAACCGGGACTGACGGGTGGTTGTATATTTTCTTGTCTGATTGTTGTACGATCAACCGCCATGCCTGGTTGGATTAAAAATGTTGCATAGAAGGTTCCAGGCCTCTAAGATATTTCTTTTGTTCGGTTTCGACGACCAAGTCATCGGATATAGCGGCTTGGTTGTGCATGTTCTGGTTTAATTGTTGCGCAATCAGTTCGGCAAACCTAATCAGGATTAGGAATCATTGCATTATGGTTGTTTTGGGCTAGGAGCCTTTGCGTGCTATGTCAAGGTTGAGGAAGTGTCTCCGTGAGTCACATGAATTAGTGCTGGAGATCTTTGTGGATCCTTAGTCAGATTTGACGGTCCCGGTGGTTCCTGTGAGGATTCTTGAGAGGAGAGTCAAGGAACTGCGCCGGAAGAAGATTATGTTGTTGCGTATTTTGTGGGATTGTGGCGAGTGTCAGGAGGAGACTTGGGAGCCAGAGGCAAAGATGAAGCTGAAGTTCAGGAAGTGGTTCGACAAGGAGGTCTCTGATTGAGCTTAGCTTTCTTTGTGGTTCTAGTTTCTTTTGGCCTTGGTGCCGGTGTTGTTGTTTTTGATTCTTGTATTTTCATTTCGTTGTAACGATATACATTTTTGGAGATTTATGAGATGTGTTTTCATTATAATTCTAGTGTATCAGATTGTGGTTTCTGATGTTATGAGTGTGAGGACCAGTGTGGGTCGTATTTTTGTAGATATCCCGGTTGGGGAGTATCGAGTTTAGACCACATGAGGTGATCTAGTCGCTGATGTTTATAGGCGTTTTCGAATTTATTAAGGATGACTCATGATCTGGAGACGGTGGTTTCCAGGGCTTGTATCGGGAACGGTGGTTCTTGTATATATGTTGAGAGACGGGGGTTCTCTCTAGGAGACAGTGGTTTCCTGAGTACTTATACCGAGACGGTGGTCTCCGTTATAGTACAGAGTGCCTATATTGGGATGGTGATTCCTCTATAGTGCGGGGAGACGGTGGTTCTCCCGAGGGGATGGTGGTTTCCCTAGTGTGTGTAGTGTGTGGATGAGTTAACCATAATAAATGTCTGAGGAACGTGCGTATAAACATAGGATTGGTTTGTGAGTCTCTGAGATTATGTGAGAATCTCTTGTGGTATTGGCCGGTGCGGGCCAGAGGGTGGTCATGTGTGGACGTATTTTGCGGGATTCGAGAACAAATCTAGTTTAGTGGGGGAGAATTGTAACATCCCAAAACCAAAATTCTAGTATTTTGGTAGGGGTGTCGATCGACACCAGGGGGTGATGTTGATCGACACCAAATTCTGGGTTTTGTTCCCGGTTTGTTTTAATTGCGATTTTTGGCTCGGTTTAAGGGATTTAACCCTAGGGCTTGCGTATATAAGCTCTTTGGGGTTTTATGGCCGTGTGAGGCAAAAAGAAAGGAGGTTTTCGTGGCTTTCTGTGAAGGAGAAGAGTTTTGAGAGAGAGAAGATTGAGAAGAAGAGAAGACAGATTCGACTGTCATTGTCGAAACAAGGAAAGGTCGGTCTAATCGTGTCTGATCGGCGTGATTTTTTCGTAGGTATGTTCTTCTTCCTCTTAGCTAGCTTCAGGAGAAATCAGTTTGCCTTTTAGAGTTGTGGTTTGTGAGTTATGATCGTTTTCCCATAGGTGGTCTATGAAGTTTCGGGATTCAATCAGTCTCCTTGAAAAGTGTTTTCCCGGCGTTTCAAAAGGAATCGGAGGACTATCTAGGTATTGTTGGAAAGCCCCGTCGGTCTAGTTTCCAGATTGGGTTTCCGATCTGAATTTGGAGGTAAGCTCCGATCCCTATGATCGTTTTAGTCCAGAGAGTTGTTCTGTTTTTTCTGGAAGTCTGAAATAGGGTTTTGGGAAATCCAAGTTTTTGTGTTCTAGGTAATTGAGAAAGGGTTCCTCAGCGTTTGTGGTTGAAATCAGAGGCTGCGAGGTCGCTGATTTCATGTTCTTAGCTGTTGATTCTGTGTGATTATTGTGTTCTGGAATCGTGTTGATCGGGTGATAGAACGGAACCCGAGTCGCGAGAGGATCAAACTCGGTTCAGGTTCTCCCGAGAGGTGTCGATCGACACCTAGTGGTAGTGTCGATCGACACCACTGTGATGTGATCGTGAGGATCGCTTGCTTTTGTGAAGCGTTGATCGACACCAAGTGGTGGTGTCGATCGACACCCTCTGTTTAATTTGCTGAATTTGTTTAATTGTGGTTAACTGTTGATTGCTCGCGTAGAATTGATAATTTAATTCCTATTATATATCCGGTAGACAGGATGACCGCTCCACTAAATATTTATTAAATACTTACTCAACTCGTTTTTCCAATTGTGTTGCAGGTAAAGGAAAAGGAAAAGTGTGACCGCGGGATCATGGCTTTAGGGAGAGGATGATTAAGATTGTCGTTTGGTTTTCCTGTTTTGCTAAGTTCTAGTGAACCCGGTTAGGTTGCTAGGAATGCATTGATTATTTATCGGTATTTTATTGCACATGGTTTATTATTATTGGATTATTAGTTGATTAGTTTATTTCCGCAGAATTAATTAATTATATAAAAAAAAAATCGGGTGTTACATGGAAATTGAGTTTAAAACTCAATTTAGGTATTGACATATCTCTTGGATGGGACAGGAGATGACGTTGCACATTCCAAAGGTGAATCCGAGGGCGTCTAATACTTATGGGCGACGTGGTTTGCGGATAAATTTCCAGAATGTTGGCTTGATCATAGTCCATAAACATGGGAATACAACATTGATGGAGACTGAGGCGTTCATTGTGTATTGTGGTACTTTACTCGGGACATATGTAGAATGTGCTAGTCAAATACTCTGTTTCACATTTCAACTTGTTTAATACATTGTAGTTGCGTTGGAAATATTAAATATTTTTATGGCTTTCAGGTTTATTATGTGACCATATAGGGATGTGTTATGATCACATATTTTTGTTGAATTACTCAAGTGTGATAAACATGTTTGGAGTATCTATGAAATTCTACATAAGGTAGAAAAAAACAGATTACTATTATAACAATAAAATATTTTTTGAAATTTCAAAAGAAAGACAAATTACTGCTAAACAATAAAAAGAGAAATAAATATAGATGTCGTCATGATTCTATTTTCATAAAACTACTAAGACAAATTCTTGACAGCGGAAGAACTATCATTACTATGTGAGTAATTTAATTGATAGTTAAACGACCATATCTAGAAACCTACATATAAAAAGAAATAATTAGAAGAATAAAATATAATGGTTAAAATATTTGTTTGAAAAAATGTAACTATTACTAACGTCTTTGACAAAGAAAACACCTGCATCAACAAATAGATTAACCAAAACTCCGAACAACTGTTACTTTGAATGAGACCGATCCGAGCTAATAGGTATACAAAAAAATAATCAAAAACCCTCTATTGGATGATAAATAAGATAAATAATTATTTCATAATTTAGTCAAAAGTGAACATACCTCCTAATATTCAAAATTCTCCAAAATCTAAGGATACAACTAACAAAATTAAACCACGATTGTTCCAAGCTTGAAATATTTGATCGGCATACTTACCATGGGTACAACACATAAGTTTCCGTTGCCTAAACAAAAGAATAAAACGATTAATAAAAACTTTGAAAATTGTAATATTAAAAAACAAAAATAATGCTAATGCTAAAACTTTATAACACATACTGGAAATCTTGAATAGAAAAAATAATAACTCTTTGTGTACGAAGAGGATATAAAGGCATATGACATCCAAAGCCCCCTTTAAAATCTTCGATACGAACAATGGCTTCAATAACATCGACTACTAAATTAGAAATGGTTTAACAAACACTTATTTTGATAATCGTTTAAACAAAGACTAACTAAATTGTTGACACTAAAACATTTTGCATAACTAACCAACTGGAGATGAAACAACCAACAATTTTTTTTAAAAAAAATAATTAACCCGAGTTAACATTTTCATAAATGTCAACTCTCAACGGCTAATCCAACAAATACCAATACTCAGCGGAAACCAACAACACGATTAAACCCATTAAACCACTTTAATTCAATTAACCAAAACCAACTCAAGTTCAATTTCGGAATTCAACAATAATCAATTTCAGAAATCTAATAAAACAACTAAACATTTCTAGTAACCCAAACACCGGATTCCACTAAAAATGCAACTCATAAATAAATCCCCAATCATCCTCTTCCTAAAACCTTGATTCCGCGATCACACTTTTCTTTTACCTGCAACACATGGAACAAGAATTGCGTAAATATTATCATAAATACTTAGTGAGACAGTCATCCTGTCTACAGACTATTTATATCAAAACCACAACAAGCAAATAATACAATCAATACATTCAAGAAATGATCTAGTGTCGAACGACACTACCACTAGGTCTCGATCGACACAACCACTATGTGTCAATCGACATGAACAACACATGTGTCGATCGACACACCCTCTAGGTGTCGATCGACACTCAGTTGCAGAAACCGCAGAACGAGACTCTCCTCTCTTGCTCTTTCTCGCGATAAACACGACTCAAACCTGCACGAAAACCACAATCCACATGCAAAAACACACAATATCACAGAAATCATCACAAATAAACCACCATTCCATCACACGAATCATATCAACGATTATTAGCCCGCTAATGGCTCGATAAGCCTACGATCACGCACTCACCTTAGCAATATACAAGAATTGAGATTAAGACAGCGAAGAAGACGAAATTCAGACCCCCCACAAGGCTGGAAAAACGTTGAAACAATCAACACCAGGAAGAACGATCGATACTAACGCTTAAACTTCACTAAAAACCTATTCTTATGAATCGCAAACTCAGAAATCACAAGAACTCAAACTTTTTTTTCTCAAAACCCTTCTTTTGCTCCCTAAAAACACGTCCACAATAAGTTGCACGCTTATGAACTCGACCTTTGGGCTTCACCCTTAAACCGCACCAAACTACACGATTAAAATAAAACCAAAACCGGTTCTGCAACAATGGTATCGATCAACACACCACATGGTGTTGATCTACACCCCTTACCAAAATCAACATTTTGGTTTGCGGATGTTACAGGAGTAGTCAAAAACAATGACCCATCCAGAATCTTTTCAAACGGAGCATACGAAACCAAGATATAGTCAGAATTCATCGGACAAACGATTGGAGATATGAGTGTCGAAGTTAGAAACTTGATTTGGTATAGCTTCGGAGTGTTGCCATGTAAACCACAATAGTATTCGACAATGAAATCACTTATCTCATACCAATAATGTTTTGTAATAGAATGGTAAAAGCTACCGATTAAAGGTTCTGAAACTTTTACTTCAATACGATCACCCTATTAGGAAAAATAAAAAGAATCTTTAATACAAATCCTATATATTATTTGAGGAACATTTTGGGAGCACTTTGCTTATGTGTCATCCCCACAATTTTTCTCTTTTTTACTTTTATTTATTTATTTTATTATCTTATACTCATTGTCAAACACATTTAATTCCAAATATACTTATTTTGATTACTATAACTTTAATTACCAAACACATTTGAATCTTCCTAAACTTGCCAAAATTAAAATATTTTGAAATTTTCAACTTGCCAAAATTAAAATATTTCAAAATTATAGATTTAAATCATAAAATTAAATGTTAACAAAAATTTAACATATATACCAAAAAAATTGATTAAATTAAATAAAACTATTTATTATCTTTTGAAAATATGTGAGCATGTAAAAATATGTTTTTACATGTGTTGTTTTGTTTGACAAGTAGATATTTTTAATTTTTCATAAATGCACCTTCGTACATTTAAAAATATAATTATTAATGAAATTTGGTGGTTTAATTATTTCACGGGTGAAACGCATTTGTATGCAAAATAATCGCAAAATTCAAATATATAAATTAATATGTATAATTATTCATCATAATATTTTTTTTTAACTAAAACTATTGATTTTATTCGATAATCATTTTATCCCGCGTATAACGCGGGTAATTTTCTAGTAAGAATTATATGGCTACATAAAAACATTATACAAAAAAATCATGCTCACATTCTCGTCGATTATAACCAAGACCATTAAATCGTCTAAAAAACTTTTGTAGCGCACTTGAACCAAAAATGAGATTTTTGGTGCGTACGTCGATCAACCCAAGGTGTGTGTCGATCGGCACAACTTTATTTGAACCAGTCCGGTTGTTATAATTGATCGGTTTGGGCGTGGTTTTGGGTTGGGAACCCTAGGCTCGAGGGTTAAGAGCACTAGAGACCCCTCGTGAAGGTCCCTACGGCGTTGCCGTTGTTGTACAACCAAACGTCTATAAGCTCACGAATATCTAGAATGGGAAGATAGTAAAGAAAACCTGGAAGGACAGCAATCTTAAGTTATTCTATCACGAAATCCCTACCTAACAATTGAACTAAAGGCTTGATCCTTTTACCGGGTATGTAGGCAGCTCCCCCCTCGAGTAGAGCCACACCAAACAAACAACTCCACCTACTCAGGTCGATTGTAGTTCCAAATTTTACAATGATAAATCAAGTACAATTATACATTACATAGGCCACCTGGCCCCGATTTGAAACATCCTAAGGTAAAAACAACATCGTTACAATCGAAGTCGATCACACGAGCGATCATCCAAAAAACGTAGGCACAAAATAAAGCTGACAAAAAACTTCGTTATGATTAAGCGTCGGCCGACCAAAAAATCCACATCGCAACAACAAGTCCAAACTTGTACGATTTACTTTACCACATAGGATCTGATTACCTTTCAATCACTTAGCTCGGACAAGTATATGCACCAAGAAGAAAAACAAAAACCTTAAGTACAAAGAGGTCCATCAAACAGAAAGCGCTACCAAGAAAGTCATTAAAAACAAGCAAATCTCCACGAAGGGGAAAACAAGGCAAAAAGCCTTTCCAGGCACTGAAAGTTCCAAACAAAAATAGATATTATTAAGAGAAAGTGAGGAGCAATCACATCCAATCGTCCTCAACCATCTTGCCACCTCCCGGAGCGTTTAGATTAGCCAACTGGTTCGTGTCATGCTAATCAACCCCCGCCGAGATCATATATCCGAATCTACTTCCATTGTAGTCATCACAGAGTCTTCAGAGACCTGAGGGAGATTCAACTTCCCAATGTCAAAGATCAAGATGATGGTACCCCAAAAATCAATCTCAGCGGCCGGTCGGAGAGCCATAAGCTTCTCATACTCTTCCTCAACAGTGAATTCATTCTTTGTCAAAGATTCGAACAGTTGGATTTTAGGGAGGAGCTCCTAAAGCCTAATCTCAGTAGCGACTTCCACATCCTTTTTCCATAATTTCTCGCTGATAAAGATCATGATCTCGACGTATTTTAGCAAGCTCCCGACAGCCTGGCCAATTAGTTGCATGAGCCACTGCGTCTGAGGTTTTTTTAGGCTCTTGGTCTTGACCTCGAGCTCTCGATTGTGCAGTCACATCATGCACTTGCTTAAGAGCACTGATATATCATGGTTTTTACCCTGTTTAAGCCATGATATAAGTCCTACATCTAGAGTCTTTGTTATGTTTTGTATTGGTTTTAGAGTCTTTTCAGGTACAAGGACGATTGGAGCTTAAAAGATGTTTACTGGAGATTTTGGAGCATTCGCGGAATGAAGTGGCAAAATGCAAAGTTCGGAATAAAGATTTGAAGTCTGTGTTGAGCGACACCATCACTGAGCATCGCTCGACACTACGACTTGAGAAGCAGAAAATCCGAGTTTGAAGTTGGTGTCGATCGACACCATCTATCAGTGTCGATCGACACCCTGCGCGACCAAGCCCAGATTTTAATCAGAAAAGTCCGTTCGAAGCCCGAAGTTTCCAGATGTTTACTTTTAAGTTTCTTGCCGACTTTGTACCCCTATATATGTGTTTTCTAAGTCATTGTTTAGACTTACGCTTTATTTTACTTAACTCTTTGATTTATCTTTTAATAAAACCATGTTTTCATTATTCGATATGTCTGAGTAGTTTCCTTTGTTAGGTTTAGGGTTATTCGAAAGTGTTTGATAAATTGCTTATCTGATCTGATTGTTAGGATAATATCATTAGAATGTTCTTCATCTTGACTTGCATTTATTGCTGATTTTAGAGTCATGAACTGAAATCTGATCTTAGGATAATTAATAGAAACGAGAGTTTGATTAATTTCTTGATCTAGTCTTTGATGAGCAAAATTCCTATTCGCAAAGGAATTTGGCTTAGGGTTTTGTGAACAATTGAACCTGAAATTAATGCTTGTTTAGATTCATAGGATTCGCAAAGGAATTTGGTTTTCTAGGATTTATTCATAGATAATATTCGCAGCGGAAGCTGGTTTGTTTTACTTTCGTGTTCATGTTCAAGAACTGTGCTTTAATAATCCTATCAATTGATTTATCTGCAATTTTGATTCACTGGAGATTTCCTTGTGCCTAGCGCTTTTCTCTAATTGATTTACAACAGTTTTTATTGCTTTATTTTTGCATTCTTATAATCTTGCTTAGCATAATTCGAACTCATAAATCTATTGTGTTTTCTGATTCCCTGTGGATTTCGATACCTAAAGTACTACATTGATCTCTTAATTTGAGAGAGTTAGCTCTAGGTAAATTTGAGCATATCAAGCACCACGACTTTCCTTCTTTAGAAGAGTAATATGATGATCCGCAGAATCCAGCTTCCCAGTGAGCTCTGCCACGTGGCAAGAAAGAGCGGCGAACTGACCCTCAAGAACTGCGACCTCCGCCTGATACGCCTTAAGGTCAATAGCCATCTTCTAAAATGCCGCCTTCATATTCTCTTGCTCACCGCGGCGAGGCACGTCACAAAGGCGAGTCTCAGCATTAGCCACTATAGAGTTATGCGTCTCCATAGCCTAAAGAACGAGTACTTAGCTTAATAAGCAATCCAAGAAATTTCCAAGACAAATCAACATGTGAAGAAATCAAGTAAACCTTCCCAATAGTCGAGGTGAGTTTGATGAACGGTTCACGAAGAACTGGATTCTTAACCAACGGCAAGGGACACCCCGCCGGTTTGTAATGACATAACATATGGGTAAGCCCCTCAGGGTCAACAACAACCTGATAGTCCCGAGAATGGTAGTAGTTGTTGGAATTCGCACAGGATTTACCGTTTTAATCTCTATTAAACAACCTAACGATCAATTCCTTTGCCTAGGATCTAGGGTTTTTAAACAATGAATCTAATAGAACAAATCTCGAATATACCTGGAGATTAGCAGCGGAAGATGAACAGGTAATTGAGATCAGTAAGCTCCCCAAGTGTTGAGCCTCTACTGATAGTCCACACGCACACAAACTAGAATCCGCAGGGGTGCTAGTGCCTGGAATCGGATCTCTTAGGGAATCCCTGCGTTTCAGAGGCGGCTATGGACTTAAAAATCTCCTTCTCCAGGTCGTGCCTCATATCATATAAATAGGCCCTGGAGAAAACCTAATTAATCCCTGAACCGATTCAGAATTAATTAAGTCATTAAACCGAAATCAATATTCAGGTTTAATAGCCCGTGTCGATCGACACATCCTTTAAAACACAATTCTTATGTGTATCAAATACACATCATTTGATCATTACATTAATGATCATTCCCACATAAAGTAAATCCAGTTTGCTTAGGTGTGTGACCCTGTAGGATCATATAATACTAGTAATGAGTTCATAACTCATAGATCATTAGCGGTCTCTAGCCAAACGTCATGACCACCTAGTATCATATGAATGTCTGATCTCGACAGTACAACTATCATTAGAGTGAATACAAGTGTGATTTCAGGACATTCCCAACAATCTCCCACTTGTACTAGAATCAACTATTCCCATAATCCCTTCGTCTCTATATCTCGATTATGGCATAAGGCAAGAACCGTGTCATCCTTATTCAACCAAAATCATGTTCATCGAACTCCGATTTATACTGAACAAAAACAAACGACTGACAATCACCTCGTTTGAGCGCGGCCACGCATTTCTCAGTATCAAATCTTCGATGGGCCCTGAGATATTTATCTCCTGTTATATAGGAGGGACAAATCCCATCTTGTTCCATCCCTGTTCCTTCACACACTTCATGATACGCCCAATCAATGCCTTTATAGTCACCTGTTACGGATAACATTTGACAAAGTTAAAGCGGACCAATTCATATGCAAGAAATCATGATGAACTCAGGTCTAAGGACTATACTCTATAGTCGTAATGAGAACCTCTTATGACACTTATATAACTATCCTGTAGAGTTCTCATTAGCGGGTCATGTCCGATCATATGTTCTCTAACATATATCTATGTGATTGACTTTAATACTCTTATTAATGACTCCATAAAACTTAGTCATCAGTCACCTCATATACCAGTCTCACGCGGTTGTCAGTGTCCCACTATAACAACCTTGACCAGGGACAAATATAATCTATGTCATTTATCATTTATAGGGTTTCATGATCAAGTCCTCAACTTGATGACCTATAAGAATGCCATAAATTACTTTGGGACTATTATTCAATTATCCAATAATCAAATAATACATGAAACAATTTCATTATGACATACCCAAAATATGTCTACATGAACATCATAACATAACTAAATCCTTTACATCTCCCACTAGAATCAAGATGACATCTTAATATATCCAATACCTACAGCAGGAGGGTGAACTCATGCTTGGGTCGTGGGAGAGGCTGCGGTGCTCTGCTTGGAACCCTTTCCAACAAACTGCACCGCCATATATACACAAGACATAACCAGATTCCTACCGGAAATCGTCTTTGTCCGTCTAACCACTCTCAACAAAACCATTACTTCCTCAGTTCACCAAGCTCCTATCCTTAGTATTCTTCAAATACTTGAGAATATTCTTGGTAACTGTCCAATGACTTTCACATGGATCATATTGGTATCTTCTCGTCATGCTTAAAACACAAGCAATATCTGGACGAGTGCAGGTCATGGCATTCATGATAGATTCCTCTGCATACAACTGGGAATCCTACTCAAACGTTCTTGATGAATGCACGCGGCTACTCCCATGTCTTTCATTAAAAAACAACTTCCGAGCCAAGTCTCTAAAGACTGAAGCAACGGAACGTCATTTCCGAGAAGAAGTATGTCATCTACATACACAACGAGAAATGCAACTACACTCCCACTAGCCTTCTCGTAAACATACGGTTCCTCTTCGTTCCTGATGAAGTCAAACCTTTTGAAAGCTTCATCAAAACGAAGGTTTCAACTCCGTGATGCTCGTTTCAATATATAAATGGATCGATGAAGCTTGCATTCCTTTCCCAGCATTATTAGGATCTGTGAAACATCTGGTTGTGTCACGTACACATCCTCTTCCAGAATTCCATCAAGAAAAATTGTTTTCACATCCATCTGCCAAATCTCATCACCATGATAAATGGCAGTTACTAGGATAATCCGAATGGATTTAAGCATAGTGACAGGGGAATAGGTCTCTTCATAGTCATACCATGAATTTGCTTGAGACCTTTAGCCACCAACTTAGCTTTGAATATCTGGATATTCCCATTTCGGATCCAGCGGCTCCAAGCCACTTTTCGGAGTCTGGGCCCAACATTGCTTCTTCTAAATTCGCAGGCTCGTCATTGTCAATGATCAACAAGTCATGACAATCGGTCACAAGAAATCCATATCTCTCGTGATCGTTACGAATCCTTTCGGATCTGCGAACTTCAGGCTCCACAGGTGTAGGTTTTACAACTCTTTGCTGATCCAGCTACTGCTCTTCCTTAACAGGTTGAGTAGTCTCCTGTGATTCTCGAACATCTTCGAGTTGTACTTCACTCCCACTGTTCTTCTTGGAAAGACAATCTCTCTCAAGAAAACATAGTTCTTAGTAACAAACATTTTGTTCTCAGAACGGTTGTAGAAGTAGTAAGCCTTGGTTTCCTAAGGAAAACCTACGAAGTAGCACTTATCGGATTTGGGTGCGAGCTTGTTTAACATTTTACACAAGCCTCACAACCCTAAATTTTAGTAAAGACAAACTTGGAACATTTCCAATCCACATCTCATGTGGTGTCTTTGCAATTGATTTTGTTGGAACCCTATTAAGTGTAAACTCAGACATTTCTAGAGCGTATTCCTAAAAGAATTATGGAAGATCTGTGTGACTCATCATTGATCGAATCTTATCCAATAAGGTCCGATTCCACCTTATGGAAAACCCATTCCAAAGGGGCGTTCCAGGAGGAGTGAGCTGTGAAACAATTCCACACTCTCTCAGATGATCACTTAACTTTTGACTTAAGTATTCTCCTCTGCGATCTAATCGAAGAGCTCTAATACTTTTGCCCATTTAATTCGGTACTTCATTCTGGAACTCCTTGAACCTTTCAAAGGATTCCGACTTGTGTTTCATTATATGGACATATCCATACTTACTGAATTCATCAGTAGAGGTAATGAGGTACTGAAAGTTTCCTTTAGCACTTGTGCTCATCGGGCCGCACACATCTGTATGTATAAAGCCCAATAAGTCATTGGCCCTTTCCTTTGGTTTGATAAAGGGCCCATTGTCATTTTGCCCAGTAAGCAGGATTCACATTTCTCACATGATTCATAATCAAATAAGCCCAAAATCCCATCACTATGGAACTTTTGAATCTGCTGAAGCCCAAAACGATAATGCTAGAGAAAATTGGGTTCTTAGTCATTTTACTCGAACAGTGTGGTATTTATGTTATATACAAGCATAAATTGGTTTAAGACATAAAACCCATTCTCTAATAGGGTGCTACCATAGAATATATCATTAAGATCAAAAGAGCAACATTTGTCTTTTATCAAAATAAAATCATTCAAAATCACTCAAGAAAATGAAATGACATTTCTGCTCATAGCAGGTACATAATAGCAATTAGTTAGTTTCTAAAACCATGCTTGAAGGCGACTACAAATGGAAACTTCCTACAGCTAATGCAGCAACTCTTGCTTCATTCCTGTCGAGTATCTCCACTTATCCCTTCTTCAACGTTCTACTGTTGCTCAGGCCCTGCATATTTCAATAAATATGAGCACCACAACCGGTATCTAATACCCATAAGATAGAACTTGAAATAACATAAATTCCTGAAGAAGTCTTATACATCTCCATTATTTCCATAGAATCTTCCATGTACTTCTTGCATTTTCTCCTCCAATGCCTTGGCTCCCCACAGTAGCTGCAAGTATCATCATCAGATGGGCCAGACTTGGGTTTGGTGAGAAACTCAGGCTTATCCTGATTCACAATCTTGACGGCCTTTCTCTCACCCTTATCTTTACCAGGTTTCACAAACCTTTTGCCCTTCTTGATATTGATCTCAGCTACCTTGAGCATGTCATGCAGTTCAGTCAACGTCCTCGTCAAGACATTCTTGATGTAGTACTTGATGAACTTGTCATAGCTCAACGGCAGTGACTTCAGAATGATGTTAGTAGCCAACTCTTGGCTAATAGGACAATCCAGTCTCCTCAGGTTATCAATATAACCTATCATCTTCATGACATGAGGACTTACTGGAACATCCTTTGGTAGCTTGCACTCAAATAGAGATTTAACCGTCTGGTATCTCTCATTTCGAGTCTGCTCCTGAAATATAGCTTTTAGGCTAGTGACTATCTCGATAGGCGATTCCATGTTCTCAAATTGCCTCTGCAAATCCGAGTTCATGGTATCCCTCATCAGACAACGCACATCGACCACATCATAATAATGCTTATTCCAAGCATCATATACTGCATGTGAAGCATTGGACCTTAGTTTCTCGGGGAGAGCTTTCTCAAGGACATAGTCCTTTCTCTCTTGCTTGAGAACGATTCTCAAGTTCCGATACCAATTAAGGAAGTTGGATCCATTTAACTTGTCCTTCTCAAGGACAGATCTCAACGAGAAAGAGTTCTGATTAGACATAACTGTAATAAGAAAAGGAAAAATTCAGTTATGATATTCAGAAAATGAGAAATCTTAACAATTAAGAAAACTCGCATTATATTCAAAACAATGTTTCCTCAAATGAATATAATGATCCAAGATCCATATTTCACCAAAACTCGAGCGAACCACTGGCTGTCACTCAAATCTTAGCTATATAGGTAAGCAACACTTTGCTAATCATATCCAATATGACTCTTGGTTGTGGATAAGACATCTTATGTTTTATCCACCTGATGTCCCTGGGCCCAGAACTTCTGATAGGACATTCAAGCAAACCAATCTCTTCAGTCATGTAATAGTTGATGCCATGCACTGCAAGCCCATCAACACAATTACTTACTGCCTTACTCATGTAACTGCGGACACCTTGCACTGCAAGCCCATCACGCAATGAAACAAGTCTTGACAGCTGACAAGATCGGAAAGACATCCAGAACACTTGATATTAAGTTGAGGAATTGAACTTTCAATCCTTAATACATATCATATATGCATTCAGGAACCTAATCTTATTAAATCTTGTTCGGTTATTAGATTTTAGGTTCACTAACCATAATCTTAGTAGGCTGTCGATCGACACTACCTTAGTGTCGATCGACACTTACCTCTCTGTCACAGTTCTTCAAAAGCCGATCAATCCAATTGAACCGATTTCGATAACCAACAGAACCAATTCAATAACCAGTCAGTGTCGATCGATACAACATTTGTGTCGATCGACATAGACTAAACCAAATTCAATTTTCGATAACCGATCAATCTAATTGAACCGGATCGATAACCGGTCAATCTAATTGAACCGGGACGATAACCGGTCGGTGTCGATCGATGCAACATTTGTGTCGATCGACGCCAACCAAACCACAACAAACCGAAATTTGCCGGTTTAATCGATCTTTAAACCAAGCATGATAACCGATTCAATCCAATTGAACTGGTTCATCAATCGCAAGGTCGTGTCGATCGACACAACCATTTGTGTCGATCGACACTTGGGTTTCTGGAACTTTGATCTTACGATCGAAAACCCTAAAACTTTAGCAAAGTCGTGTCGATCGACACAACCATTGTGTCGATCGACACGATCAGCTCTGATCAATTTTAACAAACGATTTTGATAGAAAACTGATCTATCAAACTGAATTCTCTAATTCAATTACGTTCTAGCAGATTACATGTTAAACCCTAAGGCTCTGATACCACTGTTGGAATTCGCATAGGATTTACCGGTTTAATAGCCCGTGTCGATCGACACACACAATAGTTGTGTCGATCGACACATCCTTTAAAACACAATCCTTATGTGTATCCAATACACATCATTTGATCATTACATTAATGATCATTCCCACATAAAGTAAATCCAGTTTGCTTAGGTGTGTGATCCTGTAGGATCATATAATATTAGTAATGAGTTCATAACTCATAGATCATTAGCGGTCTCTAGCCAAACGTCAGGACCACCTAGTATCATATGAATGTCTGATCTCGACAGTACAACTATCACTAGATTGAATACAAGTGTGATTTCAGGACATTCCCAACAGTAGTTCCAATAAAATGGCTTACTCCCACCAGAGCCATAACCAGGAGAAGCATCACGCCTCTCAGCAGACAAGCATTTGATGGAAGATACACGGGTATAATGGGACCTCCCAGAGCACACGCTGGACACTAACTAAAACAACCAAGCTTTTTTTTTTAAAACCTAATAATTTCTACTGCGGAAAACAATAATCAATAAACCAAATAAATAAATCAATAACTCCATAAAATAAATAACCAATTATCCAAAGTAATCCAAACATCAAATTCAGGAATGAAATGAACTAGCAACCTAACAAACGGTTCGCTAGACCAAGCAACAACATAAACCCTATCATCCTCTCCTTACGCCTCGATCCCGCGATCACACTTTTCCTTTACCTGCAACTTGAAAGGGAAAAACAGAGTTGCGTGAGTACTATCACAAATACTCAGTGAAGCGGTCATCCTGCCTACCGATTACAAATAGGTAAATAGCTTGCCAAATAACACGCGAACAAACATCATTCAACAATTAAACAAGTTTTTCACAAATTAACATGTGGTGTCGATCGACACTCCACCTGAGTGTCGATCGACACTCCAATTCCAGAACAAAACCTCACGATCATAAAATGGGATGTCGATCGACACTGCCTCTAGGTATCGATCGACACCTCTCGCAGAAACCTAGACCGAGTCGAAATCCTCACGAGACTCGGTCCCGTTCTATCGTACGAGATTGATCACGACAAGTCACACAATATCACAAGATGAAAACATAGGAAAATCAATCATAACACACGAATAGACCATTCAATTTACTAACAAACTATTTCCGTAACCGCGATCACACACTCACCTTGAATACAGATTAGAAAAGGGAAATAAGGAACGAACAAACGAAGAACGGCGGTGAACAGCGACGAAAAAAGGATTCCTTTCCTGGAAAGCACCGGACTCACAACCACTACGTTCCTATGAGCCACTCACACGAATCAACGACGAAGAACGGGGCAAACAAGCGAATAAACGATCGAATCACGTATAATCTCTCAAAAATCTCTCTTTTCTCTACTCTTTTCTGCGTTTTTCTCTTCGTCTCCGTGGCCACAAGTCTGCTAGAGACTTATAAATACGAGCCTTAGGTTTAACGCTTTTAAACCGAGTCAAACCGCGATTAAAAATTTAATCCAATCGGTCAAAAACGCATGGTGTCGATCGATGCTCCCCTGTGGTGTCGATCGACACCTCACCGAAATGCACATTTTTCGGCTTGGGATGTTATAATTCTCCCCCACTAAACTAGAGTCATCCTCGATTCCACGAAACCGTCTATCAAAGACCCAAAACCTAACCCAAAAATTGGCCAAAACCACCCGAGATCCCACACCCGATCTCTGAGGCCCACGTCTAATCTCATGTTTATACACCCGTTTTTAAACATTTATCACTCTTAACTCATTTGACACCCCTCCCACTCGCAGGACGCATCCTTTGAGCTCGTGCCCCATCCACTCTCAGGACGCATCCTTTGAGCTCCGGGTGCACAGGGGAACTAATCATCCCCTCGAGAGAACGAATCATCCCGCGATACTCATAATGGAAACTAATCATCCCAAAGAGTATATAGAAGAACTAATCATCTCCTCTAAGGAACTAATCATCCTCACTGAACCACTAATCATCTCCAGACAAAATGAATGAGTTATTCGGAGCCGTAGCCCCTAGAGTAATAAATTCTAAAATGTCTATAAATATCTATCGACTAGAACTACCTCCCGTGGTCAAACTCGATACTCCATAACCTAGAATATCACAAAACAGGAACAAACACCGACCCACAATTAAAACATATAAGAACTACTCATCTTATAAAAACAGATAAATAATAAACTCCATCTTATAAATCTCCAAAAAGTATAATCGTTACAACAAAAACGAAAATACAACAAAAGCAACGAATGCTAAAAACTGAAACTAGGACTATAAAGAGAAATAAAGCTCAAACGACAACCTGCTTGTCCAACCACTTTCCGAACTTTAATTTTATCTTTGCCTCATGCTCCCAAGTCTCCTCCTCGCAACCAGCACAATCCCACAAGATTTGCAACAGAAGAATCTTCTTCCGACGCAACTCCTTGACTCTCCTCTCGAGAATCCTTACAGGAACTGCCGAAACTGACAAATCAGGCCGAAGATCCTCGGGAATCTTAGCCACTAACTCCTCTGATTCATGTAGGTGCTTCCTCAACATCGAAACATGGAACACTTTATGAAATGCCTGCATAATCAAAGGTAACTCCAGCCGATAAGCAACCGGCCCAACCCGCTCCACTACCAGAAACGGACCCATAAACCGCGGACTCAGCTTGTTCTCTGCTATGGATTTGTTAGGACCCCTCAACATAGCCATCGTGAGATACACACGATCTCCCACTTCAAACTCAAGCTCTCGCCTTCGCTTATCTGCATAACTCTTTTGCCTATCCTGGGCTTCCTTCATGTTCAACCTCACAACTCGAACCTTCTCTGTCGTTTTCTGAACATATATAACCCCAAGATTACTCCGCTCCCCCACTTGGGTCCAGCATAGGGGTGTTCTGCATGACCTCCCATACAAAGCCTGAAAAGGAGCCATCCCAATACTCGCCTGGAAGCTGTTATTACAAGCAAACTCTACCAAGCTCAAATGATCAACCTAGTGACTATCCCAATCCAGTACACACATCTGCAGTAAATCCTCTAAAGTCTGAATCGTCCTCTCGGATTGCCCATCAGTTTACGGATAATACACTATACTCATGTGCACCTTAGTGTCCATCTCTGCCTGAAATGCTCCCCAAAACTCTGAAGCAAATCTCAGATCCCGGTTAGACATAATACTAGCTGGCACTCCATCCAACCTCACAATCTTCTTCACAAACTTCTTAGCCAACACAACCGCTCCGTCTGTCTTATTGATGGCCAAAAAGTGTGCAAACTTAGTCAACCGATCCACAATCACCCAGATAGCATCGAAGGTTTGCGAGTTAGGTAATCCCACTATGAAATCCATCGTGATCATATCCAACTTCCACTCCAGAGTGGGTAAACCCTGCAACAAACCACTCGGAACCTTATGCTCTGCCTTAACAAACTAACACGTGTTACACTTTGAAACCCAAGCAGCCACATTTCTCTTCATCCCGACCCAGTGATAGTACCGCTTCAGATCATGATACATCTTAGTCTCACCAGGATGAATGGAGAACTTGCTCGCATGAGCTTCTCGCAGAATCTCCTACCTCAACTCCTCTACCTTGGGTACACAAACCCGGCCGCGAACAAGAATCGTCCCATTCGAAGAGACTTGATACTCAAAACCCTTTGCGATCAACGCAGCAACCAAATTCTGATCTCCCGCCTGAGCCAATCGAATCCTACTTAAAAGATCTGCCTAATCAGCCGCCTCTAAGCCCAACGGCTCCTGCAAAATAGCACATAACCGCAAGGTGCCAATCTCGCTTACCAGCGACTTGATATCCTGCTACCGAGCCGAATCCACACGTCGACGACTCAGAGCATCAACTACCTGGTTCGCCTTGCCAGGATGGTAAACGATATCCAACTCGTAATCAGCCAACAACTCGACCCAGCGTCTCTGTCTCACATTCAGCAACGGTTGAGTGAAAATGTGCTGCAGATTCTTATGGTCTATGAAAATCTACACTTTCCCACCATACAGATAAGATCTCCAAATCTTTAATGCAAACACAACCGCACCCAACTCTAGATCATGCATAGGGTAATTATGCTCTGCACCCCTCAATTGCCTCGAAGCATACACAATCACTCTACCCTCCTGCATCAACACGCAACCCAGACCAATCCTAGAAGCATCAATATACACTACGTAAGGCTTACCTGGCTCGGGCAATGCCAACACCGGTGTACTCATCAACATCTCTTTCAATTTCGTAAAGTTGTCCTCGCACTCCTGAGACCAAACAAACGGAACATCATTCCCGATCAATTGTGTCATCAACTGAGCCATACTCGCAAAGCCCTTGACGAATCTCCGATAATAACCTGCCAAACCAAGAAAGCTCTTGATCTCGGTCCCATTAGACAGTCTAGGCCAATCCCAGATAGCCTCGATCTTAGCTCATTTGCTAAACCTGAATACTCGAGGATTTTTCTTACCGGAGCACGAGTCACTAGCTTGGACAAACGTTTCCTCTTCTTTGGAACGGTGTGAGGTACTATTTTGATACGGAGAGGTGGGATAACAGCAAGCGGAATTAGATTAAAGTAAGAACGAGAGAGAGATCAGCTGGATCTGCAACAAACCCAGCTAGATGCCGCAAGGTGTAGACGTTCTTAATACGGGAAAGATCAAATGATTCCAAATTTGTACGGCCACCTCGAAGGCGATTAATCTAGTCAGCGATTGCGTCGTTAAGTTTTTTCTTTTTAGTATTCACTGAACAAAACACGACTAGTAGAGTACCACAACCTAAAGAAGAATTGAGAGTAATGCACGGCCCCTGACCAGCATGGGCAGCGAAGATGTATCCTATCAATGCACGGCCCCTGACCAGCATGGGCAGCGAAGCGGCATGAAAGCGCCTCAAATTCTCCAACTGGTGCAACAGAGGAAGACAAAACCCGGAAAAAGAAGAACCCTCCCTGCCAGTTCGTATCTTTCTTTAGAGTTGTACCGCTGATAATCTTTCGGCCAGGCCGTTTGGAGAGGTAGAATTGACTTGGGACCCGAGAATTTCTCTTCGCCGTATACAGATATAAGAACTCGTCGGGTTACAAATCCATCTCCTCTTCAAAGCCCCAAACAAAAGTTCTGATGGCATGACAGAGGAAGTTAGGATTCATCTAAGGGAAGGTTGACCCCAACGCGTCCACTAGACGGATCAAGAATGGGGGATAAAATAAACGTAAGCCCGCATGCCAGAAAGTAGGTGGGATAAGCACAACACCATCCGAGTATAATCGATTAGTGGTATCTGAATCGGTAGGAAGGGTGAGTTTGACCCCTTATGGGAAGTCCAGATTTCTGGAAAGATCTGATAGCTCGTTTTACGTAAGACATGAAGGTTGTTGAGGTCCCCACTGATCGGTGGAAGCCATCGATCGAAAGCAGCAAGGTGAGAAGAGTATTGGTGGATTTGATGTGAGATCGGGTTGCGATAAGCTCCGATTAAAATCAAGAGAAAAGGCAGAGAGCAAATAAAGAAAAACAACAATAACAACAATACTAACAACCCGTTCAGAAAAGGAGAAATAAAGAGGAGTTATGATTACTTACCTTGGGAATCGACAGATGAGCAATTAAAAGGAGAGAGGACATGGGCGAGCTAATTTATACAAGTCAACTTGCACGATTATCTAGGTAACACGCAGATCTTACGACTTCCCCCATTCACTCGACCGTCTTATCTCATATAAGGAATCTTAACCGAGCAATTCCAGATAGGAGCATATCAGAGTTTCATTTATCGTAAATCTTACCAAGAGTAAGATCTTCCGATATCGTAGCTCAATTAAATCGCCAATTAACTCTTATCCATCGGAAACACTTAATGGGTTGGGGCAACTATTGGAGCTGGATTTCACCACAGAAATTCGGCCCATAAAGCATGTATATAATCAAATTGGATGATAAATGTAATTGGGCCTAAGTCACTGGCCTATTCTCAACTGCGCTGAAGATTTTTCTAATCGTCTTAGTCAACGAAGCCGGAATAAGTTAGCGCCGCTACCAACGCTTCAACAACAACCCATATATTTCCGGATGATGAATCTGAACGTGCCCGAGATCTTCGGCGATGAGGAGGGATATGCGGAGCTGAACCGTTACCTCACAGGAGCATAAATATGAAGAATTAGAGCCTAAATCACCAACTTTTTCCCCAAGCTTATATTTAACACAACTTTAGCTCTCATGACTGCTCTACCTAAAGTTCTTTTTATATATTCGATCATTTATCAATATAAATTCAATTTCATTATTTGTGTCGGAGTTTGGTCTAATTTATTTATATTTCATAGGACTAAAGTTTCTTTTCCGAATTCACATATAAATTCTTAGTATGGAATCTAGCTTCCACAGTCGATAAACATGAATATGAGAGTGGTATTGTGAAAAGAAAAAAAAAGAATACGAGAAAACATGAATAGTCTTTTAATCTTTGTTTTTTTTTTTTATTATAATGTTAGATTGTTGTGGCAATGAGTGGATTTACCAATATATATTAGTTAAATCAACCAAATAAGAAAATGAAAAATTGATCTGGTATAACTACGACAGCCATTAAAAAAAACCAACTTAATTACACGATTTACATTTTTAAAAAAAACTTAAAACGGTTTACAATTAAACCGGACTTTATAACTAACAATAATATCTTGTTAAATCTGATCATATTTTCCGGTATGTTATTTCTGAATTATTACTATTTTGTTTCATTGCGTTTATGACATTTCTTCAATTTGTTCTATATACCAACTCCACTTATTCATTTGCCGATTTTCAACATCTTGATCAGTCGCTATCCCTACTCGAAGTCTCATACTAAGATAGGTCGAACATTTTAGTATAAAGATTAAACTTATAACGATGTGATCAAGAAATTTCAACGTTGTTCTTGAGCAGCAGTTCTGGCCGGTGGGTCCGCGATTTCGGCTCCAAACCTTACAGTGTTTGTTTGTTGAGACATTGCTATGTATAATAACATAAGCGTTGAAGTTGAATATTTCTCTTCCAATTTAGTCGACACTATCGATCCACGAACAATATTATTCTTTCTTTTTTTCCTAATAAATCGGATTCAACTGTTGTTTTTAGGTACGTGTGTTGGTATTTGTTTATAAGAAAATAATAACTAATAGATATTTATATATCCAATTTCATGTTATTTGGTCTTACTTTGTTATTTTAACTCATTTGTTTAGTTCAATTGGATTGGCTGTTGACCTTTCAAGATTTCAGAGTTGCGTGTTTGTCTTTCCGATGGTTTGGAACACTGCCAACAACAACAAAATGTGTACATAGAAGAATTGTAAAATATATAGTTTAGTCCATTTATGTTCAATGTCTTTAGTCTACAAAAACTCTTTTTTACTGAAATTGAATTTATAGTTTTTGGAATCTACCGTTAAACCAAAATTCGAGACATTTGTAGTTGAATTTTATTTTTATCATATTATATACACAATATGTGTTTTATCATTTTTCTATATGCTATATGTTTAAGATAAATTTTCGATATTTTTTTTAAATTATAGAAATCATGTTCTCCAAATATAAATATAAGAGACTTGCATGTTTTTCTAAATTGTTTAATTGGTATAGTCAAAGGGTGTGTATAGGTTGCATATATAGAAACCAACTGTTCCCAAAAGAAAATATGAGAATTTATAAGAAAAATATCGAAGGAGAATAATGGAGAAGGAAGATTTCTTGAAGAGTGGTCATGGAAGAGAAGAAAGCCATGAAGAGATTAGAGAACTCGATTCCTCTCGCAATGATTCTCATCAAGAACATGACCATAGTATAAGATCCAAGGTATGATAAAAAAAAATTTGTGCAATTTAAAAGTAACTATATGCTATATATACACATATATCCATAAATATTAATCTCTAAAATCAACCTCAACATAGATTTTCTTGGTTAATCGTTTGTTTTTTATCCAAACCCGATTTTAATCACTAATTAATCTTGATCAATGAAGCTACACGTATTTAAATTCTGAAATTGTAGTTAGCTAGATCTTCGAATCTCTTGTTATTTTTGTCTTTTTCTGTTTTTATGAAAAGCTTAATTTGTTGAATCGAGTTGCATCATTTTTTTTTTCTTATTTCTCATTTATTATACGTATATATACCAGAGAATAATTTTCCCATCTATATCAACAATTATGTATATGATTTTAAAGGTATGCATATCAAATTATGGAGAGATTAAGTAATTCTTTAATAGATAATTATAGCTGGTACATATTCTGATTAATCATATATTGTAATTGTATGGTGAGATCAGATGGACTCAACTAAAGTTGAAATGGAGGAGGCTAAAGAGGAAAATCGAAGGCTAAAGTCATCATTGAGTAGAATCAAGAAAGAGTTTGAGATCCTTCAAACACAATACAACCAATTAATGGTACAACATGAAGAATCAAACAAGTTCTTACCAAAAGAGCATGATCAAGACAAAGAAGGAGTTAGCGAGGGAGAAGAACTTGTTTTGTTGAGCCTAGGTAGTCGGTTAAAGTCACCTGTTGGTTTGACAGCGAATAAAGAAGAAAAAAAGAAAGATATAATGAGGGAAGCGAGTGATGACGAAAATGTTGATGAACATGAACAAAGTAGTGAACAAGGATTAAGTATGGGATTTGAATTCAAGGCTTTGAGTAATCCTAATGAGATGTTGGCGACTGAGAATAGTAAAGAAACGAGGTTATTGAATATGGGCTTTGAAAACAAGGCATTGAGTAGTCCTTATGAGAAATTAGAGATTGATCATAACCAAGAAATGACATCGTTAGAGCCAAGTAACAGCAAAAAGATCCTATCAGAGAATAGTTTTGGGCTTAAGAATGATGGAGATGTTCATGAAGAACAAGAAGAGCTTTTGCCTCAAAACCTTATAAAGAAAACTAGGGTTTCTGTGAGATCAAGATGTGAGACACCAACGGTGAGTACAATTACTTCACAACTTTAGTTTAGTATATGAATATATATCTTTATAAAATAATCTTCATATTCATAATACTTCGTTAGCATTCATTTATTGTTGAAAGGAAAATTATATTATATATATATGACTATAGTTACGTCATAAACAATTTTACATAACACATCGCATAGTTTTTTTTCTTCTTCTTGTAACCATAAATAATACCCAAAAAAAAAATTAAATGGTTCTATTTTTATTCCCTTGGGTTGATGGTGTGTTGTGTAGATGAACGATGGATGCCAGTGGAGAAAATATGGTCAGAAAATAGCTAAAGGGAATCCATGTCCTCGAGCTTACTATCGTTGTACAATTGCACCTTCTTGTCCCGTAAGAAAACAGGTAATTCAAACACATCTAATCATTCCAAATAATTAGAGAATTAATACATTATTATGTTATATAAAAATAAATAACCATAAGAAATCTAATTATTATCTTTTTTTCTTTATTTAGGTGCAAAGATGTTCAGAAGATATGTCTATTCTTATCTCAACCTATGAAGGAACACATAGCCACCCACTTCCCATGTCAGCAACCGCCATGGCCTCCGCCACTTCCGCTGCCGCTTCTATGCTCCTCTCTGGCCCCTCCTCCTCCTCCTCCGCCACAGCGGATCTTCATGACCTCAACTTCTCTCTCTCCTGTAATACCATTCCAAAACCCAAATCACCTTTCCTCCAAACCTCTTCTTCTCCTTCTTCTTCAGGTCATCCTACCGTCACTCTTGACCTCACAACCTCCTCCTCGTCGCAACAACCCTTCTTATCCATGCTCAACAGATTCAGTTCTCCTCCTAGTAATGTCTCAAGATCTAATAACTACCCTTCAACCAATCTCAACTTCTCAAACAACACCAACACATTGATGACTTGGGGTGGTGATAATTATAGTGATCAATATCGTGCATCATCCGGCAACATTAGCAACCATCATCAATTACCTTACCATAACATCATTCAAACTCGAGCTGCGGGGTCATCTTTTGACCCATTTAAAAGATCATCTTCATCTTTATCAAATCCTACACATACCAATCTTCAACATTTTGGAATCAAGAACATTATTAGTCATCAAGTGCAATCTTTACCCGCAGAAACAATCAAGGCAATCACAACAGATCCAAGTTTTCAATCGGCTTTGGCGACTGCTCTATCTTCCATTATTGGAGGCGATTTAAAGATTGATAATGTGACTAACGAAGCCGAGAAGAGCCCTTAAAGGCCATAAAAAAAAATGGCCTATATTTTCTTTTATATACATACCCAATACATTAATATGTGGGTTTAGTTTTTACTAGTTTCATAGTTCATCTATATTTTGTTTGTTTAATCATCATATTAATGTGTTGTTGGAGTTTATGGAACTAATGTGTACATATGAATTTTTATTGTCAAAAACAAAGTCTGACAAATAATGCAAAGATAAAAAAACAAGAAAAACAAAGACAAACGAAAGAAGCATGCTTCTACGAAGACTGTAGGATAAGATAGTCATGGAGCCCTCCCCCTCTCAAGGCAAGGCATGGTTGTAGTCATCCATCTCTAATGACTCTCTTTCAGATATCGCGTACAATGGCATTTGTACCAATTGATTCCTATTTAAAAACATAACTTCCAAATTGAACACATAACGCATTAATATGGATTAAGAGAGTCCTATATCTTGGCTAGTTGGATGGTCTTCCATCTCTAATGACTCTCTTTGAGATATCGCGCACAATGGCATTAGAACCAATTGATTCATGTTCACAAAAATAACTTTCAAACTGAACATGTAGCGCATTAATATGGATTAAGAGAGTCTTATATATTGGCCAGTTCACTACAAGAAAACACCCCTATTTGCGAGGGTGATTTTCGTCGCAAAATCGTCGCAACTGTGAATTTGCGACGATTTTGAGTTTGTTGCAACTGGCTCGTCGCAAATAAAAAATCGTCGCAAAAATGAAGATCCTCGCAAAAACTTCGCTAAATTAGCGACACATTTGCGAGATAATAATTTGCGACGTATTTGCGACATTCACTGTTCACCGCTAATTTGCGGCGAAATTGCTTCGGTTTAGCAGCGTAAAGTTTTGCGGCGAGGTAGCGGCGGTCTTTTGTGCGACGGTTTTGCGGTGTCTGTGTTTGCGACGGAATTACGGCTAAAATTTGCAACTGTGTTGCGGCTTTCCGGTTTGCGACGGTTTTGCGTCGAAACGTTTTGTGACAGAATTGCGGCTACAATTTGCGACAATTTTGCGAGGAATTTCAATATGAATTAAAAAAATACTTTTTAAATTGAAAAGAAAAAAAAACCGAATATATTTTTGAAAATTTTTAAAAAACATAAAATAAAGTATTAATACATCAAATTAAAACCGAAAACAAATCTAAAGCTTGAAATCGAGATCCTCGATCGGATCCCGGTTTGATGTGTCTTCTGCTTCGGGTCTTCTTCGCCAAGCTACTTGTTTCTTCGCATTCATCAGCTCGCCAATGACAGGGTTCGTCATTGCTAACTCCGTGAACATATTATCGTAGATGATCTCGGTAGTCTCTAACCTCTGTTCCGTTTCGCCGAGCCGTTGTTTTGTTTCCTGGAGCTCCTTGGCCATTTGAGGATCAGAAGCATATCTCGAAACGGGACAAGACGGGACTCCATGCTCATCCGTCGGGATGGATCCTGTAAATGCCATCTTTCCCTTACGGGTTCGAGGAGCCATGTACAAAAAAAAATTAAAAGAATGTTACTAATATAATTTTATTTTTAAAAATGTTAATAATATAATAAAAATTAAAAATTGTGAGTAAAATTAAAATAGAAATTAAGATTTTACCTCTGCTGCGACACGGTTGATCGCCAACAGTGTCAATTGAGTATGTTGACCATCGAGAGTAGGCTGGGATGAAAGTTCCTCGACTCGGTCAAGGACATCGTCGTGGAGCTTGTGCACACGTTGATCAAACCATGTCCCGTCCCGCCTGTGGTGGGTCATCTTCCAAACCTTAGGCATTGTAGCAGGAGAGCCTTTTTCTATGGCCTGAAAATTAAAACATATTAGAAGTTGATATTTTTGTAACCGTAAAAAAAGAATGTAAAAAATAAAATAACTTACAATGTGAAGAGCTTGCTGCGCAAAAGA
This sequence comes from Draba incana, assembly GCA_963576765.1. Classification (NCBI taxonomy): domain Eukaryota; kingdom Viridiplantae; phylum Streptophyta; class Magnoliopsida; order Brassicales; family Brassicaceae; genus Draba; species Draba incana. Next base: position 21,502,298 of record OY755206.1, read on the forward strand.
AATCGGTCCCGAATAGTGCTTTGAAGGCTGGTCACCACCGTCAACCTTCGTCAATCGAGCAGACGAACACTGGGCTGGGCAGACTTCTCCTGAGAAGTCTCAACCTCCCAAAAGACGACTAGGCCAGCCCAAATAGTGGGATTGAAGAAAGATGGCATACACACCTTCATATCCGGATTCTTTTGCCACTTCTTCTTCCACTGTCCTATTTGGTCGTTGAGACGGTTCTTCGCTTTCTCCTCGTATTCGTCGTGATCGATCCCAATAATACTTTTGCTACAAAAATAAATAAGAACATCAGTTAAAAAAAATTAAAACTTTAATAAATATACGTGGAAAAAAGAAGAAAATTAACGCGAATTGTTTGTACCACCGACCCCTGACTTCCATGGGAACGAAATTCCAACTCATGTGGCTAATCTTGAAATCCCGCTCAATGATCTTTCTAACATCCTTCCCAACCGAACCTTTGGAAAACCTGAAAAATATATTATGTGTAAATATATTAATAATTATTAAACAAAATTAAATGAAAACTGTGTAAAGAAATTCAATTACCACACAGCGTTGCCGGCCGAGTCGGGTTCTAAATGGGGAAGACCTGCTGTCCGGGACTAACTAGAAGCTGCTCTAGGGTCTTTTCATCCCATGACGGAATAACTCCAGGGTTTTCCTCGGGAGGTGGCATCGGCTGTGACTCAAGAACCCCGGAATCAAAGCCGGAACTAGAGGTCAAAGCAGAGGCGACTATGGGATGTGTAAGTTGTCCTGGTCGAGAATGACCTCTACCTCTACCACGACCTCTAGTGGACTGTAGGAACTGGCTATACTCGTTATCCGCCATCTACAATATATTATAAATTTCTTTAAATTAGTAATAGGATAATAATTAATTATCTAGTCTATTAATGATTTTAACAATTTTAATGATTACAATAAATTAAATTAAAAAATATTAATGATTCATAACATTCAAATTCAAATTAATTTAACAAAATTAGGAAATTAACAATTTTAATTATTATAATATAATTAAAATTAGCATTATTAGTTAATTATCAAGTTTAAAGTACATTTCTATATCTACTTAATTATCCCTAACCATTATCTTAAAAACCAAAATTAAAATTAGCAATATTAGTTAATTATCAATTCTAAAGTATAATCTAATTAATTATTCCAAACCATTCTCCTAAAAACCACACTTAAATAATTAATTATCTACAAATCCATAATTTTGAAGTAATAAAGTACAAGAAAAGTTTAGAGTATCATCTTAGAATGTCGGGGAATGTCGGGGAATGATATGGAATGTTGGAGAATTTTATTTTTTTAGAGAGAGAAAAAAAATTTTAGAGAGAGAGAGAGATGTGAGGAATGAGCGATGACTGTGGAATTGCATATATAGGTAATTTTTTTGCATCGCATTTTCGTAGCAATTCCGTCACAAAATTGACCGAATGTTTCACCCAATGCATGTTTGCCGCGAAAACATTTCGTTTACCGCGCACCAATCATCGCAATTCCCTCGCAAAATTATTCAAAAACCGTCGCAAATTCCTCACAAAATGTAAATCCCTAGGGGAATAAACAATCATTAAATTGTTTTGATCGTAATTTTAGTCGCAAAAGCGACGCAAACTGTTTTTTTTTTGCGACGTAGTTGCGAGGCAATCGTCGCAAAAACGTCGCAAATATTCATTGCGAGGATTCAGTCGCAACTACGTCGCAAATGAGGTTTAGGGTATAGTTAGAGGTTTGGATGTTTTAGACCAATTTAACGATTCATAAATGGTAAATATACACGTGTTTAGGTCCTTAGTGCATGTATGAAGCAAAAATTTCCCAATAATTGAGGTACTTAGCAAAATCGTCAAAAAGGATAGATTGATCATATTCATAGTATAAGTGTATGATACTTTGTTATATATGTTTCTCGACAATGTTTTGATAAGTGTCTTATTTGATAATTCTGGATGGATTGTTATTCATTACACTCATCGGTATAATTTTTTTTTCAAGAAGGGCGTATTTAAATATGGTAAATAATGTAATGGTTAGGGTATAGGGTTTCACTATTTGCGAGGGAACCCTCGCAAATCGGTCACAATTGTTATTTTTGCATGGCAACTACGACGAAAACCTCGCAAAAGCGTCGCAAAGCATGAAACCTTCAACCTTGGTGTTTTGGCAATATTCTTATTGCTTTTTGATTTATACGAATAATTTTATATAATATATCAATTAGGACATATTAAAACCGGGTAAATAATGTATCGTTTAGGGTTTAGGGTTTCAAAATTTGCGACGCTTTTACGAGGGAACCCTCGCAAATTCGTTGCAAATAATGAGTACTTTTATATTTTTTTATTACAAAGCAAAGAAATTTACTCCGAGAAATTAATATATACACTAAATAAAAATTGAATCTTCATCATCATGATCAAAAAGATAACTTTCTACTCCGCCTTCTTATAATTCGTCATCATCATCGTCTTCCTCGTCGTCTTCATCAAATTCATCTCTGTTTCCTTCCGAATCCTCGAATATCACATCAAGACCAATATGCATCGGGTCAATTCTTCTCAAATCGGTGGTTACCTCCGTAGGGATCAAAACTTCTTCAGTTCTGGCAGGTTGCACTAGGGGTTGATCATCATCAGCATCAGCTGCTAACCCCCCGACAATTCGACCCCTTGGGTTAATTTTAATCACAGATAGCCAATCTTGATCCCGTCGTCCATGAGTACGAGGGTAAGGAATGAAGACTACTTGCTTTGCTTGGGATGCTAAAATAAATGGCTTAAACTTTTGTGTGTAGCTCATGTTTCCTTTTACATCAACAACTCCGAATTTGTTGGTTCTAACTCCGACACCAATGGATGGATCAAACCAATCACAATAAAATAATACACTTTTCAAATTCAACACACCAGCATACTCGATCTCAATGATTCTTTCAAAATACCATAAAAGTTTGTATCGCCCGGGACATGAATACCATAATTTGCATTGGCTTTATTTTGACCATGTTCAAATGTGTGAAAAATAAAGCTGCGAGTACAATACATCTTACTCGTTTTTATGCTTGCAATAGGCCCCAAAATAAACTCATGTACCTATAAAGGCCAACTATGTCGAGATTTCTTCGCCACCTATATATTCTCAAATTCAAATAATTAGTATTTTTATATATATAACTCATGCATGTTTTGTACCTTCTCTCGCATCCAGCCAGCAAAATCACGTTCTAGGAAAGATTGAACGTCTTCATCGTTTAGTTCAGGAAATGCTTCTCGTATTTGGCATTCTAACATTCTGTACACCTGTTAGTTAGTTATATATATATATATTAAATAAAACATACTCATATGTATATATACGTACCTCTCATATGGCTGAAAGTAGTTACAATTTAGCATTATATACGTATGGGCAGCTTGCATATACTTGAAATCACACCACGTTGTTTCCTTTACTTTTCCACCCATCCGACCTAAATCAGAGAAAACATCAGGTACATCCTATAAGTTATATGTTCGGCCAACTCTGCCATCGTCGTATCGTTTACGACGGGTTTTCTTAGTTTTCACGGTTTGGCTTAAGTAGTAAGTAGAGAAGTTTGATGTATCTTCTGTCAAACTTCAAGCAATGATTGATCCCTCTACTTTGCCAGATTTTTCGCCTTCATCTTCAGATATTTGAAGAACTTTTCGAAGGGGTACATCCATCGAAATTGGACTGGTCTACCCAAATCTAACTCATGAGGCAAGTGTACAACCAGATGTTCCATCACATAAAAAATGAAGGTGGAAATATCTTCTCTAAGTTGCAAATAGTGAGTGGAATGTCTGAATTCAACTTCGAGATTTCGTCCTCCATTAAGGTTCTAGCACAAAAGTCTCTGAAAAATGCTCCAATACCTGAAATGGCAATCCAGTCCAGATTAAGTTAATTAATAAAGTTACAAAATACATGTATGTATATATCAATAACCATAGATAAACGTAACACCTGCTATCGCCTCGTGTACATCTTGCGGTAAAAGCTCTTGAAAGGCAAAAGGGAGTAGTCGATGCATGAACCCATGACAATCGTGGCTCTTCATCTCAGAAAATTTGCCCCCTTGTTCAACACACATTGAAAAAGTGGACACGTATCCATCTAGAAACTTCACCCACTCCTTAACCCAGTTAATCAAAGCATTCTTTACAGCAGGTGATAGTCGGAAATTGGGAATCAGTGCCCTACCATCCCCTGTTAGATGTAACTCTGGCCTTCTATGAAACAACCAAGCTCTTTGTTTTTTTTTGCTAAACAATTCTACTGCGGAAATAACATAAACAAAATATCCAATAAAATAATCCATTAAATTCAATAACCAATTAAATCAATTCCAGCAACGAAAACAATAACCAATCTAGGAAATGATAAATCTAGCAACCTAAGCAACGATTCATTAAAACTAAACAAAGAAGACAATTCCTAATCATCCTCTTCCTACGCCTTGATTCTGCAGTCACATGGGAATAAGAGATGTGTAAGTAATTAATAATTACTTAGTGAGATGGTCTCCCTGTCTACATGCTAGGTACGAATATACCAACAATCAACAACCATTAAATTAAAATGTTCAATGCAGGAAATAAGAGGGTGTCGATCGACACGTTGCACAGTGTCGATCGACGATTCACAACTACAGGTGTCGATCGACACGCCGCACGGTGATGTCGATGCTATCATATAAAGGGTGTCGATCAACACGTCGCACGGTGCCCACCGACGCTACGTTCGCAGATCACTTCTCAAAACGATAACTCAACAAAAACACGACCAAAACGATTGACTCCCGATTTCATCACAAAGAGAAACATATACAGTCACGAATCATCATCAAAAACAACACAATCAACCCAAATTCATGACATAAAACACTTAAATCCAATCGCTAATCGATTCCTCGTGAAACAAATCGAAGGAAGGAGAACGGACTAGAACAGCGACGAGCCGGGATGAACAGCAAGGAGATTCGCGACAAACAATCTTCTAATGATACCAACTTTGAACAACGAGGATTCCTACGCCTCTGGAATCAAACAAGCAGGTTTCCAAGGGATTTCTTTGCAACAATCCTTCTAAAACTCTCAAAAATCTCTCTCAATTCGCTAACTCTTGATTTCTCTACTCAAAAAACGCGGCAACGAGACTGCTAATCCTTATAAAGCCGAGCCCTTGGGTTTTTCCTAAACTGACTCACAAACCAGACAATTTAATTAAAAATTACAACAGCCCGCAGAACTTGGTGTCGATCGACACCCAAACCTAGTGTCGATCGGCACCCCTTACCAAAGTCAACAATTTGGTTTTGGGATGTTACAATTCTCCCACACTAATCTGGATTCGACCTTGAATCCCGCAAACCATCTATCAAAAGACCGAAAACTTGACCCCACTTGGTCAAAAATCATCATAGATCCTCACCCGATCCCGGTACTCGCATCTTATCCTATGTTTATACACACATTTTTTCCAGACTTTTATTACTCCTAACTCGTTACCTGGCTCTCAAGATGCATCCTAAGCAACCAACGTACCATCCACTCATGGTATACATGGAACTACTTTTCTCTCTAGACTTATATTGAGACCCACCCGTCTCAAATAAGTCACTGGATACCACTCTCACCAAAAGAAATACAAGGGAACGTATTCCCTCAAAAGACCCACCCGTCTCCTGATATTCATACTGAGGCCCCACCTGTCACAGATAAGTAAGCATCTCACGATACCACACCAAGACCCACCCGTCACCGGTAAGTATAAACTCGATACTACACTGAGACCCACCCGTCACAGGTAGAATCGTTGAAGACCTACTTTTCTCCTCAAAACTGTAATGAGTTATTCGGGAATGTTACCGTCCCCAAAGTAATAAATTCTAAAACATCTATAACCATCTATGATTAGATCTGCCCCACATGGCTAACCCCAATATTCCACACCCGGAATATCATCCAAAACATGACCCATACCGATAAACCATTCACATCATCTATAAGAATCAAACATCTTATAATTAACAAGAAAAATAGAGAAGAAACTCCATCTTATAAATTTCCAAAAATGTATATCATTACAATGAAACGAAAAAGAAATACATAAAACCAAACGACAATAGCCACATGCTAATACAAAAAAAAATTTTGGAACCACAAAGATAAAAGTAAGCTCAAGCTGGGACCTGCTTATCGAACCACTTCCTGAACTTTAACTTCATCTTTGCCTCAGGTTCCCAAGTCTCCTCCTCTATACCGCTACAGTCCCATAAGACTCTCAGCAATAGTATCTTCTTCCGGCGCAGGACCTTCTCTCTTCTCTCAAGAATCCTCACAGGAACTGTCGGAACCGTCAAATCAGGCCTCAGATCCTCCGAAATCTTAGCCACCAACTCCTCCGACTCATGCATGCACTTCCTCAACATTGAAACATGGAAAACTTTATAAAGTGCCTTCATGATTGGAGGTAACTCTAACCGATATGCCACCGGTCCAATACGCTCCACTACTGGGAACAGACCCATAAACCACGAACTCAGCTTGTTCTCTGCTTGGATCTGTTAGGACCTTTCAACATAGCTATCTTGAGATATATACGATCTCTAACTGCAAACTCAAGCTCTATTTGCCGCTTATCGACATACCTCCTTTGCCGATTCTGAGCCTTTTTCTTGTTCAGCTTTAAAATACAGATCTTCTCCGTCGTTTCCTGAACAAAACTCGAACCAAAAATGCTCATCTCCCCCTCTTAGTTCCATCATAAAGATGTCCTACACGGCCTCCCATACAACGCCTCATATGGAACCATCCCAATACTTGCCTAAAAGCTATTGTTATACGCGAACTCAGGCAGGCACAAATGATCAGCCCAATGACCACCCCAATCCAGCACACACATCCTTAGCAGATCCTCTAAAGTCTGAATACTCATCTCTGATTGACCATCAATCTGTGGATAATAAGATGTATTCATATGCATCTTAGTGCCAATCTCTGTCTGGAAAGGTCACCAAAACTCAGACGCAAACTTAGGATCCCGGTCTGACACTATACTGGATGGCGCTCCATGCAGTCACACAATCTCTCTCACAAATTTCTTAGGCAAAACCGCAGCTCCGTCGGTCTTCTTAATGGCCAAAAAAATGTGCAGACTTAGTCAACCGGTCCACAATTACCCATATCGCATCATAGGTCCTCGAGTTAGGTAATCCTACCACGAAATCCATCGTGATCATATCCCACTTCCACTCTAGAATGGGTAAACTCTGTAATAACCCGCCAAGAATCTGATGCTCCGCTTTAACCATAGAACACGTGTCGCACTTTGCGACCCAATCAGCCACATCTATCTTCATCCTGACCCAGTGATAATACCGCTTAAGATTATGATACATTATAGTCGCCCCTGGATGAATCGAGAACTTGTTTGCATGACCCTCTCACAGAATCTTCTGCCTCAAAGTCTCGTCCTTAGGCACACAAACTCGCCTGCGAACCATAATCCTCCCGTTTGAAGAGACCTGATACTCAAAACCAATACTCTAAGAAGCATCAATCAACTCAGAAGATCTGCCCAATCAACTGCCTCTAATCCCAAAGGCTCCTGTGAAATAGCACATAATCTCAAAGTGCTAATCTCGCCCACTAAGGCCCCAACCTCCTGCTCCCAAATCAAATCAACTCTCCTCTGACTCAGAGCAACAACCACCTGGTTGGCCTTACCCGGATTGTAAATAATCTCCAGATTAGAATCCACAAACAACTCAACCCAGCGCCTCTATCTCATATTCAGCAACGGTTGAGTAAAGATATTTTTCAGATTCTTATGATCCGTATAAATCTGCACCTTCCCACCATAAAGATAAGATCTCCAAATCTTCAGAGCGAATACCACTACTCCCAACTCAAGATCATGGTAGGGCTATTACGTTCTCTACCCTGCAACTGCCTCGAAGCATACGCAATAACCCGACCTTCCTTCATCACGACACAACCTAAACCAACTCCTGAAGCATCAATGTACACGGTATAAGGCTTCCCTGGCTTGGGTAATGCCAATACCGGTGTACTCGTCAACATATCCTTGAGCCTCTCAAAGTTCTCCTCGCACTCCGGCGACCAAATAAACGGGACATCCTGCACGGTCAACTTTTTCATAGGTTGCACCATACTCGGAAAACCTTGACAAATCTCTGGTAATAACATGCTAAACCCAAGAAGCCTTACTAACTCTGCTAGAGCCATCATGAAAGGAGCCTTAGAAATCAGAGTTGTCCTGGGCTTTAACTCAATAGTGAAAGGATCGGACCGAGACAGCGGTAATCCCTGCAACGACAGAAACTCATCCCCAAAATTCTGAAAAACTCGGATCTCCCCGACAGCCATCTCACGACTAGACTTTGGCATCAATATAGTAGCCAAATATGCCTTGCAACCTCGCGCTATCATCTGCTCCGCCTAAATAGCCGAAATCACTAGACTCCCAAAGTAGGTCTCACGCCCTGAAACACTAACTTCCCCATGTCACGCCCAAAAATGACTCTGCCTCTATAACAGTCTAGATGAACTCTGTAAAACGACAGCCAATCCATCCCCAGAACCACATCGTACAACTCCACTGGATTGATAACAAAATCTGCTGGGATCGACTCCCCAGCAATCTGCACATCTACCCTCCTCGCTCGGCCAAAAGTAGCCAGTAATCCTCCTCTATCTACTTTAACCAAGCTCGACAACTCACCAGCACTCCTCCGGATGCCACTGCTCTCGGTATGCTCCGGATCAATGAAGCATTTCGATGCTCCAGTTGTAACAAGCACATGGGACTCAAAATCGCCCACTAACAAGGTCCCTATACAATTCACATGAGTTGAGAACCCTGATAATTCTATCACAAGTAAAATAGAAGAAACAAATAGCAATGCAGCAGCTAAAGAATTTACGAAGTCATAGTCAAGAATTTTACCTGTTATCTGTGCGCCACAATGCTCACCAGCCTCTCCTAGCGCGTAAACACGTGGTATATGTTCAATTTGACCCAAAGGCTACCGCAAACTGAGTCATTGGCGGTGCTGCCATTGGCTGAACTACTGCTATAGCTATCTGATGCAACTTAAGACACATCAGCTTGACATGCCCCGACTCACGGCAATAGAAACAAATCTTGGTATCTCGAGATACCTCTCTCTTGGGACAGCTCGCCACTCGATGCTCTGTGCTCCAACACCCATAACAACCACGACCACTCTAACCACCTCCAGACACCTCCTCAAACCTCCTCTTGTGACCCTGCGTAGGCTTGTCGCCTTTGCCAGAACAAAAACTAGAACTTCGAGAATGATGTTGCTGCTGCTGTCTCCTCGGCTAAATAGCAGGACCAACCGTAGATGGAACAACCATAGCTGAAATAATCGCAGAACCAGCCTGCTCACTCTGATCCTCCTCAATAGAAGCAGCAAGCTTCACCAACTCCGCCCTCGAGGCGTACAAAGAACTGCGACATTACGTCCTAATGCTCAAACGGAGCATGTGAAAGAACTCCTCATAAGGGTCCGATCATCCTCTATGCTACAGCTAGCATGAACCAAAAATCTATTGAACTCACCATCGTTTTCTCGCACAGTACGCTCTCTCTTAGCCACCTCCATGAATACAATCTGTAGGCGATTCAACGCCACCCGACGAAAGAACTTGGTGTTGAACTCGACCACGAAGTCACCCCAAGTCCACACAGTACTCCGGGGCTCAATCGACCTCAACCAACAATGACCGTCCTTACTCAGATAGTGAACAACCAACTCCACATGATACTCAGCAGGACATCGAATCGATCGAAAGTTGCGCTCCACTCTCAAGCACCACTCATCGGCCCCCACTAGCCCATCTGTGCCTTTAAAGAAAGGCGTACCAATCTTCTGCATCTGTCCCATCATCGCAAGATAGGAAGGATGCTCTGCAACTACAGCCCTCGGCTACCCGACCACTGCAAACTCGCAGCATAAACCTGGGGAGAGTTTGTGACCAAGTTTAATGCTCATTACTTTCCTCAGGAGGCTCTAGATCATCTCAGGACGAGGTTCGTAGAGCTAGTGCATGGTGATCGTTCTGTTCGAGAGTATAACACAGAGTTCACTAGGCTGCTTGTCTATGCGGATAGAGGCATAGAGGATCAACGGACGCAGGTCCAGAGGTTCCTGAGGGGACTACGATCGGATTTACGGACCAGATGCAGAGTGACGGAGTACGCCTTGAGGTCAAAGCTGGTAGAGGTGGCTGCTGGTATTGAGTAGGACCTGCGAGGTCAGTCAGCTGCAGTGGTTCCAGCGGCAGTTGTTCTTGCTGCTCAACCGAGGCGACAACAGGGTAGTTCCAGTTCTGGTTCCGGCAAAGGTGGCAAGCCTGCGCAGGGTCAGTAACGGAAGTGGGATGGCACTTCCAGGCCCAGTCAGAGTTCGAGGGGCAGAGCGTGTTATGGATGCGGTAGCTTCGAGCATCGTCTATCGAGTTGCCCTCGGAAGGGTGACCATCAGCAGTAGTCGCACCAGCCGGATTCTAGAGTTTGTTTCCACTGCAGGAAGACAGGGCATATCAAGTTGATGTATCCCAGGTTGACGCAGATGATTATTGTTGCAGTTTAGCCAGTGGCACAGCTGGCGGCAGTGCAGCCATTGAGCCAGATTGGACTAGCACTGCGAGTCAATACCTCGGGTGAGGCGGGGCAGCATAGCGGCGTGTCGATCATAGGTAAAATCTTAGACTCAGACTTCGTAAATTTTTTAGTTGGTGAATTGTTGTTTGTTTATGTTATTTTGCTTGTGATAGTTTAGTAGGGTTCTCAACGCATGTGAATTATGTAGGGACCTTGTTAGTGGGAGGTTTTGAGTACCATGTGCTTTTTGATTCTGGAGCATCCAACTACTTTATTACCCTAGAGCATGCCGAGAGCAGTGGCATCCATAGCAGCACTGGTGAGAGTTCAGGTTTGGTCAAGGCGGCTGGAGGTGGATTCCTGGCTACTTTGGCCCGTGCTAAAGCAGTTGATGTTCAGATTGCTGGGCAGTCGATGCCAGCAGATTTGGTGATTAGTTCGGTGGAGTTGTACGACGTTTTCCTTGGGATGGATTGGTTGTCATTCTACAGAGTTCATCTGGATTGTTTTCGAGACAGAGTGATCTTCGAGCGGGATGCAGAGAGGTTGGTGTTTCAGGGAGTAAGACTGACTTCAGGGAGTCTTGTAATTTCTACAGTTCAGGCAGTGCAGATGATCGAGCATGGATACGAGGCTTATTTGGCGACGATTCTATGCCATAGTCTGTTGGTAAAGTTGCAATGAGTGAGATTCAGGTTGTTCGATATTTCGAGGATGTCTTTTAGTCATTGCAGGGATTACCGCTGTCTCGGTCTGATCTGTTTACGATTGAGTTAAAGCCTAGGACAGAGCCTATCTCCAAGGCACCTTACAGGATGGCTCCAGCTGAGTTGGCGGAGCTAAAAAATCAGTTAAAGGATTTGGCGAGTAAGGGTTTTATTCGTCCGAGTACTACACCGTAGGGAGCGTCAGTATTATTTGTGAAAAAGAAGGATGGTTGTTTCTGGTTATGCATCGATTACCGGGGACTAACCTGGGTCACTGTGAAGAACAAGTACCCTCTCTCGAGGATCAATGAGTTGCTAGATCAGTTGAGGGATGCTACTTGGTTTTCCAAGATTGACTTGGCATCAGCTTACAATCACATTCCGATCGATGAGGTTGATGTTCGAAAGACATCTTTCAGGACCATATATGGGCATTTTGAGTTTGTGGTTATGCCTTTCGGTTTGACTAATGTGCCAGCAGCGTTTATGCGGTTGATGAACGGTGTATTTCAGGAGTACTTGGATGTCCCCGTGATTATCTTTATCGATGATATTTTGGTCTACTCGAAGAGTCTGGTGGAGCACAAGGTGCATTTGCTGTTAGTTCTGGAGAAGCTTCGGGTGTAGAAGCTTTTCGCTAAGTTGAGCAAGTGCAGTTTTTGGAAGAGAAAGATGGCTTTTCTGGGCCATATTGTTTCTGCAGATGGAGCTTCTGTGGATTTGGCTAAGATTGAGGCTATCAGGGATTGGCCGAGACCGTCTAATGCGACCAAGATTGGGAGCTTTCTTGGTTAAGCAGGTTATTATCCAGAATTGTGAGTATGGCTCAGTCAATGACGAAATTGACCGGAAAGGATGTTCCGTTTGTTTGGTCTGAGGAGTGCGAGACAACATTGTAAAGCTGAAGGAGATGTTGATGAGTACACCATTGTTGGCGTTGCCTGAGCAGGGTAAGCCTTACGCAGTGTATACCGATGCTTCTGGGAATGGTCTGGGTTGCATGTTGATGCAGGAAGGTAGAGTGATTACATATGCTTCAAGGCAGTTCAGAGGTGCTGAACGTAATTACCCTACGCCTGATTTAGAGTTGGGTGCAGTTGTGTTTGCGTTGAAGATTTGGAAATCCTATCTATATGGTAGGAAAGTTCAGATTTTCACAGACCATAAGAATCTGCAGCACATTTTCACTCAGCCATTGTTGAATGTGAGACAGAGATGCTGGGTCGAGTTGTTGGCAGATTACGAGTTGGATATTGTTTACCATCTTGGTAAGGCAAACCAGGTAGTTGATGTTTTGAGTCGTCGACGTGTAGATTTAGCTCGGGAGCATGATTTTGAGTCGCTAGTGAGTGAGATTAGTACTTTGCGATTATGTGCTATTTCCTAGGAGCCGATGGGCTTAGAGGCAGCTAATCAGGCAAATTTTTTGAGTAGGATTCGAGAGGCTGAGGCGGGTGATCAGAATTTGGTTGTTGCGTCGATCGCAGAGGGTTCTGAGTATCAGGTCTCTTCGAATGGGACAATTCTTGTTCACGGCCGGGTTTGTGTACCCAAGCTAGAGGAGTTGAGGCAGGAGATTCTGCGAGAGGCTCATGCGAGCAAGTTCTCGATTCATCCTGGAGCGACTAAGACGTATCGTTATCTCAAGCGGTATTATCACTGGGTCGGGATGAAGATAGATGTGGCGGATTGGGTTTTGAAGTGCAACACGCGTTTGCTGGTTAAAGCTGAGCATAAGGTTCCGAGTGGTTTATTGCAGAGTTTACACATTCCGGAGTAGAAATGGGATATGATCACGATGGATTTCGTGGTGGGATTGTGGATCGGTTGACTAAGCCTGCACACTTTTTCGCCATCAAGAAGACAGACGGCACGGCTGTTTTGGCTAAGAAATTTATGAAGGAGATTGTGAGGCTGCATCGAGTGCCAGCCAGTATTGTGTCAGACCGGGATCCGAGATTTTCTTAAGAGTTTTTGGGAGCATTTCAGGCAGAGATGGGTACTAAGGTGCACATGAGTACACCGTACCATCCGCAGACTAATGGGAAATCCGAGAGGACAATTCAAACTTTAGAGGATTTACTGCGGATGTGTGTATTGGATTGGGGTGGTCACTGGGTTGATCATTTGAGCTTGGTAGAGTTTGCTTATAATAACAGCTTCCAGGTAAGTATTAGGATGTATCCTTTTGAGGCTTTGTATATGAGGCCATCCAGAACACCCCTATGCTGGACCCAAGTGGGGGAGCGGAGTATTCATGGGGCTACTTATGTTCAGAAAATGACAGAGAAGGTTTGAGTTGTGAGACTGAACATGAAGGAAGCTTAGGATAGGCAAAAGAGTTATGGAGATAAGCGGAGGCGAGAGCTTGAGTTTGCAGTGGGAGATTGTGTGTATCTCAAGATGGCTATGTTGAAGGATCCTAACAGATCCATAGCAGAGAACAAGCTGAGTCCGCAGTTTATGGGTCTCTTTCCGGTAGTGGAGTGGTTGGGCCGGTTGCTTATCGGCTGGAGTTACCTCCGATTATGAAGGCATTTCATAAGGTTTTTCATATCTCGATGTTGAGGACATGCCTACATGAATCAGAGGAGTTGGTGGCTATGATTCCTGAGGATCTAAAGCCTAATTTGACGGTTCCGGCAGTTCCTGTGAGGATTCTCGAGTGGAAAATCAAGGAGTTGCGTCGGAAGAAGATTCCACTATTGCGAGTTTTGTGGGATTGCGCTGGTTGCGAGGAGGAGACTTGGGAGCCTGAGGCAAAGATTAAATTAAAGTTTGGGAAGTAGTTGGACAGGCAGGTCGCCGTTTGAGGTTTATTTCTCTTTGTAGTCCCAGTTTCAGTTTAGCATGTGTTGCTTTTGTCGTATTTTTGTTTTCGTTGTAACGATTATACTTTTTGGAGATTTATAAGATGGAGTTTCTTATTTATCTGTGTTTATAAGATGAGTAGTTCTTATATTTTTTCTTGTGGACCGGTGTTTGATCTTGTGTTTGAGATATTGACCGGTGTTTGATCTTGTGTTTGAGATATAGGGAGTATCGAGTTTGACTACGGGAGGTAGTTCTGGTCGATAGATATTTATAGACGTTTTAGAATTTGTTACTCTAGGGGCTGCGGCTCCGAATAACTCATTCAATTTATCAGGAGATGATTAGGTCTTCAGTGAGGATGATTAGTTCCTCAGAGGAGATGATTAGTTCTCCTATATACTCTTTGGGATGATTAGTTTCCATTATGAGTATCGATGGATGATTAGATCTATCAAGGGGATGATTAGTTCCCCTGTGTACTCGTATCTCAAAGGATGCGTCTTGAGAGTGGATGGGGCACGTGACATCAATAGCTCAAAGTATGCGTCCTGCGAGTGGGAGGGGTGTCGAATGAGTTAAGAGTAATAAATGTCTGAAAACGGGCGTATAAGAATGAGATTAGACGAGGGCCTCAGAGATCAGGTGTTAGGATCTCGGGTGGTAGTGATCGGTTTTGGGTCATGGTTTGGGTCTTTGATAGACGGTTTGTGAGGATACGGAAATGAATCCAGTTTAGTGAGGGAGAGTTGTAACATCCGCGAACCAAAAATGTGGATTCTGGTGGTTGTGTCGAGCGACACCAACACAAAGGATTTTGAGGGTGTCGAGCGACACCAACACAAAGGATTTTGAGGGTGTCGATCGACACGGTCTTGGTGTCGCTCGACACTTACATTTTTTGAACCGAGTAATTTACTTTTTAATTACATTTTTTGGCTCGGTTTAAAAGAGTTAAGACCTAGGTTAGGGTTTATAAACTCGTGTTACTGGTGGCTGCGAGCTACAATAGAGAAAAGTTGAGAATTTAGAGTTTTGAGAGGGTGATAAGTGTTTTGAGAGAATTGTTGCAAAGAAATTCTCCTAAAACCGTATCATTCGAGTTCTAGAACCATTCCTTACGGTGTCTTGGTGATTCGTGTGTTTTAGAGGTCTGGTCGTGCTGTTTTTGTCTCATCTGAACCCCCCTTTTCGTTTCATAAGAATCCGACGTGAGTTGTGACCGTTGGTTTTTAGGCGATGAAGATAATTGATGAGTTTTTGGTGATTGTTTGCTGTGAAATCGTTTGTTATTGATTATGATGTTGCTGTGGTGGAATATATTGGATTGTGGTGTTTTTTGTGCAGATTTGCGATGCGTAATCACCGGAATCGAGTCGAGAGTGGATGAACTTGATTCTGGTGTAGTTACAGCGGCATGTCGATCGACACCAGGAGGGTGTCGCTCGACACGAGACACTGCCAAGCGTCGATCGACACCTTTGTAGTGTCGCCCGACATAGGACTTTGGTTGTGTCAATCGACGCATTTGTGGTGTCGCTCGACAGGAAGCATGTACTTTCCCGAAATGTGTTTTTTGTATGTTATGTGATGAATTGGTATTTAATGTGCGTTGCAATGTTTATCTGAGCATGCTTGTTAGGCAAGTAGGCAGAATGACCAGCTCACTAAGTATTTATGAAATACTTATGCAACTCTTATTTTCATGTGTTACAGGTAAAGGAAAAGTGTGAACGCATAATCAAGGCCTTAGGAAGAGGATGATAGGATTTTGTGTTGTTGTTGTTAGTCTAGTAAACCGGATGTTTTAGGTTGCTAGATTATTTATTTGAGCATTCCTGAATTTGGTATTGAATTTTTATTTTGGAATATTGGTTAGTTATTTTTATGGAATTATTGGATTATTCTGTTGATTTAAAGGATTATGTTTTTCCGCAGTAGAATTGTTTAGCTTAAAAAAAAAAGAGATTGGTTGTTTCATAAAAATTCTCGATGCATACATATTTCCGGTGGGAGATTATATGGCGTCACTATGATTGGCCACAACGAATATTGCAAACCAGACATACAAAAAGGACTAAACCCATAAGTGCAAAGACCCAAATACACATTTCTATGTTCTATAGCAAAGTCCGGATCTACCGTGTGAAAGTGTTTCCACGCCTTTGCATCTGATGGATGGGCGACCACCTCTTCCTCATAATCGTGTTATGCGTGCCACCTCATCGCCCCTGCTGTCTACTCTGATTGATATAATCGCTTCAGCCTATCTGTTATTGGAAGATACCACATACGCTTGAACGAGACTTTGTTGCGACTACTAGTCTTCTTATATCTTGGATGCGAGCAAAAACGACATTCCTACAGCTGAGCATCATCTTTCCAAAAAATCATACAATTATCAATACACACATCAATCATCTCAGACGATAATCCAAGACTTGCTACCAATCTTTGTATCTCGTAGTAACTCTCTGCAGAGTTATTACCCTCTGGCAAATATTCTTTAAACAATTCACCCCATTTATCCATGCAATTTTCACTAAGGTTATCTTCGCTTTTAATTGTCATCATTCTAGATGCTAATGACAATTTTGAAAGCTTTTCTCTACATCCTTCGTAGATAGGTTCGTTAGTAGCATCTAACATATCATAAAAAATTTCAGCACTCGGGTTTGGTTCTTCAAAAGTATTATCACTAAAAGAAGCATTATTTTCTTGAAATGCATCATTGACCATGTCATTAAACCTATTCCCATATGTATTTCCATATGCAGATTCATTAAAATTATCATCACCATACTGATAAGTACTATCCTCGTAATTACGACCACTTTCTACATTCTCACGATAACTCGTACTTGAACTACCCAGAACATTGACAACAAAATCCTCCCCATGTGAAAACAAAACATAGTAGTTAGGTAAAAATCCCTTTGTAAATAAATGTTTTCAAACATTTCGCGTATCACGTGCAACAAAGTTTTTGCATTTCACACAAGGACAAAAAATTCTCACGTTACCGTCATTGGTGCATCCCGCGACTGCCCCTTTGTTGTTTATCGCCTGGGTCAAAAACAGGTCAAGCCCTTCTCTAAATTCTCTTGTATAGAAATGTGATGTAAACTACCTCAAGTTATATGTTGAACGAACCGACATACACGAAGTATGTAGATTCATGTCGGGAACATCATATTGGGTTTTTGAAGCTAAAATAAGGACTTTGAGCTTAAATTGTAATTATTTTTCTTAAACTCCAATTTAAATTTTCATTCTACCTAGGCCATATTTTCTTTTAATCTCGGACTAAAATTCTCTATAACTAATCGAAATATGCTCTACTACTCTCTTCCGATATTCTCTCTATATCTCCCTCAATCGTAGCCTAAATTCATAAAAATAAAACCACCCAAATTTTAACCCAAGAACCCTAAAAACTATAAATTGCGAGGAAGAAGAACGAAGTGGACAAGTGCAAAAAGATTAGGCTAATGATCGATATCATGGAGCAAATTTTCCATTGCTATGTCCTTAAAGTGATGAAGTAGTAACTCTACAAATAGCTTTAAGTCACTTTCAAAAATTATCCTATGATAACCTCAACACGAAGCGCTTTTATAACTTTTCGGAGAACCAGCATATGCCTTTGTTGTAGCGACGTCACCATAAAAGAACTCTACTATTGAGACACAAAGCGGTAACTCGTTGGAACCACCGAACCAGAACAATTATTAGAACTAGCCACCCTTGAATGAAACAATTGTGTGACTAAGTGATGTCGCATGATGAAACCACCGTAGACGATTAATGAATCCGCACCAAATCCACTAACGCATTCATGTAATTACTAAAAAATTAAGAAATGAAAAATTAAACTACAAGGAAAACTATACGACCCGAAAGAAGCCAATTGAAATACATGGTGTTGGAATCCGGTTAGTACCCGAAGAACAACTTACAACCATTGCTACCATAAAAATTGCCATCAAAAACATAAGTATTTGTTTTCATTGAGATGGAATAGACAACAACGCATTGTGATTGGAGATCTTTTCCTTAAGAGAATTGAGAATTTCAAATGATTGTCAAGGATAATGATTTTCGATAATTGGATGGAATCAAATAGCAAAATTGTCGGAAGAAAACACAATAACCACCCGCAATTAGACAGTTTTCTCATCGGAAGACTATACATCGATTATCTTCTCAATCACTCTCGGGTCCGACGAAGATAGAGACTAATAACCAACAAGACCAACTATCATAACAAATAACATTGATTGGCTCTATTGAACAAGAAATGATACAACGTAAAGACCGTCATGTGAGGAAGATTCATCATCGAATCAGTTACCAAGATCATTGAATGGAGGCCATATCATTGATCACTATTGGAGACCGCCATATTAAACAAAATTGGTGCCACGGATTGTCTATTTTTGGTTTTGATTCGATCTATTATTATCTAATAAACTAAAATGCAAAAAGAAGGAGTACATCCGGCGTCGGAGCCGACACCGGCCTAAGAATTATATAAAAACGGTGACTTTGTTTGATCTCTCTGTAAACGTCGCATTGTCTTTGGGAGAGAGGACCGTTAATTTAATTGTATAATCTTATTGTTTAGATGTTACTATTTTTATGATGTGGAAAAATAGTGGGAAATGTCTTGGTTTATATCATGCTTCTAACTTCTTCAAAGACCATCACCTCCTCCTTCTTCTTTGGTACCGGGGTTGTGTTCAAGAAAATTGAGCTAATATCCTAGTAAGCACTGCTCCTTCTTCAGGATTCACACCATTGACAACCATCATTTTCACATATCTTCTCAACATTGTGAAAGCTTAACTGCATCGATTAGAGGCATCTCAACAATGAGCTTGTCTATCATCTCCTTGCATCTTGCCTCTTCCACCTCTTGTTTAGACTTCCTTGGCCTTGGGAATGGAACCATAGGCTTGTGGACGTTTTCCTCTACATTAATCGAAGACTTCACAAAATCTGGATTCATCTGCGTCTGCGTCTGGGTCAATTTTTCCTTGGGTGTCGATACTCCTGCTTAGTGTCAATCGACACCAGCTCATGAGCACCAAAATCGTGAATTTGTGCATGTGTCGATCGACACTTCCTATGTAGCTTTAAATTAACCTTCAATCTCCATGAAATCATCCCCACTTTCCACTAAAATGGCATTGCAAGGACGCTTAGGGTTGGTATCAGTCTTTCAAGGAAGAAATCCTTCTTGCCTCTTGATAGATCCAGCAGGTTGAGCAACCTGAACATCCGGTTTCTTGACATGAATGCTCAACGCTTCAATCTTTCCATCCAAGTCAGAATACATTGCATCCATCTTCCCATTGAAGCTCATAGTCATCTTCTGATGTCCTTCTATAATTTGCTCAAGCATTGACTTCATCTCATTATCTTGTTTAGGAGGCTTCTGGTAAGATGAAGAACCATAATTCCTTGGGAAGTTGTTGCTTTGAAAAGGCTTCTGGTAGGAGGAACCATATCCTTGCTAATTTCCAAATCTCTGAAACCCAGTCTCATTGATGTAGATCACATCCTCCTCGTCATTCTTTTCTGGTTCATAAGTCTCTACCTTTTGAGAAAACTGAGCTGACTTATTTTCCCCTTGAAGACTATGCATAGAGTCTTGCTTAGCATTCACCTCAGCCAAGCACTTATCATCCTTGTTCTCGCTTAGCTTCTTCTTCTCAAAATCCGCATTCTTGGTACTATTGCTAGAAGCAAAGTTCTCGATAAGCACAATTACGTTCTCTAGAGAGTTGGTGTTAAAAGTTTCAATTGCTTGCAGCATCCAACGCCATCTGGTACCTTCAGTCAACTCCTCTGAAGAAGATGCCTAGCAATAGCACATCGCTATAGCCAAGGTGAAGACAATCTCTCAGATAATACTTGAATCGCGCCCACGCAGCCTTGAATGCTTTTATCGGCCCTAAATGGAATGACAAAATCTTCATCCTTAAATCCTTGGACCTCGCATCATCAAAAAAATTGTTCAGGAATGCATTCTTAGTGTCCTCCCAAGTAGTTAGTGATCCCGGTTTAAGCTGCTTCAGCCAATATGAAGCGTCTTCCCCAAGAGAGTAGGGGAAAAGCTTGCAGAATAAATAATCACTAGACACTCCATTAGCCCTGATTCTAGAGGCTAAATCCTCGAATCTCTCAAGATGGTCTATGGGATGCTCATGAGGAAGTCCATGGAAAAGCTACTAAGCTAGGAGGTTGAAGTATCCATGCTATAGCTCGAAGTCGTTCCTCTAAAACGTAGGTGGACGAATCGCAGCTCGATTTGCATAAAACTAATCCAGTCTGTTGTAATCACCCAGGGTACATCCTCGTGGCTCAATCTGGCTAGTTGTTGATCGACACCGATGTTTTCCTCCTGTACAAGTAGCTCTACAATCGCATTACCTTCGTCGCCGACCCTTTTTCCAACCGCATTGTACCTCAATCCTACTAGATCACGCAAAAATCCATCATCTCCTTGAACCAGTACGAGCATTTGTTTGTCAGCCATCTTAGCCTCTTTAATTGCTTTTCTGTTTTCGCGTTCTACACGTGCTAGTTCCTGAAACTCAAATCTAACTAACTCTTTTTCTTGATTGCTTCTAGTGCTGCGATGTGACATACACCTGAAACCAAAAAGATAAAAGCTAGTTTAGTAACTAAAACAAAAATAAAAACTTAGTAAAAATCCTAGTAGTAAAAATCTAAAGGTTTTGATTCCCTGCCAACGACACAAAAATTTGATACGCACAAATTATCCTTTGAGCTACTCTCTCAAATTAAGAGATTTATGCAGTACTTAGGGTATCGAATTCCATAGAGAATCAATTAACACAATACATTTAAATGTTCCAATTATGCTAAGCAGAAAAATATGAATGTAAAACAAGTAAATAAGAAAGCAAGGAAATCAGTTTGTAAAATCAATAAAACAAAAGCTAGGTGTAGGGAAATCTCAGGTGAATTCGAATTGCAGATTTAGTCAGGTAGTTAGGAGTTTATTAAGCACCGTTCTTAAACTTGAAATACTAATATAAGAGCAATCAGCTTTCGCTGCAAAGATTATATATTTCTAAATCCTAGAAAGCCAACTATCGGTGCGAATCAGATCAATTAAAACAAGCATTAAGAAAAAGCTTAATTGCTCATAAAACCTAAAGCTAAATTTCTTTGCATATGTGAATTTTGCTCATCTAATACTTGTTCAGGCAATTAATCACAGTTTAGTGTCTACCAATTAACCTAAGATCAGATTCTAGGTCGCGAAGCTAGAATACGCATAAACACAAATCGACATGAAGAACTCTAATGATTTTATCTTAACAATTTAATTCAACCAAGCCATTCATCAATCACCTTTGAATAACCCTAAACCTAACAAGGAATCTACTCAGACATGGTGAATGAAACAAACATCATGAATAAAATATATTGCATAAAAGATAAAAGAAAAGAGTTAAGGGAGTTCAAAATCATCTCTCAAATAGTCTGATTCGTCTCTTCAAAGCTCTGCTACAAATCTCTTTCTAAGTCTCAATAAAATAAAGCGTAGCATAAACAATGGCTTAGAAAAACTATTTATACGGTTCTAAAACGTTTTGGAACATAATTGTAAACTTCTAGAACTTCTGGGCAAAAACAGTGATCTTCCAAACTTGATTTCTTCTTGTGACGAACGGGTGTTGATCGACACCCAGAGATGGTGTCGATCGACACCAAGTCTGAATTCCAATTCTGACTTGAAAACTTTGACGTCTTCTTCCGCAATGCTCCCAAATACTCCATAATCTCCAATTAAGCTCCAAACGTCCAAACACCTGTTAAGACTCCAAAACATACGCAAAACACCAAAAGAAATCTACAAACAAACTTATATCATGGATAAAAACCGGTAAAAAAACACGATATATCAAGCCTCAACTCCAAAGCATATTGAAATCATGGAGTCTGAATTTGCCATGGTTGTCTCAAGGATGCGCCCATACTTAAAAAGAATGAATTATAAGGTTTCCTAAAAGGTTTCAAAATGTACCGATGGATTGCAAGTGGTGTACTGATGTTGAAGTTTTGTACTGCCCGTACTTCATTGACGATCATTGGGTCGGTTTTTCCATTGACTTAGTATGCCATGAGATCACCGTCTTATAACCAAATAATGTCGAACGGTACATATTTGTTTCTACTAATTCATATTTCATATTTAAACAAAAGCTTACTTAGATATTAGTTTCGCATAGGTACATTGGGTAATGATTTTTTATAAACATGAATATTCACATGGAGTGACAACTATCTTGATGTTTGAGTTGCATACATCTAGGGTGTTAAATACCTCCTACGACCTCGATCAGGCTGGTGTAATAGAAGCTGGGAAGAACAATGCTTCAAGCTTTACCATTATAACTTTAACATTATGTTTACTCTGGTCATGTTTTGCACTAGTACGTTTTTATATTTTCTTTTTGGGCATGATTTAAAGTAATACTTTCTCTTACCTTTTTGATGATTGTTTCTGAAATTTGAATAGCATTTTTCTTTTCGGCCTAGATTTATAACTATCTACAATGGTTAACTATAGTTGTAGTTCACAATTATCATAGTGAACTATACCAATTGTCTTTTATTTCATTTTCGCCAACTACATTTTTCCTACATAAGTAAAACATCAGTCACATAGCGTATTACTTATACATTCCTTTTTACGTAGTGAAAAATGTTTAACAATATAGCGAACTATGTCAAACAACACGTCTCACACTAGTGAACTATACAAATAATTCAAACTATACTCATAGTTCACAGCACTGTTAATATAATTTTCTCAACCTTAACTAAGATGGTATCAACTTAACCTCAATTTTTTCCAAAAGTTTCAATCAATATTCAAGTGTTTGACAAATTTGTTACGCATTCAAATGAAACAATTTTAAATAGTAGATTGATGGCAAGCAATCAGAGACATTAAAACGGGATTTGCCTCTCGATAAGACAAAGCGTTTCAAGTACATGACTTGAATTTTATTCCAAACATGAACCAACAAATTATTATAATCAACCTTTTGGTAAAACAAAGAGTTGGAATAAAATTCCATAACAAGTCAAATTATTTTCAAGAACATGACTTGAATTTTATTACAATTTTAAAATATGAAATGGACTTGCAACATCCTCGTTGCATATTTCCCAACTAACCACCTCACTTATAGACCCAAAGCAGGCTCCCGAATGGGCATCTTTCACGAAACCTGGTTATGTCATCTCCTAAGACATCTTGTGCACATCCATTCTCCTTCCTTCGAGCGCCGTTGAATAATGGATTAACAATTAAATCACGAATAAAATTAGGTAACTACAGAGAGGGCAAATATATAACTTCATCATAAGTTCACTAATATATTTCACTATCACTTGCCCTATAACCTACTAATTACTACATATAGTTGACTATATATAAAAACTCAACCAAATTAATACTTAACTTAAATTCTCCGATCGATGAAATCCTAAGTTTCTTAGGAAGACCTGGTGGACGGCGCATAACATGCGGTCTCAGTTCAATCACATTGCTGATGTTTGACGCCTCATCCAATGTTGGTACATGGTGAATGGTCCCCTCATATGCATCACGCCAAACCTTTGTTTAGTACTCACTCCCAACAAGCTTTTCAGTCGACATGTCAGTCTTAGTGGATGTTGTGATTGCTTGACTGCATGGAATCAGCAACAACTGAAACTCCCGGCAGCAGCATATTCTTCAATGTAGGTCTACACTGAAGATTTCTTCGTGCTTGGCTTGGACTTGAAATTCATCGGCATTGGCGGGTTTAACAGTCACTGATATTGAGTAAAAAAAAATTGCTTCCATTTTATCCCACACTTTTGGCGTCACTGTGCACTTTTTAGCATCTACAACTACACGTCGCCTTACAAACCATCTCATAAGACTAGTCCTCAACGACTTAACCATTAAGATAATTGGAAATTCATGCCCTTTCTTGATAATGATTTTGAGAGACTCGGCAATGTTGGTTCTCATAATATTGTATCTCATCCCAAAAAAGTGAGAGCCAGTCAAACCCGTAAATCCCAAACTTTTGAGATATTCACCACACTCTTTGTCAACAGCCTTTAGCTCTGCACACTTTGTAAAATTTATCAACTGCAAATTTTAGAGCAGCTAAAACCATTAGTCATGGCAACCTCTTTCCATTGATCCTCGCTGCAATATTCCTTGCTTGATAGGCTACACAAGCGTCTTGCCCAGCCAAAGGATAAATATGGAGAAAAAACAACAATTAGTATAAAACACATCTTCACAAATGTAAGTACAATATGGTAATACACATATAGTAGACATTTAACTATTTCTTAGAAAACACTTGCTGTATTTTCAAATATAGTTCTGTCTAATAGTTTACTCGTATAGCACACTATATTTTGTCAGTAAATAGTATATCATAATAGTCAGCTATGAATGATTAATCAAAACACTCAGGAACGTGAATTACGGGTCTGTAATCATACCTTTTCAAGTCCTCTATATATGCTTGAATGGTGATTGTATACGAAGGCTAAATAGCTGTCATCGGGCATTATCTTAGACAAACAATAAAAAAACAGCTCCCTAAGACTTATCATTGTTGCTGTCAACGATCTCATAAACAATCAGAAAAATATAAAAACTACCATTTTCCGCACTCAATTAACATACAGCCTCCGTACCGACCATGCAAATGTGTCCCATCTAGTAAGATCACCCTTTGCATGTACTTCCACCCCCGAATAGATGCATCAAAAGACGGAAACAAGTATTTGAATGTCGCTGCGCAATTGTTGTTTTCCACCTCAATTTTAATTACTGACCCAAGAATTGCTCTTTCAAACTTTGATTCGTAAGCAGGAATTAAGAAGTAACTCCCTTTAGTAGAACCAACCACCTTTTCCATACCTTTTTCACGGCACCGCCCACCTTCCAATAATTAATATTAACTTCAAATTCTTGTCTCATTATCCTCTTTATTTCACAAGTACGCGACTTTTGTCTCCCCCCAACAAAACGCTCTCTCATCATCATCTCTCGAACCATCTATGTTGTTGCTTGATGGTGAAAGTTGATATATCATGATTTTACTGGTTTTCAACCATGATATAAGTCCATTTTATAGAGTCTTGTGGTGTTTTCGAGTCTATTACGTTTATTAATAGGTACAAAGACGTTTGGAGAATAATTGGTGTTTACTGGAGCATACTGGAGCAGAATGGAATGAGCTGTAGAAGTCGCAAGTTCGGAATAAAGTTTTGAAGCTAGTGTCGATCCACATGGCTTTGTCTGTCGATCGACAAGAAGATTTTACAAGTGTCGAGCGATACACTTTTTACGTCGCTCGACACGACCAACTTCGCGACCAGAAATCAAGTTTTCGGAAGATTTCCGTTTTCGCGCCATAGAGCCCAGATGTGTGCAATTGGGCCTCAGACGTGTTTGTACCCTATGTATAGTACTTTTAAGCCATTGTTTAGGCTAAGCTTTATTTTCTATTATATATTTTATACTAAGAAATTATTATTCTTGTTTATGTCTGAGTAATTGCCTAGTTAGGTTTTAGGAATTTTTCAAAGGTTAATGAAGAGTTGTTGAACTTATTAACTTTTGGGATTTTTCATCATATTTATATGTTCTTCACCTTGATTGCTTTGAATTCTGATTTAGGCTTAAAATAGATATCCTAGGTTGTTTTGTAGATGCGACAGCATTATTGAATTACCTGAACTGAATCATAGGTGAGCAAAGATTCGATTCGTAACGACAGTTGGCTTTGGATCTTTGTGAACAGACAAACCTAATTTTATTGCTTGTTTAAATTAATCTGATTTCGCAATGACAGTTGGTTTTTTAGGGTTTAAACATAGATAGTATTTGCAACGACAGTTGATTTACTTTACAATAGTATTTTGAGTTTTAGAATTGCACTTCATCAATCCCATTAGTAAATTTATTCTTCAATTTGGATTTATTCCTGCGAATTCCCTACGGCTTAGCGTTTGTCTTTTATTGAATTTAAAGTTCTGCAATCATCCTGTGTATTGTTTCTGCACTACTTTTACTTACATCTTTCTGCTTAATTTAATCAAAAATTATTAATCTATTGTGTTCCTTGATTCCATGTGGATTCGATAACCTTAAATACTACAGTGATCTCTTAATTTGAGAGATCCCTTAATTTGAAAGAGTAGTTCAAAGGAAATTTGAGCACATCAAATTTTGGCGCCGTTGCCGGGGAATCAAGCCATTAGATTTATATTATTAGGATTTTTTCTAAGTATTTTTCTTTTTGTTTTACTAGACTACGTTTTATCTTTTTGTTTTCTGGTGAATGCCTAATCGCAATACCAGAAGCAACAAAGACAAGGAGCTAGTTAAACACGGTGTCGAGGATCTCGCAAGCTCAAAACGCACCAACAGAAAAGCGACGAAAGAAGCTAAGAATATGGCTGCGCAGACTATTTTGTTTCAGAGAGATGGTGGGTTGTTCGATAAAGAAAGAAATCGGTACAACGAGGATGGACAATGACTCGACACTGAAGGAAACGTCATCAAGGATCCTGTCGAGGTACAACAAGCTGAGATCGCTCGACACGAGGAAGAATATCATCTGGCTCATGGGGAGCAGGAACGTGTCGAGCGACAGGAAGAAGAAATCGTTCGACGCGTAGAATTAAGGCGTGTCATTCGACACGCAGAGGCTGTCGCTAGACAGGGTGAAAATCAAGGTATCGATCGACACGATGGAGGTGTCGCTCGACACCAAGGTAAGATTCAGCCAGCTGGACTGAGAAACGACGTGACTGCTGCAGCGGGACGAACACTAGCAGACTTTAACCGTCCAGAGCAATACTATGCCAATCGATCTGCAACTCGTCCACCTTCATTCCAAAGGAACGACTTCAAGCTGAAACCTGCCTACTTCAGTCTAGTTGCTCAAGACCCTTTATGCGGTCTCCCTCATGAGAATCTAATGGATCATATCGAGAAGTTTGAGGTACTTGTGTCTAGCATCAAGGCTAATGGAGTATCAGAAGATTATATGTTGCTACCACCAGGCTTACTTACAAACTGGGAGGACACAAAGAATGTTTTCTTAAGCAATTCCTTTGATGATGCGAATTCTGAAGATCTCAGAGCAAAGATTCCTACTTTCAGACAGGGCGATTTCAAAGCATTCAAGGCTGTATGGCATAGATTTAAAGGATACCAGAGGGACTGTCCGCATCACGGCTTCACAGATGTTCAGCTCCTAAGCATTTTCTACAGAGGGATTGCCACTAGACATACTACCATGTTAGATGCTACGAGTAACAGGAATTTCAACACGAATTCTCTAGAGACAGCCTTAAGACTCATCGAGAATCTAGCTAACAGTAATAGCACTAAGAGCATTGATTTTGAGAGGAGCCAGGGGAGGAACGTCAGTGGTAATCAGTTTTCAGAGGTTACAAAGAAGCTCGATTCGATGCATGATCTTCTAGCTGGAAAGAAAACTGTTCAATTTGCTAAGGAGGTTGAGACTTTTGTGCCCAAAGATGTGAACTATGTAAATGGGTCTGGATATCAGAGATTTGGCAATCAGCAGGGCTACAGTTCATCTTACCAGAAGCCTAACGAAACAACAGGTACACCAGGGACTATGGCTCATCTTCTTATCAGAAACCTCCACCTCCGACTGCAGAGAGTAAAATGGAGTCCATGTTTGAGAGAATGCTGGATTTGATCCACAAGAATTTGAATAGAAAGATCAAGTCGTTAAACATTCATATGAAGAAGTTGGACCCTCAAGTAGCTCAGACGAGTGAATTGGTGAAGAGGCATCACTCCGATATGCTCAGTTCGAGGTCTAGAACAAAGAAAACACGTGCTACGGAGCAAAACAACGAGTCTAAAGAAGCTGGAGAAGAAGATTATTTTGCAGAATTCGATGTTATTTTCGGAACAGAGTCCATGTTGATCGACACTCACTTCGTTTCGATCGACACAAAGGAAATTCAGGTGTCGAGAGGCGAGGAAAGAAGTATCGATCGACATAAAAAAATTGAACGTGTCGCTCGACAAGAAGTAAGTGTCCCTTAACACGAGCTGCAGATCAGTCCAGATTCCGCAAAAGCTTCAGTCAGTGCAATCGAACGTGTCTACAAGCTTACTCTTCAATTCCCAAGAGCTCCTATGAAGCCTTGCGCATTAGCTAAAAGTTATGGCAGTGAGCTGAAAGCGATTGGGAAACCAGTTCTGAGGAAGTTACTCAAAATAGACAATCCATGGCAATTCATTATACCATGTTTGATTAATGGGCTGGAATTAGAAGCCACTCTCTTGGATACTGGAGCTACTGTGAAGGTCAAATCTCACAATGTTATGAAAAAGTTGGGAATCTCGAACATACAACCTTTAAATGCTTTTGTCCGTCTGATTAATTCTACCTCGGTAGCTTCGGAAAGATTCATCATGGATTTAGAGATTCGAATAGGAGATTGTATTATGCCAGCTGATTTCTACATCATTGAGACAACAAAGCTGATGGTTCTTGGCGCATCTTTTCTCATTTCTGTTGGTGCGATCTTGGATTACCCAAATCAACAAATATATTTCACCAAGATCAACAAGGAGGTCTTCTATCCAGCAATCCTTATGGATAACTTTTCTTGCTGGAAAGTCATAAACGGAGAAAAACCAGACGCTGCATGTCTCCCAACCCATAAACCTCCCATAGAAAAAAAGTACGCACTTTCTGTACATAAGTCAAAACCTCCTGATAACAATTCTAAAGTTGAAAAGGTTGTTATGCGCTTATTCAAGCAACGAGTTTCTCGTAGTATGCTTGGTTTTTCTACTAATGAATTAGCAGGAATACCTAAGGAGTGAAAAGAAAAGGAGACATGAGAAAGGAGAAGGAAGTACGCTGCAAAACCATTTTCCAAATTCAGAATCGTCATCCCTTCATATTTGAAGGAGAAAGGAGAAGAGGTTTTTTAACAGATGCTGAAGAATACGATGACACTTTTTCCTGGAATAGTTTCTGATAAGTCTGGGGGAGCTTAAAAGTCAAGTGCGATGAGAAGAGCAGCGAGTTTCCTGAAGGATAATGGAGGAACAAAGCCTCCTAAAGATCCACCAAACGTCTAACATCCTGACACAGTCAAGCTAACGGACTGAAAACAAGCGCTTAGTGGGAGGCAACCCACTTGTGAGTCTACTAACTATATCTTTCAATTTTGTTTTTATTCTCTTTTTCAATTTTACGTTTTGGTTTTGTTTTTGTTTTGAGTTTTAGGAAATTAAACATCACAAAAACAAAGGAGAATTCACTTCAAACTTGAGTGTCGATCGATACTCAGAAGCTGTTGATTGACACCAATAGAAATAACTTATCGATCGACTCAGCTCTTATGTCGTTCGACACGATAAATTTGTAAGTGTCGATCAACACAGAGGTCGTGTCGCTCGACACGACCCCCAGGTATGAATTCTCTTTCGATTTTTCGTTTTGTTTTGTTTTCTGTCTATTTATTTCACCTTTTTCAGGCTTAATAACACTAGGGACAGTGTCATTTAAGTCTGGGGGAGGTAGTTGCTAATTATGTTTTCTATTTTGAGTTTTATGAGTCAGTTTTTCAATTTTTGTGTCAAAACTCTCCTTTCTACTTGCTTTGAGCAACACTCAAGGACCATTGTCAATGCAAGTTGGTTGGTTTTATTGAGGTGGGTAACTGGAAGTGGATCGGTTTAACGGAGCGAGTTCAGACTTCTGGAGAACGCTAGGAAAGATGTTGCAGACCCCGCCCTTAATCAACTCTAATCTCTTGTCTTGGGCATTGGAAATCGCAAGACTTGATTCAGCTTTCAAACACTAAAAAGCGAGGACGGACCGCTCTGAAAGTTCTTCACAAATAATGAATACAACTGTCCTAGATCAAAAAGAAAAAGCCTCATGACCCTGTCTCCACAAGAACAATAGTAGTGAGCGCTGATCTAGTGAAATCATAGAGATGCCAAGGTATTAAAAAAGTCTACAGAAAAGTGTAGTTCTAGCAGAAAAGTGCAAGTTCAAAAATTAGAAAAATTCTTAAGAAAATGCAGAAAAAATGCATTGCATCTCTATGATATCCTTGATTGGATACAGTTTCGGAGGGAAGAGAGAGGGTGAAATGCAAGAAAAGTGTTGAAGGGAATTAAAAGAATCTAGAATGTCCAGCGATCGATATTCCCTCGATTAGACCGCACCTATATAACAAAAGGGGTTTGTGACTCACAGTCTGAGTTTCTCTAAGGAGTTTGGATTCAATCTTAAGGACTGCTAAGCTTCTAGGGACACATCAAAGTATTATTGGATTGACTTTGCAAGGTATGTGGTTCCTAAAGGAGTGATAACATATGTTTTGTTAGGGACAAGCAAAACGTTAAGTCTGGGGAAGTTGATATATCATGGTTTTTACTGGTTTTCAACCATGATATAAGTCCATTTATAGAGTCTTGTGGTGTTTTCGAGTCTATTATGTTTATTAATAGGTACAAGGATGTTTGGAGAATAATTGGTGTTTACTGGAGCATTTTGGAGCAGAATGGAATGAGCTGTCGAAGTCGCAAGTTCGGAATGAAGTTTTGAAGCTAGTGTCGATCGACATGGCTTTGTCTGTCAGTTGACAGAAAAATTTTACAAGTGTCGAGCGACACACTTGTCACGTCTCTCGACACAACCAACTTCGCGACCAGAAATCAAGTTTTCAGAAGATTTCTGTTTTCGCGCCAGATAGCTCAGATGTTTGCAATTGGGCCTCACACGTGTTTGTACCCTATATATAGTACTTTTAAGCCATTGTTTAGGCTAAGCTTTATTTTGTGTTAGATATTTTATACTAAGGAATTATAATTCATGTCTATATCTGAGTAATTCCCTAGTTAGGTTTTAGGGATTTTTCAAAGGTTAATGAAGAGTTGTTGAATTTATTTACTTTTGGGATTTTGCATCATATTTATATATTCTTCACCTTGATTGCTTTGAATTCTGATTTAGGCCTGAATTAGATATCCTAGGTTGTTTAGTAGATGCGACAGCATTATTGAATTACCTGAACTGAATCATAGGTGAGCAAAGATTCGATTCGCAACGACAGTTGGCTTTGGATATTTGTGAACAATCAAACCTGATTTTATTGTTTATTTAAATTCTGATTTCGCAACGACAGTTGATTTTCTAGGGTTAAAACATAGATAGTATTTGCAACGACAGTTGATTTACTTTACAACAGTGTTTTGAGTTCTAGAATTGCACTTCATCAATCCCATTAGTAAATTTATTCTTCAATTTGGATTTATTCCAGCGAATTCCCTACAACTTAGCGTTTGTCTTTTATTGAATTTAAAATTCTGCAATCATCATGTTTATTGTGTCTACACTACTTTTACTTACATCTTTCTGCTTAGTTTAATCAGAAATTATTAATCTATTGTGTTCCTTGATTCCATGTGGATTCGATAACCTTAAATATTATAGTGATCTCTTAATTTGAGAGAGTAGTTCAAAGAAAATTTGAGCACATCAATAGTATCTCCGCTCGTCAATTGAATAAGTATGCTCAAAGTTGGCTCTCTTAATTTGGAAATTTCTAGTTTCATCAATCATTGACGCGTATATACACTATGGACATCTATTTGAAATACATAATAGCTCAACGAAAGTGGGGTTTGATCACGTTGTCCTCAAGTTGAATTTCTGATTGATTGCATGTATGCCATCTTCACTATAAATACTTCATTGCTCTTAAAAACCCTTCCTACAAACATTGCCTCCTTTCATAGTTTAGATCAAACATTGCTCCATAAACAACTACAAACATAAACATAAAACACTATTTGGTTATACAGTCTCACCATAACGTGTAGCTGAATAAAATACCATAATCGACTATTAGTCTACGTAGACGAAAATAACAATTGGCTATATATTATACCATAGTCGACTATTATTCTATGTAGATAAGAATACCAATTGGATATATATTATACCATAGTCGACTATTACAGTTTAGAAACTCACCCCCATTCACACTTTCGTCCAACACCGGTGGAGCGTCCCTCAGAGTGGTTGCTCTGTTGGACAGAAGAGAAGTCAATGTCACATCAACAAAGTTTTGCAGTACACATGGCTGCAACTTTATGATGTCTCGAGTTTTAACCCAAAATAAACTGCAAGTGTACAGACAAGAGCAGTAGTATAAGAGGTATCGAATCCACAGAGACCAAGGTTACACTATGAATTTATAGGTTCTAAAATAAAGCTAAGATAAATTAAATAGTTGGAAATGGTAACGAGCAGGTGCTCAATGCAATAGAGCAGGTGCTCGGAATAAAAATCGGATTAAAAACAGATGATAAAAGCACTAAGCCGAGATGATTCTCCGGTGATTTCGGATACTTAAGTTGAACATCTATTCAGGGTTTAATTGAACACAGTCTAGAACTCAAACATGAATGTAATATTGCCCCGCTTTCGGCGGTGTATCAATATCTTTGTCTACAACCTAAATACCTAAACTTCCGAGTGGATTTAGTAATGAAGTAAACAAGCCTTAATGCAATGGTTCGATATGTTCACACTCGATGGCAACGATCAATGGCGTTTTGGTTACCACCGAATGCTCATCAATGGTAATTCTAGCAACCTATATCATTTTCGGTGAATAGATTAAACCTAGAGATCATAGACTAAGTGATCAATTTAGCCTAAGCGTTAAGACTTCCTAGAGATGAAGACATAAGATTACCCTATTTGGCTCAACCATCTAAGATCTTAAATCACCATTGAAATCACCCCAACTTAGTTATGAAACTACTCGGACATGGTCAAATCAAATGCAACAATCAATAGATAAGAATTCATAATGGAAAATGGAGAATGAAAGGGGGTTTAGAATTCTTCTCTAGATGATTATTGGATGATGATTCGGAAATGAACAAGAGACTTCAATGGTGGAAGTGATGATTCGGATGATGAAGAACAAATGAAGAACAAATTCCTTTTTATTAAAAACGTGAGAGGGAACTCTAAGTCCACTCAATATTTCCTGATACAAGGATCCCCCTTCTGATTCAGAAGTCATTCTTTTAAATACAAGGAAAAGCATAAAAAAACAAAAGATATCTTTTTAAGCAAAAGAAGGAAAGTAAGTAGAAATCCCATTTATGATTAAAATCAATCATCTCCCTAATGAAAAGGGATTGATGTTGACTCATTAACTCCTGGGGATCGTGTGGGCCATCAGATGAACTCGGCAGCCACAACTTTATTAGGTTTAGGTTCTGGTGTCTTGGTGCGAGCAGGTGCTCGCTCGGTGGAGTGAAAACTCTTCTTTTTGCTCCAATTCTTCTCCTTTTCTTCATAGAGCTCCAGCAGCTCCAAATTATGCTCCAAAGCATTGTAGGACCTGAAAAGACATCAAAAGGAAACAAAAAGACAAGAAAAACAACACAAAACCATGGGTGAATTAGGCTAAAAACCTAATACATCAACTCCCCCGGACTTGCCTTTTGCTTGTCCGCAAGCAAACCAGAAAAGTTAAATCCGGAGAAGGGGTTTGAAAGTGGGAGCTCAAATCCAAAAGAAGCATCGAAGGATTCAACAACATGTCCTAACAAGAACTAATGCGATGCACAACAAATCTTACTCAAGAAGCTTTCGCCATACTCATCTCTTATCAAAACATTACTCCAAATCCTTAGACTCAAAAGAAATCATTCAATCAACAAAAATTCAACTCTTTAACATTCATTAATGTGTTTGGTGCGGTCTCACAATTGGAAATTGAATCAATACCATTTGGCTAGGTAGAAGAAGGCTTGAAAATGATGTAAAGAGGCGGTTCACATTTCTTTTGGTGGTTGACTCTCAAATGCAAGTGTCACATTTAGCAAAAGCAAGAAAGAAAAGAGACAATTGATGCATACAAGGCTAGGAGTCCAAAGTTCTACCCATAATCCCATTGTTGCAATCTTTCATTTCTCTTTTCTCACTACCCAATCGTTTAACCACTAGCCATTTTCGGCTAAACCCTTCAAACTTCCTCTTATCTTTTCTTTAAATTTCCGAATCCTAGGGAATACTCTTTTCTTTGCACTAGCTCTTTCTATCTTAGCATTCTCTAACATATTTTCTTCTCTTTTGATTTTATTCTAAGAGCATGCTAAGCCATCGTTTCCCGTTTCAAACACTTAGAGCTATATATTTTTCTTCTTAATTTCCTTCCCTAGAACTTATTCTTTCCTCTCCTTTTCTTTTCTTTCTTTTCACACTCAACCACAAACCCAAAGATATTCAATAAAGCATTTAACCATTTCGGTTCCATTCCCCACCTAAGACTAGTCTTAGACACAAGAAACTAGTCTATTGGAAACTTTGCCTTGTCGTCTCTAATGCTTGCAAGATTTTGCCAATGCAACACAAAGAAAAAGGCCTTACTCAAAGAACATATGCAAGGGCTTGAACAAAATGGTCGGGTTTAAAAGGTGTGGTACTATCCTCATCTAAAAGATGAACTTAGATCGAGATAGCCATTCAAATCAAGATAAGAGTGGTAAAAATAAGGCAAACATGATTTGAATGTCAAGTGTTTATCCATAGTTATGATCCAAAGTCCAAAAGTGAGAAAAGATTAATCAAGATTAAGTTCAAGTTGATAGAGTTGAATCTAGATCATGCAAGTTTCAAATGAGTTGGGATTTTCAAAGAAATAAGATTCAAGTATGGATGAGCCTCTACTTCATGATTGTTAATGCATCGAAAAAGTTCTAATGAGGGCATATCATGGAATCCTAAAATGAGTCTTTACAAGGAAATTTCATCATTGCTCCCTATGCAAATGCAATCCTAAAATGCTCTAAACTCAATCCTAGCATGAAAAAGATAATAAAAATGGTAATGCCATGAGAAACTATATGCATTTTTTTTTTATTTTTTTTTTTATGAAGAACAAAAGACTCAAAGCAAAACAAACCAATTAAACATTAATATTTTTTTTTATGAAGAACAAAAGACTCAAAGCAAAACAAACCAATTAAACATTAATCCACTCCCACGGACTTAACTTTCACCGTCTCGGTGAAAGAAAAGTGCCAAAAGAGTAGATTAAAACAAGTTCAAATAAAAATCAAAATAAAACGAAAATGGTATAAACAATGAAAATAGAAGGGTGAAAGTGGATATCACCTGGAAGTAGCGCTGTCTCCAGCGTCATCTGTCCTCCTCCTTCGTCGTGCAGGCTTGTCCGAGTCTGAGTGTGAGCGAGCAGGTGCTCGCTCTGAACGAGCAGGTGCTCGCTGGGTTTCAGTTTCTGGAACTTGGCAGCAGCCTCTAGACAGTGCCTGCATGAGCCTTTGAAGGAGGCTGTTGTTCTTCCTAGTGGATTAGATCATCCACCTCCTGTACTCAACATCGTTAGCATCATCATTAATCGGATGAAGATCAAACTCACCTTGTGATGGTGTGTCATGGTAAGGAAGAGCAAGGCGAGGAACCGAAGGACCAGCATCCTCGGAGTCAATTTGAGGTTGCCTCGATGTGCTTCGACGTGATGTGCTCAGGCGGGAAGCAGAGGAGGCTCGGCTCGGGTTTGGTACCAAGTAGTGCGGAGGAGGGTTAAACGCAAGATTATCTAGGGAAGAGAGTTGCGTGATTTCCAAGTTGGGCAGCTCCACATAGCTCGCCTCACCGTTTCCATTGAAGAATTGGTAAGTTGACGGTTTGATGATGATTTTGGAAAGGAGCAGGTGTTCCATATCAATGCGCCTCATCTCCGGGACGTAGGAAGAGTTTGAAAGATCCACCCTTAAACGGCGGAATAGCGGGGTGAGCAAGCTTCCAATACGTTCCGTCCTTGATCCTTTGTTTGTTGCGGTTGTGTTGTCTTTGATCGCACAAATCATCTCCCCGAAGCGTATACCCAAGTTGGACCGGTATTTCTCAAATTGGCTCGAATCTCCGTCACCTACAATAGGACCACACCCCAACAATAACAACAATAATTCATCGGTGTGAACTTTGTTACCTACGGCTCTTCCAAAGAGCATGTTGCTCAATATCCTTGCCACGATACGGAGTGCGGGGTGGCAAAGGCGGTTTTGGCTCGCCGAGTTTGAGGAGTAGTCACCCGAAGCGATTAGACCCCAAAAGGTCTTGGCTTCTTGGAACCTCTTCGGACTTGATAGCTTCGTGTCCGTCTCATAGAACCCATACGCTATGCAAAAATCGAGCATGGAGATAGCGTACCTCTTTCCTCCAACAAAGAAAGAGAATGTGGCCTCCTCGAATGAAGGCTTGTCGGGGTTTGCGTATGAGAGAGTGGCGGTTGCTAGGCATTGCCTAGTGAGATCGGGATAGAGCACATCTTCCTCTAGAGCAAAGGCCATGCAACGAGCATTGTAGAGTATGCTCCTCACTTGTTGTTGAAGACCAAGTTCGACCAATGTTCTATCGCACATGAACCGAGTAGGTTCGAGATGGACGTGGAGGAGTTGGTTGTAGTAGAAGGCGTTGATTTCGTCCCAAGAGTCCGGTGAGGACATTGGGAGTCCGGCTCGGTCAATTTCAAACGGTTCGCCTTCCGGTCTAGGCCATGGAAAGGTGAGTGGAGAAGCGGTTGCGGAGGTAGAGGCCTTACCCTTGCCTTTTTCCTTGTTGGAGAACTTGGTTTTTGGAGCCATGGCGAATGAGGAGAGGGGAGAGGCGGAGAGAGGTGGTATTACGGAGGTGATGTTGTGGTGAGTTTTCCGAGTGAGCAGGCGCTCGGTCGTGAGAGAGCTTGAGCGGCGGCGAGGGAGTTAGAGAGATTGAGAGAGAGGTGAGCAATTTGGGAGTTGGAAGCTTGAGTGATTTTCGGTGAGAGGAATATGAAGGATGTGAGTGGTCTTGAAGAATGGGAGAGATGGTGATTTAATGGAGAGGAGTTATGGTGATTTAATGGAGAGGAGTTATGGTGATTGTGGCGGTTTCAAGGGAGTGGGGGTATGGTGAGATGGTCGACAGTTTTGGGGAAGAGGGAGGCAAAAAGGTTTGTCTTTAGTAGGGTATTGGGAAAAAGAAAGGGGAATAAATGGAAAAATTAAAAGAAAATGAAATAAAATTAAAAAGGAAATAAAAATTAAATGGAAAACTCCCTCTTCCCTTTTTTTTTTTTTTTTTTTTTTTGTTGGCAGGGCTGGACGAGCAGGTGCTCGGCTAATTTTTACCCTTTTTCGCAGAACATAAGTACTGAAAACACAAGTGGAATGTCAGTAATAAAAGGAATTGAAAATCAAATTATGTACAAGAAATCTTACCGGTGGGTTGCCTCCCACCAAGCGCTTGGTTTAAGTCGTTAGCTCGACTTTGGAACCTTTTTAGGCTCGAGGAGGGTCACTAAAAGTGACGGAATCAACTTCTCCTATGTATGCATCCGCAAGGTATGGCTTGAGACGTTGACCATTAACAACAAAATCACCTCCTTTAGTGTTCCACAATACTATGGCTCCATGTGGTTTCACTTCTTTTATAGTGAACGGACCGGACCATCTCGACTTTAGCTTCCCTGGAAACAACTTAAAACGAGAGTTAAACAATAAGACTTGATCATTAGGAGCAAAGTTTCGAGGGATAATCTTCTTGTCGTGGTAAGCTTTGGTCCGTTCCTTGTAGATTCGGGAATTGTCATAGGCGAGATGCCTAATCTCTTCTAACTCATGCAGCTGCATGGATCTCCTCTCGGACGCACTAAGGATGTCATAGTTAAGCCGCTTGACAGCCCATGCCGCTTTGTATTCCAACTCTACCGGTAAATGACATGTCTTCCCATACACCAAATAAAAAGGCGTTGTCCCCAACGGAGTCTTATATGCTGTCCTATATGCCCACAAAGCGTCATCTAGCTTATTTGCCCAATCCTTACGCGTCGTACCGACCGTTTTCTGCAGGATACTCTTTATTTCTCTGTTGGAGACCTCAACTTGTCCACTAGTTTGAGGGTGATAAGGAGAAGCAACCTTATGTGCGACTCCATTCTTTCTTAACAAGTTCTCAAAAACCCTGTTAATGAAATGTGAACCTCCATCACTTATCACAACCCTTGGAATTCCGAATCTAGGGAAAATCACCGTCTTGAGCATCTTGGTAACTACCGCAGCATCACAAGTCGGGCTAACCTGTGCTTCGACCCACTTGGAAACATAGTCAACGGCTACAAGTATGTACTTGTTCGTATAGGAGGAAGGGAACGGTCCCATGAAGTCTATACCCCAAACATCAAAAACCTCTACTTCCAAGATGAAATTTTGAGGCATCTCATTGCGCTTACTGATGTTCCCTTGCCTTTGAGATGCGTTACATCGAGCAACAAACCTATTCGCATCCTTGAACATCGTTGGCCACCAAAGACCGGCTTGAAGCACCTTCGTAACCGTCTTGAATGTGGCAAAGTGTCCGGCATACGATGAACCGTGACAATGGTGCAAAATCCCAGGGATCTCTTCCTCCGATACACATCTTCTATACAGCCCATCCGAACATTGCTTGTACAAGTACGGCTCATCCCAATAGTATCGCCTAACATCTCGAAAAAACTTCTTCCTTTGGCTTCCCGTTAGGTTTTCCGGAATCTTTTCAGCAGCCAAGTAGTTAGCAAACTCTCCAAACCAAGGAAAACTCAAAGATTGGACTGTCTGAATCGATCCACAAAAACTCTCCCGAGCAGGTGCTCGGTCGGGCCGAGCAGGTGCTCGCTCAACTTCTGGAAATTTTTCGCAGATCGAATAAATGCGCTCATCTGGCAGACTATCCTCCCTGGGTGTCTCATCTTCAACTTGCAGCCTGCTCAAATGATCAACAACCCCATTCTCTGACCCTTTCTTGTCCTTGATCTCTAAATCAAATTCTTGAAGCAAAAGGATCCATCTCAATAGCCTAGGCTTGGCATCCTTCTTGGTCAGCAAGTATTTCAACGCAGCATGATCGGTGTGAACAATTACCTTAGAACCGACGAGGTATGATCTAAACTTCTCAAATGCAAAAATAATCGCCAATAACTCCTTCTCGGTAGTAGCATACCGACATTGAGCATCATCCATCGTCCGGCTAGCATAATATATCACATGGAGCTTCTTGTCCTTCCTTTGACCAAGCACAACTCCTACAGCAAAATCACTCGCATCCGTCATGATCTCAAACGGTAAGTCCCAATCCGGTGGTTGAACTATCGGTGCACTAACCAAGGCACCCTTGATAGTGTGAAATGCAGCCAAACACTCTCTATCAAAGTCGAACTTGACCTCCTTACACAACAATCTAGTGGGAGGCCTGGCAATGTTGGAGAAATCCTTGATGAAGCGACGGTAGAACCCGGCGTGGCCTAGAAAGCTTCGGATTCCCTTGACCGTAGTAGGCGGTTGTAAACCCATCATGACTTCTATCTTAGCCTTGTCAACTTCTATTCCTTTCTCTGAAATTCGGTGCCCAAGTACTATCCCATCTCGGACCATAAAATGGCACTTCTCCCAATTGAGAACTAGATGTTTCTCCTCGCATCTCTGTAATACCCTGCACAAATTGGACAAACAAACAGCAAAAGAACTCCCATATACAGAGAAGTCATCCATAAATACTTCCATAATATCTTCAATTAAATCGGTAAAAATGGACATCATACAACGTTGGAATGTAGCTGGGGCGTTGCACAAACCAAATGGCATCCGACGGTATGCGAATGTGCCATACGGACATGTGAACGTCGTCTTTTCCTGATCGTCGGGATGGATAGGTATCTGAAAAAATCCTGAGTAACCATCTAGAAAACAGTAGTAAGGGTGATTAGCAAGACGTTCAAGCATTTGATCAATAAATGGCAAAGGAAAATGATCTTTGCGAGTAGCAGCATTCAATTTCCTATAGTCTATGCACATTCTATGGCCGGTTACCGTTCTAGTTGGAATCAATTCATTTTTCTCATTCCTAATTACCGTAATACCTCCTTTCTTGGGCACAACATGCACAGGGCTTACCCACTTACTGTCAGATATAGCATAAATTACACCAGCATCTAGAAGTTTCATTATCTCTTTCTTGACGACATCCTTGAGACTCGGATTTAACCGTCTCTGATGTTCGACAGAAGTCATTGATTCATCCTCTAGATTTATTCTGTGCATGCACAAGTCAGGAGATATTCCAGTGATATCATCAAGTGAATATCCTAGAGCCTTTCTATACTTCCTCAATTCACATAGCAACAAGGTAATCTCTACATTATTCAATTCCGCATTCACTATAACAGGATATGTAGAGTTAGGACCGAGAAATGCATACCTGAGCCCTTCTGGGAGGGTTTTCAACTCTACCTTTGGAGCTTTCAGCTCGCTCCAAGATCCGGTAATGTTCTGATTTTTGGTCCGAGCAGGTGCTCGGTCTGAACGAGCAGGTGCTCGCTGGGAGTCTGACAGAACATCGATCTTTGTGTCCTCGGTCAGACTCAGGAATTCATCTTCTTTTTCTATTCTGACGTTGGAGTCCAGAAACTTGGCAAACCCTTGAGTGTCTTCACTCAGAAAACCGTGTTTACCTTCGGCTTTTGTCAACGCAACTTCAAGTGAATCCTTAGCTAGGATCTCTTCAACCACATCTTCCGACATCTCGGGATCATCATGGATTACGAATGTTTGCCCATCAATCATCGGCTTCTTGAGCATCTTACTCATCTCAAAACGCACCACCATATCTCCGAGACGGAGGTCTACTATACCTTGTTCAACATCGATGATTGCACGCACCGTGTTTAGGAATGCTCTCCTCAAAATCAGTGGGTCCTTTGGTTCTTCATCGAGCTCTAGAACCACGAAATCGGCTGGGATTAGAGTGTCCCCTATGCGGACGTGTAGATCCTCGATTATACCTACAGGAAGTTTAGTGGATCTATCTGCAAAAATCAAGGAGATCTTAGTTGGTTTGAAATCGGTAAAACCTAAACGTTTAGCAACAGAATAAGGCATTAAATTAACACTTGAACCCAAGTCTACCAATGAGCATGCAAACGTGCACGACCCAATCTTTACCGATATAACAAACCTTCTGGGATCGCCTCTCTTAGGCAACACTTTACTCTGAAGTATGGCGCTACATTCTTTGGAAACCATCATCACATTCTCCTCTTGCACAACTTTTCCAGAAATCAGCTCCTTCATGTACCGTTTGAGAGAAGGTACCATTTGAACCGCATCAACCAAAGGAAGCTTTACTTCCAAACCCTTAATCATTTCCTTACACTTAGCATCCTCCAAATCCTTCTTAGATTTCTTGGGAAGCACTGGGTAAGGCACCCTAGGCACATAGACTCGCTC
Organism: Draba incana; assembly: GCA_963576765.1. Taxonomy (NCBI): domain Eukaryota; kingdom Viridiplantae; phylum Streptophyta; class Magnoliopsida; order Brassicales; family Brassicaceae; genus Draba; species Draba incana. The sequence continues at coordinate 21,543,953 of OY755206.1, forward strand.
CGGTGGAGTTTCTGGGATTTTCGCGGGAGCATTCTGAGCGAGCAGGTGCTCGGTCGAGGGAGCAGGTGCTCGCTGGGGTGTTTTCTCCAGATTGATCAGAACAGCAGCTGGTGGTGTTCCTGAGTTAGAACCAGTCTCCTTGTGCGCCACATCTTCTGCCGAATCATCTTCTTGGGCCGGTTGCTCAACAACTTTCTCCTTGGCCCTTACTTGAGAGGTTGTGGCCATAGGTGGTGCCAACATTTTTCCGCTTCTTAACTCAACAGCATTACATGGCGAATACTCTTTCCTAGGGTTCGCTTCACCACGGCCAGGAAGAGCTCCAACCGGTCTTTGAATAGCCTCGGCCGTTTGAGCCACTTTGTGTATCCAACTTCTTCACATGTGCGGTCACGGCATCATACTTTGCATTAAGATCCTTGTACATGTTATCCACCTTGTTGCCCAGCTCGGATGCCGTCTGCTGTTGGTTGGCCATGAGTTGATGGATGAGACCCTTCAAATCATCTTGTTGACATATAGGTGCGGAAGTGGTTTGTTGTTGGTTCGTTTCTTGGAACCGATTCTGACTTTGGTTGGGAACGAATTGCTTTCCTTGAGCGTTGGTAGAGTAGAACTTCTGATTTGTACCCACTTGTTGCGGATAGACTTGGTCTTGGGGGTTCTCCACATTGGTGTTGCGGTAAGAGAGGTTGGGATGGCTTCGGTAGTTGGGGTTGAACCCACGGTTTTGGTACCCTTGGCCGTTCACATAGTTAACTTCCTCTACTCCATCATTCTGATCATCCATAAACTCTTGAGAGATAGGGGCAGCCCCGTCTTCTTCCATAAACTTAACCGGCCTTTGAGTCTCTCGTAGAAGCAAGTTCACTTTAGCGGTCAAGTCATCTATCTTCTGGGAGTCAACACTATTGACTTTCTTGGTCCTATCATACTCGGGAGCCTTGTTGTTGGAGCTTGAGGCAAGGTTCTCGATTAGCTCAAATGCACCTTCCTTCGTCTTGGTCATAAAGTCCCCATTACTCGCGACATTCAATGCGTTACGATAATCCCAATCGACTCCATCGTAGAATATGTTCAAGATTTGCTCATCCTTGAAACCGTGATGAGGACACTCCCTCTTATACTCCTTGAGTCTTTCCCAAGCTTCACCAAAAGCTTCTCCGGAGTGTTGTTGAAAGGATGCAATCTTGTTCCTCAAAGCGGCCGTTTTGGACTTCGTATAGAAATAATCCAAGAACGCGGAACTAGCCTCATCCCAAGTCCTCAATGAACCAGCCGGCAGCGACTTCAACCATCTTTGTGCCTTGTCCGCTAGGGAGAACGGGAACAACTTACACTTCAGAAACTCGGTTGGAACACCATTAGAACCCGTAGTACTACAGATTTCCTCGAAGTTCTAAATGTGGTCCATAGGTATTTCAGCGGGTAATCCATGAAACAGATGCTGCTTCACCAATGAGATCAACTGAGCCTTGACCTCATAATCTTGTCTTTGAATGGTAGGGATGACGATGGCCGAACGGTCTTGATAAAACGCATGGGGATTATCCGAATCCCCTATGGTTGGCTGACCCCGCGGCTGTTGCCTTTGCAACTGGGTGATTTGATCTCTCAAAATCTGTAACTGAGCATTCGTAGCTTCCTGATTTGCCATGTTTTCTGTGCGAGCAGGTGCTCGTTCGGTGCGAGCAGGTGCTCGACGGCAATTCTGACGTTCGAGATGAGCGAGTTCTTCGTTCGTAAAATTAACTAGATCTTCGTTAAGATTTCTCCTCGTTCTTCTACTGGTCATACACCTGAAACATAACAAAATAAACAAAAAACAAAATTTAGCAAAATTCTTAGACTATATATAAAACCAAAATTCAAAGGTAACGCTATTGGTCCCCGGCAACGGCGCCAAAAACTTGATGTCTTGAGTTTTAACCCAAAATAAACTGCAAGTGTACAGACAAGAGCAGTAGTCTAAGAGGTATTGAATCCACAGAGACCAAGGTTACACTATGAATTTAAGGTTCTAAAATAAAGCTAAGATAAATTAAATAGTTGGAAATGGTAACGAGCAGGTGCTCAATGCAATAGAGCAGGTGCTCGGAATAAAAATCGGATTAAAAACAGATGATAAAAGCACTAAGCCGAGATGATTCTCCGGTGATTTCGGATACTTAAGTTGAACATCTATTCAGGGTTTAATTGAACACGGTCTAGAACTCAAACATGAATGTAATATTGCCCCGCTTTCGGCGGTGTATCAATATCTTTGTCTACAACCTAAATACCTATACTTCCGAGTGGATTTAGTAATGAAGTAAACAAGCCTTAATGCAATGGTTCGATATGTTCACACTCGATGGCAACGATCAATGGCGTTTTGGTTACCACCGAATGCTCATCAATGGTAATTCTAGCAACCTATATCATTTTCGGTGAATAGATTAAACCTAGAGATCATAGACTAAGTGATCAATTTAGCCTAAGCGTTAAGACTTCCTAGAGATGAAGACATAAGATTACCCTATTTGGCTCAACCATCTAAGATCCTAAATCACCATTGAAATCACCCCAGCTTAGTTATGAAACTACTCGGACATGGTCAAATCAAATGCAACAATCAATAGATAAGAATTCATAATGGAAAATGGAGAATGAAAGGGGGTTTAGAATTCTTCTCTAGATGATTATTGGATGATGATTCGGAAATGAACAAGAGACTTCAATGGTGGAAGTGATGATTCGGATGGTGAAGAACAAATGAAGAACAAATTCCTTTTTATTAAAAACGTGAGAGGGAACTCTAAGTCCACTCAATATTTCATGATACAAGGATCCCCCTTCTGATTCAGAAGTCATTCTTTTAAATACAAGGAAAAGCATAAAAAAACAAAAGATATCTTTTTAAGCAAAAGAAGGAAAGTAAGTAGAAATCCCATTTATGATTAAAATCAATCATCTCCCTAATGAAAAGGGATTGATGTTGACTCATTAACTCCTGGGGATCGTGTGGGCCATCAGATGAACTCGGCGGCCACAGCTTTATTAGGTTTAGGTTCTGGTGTCTTGGTGCGAGCAGGTGCTCGCTCGGACCGAGCAGGTGCTCGGTGGAGTGAAAACTCTTCTTTTTGCTCCAATTCTTCTCCTTTTCTTCATAGAGCTCCAGCAGCTCCAAATTATGCTCCAAAGCATTGTAGGACCTGAAAAGACATCAAAAGGAAACAAAAAGACAAGAAAAACAACACAAAACCATGGGTGAATTAGGCTATAAACCTAATACATCACTTTACTCCAGTAGTGTCGTCATCAATGTCTATATCCTCATTAAATTGAATCAGTTCAAATTTACAAGGCCATTTGTGGGAACATCCCCCACTTCTGTGACAACGGAAATTAGGTCCTCCGTTGCTTTTCCTTTTTCTTTATTATCAGCATTTTTCGTTAAGTTGGTCCTCCATTAAAGCAAAACTATGCCAATCACCATCCTCGGAATCACTACCGTACGAATACCCATCATCTTCGGACCTGTCTCAATGCACACCATTCTTCCTTGTCCAATACAAACATTTAGACAAATAAATATATGACTACCAAATCTGTCTAAATGTGTGTACATTGCATAGTTCACTATTACTGGTAGTCAATATAATAGCCCACAACAACTCAGCTATGTGTGTTTGAACATTATGTTCTCATAGTCACACAAATAGTCACTACACAGCATATATGTCTTGATAGTTCACTATAGTAGACATATACATGGAGTTTTGATATGCTTACCGAGTCGATGGAGAATTTCACCATCATTTTCTCCAACAGTAAGACACATGCTAACCTTCCTTACGTGACTGCATAGTGACTCAAAAACATTCACATCTTGATCACGAGCTATTGACGTTGGTGGTGTGTTACAATCACCATTCAACAACATCACCAAAAGACATTCGTATGACAAATTCACATATTTAGTTGAACAAATCTTAAATCTACATAACTTGATTTTGACATAAGCCTAAGCCACTTAAACAGCTCGTTTGGATTAATCTAAACAAGCATTAAATTCAGGTTTAATTGTTCACAAAACCGTAAACAAAATTTCTTTGCGAAAATGAATTTTGCTCATCAAAGACTAGTTCAAGCAATTCATAACATTGTCATATCTATCAATTAACCTAAGATCAGATTCTAGTTAGCTAAGCTAAAATCAGCAATAAACACAAGTCAAGATGAAGAACTACTAATAATATTATTCCTAATAATTAAATCAGATCTAGCAATTCATCAAACACCTTTGAATAACCCTAGCCTAACAATAGAGCTACTCAGACATAATCAAAGAAGCAAACATTCTATTAATTATGGATATCTCTTAAAAGTTGATAAAATAAAGTGTAGCCTAAACAATGGCTGAAAATAAGTATTTGTAGATTACAAAAACATATTGGGCCTAACTGCAAACATCTAGGCTTTTCTAGCGTGAAAACGGAAGTCTTCCAAATCTGGTAATCTGATCCGCCTAAAGGTCATGTCAATCGACACTAATGGTGTGTCGATCGACACCTTTAAATCATGCATGTCAAGCGATACCAAGTCCCTGTCGCTCGACACGATCTTAAATTCTTTAATCTGAACTCGCAACTTTGACACCTCGTTCCACAATGATCCCTAAAGCTCTAGTAAAGACGAATTAAACCCAAATGTCCTTGTACCTAATAAAAACACAAAAGACTCGAAAACACCAAAAGACTCTATAAAACAAAAGTCTCTCAAACTAAGCTTTTTGCTTGTCCTTAAGCAAAACAGTTGTACTCACTCCTTCTAGACCCACATACCTGCAAAATCAATGGTAATACTTCGATGTGTCCCTAGAAGCTTAGCAGTCCTTCAGATTGATTCTAAACTCCTTAGAGAAACTCAGACTTTCAGTTGCAAACCTCTTTCATTATTAGGTGCGCTCTCAACGAGGGAATATCGATCGCTGGACCTTCTAGATTCTTTCACTTCCTTTAATACTTTCCTGCGTTTCACCCTCTCTCTTCCCTGCGTAACTGTTTATCCAATTAAGGATATCATAGAGATGCATGCCATTTGCATTTTTCTTCAAGATTTTTTTATTTTCGGATTTGCACTTTTCTGCTTTAACTATACTTTTCTGTAGACTTTTTTTTTTCCTCGGCATCTCTATTACTTCTCTAGATCAGCACTCGTTAATGTTGTTTCTTGTGGAAGACAGGGTCATGAGGCTTTTGTTTGATCTAGGATAGTTGTATCATCATTAGGAAGAAATTTCAGAGCGGTCCGTCCTCACTTTCTAGTGTTTGAAGGTTGAATCAAGTATTGCGATTTCCAACATCCAAGACAAGAAATTATAGGTGGGGTCTACAACGTCCTTTCTGGCATTCTCCAGAAATCTGAACTCCCTCCGTTAAACCAATCCACTTGCAGTTACCCACCTTGTAAAACCAACCAACTTGCATTGTAATGGTCCTTGAGTGCTGTTCAAAGCTAGTATAAGGGGAGTTTTGACACCAAAATTTTGAAAAGCTGACTCAATAAACTCAAAATAGAACATATATTAGTAACTACCTCCCCCAGACTTAAACGACATTGTCCCAGGGTTATTAAATCCGTAGTAGGTAAATAAAATTGATAAGAAACGAAACATAATTAAAAATAAAATGAGAATGAGTTACTTGGGGGTCGTGTCGAGCGACACGACTCTAGTATCGATCGACACTTATAAAATTTTCCACGTCGAGCGACAGTAAGCTCCTCGTCGATCGACACAGTGAAGTTTCTCATATCGAGCGACATTGATTGCTCCATCGCTCGACACAGTAGTCTGAATTCATGCCCATTTCCATTCACACGTTCAATCTCTGAAAATCAAAACCCAAAACAAAACCATACATAAAATTGTAAAAGCAAATAAAAATAAAATAGATAATTAGACTCACAAGTTGGTTGCCTCCAACTAAGCACTTGTTTTTAGTCATTAGCTTGACTGTGTTGAGGAAATTAGACATCTGGTGGATCTGCAATTTTCCATGGAATAATTTCAGGAAAAAGCTTCATCGTCTTTTGCACCATTTATTGAACGACCACTTCTCCTTTATCCTTAAGCTCTTGAGGAATGATGATTCACATCTTCGCGAAAGGTTTTGAAGTCCTTTTAAGCTTTTCCTTGACATGATGCCCCTCTGCCTTATACTCCTTAATTTCTGTAAGATCAGTAGAAAAACCAAGCATTCTACGAGAAACTCGTTGCTTGCATGAGCGCATAACAACCTTTTCAACTTTAAAATCATTGATGAAATTAGGAGATTTAGAATTAAGTGCAGGAAACGCGTACCTTTGTTCTTTGGGAGGATCATAGGTTGGGAAATGTGGAATGATCTGTTCAGCAACACATGAAGGACTAGCATCGAGCTCCTTGATCGAGTCTCCATCCTCTTGAATTTCCACTGAAAACGTTTTACCATCGATGGTTGATTTTCTCCTTGTGTTCTCCATGTCAAAGTCCATGACAATATCACCCATATCAAGCTTGATCTTTCCTTTTCTTACATTGATTGTAGCGCCAGTAGTAGCTAAGAAGGACCTTGCCAATATCAGAGGGTCTTGAGGCTCACCATCATACTCCAAAACCATAAAATCTGTTGGAATTACGCATTTCTGAATTTTGATTGGCACATCCTGTAGAACACCTTCTGGGATTCTCTTTGATCAATTCACTAGGATAAGAGAGATCCTAGTGGGCATGAAATCTGTCATCCCAAGTCTAATTGCAACAGAAAGAGGCATCAAATTAATATCGGACCCCAAATCACAAAGAGAATGTGGAAACTGCACTGTCGAAATTGAGCAATCAAGCATAAAGTTTCTTGGATCCGGTAGCTTTACTGGGATTCTGCTCTGAATCAACGCGTTAACTTCTTCATAAACCACCACTTCCTTCTTCTTCTTCCTAGGAACCGGAGCTGTGTTCAAGAGAATCGCCCTGATATCTCTAGTAAGCAGTGCTCCTTCCTCAAGACTAACTCCATTAGAAAGCATCCGCTTGACATATCCTCTCAAAGCTGGTGAAAGCGTAACCGCGTCGATCAAAGGTATCTCAACCATGATCTTATCAATCATCTTCTTGTAAATGGCCTCTTCGACCTCCTGCTTGGACCTTCTCGCTCAGGGGAATGAGACTTGAGACTTGTAGACATTCTCCTCTGAAGTAACTGATGATTTCGCCATACTTGGACTCGTCTGGATGGGTGTCGATCGACACAGCCTAGTTGTCGATCTACACTTGATTTCTTAATCGTTGAATCGTAAATATCTTCACGTATCGATAGAAACACTCTACCAGTGTCGATCGACACTAGAGATTTCATCATGTCGCTTGACGGCAATTCTTTGTCGCTCGATACTATTTTTGTACTCCCAAAGATAGCTTCAAACTCATCGAAATAATCCTCTTCTTTAGTTAGAATGGCATTTCAAGCGCGCCTTGGGTTCGTATCGGTCTTCGTAGGAAGAAATCCCTCTTGCATCTTGGTTGATTCTGCAGTTTGAGTGACTTGAACATCGAGTTTCTTGACATGAGTGTTCAAGGCTTCATTCTTTCCGTTTAATTCAGTGTAGAGCGAATCAAACTTCCCATTGAAATCCAAAGTCATCTTTTGCAACCCTTCTAAAAGATGCTCCATCAAGGATTCCATTTTACTGGTTGCAGACGGAGGAGGCAGAGACTGATAAGTAGATGACCTATAATTCCTAGTGTAGTTGCTGCTCTGAAAAGGCTTCTTATAAGACGATGAACCATATCCTTGCTGATTGTTTCTTTGAAACCCGGTTCCACTGATGTAGTTTATATCCTCTTCTGCAGTCTCACCTCTTGTGCAAAGTGAACCGACTTCTTCCCAGCTAGATGACTATGCATCGAATCAAGCTTTCTAGCGACTTCTGTCCAGCGTGGCTCCTTTCGTAGCCTACATTCTTCGTGCTGTTGTTGGCCAAGTTTTCTATCAATCTCAAAGCAGCTTCTGGCGAATTTGTATTAAAGTTCCCATTACTCGCAGCATCCAAAGTCACTGAGTATCTCAATGCGATCCCTCTGTAGAAAATGCTCAGCAGTTGAATATCATGAAGCCGTGATGAGGATAGTCTCTCTGGTACCCCTTGAACCTATGTCATGCAGTCTTGAATGCCACAAAATCTCCCTGCTTGAAAGTTGCAATCTTTGCCCTAAGATCCTCAGAGTTCACATCATCAAATAAATTGCTTTAAAAAGCATTCTTTGTATCTTCCCAGTCAGTAAGCAGATGCTTAGCTTCCCCATGTAGAGAGTAAGAGAAAAGCTTCCAAAACAGATTGTCCTCTAATAATCCATTAGCCTTGATACTAGATGCAAGATCCTCAAACCTCTCGATAAGATCCATTGGATTCTCATGAGAAAGTCTGCAGAACAGGTCCTGAGCAACTAGAGAGAAATATGTCGGCTTCAGCTCAAAGTCATTTCTCTAGAATGGAGGTGTACAAATGATATACTCTATATTTTACCTATTTTACTATCTATTTTAAAGTATTTTCAAAGCATTTCAATAAGGTTTTACACCAAAGAGGTAGTTTTTCCTCGTATTTCTAGTTTTAGGTTGTTAACAGGGAAAATCATCTAAAAGGAGCAAAAAGAGCCTAAAGCGGTATATTCCTAGCTACAACAAGTTTATCAAGCCAAAGACTTAGTCCAAGCCATGAATTTCACAAGATATCACATTCTACCAAGATGGACAGAATCAAAGCACCCGAAGTTCTGCTACGGACGGATGACCAAATCTACTTGGAAATCAGTGAAATACGGCTACATTTCAAGTTCTTTGAGTCAGCTTTCTAATGAAGTTAGATTTATCACGATTGGAGCTGTGAGCCGGAAGATACATTGGATTTAGTGAAGACATGCCCTACTGCCTCGAAGATGAAGAAGGTGCAGAATGAAGTCAGAATTTGATGGACCTTAAGGCCAAAGTTGGTGACCATTCTAATCCCAATATAGAGTTTTTTCACTCCCATACACGAGTCCATACTCATGTGGCCGACCTTGATACCTAGAGAGCAGCAGAAAGATGGTTTTGCCCCTGAAGAACCCTAGAAGATCCTAGCACTATAAATACTTGTTTTTAGTCTCTTGTTTTAGGGTGTGCCGAAATTATAAACACTTTTACCTATAGAGAACAGCAGCCACGCCTCCATTGGAGGATCTTGAAGATAGATCTAAGTTTTAGGAGCTTTGGTGGATGATCTCGCTTTGTACCTCGCTATAGAGAAGAATCTTCTTATCCCTACTCTTTTAATAAATTTTATCATCATGTTTTCTTTAATCTCTTGCTTTTTTTCGTGCACCATGTAAAAGTAGTTCATTAGTTAGGTTTTAGGTATTCAATGAGTTTCATAATTGGTTGATCATTGTCTAGGAAAATTGTAGTATCTTCATCTTTACTTGTACTCAATGCATAGTTGCTTTACCGCGCATTTAGCGGCTTGAACTTAGGATTTTATAGATTCCAAAAGCTTTTATATTATCAGGAACTAGTATTTGATGGGCCAAGCGTCTTAACAACCTAACCCGTTAGTTAAGGAGTTCGGTGGACAATATCATAACCCATACTTTTATTGCGTGTTTTCTCCTTGTAATAACCGTGCGAAAGTCGAGTCTATTAGGGAGAATTAACATAGTGGTCGGAGCCACGAAAGTGGAATGGTTATACAACAGTGTTATGAGTCCTAGATGGCGCGTATATCCCAAGTCCCTAGATTAAATCAATCATTATCGTTGCATGATTCTCTGTGAATTGCCTAAGTCCTAACGCTTTTTATCTTATTGTTTTCGACCTTATTCACAATCACCCAAATGACTTTATTTTGTTCTAGCTTTATTTTAATCATTATAGTTCGTAGTGTGGTTAACAAGTCATCGTGGATTCGATCCCTTATCTATACTAATTGTGATTGATGTGCACTTGCAGGTAGTTGGATTAAGTGGTAAAACTTAATTCTCACACGCACCAAGTTTTTGGCGCCGTTGCCGGGGACTTGGAAGAACATGACCTCCGAATTTTTGATTAAAATCCAGTCTAGAACGCTTTTAATTTTCAGTTTCTCTTTATTTTTCCTTTTAATTTTGTTTTATTTTCTTTTACTTTAAATTTCTAACGCTTTGTTTCTTCGTTCTTTCTACGTGTGTTTCAGGAGTTTATGCCTAGTACTAGACTTTCTAACAAGAAAAACCTAGTAGAACCTGAGCAAGAAATAGACAAGCTTGAACATACTTTAAGAAAACTTCGAGAACAAAGAATGGCCGATTTACCAAATCAAACCGAAGAGGAGCGAACACTCGCTGCCCAAGCCGCTCTAGAGAGAGCCAATCTCGATGGGAACCAGCCCCAAGGAGGCCGAAACAATCAGCCTGCCCGAGATGGAGAAGATGACCTTCCACCGGAAGGAATTCAACACCAACCTCGCGTAGAAGATCAACATCTCGTGCCACCTAGAGATATGAGGAACCAGCCGCAACTTCAACACTTTAATCATCAAGGAAACCTCAATCTCCAGCACGCTGTGAACCCAAGACAAGCTCAACTCATTCAACTTCGCCAACACCAAACTATCGGAGATATCAATTCCTCCGATGCTTTCTTCTTGGATAGGAATCCAATTAGTCCACCACCTCCTCATAGGAATGATTTCGAGATCAAGCCTTAAATCATTGCCTTGGTGAAGCAAAACCAATTCCATGGACTTCCGTCTGAGCATCCTCTAGACCATATCGATACTTTCGAGGAGATTTGCAGTACAACTCGAGCAAACGGAGTTCCTCCGGACTACTTGAAGTGCAAACTCTTCTCATTTTCTCTAAATGATAAGGCTCTAAAATGGATGAAGTCGCTGCCGCCGCAGTCCATTACTACTTGGGACGAATACAAGAGTGCCTTCTTGAACCAGTTCTACACCAAGCAGAGATCAAGCTCTATAAGGAACAAGATCTCCAGTTTTAGGAAAGGAGCCACCGAATCTTTTTTCGAGGCCCTTGAACGTTTCAAGGAATACACTAGAGATTGCCCTAACCACGGTTTCACCAAAGGAAACTTGTGGAACACTTTCTACAATAGAATCAACTACAAGCACCAAACATCTTTGAATGTTGCGAGTAACGGAGATTTCATGACTAGACTTGTGCCGGAAGCTAAGCAATTGACCGAGAACCTTGCTGCGAGTGATGCAAACTCATCTCAAGACTACAATAGAACCATCAACTACACACGATCATCGTCCGAATCAGCACAAATCGCCGAGCTCAAGAGTATGATGTCTCAACTACTTAAGAGCCAACGAGGAGTTCATGTCGTTGAAAAAATCATGGGTCCTAACTACGATCCTAATTTGGAGTTTATTGGAGACGGAGCACTAAAGAATCAAGAGGAAGTGAACTTCATAAGAGGAAACTATGGGAACCGAGGCTACAACAACAATTTTCGACCTAACCCAAACATTTCCTCCCGAAGCAACAATGTGGAGAGCCCTCAAGATCAAGTCTACCCTAAGCAGAGCTACAACCAGCAAAACTATAATCAAGGATCCTAATATACTCCTAAGCAACCGTTCTACCCTAGGGGAGTATACCAAACCAAGCAGTTGTTCGTATTTCCTTCAACCGAACAGCCGATAAACCCGGATTCGAAGCTTGAAGAACTCAAGAAAGACTTGTTAGAAGCTATAACCCAAACTAGGAAGGAGTTATCTCAAAGGATGGATGGCGTGTACAATGACCTCAACAACAAGTACGAGTCCCTCACTAGACACATTTCAAAAACAGAGACCCAACTCAATCAACTCACCGAGTCCGCTCAAAGACAAGGTAAGGAGAAAGGAGAAACGTTTGTGAACATGGTGTCTATTAAGGAGGAAGAGCTCGTGGATGCACCTAACCCACTTGAAGACAAGGCTATAGTAGCTTTGAAACCAATGGAGAAACGCCATCCCGATGAATCAAGAAGAGCGTACAAGAGAAGAATGAGAAATGTCCCTTTAGAAAAGGTCGACAATCCAGGAAAATTTTCTATACCATGCTCTATTAATGGAATAGATGTCTATGATTGCATATGTGACACCGGAGCTAGTGTCAATGTGATGTCCTTAGCCGTGGCAAAGGAGCTAGTGTTCTCTAGTTTCGAAACTTCCAAGGTATGCATTGAATATGCGGATCTATCATCTTCTACACCTTTTCGAGTTCTAGAGAATGTCATGTTAAGAGTTGGAGAAAGAGACGTCCCAACTGATTTTCAAGTCCTAGAGATGAAGACCGGAAGGATGAAGTCATTGATACTCGGCCTATCATTTTTAGCAACCACCGGAGCTGTCATCGATTTTCCAAACCGAACAATTTGTCTCACTAAAATCGACAAGCAACTCGTCTTTCACGCGATGAATTTTGCTAGTGTGCCTAACTCGGTGGGAATGAAGATTACTAGACAAAGCATTGACCCCGGAGATGCTACGAAAAGGAAGTCGAAGATCGTGAGGGCAAAGCCCCCCGTTATGATCATTAAGAAACCGGCTAAAGAGGAGCAAGAAGGAATCTCCAAAAGTATTAACTCAATAGTTACAACCATGGAGATTTCTAAAGCCAACAAGGAAGAAGAACAGAGATATAGACTCTCCGACGAACCAGCCGCGATAATCAAGATCTTTATACCGAAGGAAAGCGAGACAAATGATGCGGAATCAATTCAAAGGAAGCTTGAGAACACTTTGAAACTCTTCCCCATGAGCATCATCATCAACTTGGACGATGGAGACCGAGCAAAAGCAACCGAACAAGTCGAGGATTCAGCGATTAAGGAAGCAAAGGGAACCACAATTCCTTTGGTGGGTACATCAAAATTTTGAAAACTTAGAAATGAAAATTAAAAACTAGTTTAAGCATAAATAAAACAAATGCTTTGTGGGAGGCAACCCACATTTTTAATTTTATTTATGCTTAAACTAGTTTTTAATTTTCATTTCTAAGTTTTCAAAATTTTTAAATCCTACTAATATTTTTATTTTTGGCTTTTACAGATTTTTCAAAAAAAAAAAAAAAAAAAAAAATTTGGTGTCGGACCAGCCCAGACACCGGACCGAGGCACCGGTCACGTGGTCTCGACTAGGGCCAAGCATTTTGCGCGTTTTGGGCTACCCGCGGATCGAGCAAGCCAAGGGACCCCGGACGCAAGGACCGGACAGCGTCCGTGTCCGGTGCGGGAGCCCCGTCCCGCGTGACGCGTTCCGCGAGGCCCCAGACCCCGGACGCTCGCCCCGGGCACTGTCCCCATCCGGTACTACGTCCCGCGTACCGAAGCATCCCAGACCCCAAACACGCACCCCGGACACGCGGTTTCGTCCGGGGCCGTGAGGATCCCTCACCTCTGCCTCGTCATGCCTCGTCCTGAAGCATACCATCCCGCGTCCCGTCCCGACCCGCGTCTCGTCCCGCGCCACGCACTGATTCCAACCCGCGTCCCGCACGGTAAGCCGGTCCGGGTAACCATTGTGCCAAAATCGGTTCCTCCACCCAAGAAGCCGAAACAAGAGAAGAAAAAGTCGAATACCGTTAGACCCGATATCCGAGCCGATGTAGACTATTACACGCACCTCAAGCGATTTGTCATTCCTCCAACACCTACGATCGATTCCGAAACTCTTGACTTACTCGGAATTAGAAAAGATGTGGAGTGGTACCTCGAAGAACTTGGTTTGACGAAGTTTGTATCAATGAAGAGCCCGACTTACACGGAGATAAGTAGGGAGTTTCTTTCGACCGTGTCATTGGAATATCCGAGGGGAAAGAATATGATAGCTAAGGAATGAGTCTTAAGGTTCACGGTTAGAGGTATGACATACACTTTGACTATCGAAGACATTTGTGATATCTTAGGATTTGAATGCGTTGAGAAAACGAAGTTTACGACTAGAGATACGCACTACAACTAATGGATGAGGTTGGCTAATGAGAGACTCACTCCGGGAATCTCAAAGGCGGCCAAGATCACTCATCCGGCGATTCGTTAAGTGCATGCACTCATCGGACAACTTCTTTATAGTAGAAAGGAGCAAGGAACGGTGAAACTCGATGAGTTCTTCTTGCTAATCGGACCATTTGTAGAGGATTCAGAGAAGGCTAATCTCGGTTCTCTATTGGCTAAACAATTGGTCATGGTTAAGCATGAAGCAACAAAGGAGAGACTAGTAAAGGAACCACCGTGTAACTTTGGAAGCGTAATCACCATACTTTTGGATGCTTGTGGATTCGACTTAAGCAAAGAACGTCACTTAACCGGAGAAAGCAAGATTGATCTTTTGGCGCTCCAAAGGAAACATTTTCTTTGCGAATGGTACGATAAATCGGAAAGCTTTGGTTACCTCTTCACACCGCCTTACTCGGAAGAAAAAAAGTGCGTCTTCCTTCCCTACAAGGACTTACCGGACTTGATTGATAGAATGCCTTACTTCAATCCTCCACACACTCAATGGTACCCGCGTATCCCCGGTTGTCCTCTTGTGGGAGTTTCACTTTTCTACACCGCACAAGCTCTTGTGCGTAACAAGGAGAAGGCACTTCAAGAGCATGTAGCCACTGCCACCCGACCATCTTCCTTCATGCCGACCCGAAACCGCACCTCCACGGCCATCTTTCTTGTTAAGGAGTTAGACCTGGAAACGTAATATACGTTCAAGACACTTCTACCCTTCTTGTTACCCCTTTCAGTGTCTTGAGCGGCCAGCTCATTTTTAGTTGGTACCCTACCTAAGCCCTTTAACATTTCCTTCAGACCACTTGCACTTCTTTTGCTATGTCCACTATGCAGATATGTGTAAAAACGTCGGAGAGAAAAGGGTCGACGCAATTTTCCAATCACTAGAAGATGCGAAGGCCAATACTAAAAGGAAGGAAATGGAATCCAAAGAGTCTAAAGGCTAGACTCTTTCCCCCTTTCGGAAAAAAAAAAACGTATAAATGGGATGGAAATGGAATCCAAAGAGTCTTAAGGCTAGACAATACCCAAGAATGATCAAGATACAATGGAGAGAAGAGTGGAAGAGTATTTAAGGAAGATTCCCGGAGAAAGGTCTAAGTCTGGGCGAGAAAAAGGCAAATTACAAAGTGATTGGGAAGTTGCGGACTTCAATAGATCCGTTCTCTCTAACGATTTTGCATAATGTCGCGCAACCCGGAGAAAATGGTAACCCTAAACACTTTTAGCCTCACCCATTAAACTAGCCTTTCCTATACCGAGCCGTTTACCTAACGATTCCTTAATGAGAAACTCCACACTTAGAGTCAATTGAAAGTACGGTTGAAACTTGGTGAGATTTGTTATTTGAGTATGGAACAGGCTGAAAAAATTATGAATGGTGGATGAAGGAGTCGCCATCGGACCGATCGGGAATCATAGCATTGACGCTATGTTTATCATAATTGTAAGTCTCCCGTATTTTCAAACCTCTTTCCTATTCTTTGATTTTGCTTGAGGACAAGCAAGGTTTAAGTCTGGCGGAGTTGATATACTCTATATTTTACCTATTTTACTATCTATTTTAAAGTATTTTCAAAGCATTTCAATAAGGTTTTACACCAAAGAGGTAGTTTTTCCTCGTATTTCTAGTTTTATGTTGTTAACAGGGAAAATCATCTAAAAGGAGCAAAAAGAGCCTAAAGCGGTGTATTCCTAGCTACAGCAAGTTTATCAAACCAAAGACTTAGTCCAAGCCATGAATTTCACAAGATATCACATTCTACCAAGATGGACAGAATCGAAGGACCCGAAGTTCTGCTACGGACGGATGACCAAATATACTTGGAAATCAGTTAATGATGGCTATATTTCAAGGTCTTTGAGTCAGCTTTCTAATGAAGTTGGATTTATCACGATTGGATCTGTGAGCCGGAAGATACATCGGACTTAGTGAAGACATGCCCTACTGCCTCGAAGATGAAGAAGGTGCAGAATGAAGTCAGACTTTGATGGACCTTAAGGCCGAAGTTGGTGACCATTCTCAGCCCAATATGGAGTGTTTTCAAGCCCATACACGAGTCCATACTCATGTGGCCGACCTTGATACCTAGAGAGCAGCATTAAGATGGTTTTGCCCCTGGAGAACCCTAGAAGACCCTAGCACTATAAATACTTGTTTTTAGTCTCTTGTTTTAGGGTGTGCCGAAATTATAAACACTTTTACCTATAGAGAACAGCAGCCACGCCTCCATTGGAGGATCTTGAAGATAGATCTAAGTTTTAGGAGCTTTGGTGGATGATCTCGCTTTGTACCTCGCTATAGAGAAGAATCTTCTTATCCCTACTCTTTTAATAAAGTTTATCATCATGTTTTCTTTAATCTCTTGCTGTTTTTTGTGCACCATGTCCAAGTAGTTCATTAGTTAGGTTTTAGGTATTCAATGAGTTTCATAATTCGATAATTGGTTGATGATTGTCTAGGAAAATTATAGTATCTTCATCTTTACTTGTACTCAATGCATAGTTGCTTTACCGAGCATTTAGCGGCTTGAACTTAGGATTTTATAGATTCCAAAAGCTTTTATATTATCAGGAACTAGTATTTGATGGGCCAAGCGTCTTAACAACCTAACCCGTTAGTTAAGGAGTTCGGTGGACAATATCATAACCCATACTTTTATTGCGTGTTTTCTCCTTGTAATAACCGTGCGAAAGTCGAGTCTATTAGGGAGAATTAACATAGTGGCCGGAGCCACGAAAGTGGAATGGTTATACAACAGTGTTATGAGTCCTAGATGGCGCGTATATCCCAAGTCCCTAGATTAAATCAATCATTATCGTTGCATGATTTTCTGCGAATTGCCTAAGTCCTAACGCTTTTTATCTTATTGTTTTCGACCTTATTCACAATCACCCAAATGACTTTATTTTGTTCTAGCTTTATTTTAATCATTATAGTTTGCAGTGTGGTTAACAAGTCCTCGTGGATTCGATCCTTTATCTACACTAATTGTGATTGTTGTGCACTTGCAGGTAGTTGGATTAAGTGGTAAAAATTAATTCTCACACGAATCAACAAATGGCAGACCTATTAGCATATAACTATTCTGGACGGTTGAAATCTGCTAGTGTTTGTCCTCGCATGACGTTCTGCTCATTCCTCAATAAATCTGGTCCATTCTAGGCCTGGTGTCGATCGACACCCAAATTCTCCTCGTGTCGAGCGACAGGTTCATCGTGTCACTCGACAGCATCCTCCAGAATCGCCAACTCCTCGACGATCACAGTACCATCTCCGTTGATCCTTTATCCATCTTCATTATATCTCAATCATGTTGGATCACGTAGGATTCCGTCTTTTCCCGGTCTCAATATGAGAGATTCTCTAGCAGCCATCCTTGCTGCTCTTATGTTCTCACATTTTAAACGTGTAAGTTCCTAAGACCGTAGTTAACTAGCTCTTTGTCCTTGTTGCTTCTGGTGGATCGATTAGATATGCACCTGAAAACAAAAAGATAAAAGCTAGTTTAGTGAAATAAAATAAAAAGTACTTAGACAAAATCCTAATGATAAAAATCTAATGGTCTAGAGTCCCCGGCAATGGCGCCAAAATTTGATATGCTCAAATTTGCCTTGGAACTACTCTCTCAAATTAAGAGATCAATTGTAGCACTTAGGGTTATCGAATCTACAGGGAATCAGAAAAAAAAATAGATTTCTATGCTCGGATTATGCTAAGCAGAATATGATGAATGTAAAAACAAGTAAATAAAGCAGGCGATTGAAACAGTTGTAAAACAATTAAAAGAAACGCTAGGCATAGGGAAATCGCAGGTGAATCAGAATTGCACATATAAATAAACGATATGAATTATGATGCACAGTTCATGAACTTGAAACACGAATATAAATTAATTAGTTGTCGCTGCATAGATTATCTATGTCTAAATCCTAGAAAGCCAAATGGCATTGCGAATCATATAAATCTAAACAAGCATTAAATTCATGTTCAATTGCTCACAAAACTTTAAACCAAATTCCTTTGCGAAAGTAATTCTGCTCATCAAAGACTAGTTCAAGCAATTAATAACACTGTTGTGTCTATCAATTAACCTAAGATCATATTCTATTTGGCTAAGCTAAAATCAGTAATAAACACAAGTCAAGATGAAGAACTTCTAATGATATTATTCCTAATAATTAAATCAGATCTAGCAATTCATCAAACACATTTGAATAACCCTAACCTAACAAGAGAACTACTCAGACATAATCAAAGAAGCAAACATTCTATTAATTATGAATATCTCTTAAAGGTTGATAAAATAAAGCGTAGCCTAAACAATGGCTGAAAATAAGTATTGATAGACTATAAAAACGTATTGAGCCTAACTGCAAACATTTGTGCTTTTCTGGCGTGAAAACGAAAGTCTTCCAAATCTGGTAATCTGATTCGTCTGAAGGTCGTGTTGATCGACACTGATGTTGTGTCGATCGACACCTTTAAATCCTGCATGTCGAGCGATACCAAGTCCATGTCGCTCGACACGATCTTAAAGTCTTCAATTCGAACTCGTAACTTTGACAGCTTGTTCCGCAATGCTCTATCAAGCTCTAGTAAACACCAATTAAGTCCAAATGTCCTTGTACCTAATAAAAACATAAAAGACTCGAAAACACCAAAAAAATATTTAAAACAGACTTATATCATGGTCCAAAAATGGGTAAAAACCATGATATATTAAAGGTCGGTAAAAGGTTGGGGTAGCATAGACATCCAAAAACACGTAGGTGACAATATGAGGCCGGCTTTTGAAATAATTGCGTGAATGAAACCTCATTGTTAATGGTACTTGATGGTAGGATATTGAAGAGAAGAGCATCCATGTTTAATGCTTCCACCCAATAGCTATTCGGTAGGTGTGCCTGAAAAAGAAGAGCACGAACAAGATTGTTGATAGTACATAATGTTCGCTCAGCCCCTACCGTTTTGTTGTGTCGTGTAAGGACACGAGAAGCGGGGCTGAATTCCATTGTTAGAAGAAGAAAAAAATCAAGCATCTTACGATTGTTAAATTCACCCCCATTATCACAATGAAAATCTTTTATGGGTATTTGAAATTGGCTTATAGCAAAAATATAAAAATGTAAATTTTTTGTGAAAACTTCACTCTTCTGTCGAAGTAGATAAATCCAAACAAAATGTGAGAATTGATCAAGAAAAATAACGTAATAATTTATTCCACTAACACTCGAGACGGGAGAAGTCCATATGTCAGAATGTATTATTTCAAAAGGTTGTCTAATGTGTTTGCCTAGCTGACAAGTGTGGCATAAAGAAGACACATTAGTTTTTGAAGACTTTAAAAAACCAGAAGAAACTAAAGACGAAGTACGGAGTCGCCGGGATGACCCAGACGATGATGCCAAATAGAAGCAGGAATGGTGGTGAGATGAGTGTGATGTGAGGTTAAGGAGGATTGCGGATTAACTGCATAAAGAGGTATGGTGCTATCACATCGGATAAGAGGTGCTTTCGTACGGAGATCCTTAACAAGAAAACCAAGAGGATCAAATTCAACAGAGCAAAGATTATCAATAGTAAATTGGCGAGCAGAGATAAGGTTTTTTAAGATTTTAGGACACAAGAGAACATTATTGAGATAGAGAGGACGAGAATGAGACGAAATAGTGGAATTTCCAAGTGCAATAGCAGGTAAAAGAGAACCATTTCCAATAGTGATAAGAGGAAGAGAAGAAGATGAGGAGATAGAGTTGAGTGTACCAGATTGAGAAGTAAGATGAGCAGTAGCTCCGCATTGGATGGCTCCGAAAGAGTCATTGTGTTAAGAGCGTGGTTGAGACAAGTGGGTATGTAGTCGGAATGTGGGAATTATGGTGATGATGTATGTTGGTTGATAGTAGAGACGTAGGTAGCTCCGTGTGGAGAAGGCGCATGGTCGAGAAGGCCAGAGCCAGAGTTTGTTGTCGACGATGAGTGTTGAAGACGAGTCTGATTTCCTGAGTTTTGCCAAGGTTGATTAGCCCAGGGAGATGGATTTCTCCATTGGTTAGTATTGGGCCATTGTGGATAGTTTGAACACTGAGGATAGTGAGAAAAGCCCCATGGTGGAGGTTCTCCAGAGGTCAAATCATTCCCTGGCCAATTGTTGTTTCCACGTCCTCTGTTGTTGTTGTTGCGGCCGCTATGAGTTCCACGGTTATTGCGATTGTGACGATTATTTTGATTTGCATAAGAGGTGGATCGATCACCATACTGTGGGGTAGAGGAAGCAACGAGCACTTGCGGTGCAGAGGCATTATCAGTGTGAGAGGCAGAGGATTGTGTTTGTTGTTTGATGCGCAAACGGTCTTCTTCATCTTTGAGCATAGAGCGAGCAGTATTGAATGAACACGGCAGAGATCTGTGTTTGATAACGTTTATGATATTATCAAATTTGAGACTGAGACCATTGAGAAGATGCATAACGAGACCTCGATTGGAGATGGGGGAATTAAGGTTAGCGAGAAGATCGGAGATTGATTTCAGTTTTTGGTAGTAGTCATGAATGGAGAGATCACCGATTTGAAGTGTTCGAATCTCGTTCTCAAGCTGAATTGATATGGTCTCCTTGTTGTCGCGAAACAAATTTTCAATCGTCGTCCAAAGGTCATGAGCGGAACACATGGTTTTGAGCATTGATTTGAGTAGTGGTTCGGAGAGAGTTCCGTAGATCCAAATCTTGACGGTATCATCAATCTGAGACCATTTGGTGTCGGTTGTGTAAGCCGGAAGAGAAGTTCCATCGAGGTGACCAAGAACCGAGAAACTATGACAGGGGGTTTCGAAGAGTTCACGCCAAATGTCATAGTTCATCTGATTCATATCGAGGATGATCAGAATGTGAGCGCGGATTTGAGTGAGACTCAAGAAGCGATCGGTTTGAGCAGGAGTTGATGCAGCCATTGTTGGAGAAGATTTAGAGATGAAGAAGAAACAGAATATAGAGAACAGAGGAAGAAGAGATAAAATAGTGTATGTGAATTGGGAAATGATGGATATGTGTGAATTGAGAAGAGGAGAAGTTTGAAGGAGGTGATAGAGAGATTAAGAAATATTTAGATCTGATACTATGTTTGATTAGGTATAATCCAATCGATAAGATTGGTAAGTATTATTGACAAAGATTACATACAAAGAGATTTATGGGACTAGCCATTAGAGCCTAGTAAATGAGATCCTAAATTACATAAAAGAATATTTGGTTTCCTATTCTATTATTTCTAAGGTGTTGAAATCTGAGTCTAGTTATTAATATGACAGTGTGAAGGACAAGACGCCTACCAATTCTGTCTTCAACCACCAGGTGCACCTGCATTCATAGGGAACACGGTAGGTTAAGTCTACTTTTGTTACTTTAGTCTATTGTTTGGTTGCTATGTGAAATCAAGTGTTGGTTCTGATATACAATTTTGTGGATCAGCCTGAGAGACTCTTCCATAGAAAACATCTAGGTGTATGCAGTGAGGCTTTGGCTGCAACTAGGCCTAGAGGCGATTCAGGGGTTCATGATATGGAGATAGAGCGTGACTTACTAACCAGGTCCATTTTTGATTTTTAGCTTTGAACACTATTTAGAAACTTATAAATATGTGTACTAATATTGTTTGCAAATACTTTTGCAGTCCCAAAAATGATCTTGAATTCTCTATTGTGCGAGAGAATATAAGAGAAAAACTAAAAGTAAAGTCCAAATCTTATTGCTCATCATGACTTTAGTTTGCATTTTGGCTCTTTAATAAGTATTGTGGTGGCACTTGTTTCAAATAACAATTTGCTTTCTTTAGTAGAATCCTAGTCTCCATGTTCTATGGAATGGTACAAACATGTTCATTTAGAATATTTTCATATAATTTTCTGAATTATTGCCTGTCTTCTGCTTTGCAGGCCATTTGTGATAGAGTAATTGTTAAACCCCATAAAACATCTATATTCTTGCAAGAATACAACATCTATATTCTCAGCTGGCAGGACAGCTAAAAAGAGAAGATGACGAGGTTCGATGACGGTTTTCTCTTGATTTTGACATTTCATAATCACCTAAGTCAACTTTTTTTTTTTTGGACAACCACCTAAGTCAATTTTTAATACCTCTTATAGTTACATATTGGTAGTAGTACTACTCAGAGAAGAAAGCTACAATTTTTCTCGTACCCCAAAAATATGTTTTTTGTCTATTTTCAGTTTGATATCTTAAGTGCTTTGCATCCAACACCAGCTGTTTGCGGATGCCCAATAGAAGAAGCAAGACTTTTGATTAAGCAGATTGGTAAAATATGCTTTGATTCTTTTACCTTTTGATTTTTAGCACCAAGTCTTTTCATAAAAAGAATTTCCCTGCTAATAATAGATGATGCTTATAGTGAGATTTGATTCATATTCTTCTTTTTTTATGTCCAGAGTCGTTTGATAGAGGAATGTATGCTGGACCTGTTGTCTTTTTTGGTGGTGGAGAGAGTGAATTTTCTGTAGGCATACGATCTGCTTTAGTCGAAAAAGTGGGTTTTTTGCTCAATGTAGCATGCTAGTCACTTACTATTAAGCCATTGCATCTATCTTATCTCTGGTTTGTTTGTTCCTAGGGTCTTGGAGCATTGATCTATGCAGGAACAGGAATAATTTTAGGAAGCAATCCATCCTCGGAGTGGGACGAGCTTAAGATCTCTCAGGTAGAAAGAAAGTTTGTAAGATTGTTGTTACCATAGTAGATGCAATTTCATTGTCTTTATGTTATTATGAAAAGAGATTGTTTTCTGTTTTTGCAGTTCACTAAGTCACTTGAACATGAGCCAGCTTTGCAACGGAGCAACTAAAGAAAGGTGAATTGTGATTGTTTAGTAAAAATTGATTCGTATCATTTTGTGTTTGGTGTTTGTGTTGTAATTAGAAGCAAAAATAATGTTGCTGCATCAATTTAATCTTCTTTTGGATATATTTTGTCTAATTTCCGACCAAAAGAGAAGCCTTTTGAAACGACAATGAAGTGGTCTATGAAACACTTACGCACCTTATGATTCAAAGCTGACGTATATTTCCACCTTCAGGATACATCGATAAATTATATGACAACAAAAGATAATAATTAAGCTTCCAAACAAATCTCTTTATTATTTTTTGTTTAGCAAAGATTGAACGTAACTAGATTACTAATAAGTGCTAATGGACAGTGATTGGTTTCTTTTTTAGTTTAATTTGGGCTATAATCCAATCAGAAGAGATTCTTTTTAGTTTAATTTGGGCTATAATCCAATCAGAAGAGATTTGATTTCTTATGGTTTTATCTATAAGAGAAAGATTGTGATTTATTGTGATCCAAATCTCATTTTACATTTCTTTCTCTCATCAGTCATATCCTCTTTTAGTTATTCAATCATATCTCACTAAGTTGCTTTATTGCTGTAGCAATGATTTAGAAGGCAGCTTTCTTAATTATAAAATTGATATAAATATTCTTTTATCCAGCACTTCAAAAAGCATATGTACATTATTTTTTGAGACAAGAAGACAATTGTTAACAAATACTTTTGTTCTCCAAATTTAATTGTAGCACATATGTACATGAACCATATGCGTAGGTTCAAGATAAATCTTCAATTCTATTTTTCTTACAACACATTTATGTACATCCCGTACATGAACCATAATCGGTAAAATAATCGAAAAGGTAGTTTACCTTGGTACTCGGCACATGTCAATCCCAGCGGCGTCTATTTACGTGCGCAAGTAGTGCAGTCGAATAGGACAAGACCCAAAAATATTTTTTTTATATAAGTATATGTTATTAAAAAAATTGAGTTGTTAACCATTAAAAATTTTAAAAAAAAATTAATTCTATTTAGACAACCAAATAAAAAAAAACTAAATTGACGATTATTTACCTTTGACATATATAATAGCATAGGAAAATGATGTAGGAATTAGTATCAATTGTTAATATTAAGGAAAAGGGTTTTTGAATATTAATTAGGTAAAAGCTTTTTACTTAACTACATTTAGATATTTTTTATTAATTAGATTTGGTATATATATTGAAAAAATAAAATGAATTCTTCTCCAATTCTCTAAAAAAAAAGTTTTGCAAACACTTTCATAACAAAGCTATAAATAAAATTGATTCGAGTTTCACAATATGTCGTCTTTAATCATTCAAGACAACATCTCTTAAAGTACTTTCATGTTTTTATTTATTTACTTAGTAATATGTTGTTTATGATGTCTAATATACTAAACATTCTTTTTTATTATATTTCAATGTAAATTTATTCTTCAAGTTACAAACTCAAAATAAAAAAGACTCGACGTGATTCTTCTTTGATCGATAAAAAAATGACTTTGTTTAAATACAATTTTTTAGTTGTAATTTTATGAATGAAACAATTTTGAGTAATAAAATTTATTTGTTGTAAAAAATTTAAGAAAAATAATATTTATGATTATAAACTATTCATTACGATACGTTATAAGTAATTTTTTTATAATTAACGTTTAAAAATTAATAATATTTAGGGGCTAATTTTGATATTTGAACAGGGCCTCTATAAAGTTTGAGACGATTCTGATCAATCCTTATGTCCCCGGTGAGCAGTTCAAGGTATGTTCAGGTTCATATTTATCGTTATACAAAAATGATTATGGATTGTAATGATCAGCTCTTTACTTCTCCTTTGCACGCTTAAATGTAAAAAGTAACGTTAACGAGAAGATTACCATTTCATGGCATACGATTATTTTTTCTAAAGTCCAATTTTTGTCAACTTTATTGTATTCAACTAAAACATTAGCCTTTAAGTTCTGAATGGTAAACACTAAAAGATTAATGAAATAAAGATGAATGGAATGGAGGGATGAAGAACGTGATAGAGCAATAATTTTGTTCTACTCATATAGTTGAAAACCTAATAGCTCAACTGGTAAAGATCTTAGGCAAAACCTAGTGGTCGCTTGTTCAAGTGGCTCTTGGGACGAAACTAATATTACATGTTGTGGTTTCGGGGCTAGAGGGTTACGGGCTGGACCGTCATTTTTAGGTACGTTTTTTTTTCGTAACTAAAAAAGAGAACACTTAAAGATCTATACATCAATGTACTATAAATTAATTGTCACTTCTCATACGTTCTTTTTCGTTTCTTTCTATTAAACGAAAAAAATTGTTGTCTATTTTACGGATTTAAAGATGAATTATTGAGTGCTACTTAGAACATGACTGGTGTAGCTTTTGTAGATTAATGTTACATTTTATAATTTTAGTTTGTTAGATTTATATATATTTGCGATCGCAATTTATTAAGAGAATTTTGGTGTGAAGATTTTATAAATATAAAATCATAATAGTTGAGTAATTAAAAATGTCAAATAATTTCTAACTTCATAATTATAATATCCAAGTTTTTATTTTTTAAAAAATTTATTATATATTTTCTTATTTTTAAGTAGATTTTATTTTATTTTTTTATAAAAAATAAATTCATTCGCAACCGCAACCGCTCAAAGAAAGCAACTTTTGGTTTTGAGCGATTTGGAGCGGTACGGAGCGGTAGAAAACGTTTTCCATGTTATTGTCAAACGTTAAGAACCGCTATCGCCCGCTAACGTTGCGTTTGCAGGTGATAGCGGGTGTACCAATCAAGCTCTTAATGTTTAAATAAGAGTTGGGAATATTACATAACTCATTAGTCTTGACAAGAAATAAATTATTAAGCTATCCGAACTTTAGTTTTTTTTTTTTGTTCCTTGTTGTAATGGTAAACAAGGAATGTGCTTTTGTTGACAAATGAAAATAATTAGGTAAGGAGTACCAACTTGGGTCCTTTCCTTCCAATAAAGTCGAGTCTTGGTAGGCAAATATTTTATTTTTAACCAAACACTTTGGTTTGGTTGGTATAATGTCGAATTCACTTTTTTTGTTCTCGTAGTGTAATCCTTCACACTTCCCACTAATATATATGCACAAACACATACACATAAACGTTACACACATTTAGTGTGAGTAGAGAGAGAGTGGGAGAGATACATAGCAATGGAGATCGAGAAGGCAGAGAAGAACATTACAGAGGAGGAAGATGGATCTAAGGTCATCTACAGAGGATGGAAAGTCATGCCCTTCATCATTGGTATTACTTAATTTCCATAGAATGTTTTTTCAGATTTTTATTTATTTAAAACTCTAATATAGTTTATTACTAGTTTAGGGAAATATTAATTAATCGATTCAATTAATGTTATTAATTTTAAAATAGTTTTGGCTTAACACTGTCTACCTTCAGCTTTATTTCTTTGCTTTTTAGTCCATTTTATTCTAGACATTATTTTTGAAAAGGTTCATTTTGCGTTGGTGTGTTCTATACGCCACCACATTTCTTTTTGAAGTAACAAAAATTAGATATGAACTCAATGAGACTTCAATTTAAAATAAAAACAAGACAAAAGACAAAACACTATAGAAAATATTCTGCAAACAACTTTAGTTATGTTTGTGTAAGTATTTATGAATTATAACTATGGGATCATATATTATGTGAAATTTTGTTGATTTTTAAACTGATCCACAAAATATAGACTCTAATTATAACATTTTGATCTTGAAATGAATAAGAAACTAAAGAAAAACAGAGGGCTTTATAAACAGAGTAGCTTAATGCTTTGTTTCTTAATATGCCAGGAAATGAGACATTTGAGAAGCTTGGGATAGTTGGAAGTTCATCAAATCTAGTTATATACTTAACGACAGTATTCAACATGAAGAGCATCACGGCGGCGACCGTCGTCAACATATACGGCGGTACAAGCAACTTCGGCACCATAGTCGCCGCTTTCCTATGTGACTCCTACTTCGGCCGCTACAAAACCCTATCTTTCGCCATGATCGCTTGCTTCCTCGTAAAACAAAAAAAAACAATTCGTTATAACAATTCTGATCTTGCTGTTTACGTCTGAAGATCTTTCTTTTGTTTGATTTAAAGGGCTCGGTGACGATGGATCTAACGGCTGTGATTCATCAGTTGCATCCAGCTAAATGCGCCAAGGAAATAGGAAGCGTGTGCAAGGGGGCATCCATTGGACAGACGTTGTTTCTCGCCGGAGGAATGGTTTTGCTTGTGATCGGAGCTGGTGGGATTAGGCCGTGTAATCTTCCTTTTGGTGCTGATCAATTTGATCCGAAGACGAAAGAAGGGAAACGAGGGATTGAGAGTTTCTTCAATTGGTATTTCTTCACTTTCACGTTTGCTCAGATGGTGTCGTTAACGCTCATCGTCTATGTTCAGTCAAATGTGAGCTGGAGCATCGGTTTAGCCATCCCAGCTATTCTAATGTTACTTGGTTGCATCATCTTCTTCGCTGGTTCTAAGCTCTATGTCAAGTTTAAAGCTAGTGGCAGTCCCATTCACTGCATAACATGTGTCTTCGTTGCCGCGGTCAAGAAGAGGCGGTTAAAGACCGTTGGTTCTACCGGGCTTTACAACTACATCGCCAAGGAGTTCAAGAACTCGAGACTGAGCCATACAGAACAGTTTAGGTGATTCAAAAGTGTCACTTTCTTTTAGTTTCTTGTGGAAACAATTCAATAACATTTTTTAGGGTTTCTTAATTTGAAGGTGTCTTGACAAAGCAGCAATCCAAACGCCAGATGATGAGCTGAAAACAGACGGGTCGCCGGCGGATCCATGGAAACTCTGCAGTATGCAGCAAGTAGAGGAAGTGAAATGCATCATCCGCGTGCTTCCGGTTTGGCTCTCGGCCGCCTTATTCTATCTAGCATACATCCAACAAACGACATACACAATCTTTCAATCTCTTCAATCCGATAGGCATCTCGGTTCAGGAAGTTTCCAGATCCCAGCCGCGACTTATACCGTCTTCTTGATGCTTGGAATGACAATATTTATACCTATCTATGACCGCGTCCTTGTACCTTTCCTTAGAAAGTATACAGGCAGAGACGGCGGTATCACACAACTGCAAAGAGTTGGGGCAGGAATATTTCTATGCATCACAAGTATGATGGTGTCCGCAACTGTAGAACAACACAGAAGAACAGTAGCTCTTACAAGGCCGACACTAGGGATGGCACCGAGAAAAGGCGCAATCTCTTCCATGTCCGGTATGTGGCTGATTCCTCAGCTAGTGCTAATGGGTGTCGGTGACGCCCTTGCTGGAGTTGGACAGATGGAGTTTTACTATAAACAATTTCCAGAGAACATGAGAAGTTTCGCTGGTTCTCTGTATTATTGCGGAATTGGATTGGCGAGTTACCTCAGCAGCTTTTTGTTATCCGCGGTGCACGATACTACGGAGGGATTTTCAAGCGGAAATTGGCTTCCCGAAGATCTAAACAAGGGGAGATTGGAATACTTCTATTACTTGGTTGCTGGTATGATGACTCTGAACTTAGCATATTTCTTGTTAGTCTCACATTGGTACCGTTACAAGGATGTTGTGGAGAAAGACAAGGATAAGTCTTCTGATGAGTCTGATAAGGTTACAGTGTGATAAAGATCTTTGGTTTAGGGTTTTGTGTTGGCTTTGAGATAATAAAGATATAACCTTGGAAAAAAAACATTACATACAAAAACAATCCAAAATGTTTATATATGTAAAGGACCATAGCTTCTGTAAAATCCCCATCCCTCAGAGAACAAGCTCGGAAAATCCCCATAACTTGGTGAATGGGAGAAACAGAAAATTGCTCTGATTTTGGCGATAACAAATAAATTCAAACAGGAACAGATTGTCCAGTGAGAGCGTCATGGAGATGCAATGACCCATCTTTCATCAAGTTAAGGCTTAAGCTTTTGAATCT
Organism: Draba incana; assembly: GCA_963576765.1. Taxonomy (NCBI): domain Eukaryota; kingdom Viridiplantae; phylum Streptophyta; class Magnoliopsida; order Brassicales; family Brassicaceae; genus Draba; species Draba incana. The sequence goes on from OY755206.1 coordinate 21,572,844, forward strand.
CTCTCTTGAGTATTGCCTTGACGCCTTTCTCCAATCGGTTCCTGCTTTCATCATCGTCACAAACTCTTCATAGTTTATACGCCCGTCCTGCAAAAACAAACAACCCCAACAGTCCGAGTGAGGAACAAAAGGATTTGTCTTTCTCTTCACAAGCTTAATCGTTAGTCCTTAAAAGGAGGATTAGTTTAAAAAATTGAAAGAACCTTGTCAGTGTCAACTTCACGCATAATGTCGTTTAGAACACTGATATCTGGTTCGCCTAACTCGTCAGCTAAAGCTTCCCGTAGCTCATCAAGTTCGATGTATGTACTTCCATCTTTGTCGAAAAACATAAAAGCTAGTTTGAAAAGCTCATCATTCTCTATCTTCTGCAAGTGAATAATCACAGCCACAAACTCTCCATAATCAAGGAATCCATTCCCATCAACATCCGCCTGCCAGTCAAAGCAATAGGGATTTCAGGTATCTGTATCAGAGAATAACACTGAATTGGTCTTTTATAAGATAAGGGCAAGGAGAGAAATTACCACTTCCATCAACATTTTGATCTCTGGTTCACCAAGTTGTGAACCGACCTTCTGAAGTCCAGCTTTGAGTTCCTGGTAAGTTATTTTACCATCATTGTCATCATCCATGAGTGAGAACATGTCCTTGATCACTTCAACCTCTTGAATAGACAAGTGCTCTGCGATTACCTGGAAGCATCAAAGGGACGATGATTAAAGAAACGGAGCAGTAGATAGTCTAAAAAGTTTGGAGCTGTAAAGAAACACTTACACGAAGAACTTTCTTTTTGAATCTATTCATCATAGAGAATTGCTTCAACCTTGATCTGACTATATCCCCTAAAGGAACATTGGGAGCTTTCTTTGCATTCTGTATCCAAGGGTGAGCTGAGAGACGAAACAAAAATCGTAAATAATTTGTGTCGGAGACTAATTACATAATAGAGTGACACAAGAAGTTCACCTAGCACTTGCTGAGCAGTTAAACGCTTAGCCGGATGAGGATCCAACATCTGCTTCACGAGACTCTTGGCACTCTCTGATATCTGAGGCCAAGGGTCTCTCTTAAAATCAATAACTCCCCGCAAAATCGCAAGAGCAACTCCTTGTTCAGTCTCTATCAATGGAAAGCACAAACTTATCGGTTTCACTAATCGATATAGGTGACAATTACAGAAAAGAGAGACTAACCGGCCCAAAACGGAGGAACACCACAGAGCAAGATGTAGATGATAACTCCGGCGCTCCACACATCAACCTCTGGTCCATAATCTCTCTTCAACACTTCAGGAGCCATATAATATGGACTTCCTACAATCTCTGTAAACTTATCTCCTACAATAAGGAAAAGCCAATTTCAGTTTCCATATGCAGATTCAGAATTAGATTCACCCAGTCTTTACCAGGTTTGAAGAAGACAGACAAGCCGAAATCAATGGCTTTTAGGGGAGAATTCTCTTTTTTGTTAGCGAACAAGAAATTCTCAGGTTTCAAATCTCGATGCATAACTCCATTGGAGTGACACTTCATCACGACCTCACCAATCGTTCTCGCGACGGCTGCAGCCGCACGCTCCGTGTAATGTCCTCTCGCAACAATCCGATCGAAAAGCTCGCCGCCTTCGCAGAGCTCCATCACCAGATGCACGTTCTCGTTGTCCTCGTAAGTCGCCTTAAGCTTCACAACGTTTGGGTGCTCAGGTAAAGTCGACATAATCGCCACCTCGCGACGGACGTCCTCGACATCGACGGCTGTTCGGAGCTTCCGTTTCGAAATCGATTTGCAAGCTAGGGCTTCCTGGGTCTCTCGATCAGTACAGAGGTAAGTGATTCCGAATTCGCCGCGACCTAATTCTCGACCTAGGATGTATTTGTCGCTGATCTGAGTCCGATGGCTCATCGGGATTACATCTTTCAGAACTCGAATCGGCGCGGGGGATCTGATGAAATCTCCGGCGAATGGGTTTAAGTTCCGATCTCGATTGTTCTTCTTCGGCTTCTGGGTTGGTTTCGAGTCTTCCGAGTTTGGCCTCACACAGGCGTTACAGTTACCCATGCCCGAGTTTTAAAGTTGGTAACTCAGAGAAAGAGGCCGAAGAATGATAAGGTTAATAGAAGATAACACTTGTCTCTCAGCTCACATCTACGCCGGCGATGGTGGTGTTTTCCGGCGATTTTTCGTCGGGAGAGAAAACGCGGGTTCAGGTGAAGAAAAGGCTGGGCTTTCGAAATTTTCAGTTTTGGGAACAAATGGGAAATGAAACAAAATTAAGGGAATACTGTAGTATGCTTTTTCTTATAAAATACAGGATAATAAATGCATTTAATGATTAACGTGTAACTTGAGAGATCCCTTTTTTTTCTTCTAACCATTGCACCCATTTTCTTAGAAAAAGTATATTTGAATTCATTTTTTTATATTTCTTCTAGATGGATTTTGGTCCAAGCTTGTGACTCATAGAATTTTAGCTTCTTTTTTTTTTGGTTCAACTCGTTGGATTAACTTTATGGCCTATAGCATTCTGCATTTCAATGATACAAGACAACACGAACAAAATCTTTTAAGTGTTTTTTTAATTACCTAGTACTATACTTTCTTTTAAACTTTTAATCAATAGTTACCATATAAAAATATGTAATACTGATGCAGTTTAATTTTTTTTATATTTCTTCTCGATTATGTATAAGAGTCATTGTATTAGGGTGATTTTTGAAGATATCACACTTTAAAGTTTTGTTCCAAAAAATAATAGCACAGTTTCAATATCAAAATCTAAAATCATTTTCTAAGGGGAAGAATCTAAATCCTAATTTGGAAAAAGTTAACACAGACATAATAATTTAAAACATGATAATTAGTGCTATTATTGAAAAGTTAAACAAATTAATGGTGATGTTTTTGTTCAATAACATCAAAATGTGGTGATAGTTCTTTTGTGTATAATATGAATGAATCAGTCGCAAGTTTATAACCATTTCTATTACGCTTATAATGAAATCTATCAAGATGCCTTAGCAACCAACAAGTACAAAACAAACAAAAATATTAAAACTATAGGATTTTTTTTTTTTCTAACCGACTTTAAGATATACAAAATTAGAACATTTAAACTTGGACATGGCAAATTAAAAATTCTATCGAAAGATCGCTTTATTTAAAACATGATAGGAAACTATATATATGTGTGTGTGTTCTCAGATCATTCTAAAAGCATGAGCAATTTTTATTCCATGGAACGTGAAAACAATACAAAAGAAAACAATTCATAATTACGTAAAAAATACAAAATGGCCAAACGTAAAGGCAATATAGCCGTTGGTGTGTGTGATTGATTGAAGGTGGGGACTGGAAGGGATAAGATTGAAGTTTGCGGAGGAGAGTTTTGTTGAAGATGTTGACTATCGTGGTGGATACGTTGTGACTTTGAGATTGTTAAAACAAACAAAAAAAGTGCGACGTTAATTCCAAATTATTCTCTTATTATTTTATATAAAAAATTATGCGAACCTTTTTTTTTTCTTAAAGCCGGTTAATAAAATATAAATTTTCAGTTACATACTATAACAGTTATGTAAATCAAAAGGAAAGAACAAATGAATGATTCAGAGCTTATTGTATAATCTAGGGGTGGACTAGATCCGGATATCCGACTTTTTCAAAAATACCCGGATCTGGATCTGTCAGATCCATGGCTTTACTATCCAGATCCGGATCCATACCATCCGGATATCCGGCTTTCGGATGTCTTTTCAAATATTAATATACCCGCGGATATTCGGATCCATAAAAACATTTAAATTTTTTTTTAAAAAGTAATCAAATAATTAAAAAACTGACTCTTTTTGTAAAATTATTATAATTTAATTAAAAATTAAATAAAATATTACGAAAATGATTTTCAATTTTATTTTATTATGTATAATTTTTAAAAAATTTTAAAAATTTTAAAAAATTAAATATTTTAATATATATATAAAAAGTCCGGATCCGAATATCCACACTTGAAAATAAGGATATCCGGATCCGGATCGGGCCCTCCGGATATCCGGATTTTCGGAGCGGATCCCGGACCGGATCTCGGATCCCGGATAATAATTTCACCCCTAGTACAATCTACGCTCCATAAATGATGAACTTAAGAAGACTTTGAATGATTACCTCGTTTGGACGTATGTCCGTTTGCAACCGCCCCAATTATCAAACGGACGTTTGTATTTTTTTTTAGAAAAAATATTTTATTTTTTACTTCTGAAAAGTATAGGTCTATACTTAACTTTAATATAAATATATAAAAATCAAACTAAAAATTTAAATTATTTTATATTTTGAATAATATATAATATTTTCTATCAAAAATTATACACTATTTAACTGCTCTATTTAAACGGAATGACCAATCTGACCCAAAGTGAGATACACTTCTCTTTTTTCAAAGAAAAGTTAAGAGAAATGAAATGAAATACATTTTAAACCTAGTAGAGGTAAAATTTCGTTTCGGAAATACATGTTAACAATATCCAATTGTTGTCTCAATATAATTGCAAAATTAAGAACACACCAAACAAAAGTTACAAAACCATGGAAATATGAATAACAAACTTATTGAGATCGTTTTTTCGCAACTCAAATATCTATAATTATTTGGTTGGGTATTAACTTTTTTGTCAACAAATACGGACGGTGACACAATAACGTTTTAAGTCTGGACCAAAAATATATAGTATGGGTACTATTTTATATTTTTGATCAAAAAAAAAAATTGAAATACAATTTTGTTTTTTTGTTTTTTTGTCACAAAACACACTTCTCTATTAGTTAAACAAATACATTATTTGTATCAGTAAGCCAATAGGGAACAAAAGTGTTAATAAACGAAAAGATCTTGTCTCGCATGCGTGCATTCCTTGCTAACAAATCCGCTCTCGAAATATTCTCCCGCTATCGGTAGATGAGATCGAATTCGGGGAAGAATTCCCGAAGGTTTGCCAATTCACGCAACTCCGGTTCAAAGCCGGGCCACTCATGTGGCGCATCCACCATCTTCACCAGATCCCTTAAATCCATGACGAAGGTAGAGCAAAAACGTTTTTGGCCCACAGCAGACCATGAAACTCTGAATGGAGAGGGGATAGACTTCTAATGTATCCTTGTAGGTCCAAAGGTCTGTCGTCCCATCTTGCAGCTGTAAAACTCAACCAACACCACTCGTCTAGTCCTCTCTTTTCCATGATCCATCTACGAGGCACGTGAAGGTGGCTGAGGGCATGGTCGCAGTGGGGGGTTGCCTGGGCAGCCCTTGTTCTGCGGTGTTTGCCCCGGTCCATTCTCGTGCCTCTTTAATTGCTATTGCTAGTGTTGCTGATGCTTCACGGTTCACCGCGTTGTAGCTCTTGTCGTTTCGCGCTTTCCAAATATACAAAATGATCTAAGGGAATGCCTTGGAGACCTCTTTTGTATCTCTGGGTCTAGGATATGCCAGAAAAGGAAATATAAATTTGATCTAAGGTTCTCCGATGGGAAGGCGGGAGCGTCCGTCGGGAGGTCGGTTAGGGACCAAACTTCTTTTGCCGCAGGACATGTGAATAAAGCATGGTTAATTGACTCAACTGGGTCATTGCATCTAGGGTAGGCCGCATGTTCCCTGATGTGTCTAAACTTGAGTCGTTCATTTACCGCCACCGATCCTGCTAAACATTGCCATATAAAATGGCGTGTAATTTATTTGGAGCACTTAACTTCCAAGCATGGGCCTTAAGCGTGTTGTCAGACGGTAGTTGGAGCAAAAACTGTGTATCCATATCCTTATATGTCCTGGCTAGCTCATATCCCGACTTAACTGAGTAGAGCCCAAATTTTGTATAATGCCAACAAAAATTATCTTGCGATATTCTTGGAGGGAGCCTCAAACTTAGAATTTTTGGAGCATCCTTGGGGTGCACATTGTCCCAGATTGCCTGGATATTCTACTTACGACTCTGTTGGTGAATTAATTCTGATACCCGAAGTTGAGGGTTTACCCTGTCTCCCCGTCTTTTTGCCAGACGTGGTTTCGTGTCTGGTATCCAATTGTCTCCCCAAACCGATATACTGTACCCATTGCTTATAATTTTGCGGGATCCTTGAATCACCAGCTCCTTTAAGGACCATATACTTAGCCACCCAAAGGATGGGCGATTTAGTTTTGGGGAGTAAAAAGGGTGCATATTCCGAAAGTATCAGCCTTTTAGGACCCTGGCTGCCAGGGAGTTTGGGAACTGGTATAGTCTCTACATCTGTTTCGCCAAGAGGGCCTGATTAAAATCTTTGAAAGACTTAAATCTGATCCCGCCCTGATTCTTGGGTAAACAGAATTTCTTCCATGCCACCCAGTGTAGCCCCCTTGACCGGGGTTTAGATCTCCACCAAAATTGGGAGACTGCACTGGCTAACTTCCTGCATAGTCCTTTAGGCAGAAGAAAACTCGACATCACGTATGTTGGAATAGCTTGTGCTACTGACTTGACCAAAACTTCTTTACCGCCTTTTGATAGGAATTTTGCTAACCATCCATTGACTCGACTGTTTAGCCGGTCGTGGACGTAGGCAAATATTTGGGATTTGGACCCTTGTAGTTGTTCCGGAATACCTAGGTATTTTCTGGACCCTCCTTCGTTCATTATTCCTAATCGTTGATGTATGGCTAGACGAGACTCCACGGGAACATCTTTACCAAAGGTAATAGCTGACTTGTCTAAATTCATCCGTTGTCCCGAAGCATACCCATATTGTGTAAGGATCTGTAGAATCTTATCACTTTGTTCAACATTTGCTTTACAAAAGAACAGGCTATCATCTGCAAATAAGAGATGGAACATTGGTGGGCTAGCATAGGCCACTTTGATGCCTGAGAGTATTCCGGTAGATTCCGCAGCCTTTAGGTTGGATATTAAGACTTTCGTACAGAGAATAAATAGGTACGGTAAGAGAGGATCGCCTTGCCGAAGTCCCCTTGAAGGGGTAATTAAGCCACGAGGGTCTCCATTAAGTAGTAGGTGGTAGGTGACTGAGTTCACGCATGGCATAATCCATGATATCCACTTTTCTGAGAAACCCATCTTTTGTAGAAGACACTCTAAGAAGCCCTGCTCAATGCGGTCATAGGCTTTACTCATGTCTGTTTTAACCGCCATAAATTCCTTACAACATTTTTCTTTGGTGACTAGAGCATGGAAAGCCTCTTGAACCACTAGGATATTATCGGATATCACCCGCCCTGATATAAATGCTGACTGAATTTCTGAAACCAGCTGCATAAGAGTCGTTTAAGTCTTTGGCATAAGACTTTCGAAATAATCTTGTAACTAACATTACAGATTATATGTCCCGGTTAAACTCAATTATGTGCATTATTTTGAAGTCATGTTCTGTTTTGTCAACACAGGAGAATGGATATATCTCCTCATGATTATAAATCTAGACTCTAGATTAGAAGAAATTGCCGACAAAGAAAAAAAATTCGGAATAAATTTGGTGTATAGACTTGGTCAGTTATGAGCAATAGTTATTACTTGTGTTGTACATAATAATAAACAACCTTTTGAATAGAGGAAATCGAAATGATGAACAAAATACGAAGATTCTATTGATAGAAGTCAACATTTTTCGACAAAAAAAAAAAGAAGTCAACATTTTTTTTTTGTTAAAGTATAGAAGTCAACATAAAAGACAATACATAATCAATGAAAATTAATTAATTTGTTGGGTCAGAAAGCACAAGTCTTCCTGTCCTGACTTCTCTACGAGTTCAGTTGTCAATTTCATACTCGTTTTCTCTATTTTTGGATGTACATCACAACGTCAAAAACAGAAATTTACATTACCACTTACATTTAATATATCTATCTATTTGTAATATTTTCTAAAAGCATATTTTATTAATAATAAAGATCGATCAATATATATGATTTTACGCGAATGATTATAGATTCCAAACTATATCTCGAAAATGGTCTATGATGGAGAAAATATATGATTTAAGTTTAGTTTTTTTCTTTCGTACATAAACACATGAACATTTTGTTTTCGTGTCATTAGAGCCTAAGTGGCTAAGTGCTTTTGTTTTAAGGGACATGTGGGTGCATTAAGTAATAAGTATGCATACGCTGAAATAATTTAAAGCAATTGTAACCAAATAAAAGGTTTTATATGTTTATAGTACTATTTTTGTCAATGATTCGATCAAATTAATATATGGTAGGTCAGAAAGAAGCGGTTTCAATTTATTGTCCGACTAGACCTTACACCTTCCTATCTACGATTAGAGTCGTGCCTATAGGCTTAGGAAAAAAACATTCGCCTAGGACCCCCAAATAATTTAGAAATTTTAGGGCCCTCGATTTTCTAAATATTAGTTATAGTGTAGTGATTATATAAAATTTGATTAGTCTACCATAATATCTCCATCAGAGTTTGAAACTCCAATTTTTTCCTATAATTTTATTTCACTGTTATTAGTTATGTTTTTCCGAATATTATTGTTTATTTATTAAAACCTAAGATCAATATTCTTCTTTTATGTATTAGGCTTTATCAGATTTTGATTTCATGTGTTTTTTTTCTTCCAATTCTTCTTGTATTTTGTATTTCAAATAAATTCCTATTATTAATTATATGATGTTAGTGGTGTGATTTTGTTTCTAATTTTTCTATCGATTTTGTTTTTGTTATACTAATTTCTCTTTATGACAAACACCAACTGCTCATTTAGTGTTCCCATTATATTAATATTACTCATTGTTTCATGTTTTTTTTTATCTTGCTAAATGATTAAACCTATTTTATAAAAAAGATTGAATAACTTGGCTATCGTATATATAGAAAAAGAGTTAGTTCGACAATTTGTTTATAATCAGTTTGACCAAAGAGTTCATAGAAAAAGAATTTATTTTTGCCATATTTCTTTTTTGTTAAAATTTTAGGGTTTTCTTGTTGGTTTTAGACTTTATTTATCATTGTTTTTCAATTAATTAATTTTATGGCTTAGAACTACCGTTAAAAACATTATTGAATAGGTCTCATTTTTTAGTTCGCCTCGGACCTCTATAAGTCTTGGCATGTCACTGTCTATGAATGGCGAATGCAGAATTGTTTTTTATGGGGGGCATTAAGCCAATTTTTAAAAATCTAAAGGGATATTTAATCAATTCTTTAAAGAAACTTAAGAAAAAAAAAAATTCTATGGTGGGCACATGCACCGCTTCCTAGCATGCTAGCTTCGCCACTATGATCCTATTAAGAAAAGAAAACTGATAGTGAGAAACTTTTACCTTTTTATGCTCCCAGTTCCTTCATCAAAATTTCGAATTTTCTATCTTTTTAATTCTTTGATTAGATTTTCCAAGAAGGAACAAATGATGGCCATGCTTAACTGGTGGCAACTTTAAAGCTGGCTTTTTAAATATTAAAAACAAATATTCGGAAAAGGTGTTTTTGCTCTTAAAAATTTGAGTGAAAAGAATGGTTATGTTTGGAATTTGGGACTTTGGGATGATATGGGCTCAACTACAAATGTTGTGTCTGTATGTGTAATTACTCCAACTTCTCAATTATTGTTGTTCAGTCACTTTTTGCTTACACCCTGATGCATCAGGATTCATGACACACAATAGTAAGGAGAAACGGAATTAGATGGACTATGTGTCACTCAGAACCTGCAAAGGAAGTCAAAGAAGATATGAAGTCAACATGACAGGTGGTGTCTCGAGCTACACAATATGCAGGTGGGTCGATAAGTTCAACGAAGTTCGTCGGCAAACATGGAAGAAGTACTGATGGGTTGCTAAAGCAAAAAACAACCTTCGACGTGGAGATCATGTGACAAGCAGCAGGTGAAACAGTGAAAAATAGCTCTGTCCTAAAACAGTGAATTGTCTTCTGGGTTTTAGGGGAAGTTGGTCTTTTTGGTTACGGCGATAACCAGGTTATAAAAAGAGGAAAACCTGGATGAAAGCCAATTAGTCCTTCAAGCAAGAGTGTAAACGAATCCTCTGAAGAATTGGTGTGTGATACAGTGAGTGAAAAATAACACATTGGAGATGTTCAGATTCTGGGTAGATTTGGAACTTTTTCTAGACTGAAACACTTTAAATGTTTCCAAGCGTTCTTGGATAGAATAGGATTGAGAGTTTCAAATTCTATATAAGTGTTCATGTAATCTTTCTTGTTGCAGGCTTGCAGCAGTGTATGTGTGTAGCAGTGTTACATGTTAAAGTTTGTAAAATAAAATCAGTGTGTTTTATTGAAGCTTGATATGTGTTTGTTTCTCAAAGAAGTGTGCTCTAAGTCTTAAACAATCTCAACTTATGTACATCTCCGTCCAATTCGTTTCCATATACAGGTATAGTAATTATACTATATAGATAGTTCAATCAAAGTCTTAATTTGAGATATATAATCCTCATATTTTTTTCAATAATCATATATATATATATATATACACACGTTTAAGATATACAATCTTTATATTTTGTCAATAATTATATGTATATAGCTATATAATATTTTAAGGTTTCCAAAATGTGAAGCTACAAGAGGATGTTATGTGTCATTTTTTTGTTTATAACCTTATACTAGGTGATTCTCCGTGTAATACGCGGATAAAATATTTTTTTAATTTTTTAAGTATTCAACTAATTAGAAAATGATTGTTTAACAATATATAAATAATAATTTCAAAGGTATAACATAATCTAATAAGGATGATTTTGTTCGGTTTTGGTTTGAATTGTATTTGAATTTGAAACAAATATATCATATACAAAAATAATTTAGTTTTAATCATTTTTTTGTTATTTTCATTACCAAATTTAGTTTTTTAGATAAATAGAAAAAAAAAATTGTCAACTGAATAGAAATATTTTAATATTCAATAAATTATACATGAATAGTTGGTTACTTCAAAATTAAGCTGTATTCATAAGAGTTTTCAAATATAACTAAACTTGGTGATTTCAAAATCTTATTTTGATGTTTTTTTGGTGTTCGACGATCTCTCCTTCATGTTCTTTTAACTTCATAATCTACGTCGATGAAAGTAACCACATTCTCACTTACCATTAACTCTAAAATCAGTATTTTTACGTGGAATTATGCATTTTGAACTCGAAAAAATCGTGTAAAACAATCAAAATATGAAACAATTGATAAAAGTGATTAAAAGCTACTGAATATGAAGTTATCTTCATCTTCTACCTATTAATTTACTATAAATCAACTTTTTGTGTCATTTTTATTTTACTCGTGTTATTCTGTGACACCCCAGTTTCAGAGCATATATTGTATATGCGGTATATGCGGAGAGGCTTAAAAGAATTGATTTGGCTATTCATATCACCAAAATGCATTTATCTTTTCAGTCACAGGTCTTGAGAGAACTCCAGAGTTAAACGTGCTTGAGCTGGAGTAGGTTCAGGTGGGGTAACCAACTAGGAAGTCATTTCCAGTACTGTGTGAGTGAGGTTAAAACACGGTAAAAGATGAACTAATGTAACATGAACTACATGATTTTTAAAGAGATGCAACTAGTGTTCTAGAATTCAAATCACTGTGGTAGAATCGTTCCACTTTCGTGCCTCCGAAACCTATAACTCAAACCCTAATAGACTCGGCTTTTGCGTGGTTATTACAAGGTGAATTACGCTGTAAGATTGAGATTTGATTGTTCATTAAACTCCTTAACTAACCTTTCGAATTGTTAAGACGTCTAACCTATCAAATACTAGATCCGATCGGTGCAAAAGCTTTTGGAATCGGCACCAATCTAAAATCGGTCACTAGGTAGCTAATCTAGATCACGCCTTGAATATAAATAAGTATAGAGAATCAATCTAGAAACAAGCTCAATAAAGATGTAAAAGATGCAACAAAAGAACTTTAAAATAACTTTATAAGTTTATATCAAACATACAACTACTCTACATGTTATGAAACATGGAGCAACTAGAGAAGTTGATAAAACAGTAGATTCTTGATAGATAAGTGCTCGGCATAGGTGGATCTCTGAGCACAAGGATTGAGAAGAACACCACGACCTTCATCGCTCTTCTACAAAATAAAGAAGAAGAACTAAAGAGAATAACAAAAATACATGTTTATTATTGATTTGTAGTGCCTAGGGCTGCTATCTTTCTCTCATGAGGCTAGAAACAAGTATATATAGGTGTAGTAAGAGGTTCTAGGTCGGCAAAGGCTCTAGAGTTTCAGTTTGACCTTGATAAGTTGTTGTAGGATGAAGAATACTCATTTTTCTCCTTTTTACCCCCCTTTTTGATGATTTGGCCTATATGACTCTTAAAAACCAAATATACGAGGAAACTACCTCTTTTGATAGAAAAGCTTATTATATAGTATATAAAATAGATAGAAATAAGTAGTAAAAGTGGTAAAATATTGGGTATATCAGTGCTGCGTAGTAGAAGATGTTTCTATCTATCTTAGGAAAGGACAACCTTTGTAAGGTGTAATCCATGATAGCTCCAGCAGTAGCCAAGAATTATCTTCCAAGGATGAAAGGTGTTGAGCAATTTTGCATATTAGCCACTTCAAAGTCCGTTGGAACAATGCAATCACCAATTCTCACGGGGCAATTAAATATTTCACCCAATGAGAGTGTTGATGCACCATTAGCAAGTGAAATTTTCATGGTTGAAGCACGAAGGTTGGTTGTCCTCATCTTTCTCACAAGAGATTCCGACAAAACGTTGACTTCAGCTCTCGAATTAATAAGATCGGTCTCAAAGATATAATCACGAATTGAGCAAGGGATGTTAAAAGAACCTGGATCAAGAGTCTTAGGAAGTATCCTTAGGTACCTATAAGGATTCATAACTTGGCCGAATAGCTCCTCAATCATAAAGTCTTCTTCCGTGCTTTGTTTAAAGCATTGTCGTAATGATAATTTCGTTCTCCAAGCTTCTTCAAAGGTGAGGGTGGGAGGGAGTTCTCTAATTAGAGAATTGAATACCTCTAGTATTTCATCACTTATCCAACATGTTCTCTTGATAGATCTTTTGCCTAAACGAGCGTTCTTCATTGGCGATTTCGTTAAATTTCTCACCTTAAATCTTTGATTGTATGGTTTGGCCATTAGGAAAGGTCTTGGAGCGTCTTCCTCCTCTTGATCAGAGATGGAGAAGTCTTCTTCAAGTGGTATTAAGGTGCAGCAATGGACCAAAGGTGTTGGCTCTTCTTCATTCGTACTAGATTGGTCACTAGCGTGAAGCATTTCGTCAATAGGCTTCAAGCGTTTATCAATCTTCTCCAGACGATTTGAGATGTTGTTAGATTCATCTTCTAAGGATTTTATAGTGTCTATGAACTTCTTATGATGGTATTCAAGCTCATAACAAACAACATTGATGGTTTTCACTGTAAGTTGATTATCGGTTTCTAGCTCTTCCATATTTGAGTTGATCTTGTCTTGAACAATTTCAACTTCAGTTGCGCCTTGAGCAGCTTGGTAGGCCTTGATATATCCATCTTTAGGTTAGAACTAAGCTCATCAACATCCTCTTTAGTGGAATTAATCTTCTACTCCAAGTCATCGTAACGAATCGTCGATCTTATACTTGATACTGATGATATAGGTCTTGTCTTCTTAAAGGTCTCTTGTATAGATGTTTTGAACTTCTTCAAGCCGACCAAAAGGAGTCTCAATAGCTTTGAATTGGTTAGCGATGATCTCGAATCTCTCACCAAGAGACGAATTCATGGATTTGACGGTTGTTTCGATTTCACGAAGGGCATTTGTAGTGTCCTTCATGAACCGGTGCATCAAAGCTTCAAGTTGTTCTTCTTGGTGAGGTGAATTGAGTTGGTCGTGGGCTGTGGAGGTGGATTTGGTTGCACATGATGGTGATGGTCATGTCCTTGAGTCTCCCAAGATGGTTGTTATTGATACAAGTTGTGATTGTACCAATTGTTGTAAGGAAAAGGCAGTTGATGGAATTCATGAGGCATAGGATGTAATCCCCATTAGATCTCCTTCTTGGTGTCATCTTCCTAGGGTTTTTATTGTGATGTTCCATTGATAAATCCCTGAAACACACTTAAATAAAAAATAAAAAACGAAATTAGCAAAAAAGAAAAGAAACAAAAACTTAGACTTATTCTTTATCAAAAATCTATAGGTAAGCCAACTAGTCCCCGACAACGGTGCCAAAAACTTGATGCTCCTGGATTAAGGCAATGCAAAGGAGTATTAAATTTATAAATCCTAATCTGCAAGTGCACAATAGACAATTGTAGTACTTAGTGGTCGATCCATAGGAGACTATATTGTTACGCTATAAATCTATATGATGTAGAATAAGCTACAAGAAAATATATTTGGGTTTTGGGGTTGATAATGAAATAAAGCAAAGGAATAAAATAAAGGTATAGATAAATCAAAACACGCAAGATAAAAGGAATTAAAAGGAACTAATGCAACATGAACTACACGATTTTTAAAGAAATGCAACTAGTGTTCTAGAACTGTGGTAGCATCATTCCACTTTCGTGGCTCCGAAACCTATAACTCAAACCCTAATAGACTCGGATTTTGTGTGGTTATTACAAGGTGAATTACATTATAAGATTGAGATTCGATTGTTCATTAAACTTCTTAACTAACCTTTCGAATTGTTAAGACGCCTAACCAATCAAATACTAGATCTGATCGGTGCAAAATCTTTTGGAATCGGCACCAATCTAAAATCGGTCACTAGGTAGCTAATCTAGATCATGCCTTGAGTATAAATAAAGATAGAGAATCAATATAGAAAAAGCTTAATAAAGATGTGAAAGATGCAACAAAAGAACTTTAAAATAACTTTATAAGTTTATATCAAACATACAACTACTCTACATGTTATGAAAAATGGAGCAACTAGAGAAGTTGATAAAACAGTAGATTCTTGATAGATAAGTGCTCGGCATAGGTGGATCTCTGAGCACAAGGCTTGAGAAGAACACCATGGCCTTCATCGCTCTTCTACAAAGGATAAAGATGAAGATCTAAAGAGAATAACAAAAATACATGTTTATTATTGATTTGTGGTGCCTAGGACTGCTCTCCTTCTCTTAAGAGGCTAAAATCAAGTGTATATAGGTGTAGGAAGAGGTTCTAGGTCGGCAAAGGCTCTAGGGTTTTAGTTCGGGCAAAAATGTATTTGTCAATAAATGCGCAGAAGTGGCCACGGCACCGATTGGTCACACCGGTCACGTGGATTGGTCCAGGATCTGGCTCAAAATCATCTCCTTGTGCTTGGCTTCAATTAAATGAGCCGGTCCATGGGTTGGTTTGGTACTTAGGCCCATCTTGGACTTGATTCTTCTTATAGGCAGAATGACATATCTTCAGTAAAACTTGAATAACTTCCACAATATAACTCCATTTGATATAATTTCAACTCCATTGAAAATCTAACTCAAAGGGGTATCTGCATATGAAATTTTGTCGCCGTCCGAGTTGGTGTGGTCCTCCGTCCGTGGCTAAACTTCGGATGGTTAACTTCTGCTTAACTTGGGAAATTGTGAAATCTGCAACTTTGAGAACTTGGATTGGTTCCTTTGACCTTGATAAGTTTTTGTAGGATGAAGAATACTCTTTTGCTCCTTTTTACCCGCTTTTTGATGATTTGACCTATATGATTCTTAAAAACCAAATAAACGAGAAAACTACCTCTTTTGATAGAAAAGCTTATTAAATAGTATATAAAATATGTAAAAACGGATAATAAAAGGGTAAACACCACCCAAGCTGAAAAACAAAAAAGACACTAAGGCATTTTTTCCTCAAGCACTGTCAACAGCCTCCACAACTTATTTGACTAAAACCTCGGTAACAAAATTTTAAGAATCTCTGTCACTTGACGAACTGGACAAACTCGAATCCGAATCAGTCTCCTCGCAAGAAAAAGCAGCCGCATCTTGAAGCTTGGTCGCGATGTCCAAACAAGCAGGCAAATCAGAAACTTCTTGCTCCAAGCGTTTCCTATCAGACTTAGTTTTGACATCTATTTTGTGGTGCTTGTCTTCATTTTCCTTCATAGCAGCCTTCAGAGTAGCAACTCGATCCTTTACAGAATGCTTTAGCTTCTTGAACTCAACACAAACTCTCTGAAAATTACTAAGCGGACGAGTCTGCGTACGGAAAAACACCTCGTAATCATTGGCCAGTGATGTAATGACCCGTTCAGGGCCTACGACAAGCCGGAGTGGCCACAATTTTTCTAAGGAGCGGCTTCGAGGAATTTTAACTTGGTCAAGTTAAAATAAGAACTTAGAAAGGTTTTGGTCGGAAAAGTTCTCGGTTTGATAAAGGAAAAACGAGTTTGGGCCGAAGGAAATAATTTTGGGACAGTTTGGTACATTTCGCGGGACGGAAGCGTATTCCGCGAGACGACATCTTGAATCGCAGGACGACAGAGCACTGCAGGTCGAGAACGCCCGAGGCCAAACCGAGAAAGTATCGAGCCGCGTCCAAGATAAATGTGTGGCTACCATAGAGCCACATCATGGGTAGGTGGGACAAGCGGCTACGAAGGTGCCATGTCGGGGGTAGTTGGCGTGTGTGGCTTACAACGCGCAACATCGTTGGTAGGTAAAATGAGTGGACTTTTGTCCAAAAATGCCTTAGCCTTGTCCGAAAGTTTCCCCATCAAAAATATCCGTGTTCCACCACTTTTTATCCGAGATTCCTTAGGGAAATCTCTGATCCTTTTTCACCAAAACCGAGAGTTTTGTCCTTTTGTTTCCTTTACCCTTGTGAGTGATCCGAGTATATCTTGATAGGATTAGTCCGAAGGTAGTGCGGTCCGAGAATCCTTCCACCCCAAAATCTTTTCACCTAAATCGAAACTCGGTTCTGAGCTTGCTAATCCTAAAGCCTTAACGAGAAAATTCCGAGAAACTCAGAAACGTTGGATCAGTTCCGAGAAAATTCCCGAGGAGCCGAAGAAGTCTTTTTCAAGCCTTGATTCATTCGAGTTCGAGTCTAAGGAAAAACCCGAAAGTATCAAGCTTCAACCTAAGGCAAAGGTGAGTCTAAGTGATTTTTGTTCGTGTATTAGATGAGTGGAACACACGTTGCTTGTTTATTTAACTCAAACAGCAGTTCATATAATCCGTTTGCTAGAACTGCTAAGTAGAGAGAATGAACCTAGACGAAATTGTTTACTTAATCCATAATGGAGGTTCACGTTAAAACGTGCACTATAAATGCTAATATTCTTATCTAGTGTAAACGTATGGAAAGGATCTAAGTAAAATTATTTACAAGTTTATATGCATACATGCTAGATTCATAAATCATATAAACTTGTTATGTGCGCGGTTGGTCTTTCCCTTGTTTTGTGACTTGGCCATTGACTAAGGTATAATGGTTACTGTTCACAAAGAAACGGAGAGACGGGATTGCAGCCTAGGGCCGTGTACTACATAAGCTATCAGTGCAGAATTCCCGATGTGGTACCGTATGAGTACGGCCACATGAATTGTTAAAGGATCCTAAGTCCTTAGCCTTTGTGGTTCTGGACCGAACGATGCCTTTGTATACACGTGATGGGAATGGACAATGCGTAAGGCCTTATGGAATTGAAAACATCACTGCATATCATATATTGTTCATGTTTAATTATGCATGCATTTGAGTGTTGCTTGTTGATTGTTATTTTGGGTTTTGGGTTGGGAATATATATATATATATATATATATATATATATATATATATATATATATATATATATATTATTAACTGTTAGGGGAGCCTAGACTCACTGGGCAACTAGTGCTCAAGACTCAATTTGTTTTGCAGCTAACCTTTAGCGGATAGATCATTGGGAGCACATGATGGAACATTAGGCAGACCAGTGGTAGATTTCATTGCTTTTGCAAATAAATACTGTTTATTATGTACTTAAATGTTTTGGAATATCAGAATCGCGAGCAAATAGATTTTGTAACAGTTTTAAAATCTAAGTATATATAAATAAAGGAACGGTTTTAAATATCCGAGAATACGAACGTGACATCTCCGATCTGGATTCGGGTCTAAGGTTAGTCGCTCATGTTCTTGTTTGATTGTTGTGTGAGTGATCAAGTTGACTTTGACCTAGATCAGGTTGACTTTGACCTAGATCGGGTCGGAGGTGTTACATGAGTGGTATCAGAGCATGGTTTTTACGATGCTCAAACGGTACTTGGTTTTCAAATGTTTTATTGAGTCAAAACGGTCGCAAAAGCAATTAGGATAATTTGATCATGTTCCAGTGCTAAGTAAGATTTAAGTTGGGTTAGGATTTACCAGATTCTTTGAAGCAGACGATGGTTTGGTACGTGATGTATACTATTGGTATGGCCTCGGGGTTGCCTCAATAGAAAGATCTGGAGATGTTACCGGTATGACCTCGGGGATGCCTCGGTACATCTTGTCTAAGGTCAAAACGAGCAGTGTAGGTGCGGCAATCGCATCAATGTAAACCTAGAAAGCAGCTGCCCGTGGATGGGAAGGTCGTAATAAGAGATCCATACGACCTCAATCAAACTAATCGACCAACGGGAGTACGAGCGTTAGAGTATGAACAAGAGATTCCACCCGAGATCGAGCAACTGCTAAGCAAAAGGTGTTATAGGATGTGTATAGTCCCTAGATAAACTCAAACCTTCTCGACCTTTTAAAGGTCCCCCTTCACGTAAATAAAGGTTCTAACTTGAACATCTTTTGTGGTATGTGTGTGTGAATATTTTGGTGATGAATGTTTAATTTATACATAAGAAATTAGACAAAAATAAAAAAAAATAGCACAAAAATTAGGAACATTACATGATTGCGGTGTACCCGTACATGTTTTGTTTGACTAAAGGAGCAATACATAGTTTTGTATAACCTGAAGTCACCTCAAAAGGAGAATATTATATGAATAGGAAACATTATATGTTTGTGGTATCCCCACACATGTTCTGTTCGACTTAGGTGAAAAGTATAGTTCCGTATCACCTGATGTCACATTGAGTTTCAAATGAACTTTTATGAGAGTAAAAGTTTATATCCCCGCTAGAATACCCAGTAACCAAATTCTTCATTCCGAGAGTTGAGTTGTTATATGGGAATGCCATTTACTATTGGAGACCATATTTTCCTAGCTGATTTATTAGTCAATCCATTAGGAGAATATCCAGTCACTTTAGGAATGGACTGGCTAAGGGAGTATATGGCACACATCATTTGTGGTTGAAGGAGAATAACCTTGGAGCGATCTGAGAAACCATCTATAACCTATCGCCAGATCAAACCCGATACCAGATTATCTTTCATAATGGCCTTGAGAGCAGAAAGTGTCCTTATGAAAGGCGAAGTTACCTCGTGATCCTGAGTATAGCTAGTAACAACAAAGAGGAGAAGAAACTCGAGGAGTTTCCCAAAGTTAGTGGTTATGATCGATGTGTTCAAACCTTTGGAAGGGTTACCATCATCTCGTAGCGATATGCTTATTAATTTATTGGATCTGGGAGTCCAATAACTAAGGCGTCATATTAGATGACCTTGTAGAGTTAGCAGAGTTGAAGAAGGATTTCAAAGATTTTACGGAGAAAGGATTTTTTCGACTAAGTCTCTCACCATGGGGAGCTCTAGTGTTATCTGTGAAGAAAAAGGACGGTAGTATGTGTTTGTGCCATGATGATCGAGGAATCAACAATGCTATTATCAAGGATAAGTATCCATTACAAAGGATAAATGAGTTGTTAGATCAATGCAAGGAGCAAGTTGATTTTCAAAGATGGATTTAGCATCAGGTTAGCATTAGATTCATGTTGCTGAGATGAACAATGTGAAGACCACATTGAGGACACGTTATGGCTATTCAAGTTTATGGTCATGCCATTTGCACTAACTAATGCATCAGTTGCATATATGCGATTATGGATCAAAGTGTTCCGGGATTACTTAAATGAGTTTATCAACATTTTCACTGATGATATCCTTATCTATTCAAAAACCATGAAGAAGTAGGAAGAACACTTAGGGGAAGTGTTGGAACACTTAGGGAAAGTGTGGACCGTTTGAGGAAATAAAAATCTTTTTGCTCAGCTTAGCAAATATAGCTTATGGAAATGAGAGATAGGATTTATAAGACATCGAGTATCGAACCAGGGAGTTTCGGTAAACCCGGAGAAGGTTGTTGCGATGCAAGGATGGACATGACCGTCCAACGCCACCGAGATATAAAGTTTCTTAAGGTTTGTTGGAGATTATCGAAAATCCATCAAAGGATTTTCTAGTATATCTAAACACATGACTCGCCTGATTGGTAATGGCATAGTCTTTATATGGGACGATAAAACAGAGAAGGTGTTTAATAAGTTAAAGAGGGCTATTACCAGCACCGACCTAGCCTTACCTGAGCCAAACCAACCATTTACGGTATTTACCAATGAGTTTGGGATTAGATTAGATTATGTGTTGATGTACCTAGTATTTTACCTATTTTACTATCTATTTTAAAGCATTTTCTAAGTATTTCAATAAGGTTTTACACCAAAGAGGTAGTTTTTCCTCGTATTTGTAGTTTTAAAGTGTTAACAGGGAAAATCATCAAAATGGAGCAAAAGGAGAATATAAAGGTGTATTCTAAGCTACAGCAAGTTTAAAGGGCCAAAGACTTAGTCCTGGCCTCGAAATTCTCAATATACCACACTTTGCCGATTTGGACAGAAGCATTGAGTCCGAAGTTTTACTACGGACAGACAACCAAATAAAGTTGGATTTTGATTAACAATGGCTACATTTAAAGATCTTTTAGTCAGCTTTCTAATGAAGTGAGAATTATCTTATTTGGAGTTGTGAGATAGAAGAAACACTGGATTTACTAAAGACATGTCAAACTGCCTCGAAGATGAAGAAGGCGCAGAAAGGAGTCAAACGTTGATGGACCTTAAGGCCAATGTTCCTGACCATTCTTAGCCCAATTTGAAGCTTTTTTAAAGCCCATCACGTGCCTTGGAGAGGAGGTCGGTTGGAGTTATCAAGATAAGGCAGTTTCGACCGAAAATACCGTTTTGCCCATGGAGAACCTTAGGAGACCTTAACACTATAAATACTTGTTTTTAGCCTCTTAATTAGGGTGTGCCAAAATTTATAAACACTTTTTACTCATAGAAGACAGCAGCCACGCCTCCTTTGGAGGATTGATCATAGATCTTGTTTTAGGAGCTTTGGTGGATGATCTCGCTTTGTACCTCGCTATAGAGAAGAATCTTCTTATCCCTACTCTTTTAATAAAGCTTATCATCATGTTTTCTTCAATCTCTTGCTGTTTTTAGTGCACCATGTCCGAGTAATTTACTTGTTAGGTTTTAGGTTTTCAATGAGTTTCATAATTCGATAATTGATTGATGATTGTTTAGGGATAATTATAGAATCTTCATCTTTAATTTTACTTTATTCATAATTGCTTTACCGCGCATTTAATGATTTGAACTTGGGTTGATATAGATTCCAAAAGCTTTTATATCGACCGAAACTAGTATTTGATGAGCCTAGCGTCTTAACAATCGAAAGTTTAGTTAAGGAGTTCGGTGGACAATATCATAACTTGAACTTATCTTGTATATTTTCGCCTTGTAATAAACATTGAAAGTTGAGTCTATTAGGGTGAATGAATATAGTAGTCGGAGCCACAAAAGTGGAATGTCTATACCATCGTGTTATGAGTCCTGGATGGTGCGGTATATCCTAAAGTCCCTAGATTAAATCAATCATTATTGTTGCATGATTCTCTGCGATTTTCCAAGTTCTAACGCTTTTCTCCTATTGATTTCAGTTTATTTCATACTTGCATCCGTGTTAACTCACAATCACTCAAACGACAAACATATTTTGTTCTAGCTTTATTTTATTCATTACAATTCGTAGCGTGGTTAACAAGTCCTCGTGGAATTCGATCTCTTACCTATATTAATTGTGATTGCTGTGCACTTGCAAGAAGTTGGTTAAGTAGTAAAACTTATCCACACGATCAAGTTTCTGGCGCCGTTGCCGGGGACTTGGAAGAACATCACCTTCGAATTTTTGATTAAAATCCAGTCTAGAACGCTTTTAATTTTCAGTTTTTCTTTATTTTTCTTTTTTTTTTCGTTTTTTTTTTATTTTCTTTAATTTAAATTTCTAACGCTTTGTTTCCTTGTTCTTTTTACGTGTGTTTCAGGAGTTTATGCCTAGCACTAGACTTTCCAACAAGAAAAGTTTAGTAGAACCTGAGCAAGAAATCGACAAACTTGAACGCACGCTAAGAAGACTTCGACAACAAAGAATGACCGATTTAAAAAATCAAACCAAAGAAGAGCGAGTACTCGCTGCTTTGGAGAGAAGAAACCTTGACGAAAACCAACCCATAGGAGGCCGAGAGAATCTAGTGAAGATCAACATCTCGCACCACCTAGAGACTTGAGGAACCAACATCATCAACAATTTGATCACCAAGGACACCTCAATTTCCAGCAACCTCTTCACCAAAGACAAGCTCAACTCATTCAACTTCGCCAACACCAAACTATCGGAGATATCGATTCTTCCGACGCTTTCTTCTTGGATAGGAATCCAATACGTCCACCACCACCTCAAAGGAATGATTTAGAGATCAAGCCTCAAATCATTTCCTTGGTAAAACAAAACCAATTCCATGGACTCCCATCCGAACATCCCTTAGACCATATCGACACATTTGAAGAGATTTGCAATACGACTCGAGCAAACGGAGTTCCTCCCGACTACTTGAAGTGAAAGCTCTTTTCATTTTCTCTAAATGATAAGGCTCTAAGATGGATGAAATCTCTACCACCACAGTCCATTACTACTTGGGACGAATACAAAGGTGCTTTCTTGAATCAATTCTACACAAAGCAAAGGTCAAATTCTATAAGGAACAAGATATCAAGCTTCAGGCAAGGAGAAACCGAGTCATTCTTTGAAGCCTTGGAACGTTTCAGAGAATACACTAGGAACTGTCCTAATCACGGTTTCACTGAAGGAAACTTGTGGAACACTTTCTACAATGGAATTGACTACAAGCACCAAACCTCTTTGAATGCCGCGAGTAACGGAGATTTCATGACTAGACTTGTACCGGAAGCTAAGCTATTGATCGAGAACCTTGCTGCGAGTGATGCTAACTCATCCCAAGACTACAATAGGACCATCAACACCACACAGTCATCGTCCGAATCTGCACAAATCGCCGAGCTTAAGAGTATGATGTCACAACTACTCAAAAGCCAATGAGGAGTTCACGCCGTAGAAGATGTTGTGGGGCCTAACTATGATCCAAACTTAGAGTGTATTGGAGATGGAGCAGAGGAGAATCGAGAGGAACTACATAGGAGGAAATTTTGGGAACCGAGGTTACAACAACAATTACCGACCGAACCAAAATTTGTCCTACTGAAGCAACAATGTTGAGAACCCTCAAGATCAAGCTTATCCGAAGCAAAAAAACAACGAAGGAGCTCAATACCCCCCTAAGCAATCATTCTACCCTAAAGGAGTTTACCAAACTAAGCAACCGTTCGTGTTCCCTTCAACCGAAACCTTAATTAGCTTGGATTCGAAGCTCGAAGAGTTCAAAACCAAATGCTAGAAGCGGTAAACCAAGCCAAGAAGGAGTTGTCTCAAATGATATAAGGAGCTTATAAAGACCTCAACATTAAGTATGAGTCTCTTGCCACTCACCTTTCCAAGACGGATGTCCAAGTAGCACAACTTACCGAAGCAAATCGGAAACAACCAAAGGAGAGAGAAGAGCCATTCGTCAACATGGTGTCTATCAAGGAAGATGAGCTCGTGAGTGCTTCAAAACCTATTAAAGACGAAGCTATGACGGCTTTAAAACCAGTAGAGAAGCATCTCCACGATGAATCTAGAAGATCTTACAAGAGAAGAGTTAGAAGCATTCCTTTGGAAAAAGTTGATAATCCGGGGAAGTTCTCTATACCATGTTCCATCAATGAAATCGAAGTCTTTGATTGCATATGTGACACGGGCGCTAGTGTCAACGTAATGTCCTTGGCCGTAGCTAAAGAGCTTGGATTCTCTAGTTTCCAAATGTCCAATGTGAGCATTGAATATGCGGATTTATCCTCCTTTATGCCCTTTGAAGTTCTAGAGAATGTAATGCTTAAGGTCGGAGGAAAAGACGTCCCCACTGATTTTCAAGTCTTGGAGATGAAGACCGGAAAGATGAAACCCTTGATACTTGGTCTTTCATTTTTAGCCACAACCGGAGCCGTTATAGACTTCCCACACCGACGAGTTAGTTTCACCATGATCAACAAGCAAATATTTTATTATGCTATGAATGTTGCTAGTGTACCAAATTCGGAGGGAATGGAGGTTATCAAACCAACTAAAGATCCCGGAGACACTAAAGAAGGAAGACCTCGAGGTAAAAAAGAAGATATCCGCGTCAAAACCTTCGAGAAATCAACTAAGGAGAAGCAAAGGAACGCCTCCAAAAGAATAAACGCCATAGTAACCACTTTGGAAGTTCCTAAGATCAAAAGGAAGGATGAAGAGAGGCACAAATTCATCCATGCGCCAGCCACTGTGATCAAGATACTTGTGCCAAGCAAAGACGAGCCAAATGACGTGGAAGCCGTTCAAAGGAAGCTTGAGAACACTTTGAAACTCTTCCCCATGAGCATTGTCATTGATCTTGATGACGGAGACCCACCAAGGGTCACTAAAGAATTCGAGGACCCAAAGGCTAAGGAAGCTACAGGAGCCACAACTCCTTTAGTGGAATCATCACAAGTCTAAAAACCAACAAAGGAGTCGAGCTAATTGACTTTAAACAAGCGCTTTGTGGGAGGCAACCCACATTTTTAATTTTTATTCATGCTCATTTTAGTTTTTATTTCTCATTTTTAAGTTTTCATAAGTTTTAAATTTTTACTAATAATTTCTATTTTGGTTTTTGTAGGAATTTGAAAAAAAAAAAAAAAAAAAAATTTGGTGTCGGACCGGCCCAGACACCGGACCGATGCACCGGTCACGGGATCCCGACTAGTGTCGAAGGATCCACGTCCCGGATTGATCCACGGAACAAGACCGAAGGACGCAAGACCCCGGATGCAAGGACCGGACGCAAGCTCGTGTCCGGTGCGTGAGCCCCGTCCCGCGTGTACCGTCTGCAAAGCGCCCAGACCCCGGACGCACGCCCCGGACCGCGTCCCTATCCGGTGCGACGCATCCTGCGTACGTCCTGTAAGTCCCGCGAGCCTAGACTTGATCCCACACCCCGAACACGCGGTTCCGTCCGGGGTCGTGAGGATTCCTTCCCGCGTCCCGTCTGGAACCGACCCGCGTGCCATCCTGTTCTGTGTCCCGCATCCGATCCGCATGTCGCACATCCCGCGGCATGTACCGATCCCGACCCACGGTAAGTCCAGTCCGGGTAAGTAAAAGTTTTGGTTTATTTTTAATTTTTCCAAACCGGTCCTAAACCGTTTTTTTTTTAAAACCGAATTTAAACAAAAAATAACAATAAAACTAGGATTTTAAAGGTTTTCTTAAGATTCTTTTGTCTCATATTTTTAAAACATCATCACCTATCTTTCTCTTCCAAGTGTTCAAGCTCAAGAACCCTAGTTGCCAAATTTTGGGGTTTTTGCTTGTTTCACTTAAAATTGATTAGGATTTCAATTCCCTTATCCATTATCTCCAAAGCAAAGGTATGTTTTCTTATAAACCCCATCTTGTCTAAATTCCAAGTTTATGGATATTTCTTAATTCTCTAAATTGACAATTACTTTGTTTAATTTGCTAGAGAATTCATTAGAGAACTTGTTTAGACATTAGGAATTGCATCATTCAATGTTCAATTCCATACTTATCACCCTTGTGCACCTTTTCATGAAAATTGATTTGTTGGGTAATCAATTGAATCCGAATTTAGGTGTTTCTAATGGCCATAATGCATTCATTGAATTGGGTTTGTCATATATTTATAGGATTGCCTTGAAATTCGACACTTTAGAGCTTTAATTGCAAAAAATTTCAAACTTTCATAAGAAATTAGGCATTAATCTGAAAATTATGATTTTTAATTAAGAAATTTTATTTCCCCTTGGATCGTTATTCTTGCATGTTACTATTGTCTTGTTTATGCTTTTATTACATTAAATTCTCATTGGAAGCATTTCTTTTGGAATTTTTGATTTTTCAAGACCGTAACATACTTTTTCGAGATTTTTCTTTTGTAGTGATTCCAATTTAAGGAAAGGCTATCACAAGGAGGTCTACTAGGGTCCCTAGACCGAAGGAACTGCCCGTAATCATTGGAGAACGAGAGCCTCAAGCTCCACGCCGTTCACGTTCAAGAAAATCTTCAAAATCGACAAAGAAGAATGGAAAAGATATTTTGAGGGAAGATGATGAGGAAATGAACTACCAACTTCGAGACGAAGATGACGAGGAGACGAATGAGCCAATGAGATTTGTGGAGGTCACTCAAACCATTGTGCCAAAACCGGTTCCTCAACCAAAAAAACCACAAAAATCGAAGACTAAATCCAACACCGGTGGATCATCAAAGACGAGCATTGTCATGAAGACCGTCGGACCCAAAATTCAAGCCAATGTGGATTACGCCACACTCTTAAAATGGTTTGTCTTGCCTCAAACACCCACCATCGATTTCGAGACTCTTGATTTACTCGGAAACCGGAAAGATGTGGAATGGTATCTTGAAGAGCTAGGCCTCACAAAGTTTGTTTCTCTCTCCCGCCCCACTTATGAAGAAATAGCAAGAGAGTTTCTCACTACCGTGTCACTAGTTTATCCAAGAGGCAAGACAACCGTAGCTAAAGACGAAATTTTGGAGTTTACGGTTAGAAAGTTGTCATTCTCTTTGACTATTGAGGATATTTGTGACATCTTGGGATTTGAGTGCTTGGAGAAGATAAAATACACCGTTAGAGACACACTACGATGAATGGATGAGGTTTGCTAATGAGAGACTAGTCCCGGGAATTTCAAAGGCGGCCAAAATAACGCATCCGACGATTCGTTATGTGCATGCACTCATCGTGCAACTTATCTATAGTAGAAAGGAACATGGAACGGTGAAGTTTGATGATTTTTCAATTCTTATAGGGCCGTTTATGGAGAATCACGAGAAGGCAAATCTCGGTTCTCTACTAGCACGACAATTGGTCGCGGTCAAGCATGAATGTACCAAGGAAAGGTTGGTAAAGAATCCGCCGTGTAACTTTGGAAGTGTAATCACCGTGATTTTAAAGGCTTGCGGATTCGATCTAAGTGGAGAAAGTCAAAGGAAATACTTCATATGCGGATGGTACGATAAATCTACTACCTTTGGTTATCTCTTCACACCACCTTACTCGGAAGAGGAAAAGTGCATCTTTCTTCCCTACAAAGAATTACCGGACTTGAGAGATGGAGTTTCTTACTTCAATCCTCCACACACTCAATGGTATACGCGACTTCCCGTTTGTCACCTTGTAGGCGTTGCACAATTCTACATTGCACAAGCACTAACCCGGAGCAAGGAGAAGGCGCAAATGGAGCGTTTAGCCACTGATTTTTGCCCTTCATCCTCCCACACACAACCCCAAGCCCGCCACTCCACTTCTACAATCAACCACGAATCCACCGAATGGTTCAATAATAGTTTACATGAAGAAAGGGAGAAGAGAGTCGCTCTCGAAGCCAAGGTTTCTAAGCAAGGGAAATTAATTTCCACACTCGTCAAAGTTGTCAAAAAGACGGTCCCTCACTTCTTCAAATGATCAACCAAGAACGAAATCGAGACCACTACCAATTACGAGTATGGTGAAGAAGACGGAGGAGATGACGCCATTAGCAATCATCACCACGAGTGGACAGCCCATGAGACCCACGGCCAATCAACACCGGAGCAAGGTGCTCATTCCGGCGATACAGAGATAGTCGATCTTGGATCCGATGGAGAACACTTTCCCACCGAAGTTCCGGATACTCTAGAATCACTCTCGCCTACCTTTTGAGCCAGGTGTTTCGACAACTATCTATCCTTTCTTTTTCTTTTATTTTTATTTTTACTTTATTATGTCAAATCTCTCCCGCTTGTAACTTATTTTCACTCCGGGACGGTGTGAATTAAGTCTGGGGGGATTTATCGTACTAATGTCCTTTTTCTTTTTCTTATGTTTTTCTTAATTTCTAAATGTTTTCTTTCGAGTTTTATCGAGTCCAAACACTATGTTTTGGAACATAAACAATTTCAGGAATGTATGCTTAGATGCTATGATTCAGTGATTTATCACCAGATGAGTTCAGGAAAGCCGTTTCAGAAACCTTCATGACCGGACTCGCCCCATCTAATTTTAGTTTTATCTCGTTGATACTAATCTGATTTTGGCTCTATTTACACTAACCATTCACTTTCTCTCATTAAGGAGTTAGACCTGGAAACGTATCATACGTTCAAGACACTTTTTCCCCTTTTCTACCACTCTCTGTGTCTTGAATGCCTAGCTCATTTTTAGTTGGTACCATACCCTTACCCTAACCTTTCTTTCAGACCTCATGCCTTCTTTTCATGATCCATATGCAGATATGTGTAAAACGTCGGAGAGAAAGAGGATCGACGCAGTTCTAACCACTAGAGATGCGGCGATTACAAACCTTGGTGGAGTACGAATGAATAACTCAAGAAGAGCATAACCGACACTTGGGATCAGCAACAATGGTTAAATTTCGTGCCTTTATCTAAACTCATTCTTGAAGACCGTTTTCCCCCGTTTCGAAGATAAAAAAAAATGTGATGAACGGGAAAGGAAAATGTGTCTATAAAAGAGTCCAAGGCCAATAAATATCCCAAAAGGAGCGACACGGAGATATATGGAGAATGGAGCAATCTTAAAGAAAACGGCGATTTCTAGAGAAAGATCTAAGTCTGGGGGAGAAAGGCATCGAAGTGGTTAGGACTGTGGACTTCAATAGGTCTGTTCTCTCTTGCGATTTTGCATAATATCGCACAACCCCGGAGAATATGGTAACCCTAAACACTTATTAGCCTCACCAATTAAACTAGCCTTTCTATACCTAGCCGTTTACCTAACGATTCCTTGATGAGAAACTCCACACTTAGAGCCAATTGAAAGTACCATTGAAACTTGGTAGGATTGTTATTTAAATATGGAACAGGCTGCAAAATTCATGGATGTTGTATGGAAAGGAAGCCCGCGAACCGATCAAGAATCATAGCGTCAACGCTATGTTTATCAGAGATTGTAAGTTCCCGTATCTTCAAACCTCTCTTCTATTTTTGGATTTTGCTTGAGGACAAGCAAGGTTTAAGTCTGGGGGAGTTGATATACCTAGTATTTTACCTATTTTACTATCTATTTTAAAGCATTTTCTAAGTATTTCAATAAGGTTTTACACCAAAGAGGTAGTTTTTCTTCGTATTTGTAGTTTTAAAGTGTTAACAGGGAAAATCATCAAAATGGAGCAAAAGGAGCATAAAAAGGTGTATTCTAAGCTACAGAAAGTTTAAAGGGCGAAAGACTTAGTCCCGGCCTCGAAATTCTCAATATACCACACTTTGCCGATTTGGACAGAAGCAATGAGTCCGAAGTTTTACAACGGACGGACAACGAAATCAAGTTGGATTTTGATGAAAGATGGCTACATTTAAAGATATTTGAGTCAGATTTCTAATGAAGTAGTAATTATCTTATTTGGAGTTGTGAGGTAGAAGATACACTGGATTGACTAAAGACATGTCAAACTGCCTCGAAGATGAAGAAGGCGCAGAAAGGAGTCAAACGTTGATGGACCTTAAGGCCAATGTTCCTGACCATTCTTAGCCCAATTTGAAGCTTTTTTAAAGCCCATCACGTGCCTTGGAGAGGAGGTCGGTTGGAGTTATCAAGATAAGGCAGTTTCGACCGAAAATACCGTTTTGCCCATGGAGAACCTTAGGAGACCTTAACACTATAAATATTTGTTTTTAGCCTCTTAATTAGGATGTGCCAAAATTTATAAACACTTTTTACTCATAGAAGACAGCAGCCACGCCTCCTTTGGAGGATTGATCATAGATCTTGTTTTAGGAGCTTTGGTGGATGATCTCGCTTTGTACCTCGCTATAGAGAAGAATCTTCTTATCCCTACTCTTTTAATAAAGTTTATCATCATGTTTTCTTCAATCTCTTGCTGTTTTTCGTGCACCATTTCTGAGTAATTTACTTTTTAGGTTTTAGGTTTTCAATGAGTTTCATAATTCGATAATTGATTGATGATTGTTTAGGGATAGTAATAGAATCTTCATCTTTACTTGTACTCTATGCATAATTGTTTTACCGCACATTTAGTGATTTGAACTTGGGTTGATATAGATTCCAAAAGCTCTTATATCGACCGAAACTAGTATTTGATGAGCCTAGCGTCTTAACAATCGAAAGTTTAGTTAAGGAGTTCGGTGGACAATATCATAACTTGAACTTATCTTGCATATTTTCGCCTTGTAATAACCATTGAAATTTGAGTCTATTAGGGTGAATGAATATAGTAGTCGGAGCCACGAAAGTGGAATGTCTATACCATCGTGTTATGAGTCCTGGATGGTGCCGTATATCCTAAAGTCCCTAGATTAAATCAATCATTATTGTTACATGATTCTCTGCGATTTCCTAAGTCCTAACACTTTTCTCCTATTGATTTTAGTTTATTTCATATTTGCATCCGTGTTAACTTACAATCACTCAAACGACAAACATATTTTGTTCTAGCTTTATTTTATTCATTACAATTCGTAGCTTGGTTAACAAGTCCTCGTGGAATTCGATCCCTTACCTATACTAATTGTGATTACTGTGCACTTGCAGGACGTTGGTTAAGTGGTAAAACTTATCCACACGATCATGTGTTCATGCAAGGCAGGAGGGAATTGCTTATGGATCTAGGCAACTAAGAAAGCATGAGGAGAACTATCGTACGCATGGTTTAGAAATGACTGTAATAGTATGTAAGAGCTGGTGATCTTATCTTTATGAAGATTTAGTACAAGTGATGATCGATCGTAAGAGCTGAAAATATTTATTCACCCAACTTGATCTTAACCTAAGACAGAGAAGGTGGATGGAATTTATAGTGGATTATGATTTAGATACAACTTACCCCATGGAAAGGCAAATGTAGTTCATATGTCTTGAGCTGCCGTAAAGCAAGTAATAATATTAAGAGAAACTTGACGACTCGACGAGCCTAACCGGAGAATTTAAGATGATTATTTACCAGCCATAGATAGAAAGAGTAGTGAACCGTTGGATTTACAGGTGGTAAATCAAGTAGGATTCCTACGAGGCATTCGACGTTAGCAGAAGGGAAATGAGAATCTTGAGAAGATTATCAGAGGATTAAACAATCAAAGAGATCCAGATGCAAGTGGATACCATTTGGCCGTAAATGGTACCTTGCTTCAAAGTAAGAGGATTATCGTGCCTAAGCGGCTAGGCTTACAGGAAGAAATCATGAGGACGACACATCATTCTCGACTTAGTTATCATCAAAGGAGTACCAAGATGTGCCAAGACCTTCACCAGAATTACTATTGGTCCAATATGGAACGATTAGTGCAAAGTAAGTGGCACAGTGTCAGACATGTCAACATATTAAGATAGAGCATCGTGAATCAGTCGTATTATTTCAGAGTCTACAAATCCCAGAATGGAAATGGGATGCTAGTGCTAAGAATTTCAACAATTGCGTATATAGTCTACCAATTCCAAAATGGAAATGGAATACGGTTGCTATGGATTAAGCTATAGGATTGCCGATCGCACCCAGATGGGAACGATGCGATTTGGGCAATCAAATATCGTTTAACCAAAGAGCTTATTTTCTATCTATGAGACAACATGGTTTGGATAATCGTAAAACAACACGGTTTGGGTAATCATGGATTATGTAACCAAGAGATATTGGTTAAGTTATACATGGATGAAATTGTCAGATTTCATGGAGTACCATCCAATATAGTAGATGGCCGTAATCCGGATTTCATGGCTAGCTTTTGGTGAGTTTTTCAGAAAAACCCTTGAAACGGTTTTGTGTATGAGTATTGCTTCCAGAGACAGATGCGCAGATAGAGCAAACTATTAAAACAATAGAGGATCTACATCAGATGTATATGTGGACGAAGCTAAGACTTGGGAAGTCCATTTGCCGTTAGTAGAATTTGCATACAATAATATCTTCCATGATAGTATTGGTATGTCATTGTATAAAACGTTATATGGGCGTCCTTATTGAACACCCATGTGTTGGATCGAAGTAGGAAAAGAAAGGAGTTTGGGTTAGAGTTTGTAAAGGAGACTACGAAAGCCTTGTTCGGCTATTATGAAGAAGATGTATGCCGACCAGCATAGAAGAGCAGTTGTTTGGGGTTGATTATTGAGTATGGTTGAAAATCGAAGTAGAGAAAGGAAAGGAAAGATTTGTTAAGACAAGCAAGGTGGCTCCGCGATCTAAATGTCCATATCGTCGTACCATTAGAAGAATAAGAGAAGCAGAAATGAGTTAGATCTTCCTCTAAGTATGGGATAGCATGATGTTTTCCATGAAACCACGCTGTGTAAGCTTGTTCGTGGCCGGCTGAGACACCACCAGAAAGAATACTAGACCCGTAAACCAAACCTAGACCTCCTTACCCAGAACCTTTAAGGATCAACGAGACATGATCTAGATTTTTGAAAGAACGAGAGAATTCGCAGATTAAGGTTATCGAGATGTTATTACGTGGGAAGATGGAGCAAGATTTTGGAAATCTCACGCGGAGATATTTACCGAACCTAGAACTTATGAAGCCGAACTCTCAAAAAGATGAGAATTCGAGACAAATTCTGATGTAAGCACGGAATCACACCGATGCTTTAACCATATGATGATCCAGAGATTCCAAGCTTAGACTCGCGGAAGGTGGAATGAATTCGAAATGGAGGTGAATGATTGGTGATTGACTCTCTCAATATTTCGAGAACTAGACTTGTTTGAATCACACAAAAAATCCTAATCCTATAATCTAAAGAATCAAATGAATCTCTCAGAAGAAACTAAAGACAAACTATTTAAACAAAGACACTCTTTGAATAAAAAGCAAAACAAACTTTATATTTCTTAAATGGTTGATTGAAAAGGTGATCTATAATGAAAACGAAACTGAGATTTTATAGGCTCATAAACAATGTTCTAGAATCCTAAAATAAGAAACCAAATCGCATAATTTAAAGAAAAACTAGCCGTTGAAGTTTTAATGTGAAATCTGGCCAAATAAGGTAAGTTGAAGGCTCCTTGTATCTTGACAGCTTGGGGAGGAAAGTCTGATGTCTTGGAACCTCTAGATGCAATGAACAAGTCTCCAAAACGTAGCAGCAAAGAGGCACTAGCCGTTGGTGATTTATGGCATTAAGTGTGAACGCATCTAAATAAGGAAAGTGTGATATCAAGAGGATCCGCCTGATCCTATGGATGCTGGTGCATTGGAATATGTTAGTTGACTCTCTTGGATGGTAAGATGAGTCTCTTGAATGCTTAGATGTCTCTCCTGGTCGCCAAAGTCGGGTTTGCAACTGATTAAACACGTGAGCTTCCAAATAAGGCAAGCTGAGAATCTTCTGTTTTAAAAGTTGAATAACTTTTAAACCAAAATAGGAAATTAGTTGAATCTAATTTCACGACCTCCCTGATTGAGTCAATATTTCAGAACAAGTTAATTCATAGCATAATTCCTTACGGTTTGGTCGGAATCCTTCAATAAGCGCTCTTGTGTCCAAATCGGGAAAGTTCTTAATGACCCGATTTGTAAACTCCATAACTCTTAAACCAAATCGAATTTGGTCACGAATCTAGTTCTCCGTCTTTCTCTGATGAGTTAAGAATCCAAAACAATTAGACTTGTAGCTTGGTTCATCCTGGTTTGGCCGGAATGATTCGATGAGTGATTGTATGTCTCCTTCGCGTCCATTGAAGATCTGCCAAATTGTATCTTCAATAACTTCTTCATATGGGATCCTTTTTGACTGATTCTTCTTCGTGGCTGACTCTGAATGAGTTGAGTATGATCTCCAAGTGGTTGTTGAGCTAGGATGTGTGATCTTAGCCTTCATTTGACTTGAACTCAGCTCGCTGCTCTCCTTTGCTCTCTTTAGCTTCATGCTCTCCTCTTCAAGACTTCTGGTTTCGTGCTCCTTGGTTGATGACTTGATGTCCTCATCATTCTCACCCTCTTGAAAAGGTTTCGACCTTGAAACTATATCTTCTTGATGCATCGTTGGTTGGATGGTGCGTGGAAGGTCAGGAGGTTCTCCTTTGAGTAAGTATGATCGGATAACTCCTCTATTCTGGTCTGGTACTCTTTTTCTTTTGGTGGAATTTGTAATCACCGTTGGCGTCTTTTCTTGGCCTTTAACTTTGTATACTAACAAGTTCTCTCTTGTGGCTCCTGCCTTGCGTTTTATTCCTTTGGCTCCTGCAATGAGATTGACACTTTGAGCAAGAAACAAGTGCATTACGGATTCTTTAGGATAACCTAAGTTTGTTGAATCTAATTCCTTAGCACTAGTTGTAACATAGTCATTTTCTTGTTTAAGAAAAATGAATTTTCCATTCTCTTGTAAGTTCAATAAACCTTTAAGTATAGTTGTGGCATCATTGGAAACAAATCGAGTCAAAGAGAGACTTACATGTTTGACACTTTTAGTGTTTTTAGTTGGGTCTGGTGGTTTCTCTTTGAAATCTCTTTGGTCTGTACCTAAATTATTCTTCATGGACAAGAGCAAGTGCATTATATCTGAGTTTATAACTATAGAGATAGGTCTGGAAATATTTAAACTCACAGCGAGGGTATTAGCTAGTTATAGCTCGGTCTGCCCTTTCATTGCTTGTGCGATACAATTGTTGCCTTTCTTTAGTTCATCAATAATTATGGTATCTTTTGGGCAATCATCAATTAGTCTAGAGGCTTCAGTTATACTTTGTTGCTCTTGTAACTCTTCACCTCTGCTCTCGTTTCCATCTTCTTGTCTTATTCCTAGATCAAAACTCTTTGGCAAAGACAAGTGTATTAGTCTTGAACTAGAAACTAAAAGTTCAGAATGAGATAAACTATCACTTTTCCTAGATACTTCTGATTTTAATTCAGGTGATAAATGATCCTTCAACAATTTTCTAGATGGACAAGTTGTAGCAAAATGTCCTCTCTCATGACATCTATAACATGTTGGTTCTTTTGATATTAAAGAGCTAGAAGAAGTACCTTGAAGTGCTTTGCCTTGTGATTCTAGTAAAGGAGCTGAAATCTGTTCTTGTGGAATCTTCTTCACTCAAATTTGTTGCTTAACCTCTGGTTGCTTTGAAAAGGGGTTTGGAAATACTTTTTTGGGGTCAAGACCATAGGCAAACATCTGATTACGAACTAGTTTTCGTGCATACATCTCGCTCCTTGATGTTGTTTGATACATAAGCTTTGTTGTGATGTTATTGCGAGTTCGATGCTTTTTCACAAACTCCCTATACATTCTCGCCTTGAGATCTCCCCAATCTTGTACTGGTTTGTTGTAGAAACCTTGAGTACACTCTCTTAACCACCATTTGTAAGCATCTCCAGTGAGTGCTTGAACAGCATAAGATAGCTTCTTTTCTTTGGGGATATTGTTGGTTCTCATCCACTGCTTCATGTTGGTCTCCCATTGGAAATAGGCTTCAGGGTTCTTGTTATAACCTGAAAAGACAAGAGAATTTGATATGTAACCTCTCCTCTTGTTGATTCGATTCTTTAAACTGGTCGGCCTTGAATGAGCTTGCACTCGGTATGTAGTTGATCCACAATTGTTGAACTTCTCTTCTCGCTTGGAAGGGTTGTGATACTCATATAAATCCTCTCTTGTATCTTCATCTTGTTCATATATAGATGAACTCTGCTGGCTCCAAGTTCCACATGGTTCATCTTCAGATTCAGTGCTTGTATAGCCATCTCCAGGCCATGGTGGTGCTCCATAGTCAGCCTCTTCAGAAGCATCATCTACTTGGGTCCAGTCTTGGTTATCGTCTATGTTCCAGTCACTCTCAGGGGAGTAAGGACTATCTTCCTCCATCAAAAACGCCATTGTTGATGCTCTGGTTCTTTGTGACAAACGGTCTCGCACAAAAGAAATGAAGAAGACGTATCAAGTCTAAATCAGCAAATATGGAAATGAAAATTAAGCAAATATGAGAAACTTCTTGTATAGTTCTTTTTTTTTTTTTTTTTTTTTTTAAAAAATTCAATTTATAAGGGAACAAATCAAATGAATATTTTTTTATAAGTTTTTTTTTTTTGTAAAACGAATTTAAACAAAAATATGGAAACAACTACTAAACTAAAGCAAACTAATTAATTTTTTTATGGGTTTTTGATTTAAGATAAATGTAATAACAAAGCATAGAAATGAAAGATAAGAGTTGGATTAACACAACCTGATGGGGAGGAGCTTTTGAAGCTCTGATACCAGATGATGTAAGCACGAAATCACACCGATGCTTTAACATATGATGATCGAGAGATTCCAAGCTTAGACTCGCGAAAGGTGGAATGAATTCGAAATGGAGGTGAATGATTGGTGATTGACTCTCTCAATCTTTC
This sequence comes from Draba incana, assembly GCA_963576765.1. Lineage (NCBI taxonomy): Eukaryota > Viridiplantae > Streptophyta > Magnoliopsida > Brassicales > Brassicaceae > Draba > Draba incana. The sequence continues at coordinate 21,609,547 of OY755206.1, forward strand.
GAGAACTAGACTTGTTTGAATCACACAAAAAATCCTAATCCTATAATCTAAAGAATCAAATGAATCTCTCAAATGAAACTAAAGACAAACTATTTAAACAAAGACACTCTTTGAATAAAAAGCAAAACAAACTTTATATTTCTTAAATGGTTGATTGAAAAGGTGATCTATAATGAAAACAAAACTGAGATTTTATAGGCTCATAAACAATGTTCTAGAATCCTAAAATAAGAAACCAAATCGCATAATTTAAAGAAAAACTAGCCGTTGAAGTTTTAATGTGAAATCTGGCCAAATAAGGTAAGTTGAAGGCTCCTTGTATCTTGACAGCTTGGGGAGGAAAGTCTGATGTCTTGGAACCTCTATATGCAATGAAAAAGTCTCCAAAACGTAGCAGCAAAGAGGCACTAGCCGTTGGTGATTTATGGCATTAAGTGTGAACGCATCTAAATAAGGAAAGTGTGATATCAAGAGGATCCGTCTGATCCTATGGATGCTGGTGCATTTGAATATGTTAGGTGACTCTCTTGGATGGTAAGATGAGCTTCTTGAATGCTTAGACGTCTCTCCTGGTCGCCAAAATCGGGTTTGCAACTGATTAAACCCGTGAGCTTCCAAATAAGGCAAGCTGAGAATCTTCTGTTTTAAAAGTTGAATAACTTTTAAACCAAAACCGGAAATTGGCTGAATCTAATTCCACGACCTCTCTGATTGAGTCAAGATTTCAGAACAAGTTAATTCATAGCATAATTCCTTACGGTTTGGTCGGAATCCTTCAATAAGCGCTCTTGTGTCCAAATCGGGAAAGTTCTTGTTGACCCGATTTGTAAACTCCATAACTCTTAAACCAAATCGAATTTGGTCACGAATATTGTTCTCCGTCTTTCTCTGATGAGTTAAGAATCCAAAACAATTGGACTTGTAGCTTGGTTCATCCTGGTTTGGCCGGAATGATTCGATGAGTGATTGTAAGTCTCCTTCGCGTCCATTGAAGATCTGCCAAATTGTATCTTCAATAAATTCTTCATATGGGATCCTTTTTGACTGATTCTTCTTCGTGGCTGACTCTGAATGAGTTGAGTATGATCTCCAAGTGGTTGTTGAGCTAGGATGTGTGATCTTTGCCTTCATTTGACTTGAACTCAGCTCGTTGCTCTCATTTGCTCTCTTCAGCTTCATGCTCTTCTCTTCAAGACTTCTGGTTCCGTAAGGAGGGGAGAATGTAATGACCCGTCCAAGGCCTATGGCCGGCCGGAGCTCCCACAATTTTTCTAAGGAGCGGCTTCGAGGAATTTTAACTTTGGAAAGTTAAAATAAGAACTTGTAAAGATTTTAGTCAGAAAAGATATAGGTTTGAACGAGGAAAACGAGTTTAGGCCAAAAGAAATAATTTTGGAAAAGTTCGGTATGTTCCGCGGGACGGAAGCTTGTTCCGCGGAACGACATCATGAATCGCGGGACGACAGAGCACTGCGGGTCGAGAACGCCCGAGGCCAATCCGAGAAAGTAGCGAGCCGTGTCCAAGACAAATGTGTGGCTACCATCGAGCCATGTCGCGGGTAGGTGGGACAAGCGGCTAGGAAGGTGCCACGTTGGGCGTGTGTGGCTCAGAACGCGCTACATCGTTGGTAGGTAAAATGAGTGGTTGTCCTTGCACCACAACACTAGGCGAACTGGCGAGCCTAGGACGCAGAGATGTGGCCGTCCGAGCATCTCACACATTACCTACCACTACCTACACCCGAGTCTATAAATACTCCTTACCCCTTTGATCATTTTCTCCGATCCGGGTCCAAAATCTTCCTCATGTTGTCCCTTGGTCCAAACATCCTTAAAGGGACTTTTGTCCAAAAATCCCTTAGCCTTGTCCGAAAGTTTCCCCATCAAAAATATCCTTGTTCCACCCCTTTTTGTCCGAAACCCCTAAGGGAAATCTCTGATCCTTTTTCACCAAAACCGAGAGTTTAGTCCTTTCGTTTCCCTTACCCTTGTGAGTGATCCGAGTATATCTCGATAGGATTAATCTGAAGGTGGTGCGGTCCGAGAATCCTTCCACCAAAATCCTTTCACCTAAACCGAAACTCGGTTCTAAGCTAGATAATCCTAGAGCCTTAGCGAGAAAACTTAGGATCTATCTCGGAAACGTTGGATCAGTTCCTAGAAAATTCATGAGGAGTTGAAGAAGTCTTTTTCAAGCCTTGATCCGGTCTAGTTCGAGTCTAAGGCAAAATCCGAAAGTATCAAGCTTCAACCTAAGGCAAAGGTGAGTCTAAGTGATGTTTGTTCGTGTGTTAGATGAGTGGAACACACGTTGCTTGTTTATTTAACTCAAATAGCGGTTCATATAATCCGTTTGCTAGAACTGCTAAGTAGAGAGAATGAACCTAGACGAAATTGTTTACTTAATCCGTAATAGAGGTTCACGTTAAAACGTGCACTATAAATGCTAATATTCTTATCTAGTGAAAACGTATGGAAAGGATCTAAGTAAAATTATTTACAAGTTTATATGCATACATGCTAGATTCATAAATCATATAAACTTGTTATGTGCGCGGTTGGTCTTTCCCTTGTTCCGTGACTTGGCCATTGACTAAGGTGTAATGGTTAGAGTTCACGAAGACAGAAAGAAAGGGGATTGCAGCCTAGGGCCGTGTACTGCATAAGCAATCGGTGCAGAATTCCCGATGTGGTAGTGTATGAGTACGGCCACATGAATTGTTAAAGGATCTTATGTCCTTAGCCTTTGTGGTTCTGGACTGAACGATTCCTTTGTATACACGTGATGGTTACACGTGATGTGAATTGACAACGCGTAAGGCCTTATGGAATTGAAAACATCAATGGGTATCATATATTGTTCATGTTTAATTATGCGTGCATTTGAGTGTTGCTTGTTGATGTCAGAGGTTTTAACCCCAAAATTAATCCGCAAGTGTACAGACAAAAGCAGTAGTATTTTAGGTATCGAATCCACAGAGACCAAGGTTACTCTACGAAGCTATGGATTTATATTTAAAGCTAAGACAAAATGGGAGTTGGTTTGCAGTGAAACAATGAACAGAACGATAATTAAAACGATGCAAATTCAATAAGATAAAGGCACTAGATCAGGATCTTTCGCCGGTGACTTCGGATTTAGGACTGAGCATCTATTCAGGATTCAATTTTAGAGAAATCTAGAACTCAAACATAAATGTAATATTGCCCCACTGTCGTGATGTATCAATATCTTTATCTAACACCCTAAATGCCTAAACTGTCGTTTGAATTCAGAGATGTTGATAACCATTAACAAAATGGTTCGATTTGTTCACAATCGATGGCAACAATCAACTGTCGTTGGTTACACACCGATTGCTCATCAATGGTTTATCTAGCAACCTAGAGCACTGTCGTGAATAAGTTAAACTTGAAATCATAGACTAGGTGATCAAATTAGCCTAAGCATTACGAATCCCGATTGATGAAGACAATGATATCATTTCCTATTTGGCTCAGTCACTATCATCCTAATTCACCATTGAAATCCCCTAATCTAGCTATGAGACTACTCAACCATGGAGATAAAAAACGCAGGAATCAAATGAGAATGATTCATCATGAAAAAGCAAAGAGATAAGGGTTTAAGAAATCTTCTCAATAGAAAGTCGTGGATGATCCTCCAAATCTTACAAGCAAAATCCAAGGAAATGAAAACACTTGATGGATCTCAAGATCTTAGAACAAATGAGTCTCAGCCTTTTGAATGGGGAAAATGAAAAATCAGAAAAAGTCAACCCTGTTTTAGAGAGTGGCTAGGTCTTATTTATAATAAAAAAATTAGGGCAACCGGTTCTCCAAATCTTACAAGCAAAATCCAAGGAAATGAAAACACTTGATGGATCTCAAGATCTTAGAACAAATGAGTCTCAGCCTTTTGAATGGGGAAAATGAAAAATCAGAAAAAGTCAACCCTATTTTAGAGAGTGGCTAGGTCTTATTTATAATAAAAAAATTAGGGCAACCGGTTCTGGGTGACCGACCGGTCGGTCTGGACCTGGACCAGTCGGTCCATCTTCACAAAGTCTCGGGTCTTCAGGTCTGGAGACCGGTCGATCTCCATCCGGACCGGTCTGTTTAGATTCCAAGGGCTGCGGCTTTTCGGGGCTTCGGGCTTGGACCGGTCGGTCCTAAGGGTGGATCGACCGGTCCTGTTTCCAGGAGCTTTCCGGTCTTCGAGTCTTCAGGCGAGCAGATGCTCGCTCCAAACCGAGCAGATGCTCGGTGACGAAAAACGTCATATCTTCTCCGAATTCATCCCTTTCGCTCCAATGACTCCTAATCACTCCAATCCATGCTTGAGAGCCTCCTAGAACCTGAAAAGACACAAAATGAACTAGAAAGAACCGAAAATAAATAGAAAGCAATATGTAAAAGAGACCAAAATACTAATATATCAATTCTCCCGGACTTAGACCTTTGTTTGTCCTCAAACAAAACAAAATCTAGAATAGAAGAGTGTTCGAAAAACCGGATGGAATTCACTTGCTAGTTTCGGACTTCCTACTCTCGTCATCGGGCCTTAGAACATGTACCGTAATAGATTAATGAAAATGAAAGTACAGTGATCTTACCCAAGGGGAATCGTTTCAAGGGGTGCCGACTTCTTCTAACCAAGACCCTCTCCTGCATACTCATTTAAAACTCAAATCTTCTCTCAAAATTAGTTATTGTTATTGGCTTTAATAGTTATATACTTGGTTTTTTTTTTTTTTTTTTTTTATATGGGACGAATCTTATGAGGTCACAAAGGAGATACGGGTTTACGCATCATCCCCTGGTTCACTCGAAACTTTTAGTTTCCCTTACAACATGCCTTCCGTGAGGTCACAAAAGAGACACGGGTTTACGCATCATCTCCTGGCTACTTTGGGCATATTGCTTTGAAGTTTTTTTTTTTTTTTTTTTTTATATGGGACGAATCGTATGAGATCACAAAGCATACACGGGTTTACGCATAGTCCCTTGGGTCACTTCGATCCTTTTAGTTTCCCTTACAACATACTCTCCTGAGGTCACTAAAGATATACGGGTTTACGCATAGTCCTCAGGGTCACTTGAGCATTTTGCTTTGAATAAAGAGAGGAGAGTTAAAGAGTATACTAGATGGAGAGTTGCGGTGTCTTACATGGTTCGAAAAAGTCTTGCCCAATGAACCTCAAACCCCTGAGAGAGAAATTAAAGATCAAGATTAGGTACCAAATAGATTTGAGATGACATTGGATCAACCTAATTTCGATAAGTGTGGGAATGTTTCAACCACCCATGACCTTTCCGAAACAGAACTTTGGCCACGTTGTAAGTCATGCAAGTGATCCTTAGTCCGAAAAGAATTCCAAAAGATCAAGTTCATTATTCCAAAAACAGACTCAAAAACAGACTCAATAAAAATCAAAAATAAGTTCGTAAAACAAAATACTTAGGACTAACATAACAACCAGACCGCTCCCCCGGACATAAATCACACCGTCTCCGGTGTGAAAAAGTTTAGGAGATTGGAGACAAAACATAAAGATAAACAAAATGGATAATACAATGATAATAGAATGGTGAAAGAGATATCACCGAGTAGAAGCTTCATCGCCTCCTTCATCGCGCGTCTTTCTCTTCTTGTGGGCCAATGGCTACTCCGAACTTGAGGTGGAGGACGATGGAACTGGTTGAACTTTGGAAAGTGTCTCCAAAATCTTCTGCATTAGGCTGTTGTTCTTCATCGTTGATTGGATCATCCATTCAACACCATCAGCATCATCAGAGATGGGAGGGAGATCAAACTCACCAGGAGTAGGGATGGTGTTGTAAGTGAGGCAAGGGATGGAAGAGCCAACGTCCTCGAAGCTGGGTTGTGGGCAGGTGGTCGGTTTTGATTCGCTCTTACGTGAGCAGGTGGACGCTTTGGTGGCTGAAGAAAGGCGGCTTGGATTTGGCCCTAGAAACTCCAGAGGTGGCTGAAACGCAAGGTCATCCATCGTGTTGAGCTGTGTGAGGTGTGGACATGGAAGCATAATGAATTTTGAATCCCCGTTGGCAGCTATGAACTGATAAGCACTTGGCTTAACGATGATCTTCGAGTTTAGCAGATGCTGCATATCCACACGCGATAGTTCTTCGACGTAAGAAGCCTTGGATAGATCCACTTTGAGATGACGGAATAGTGATATGAGCAAGCTTCCAATGCGCTCAACACGAGGTCCATTGGTGGTCAAAGTTGGTTGACCCTTTATTGCGCATATCGTCTCGGCGAATCGGATGCCCAAGTTATAGCGATAATGCTCATATTGCGCCGCGTCTCCATTTCCTATAATCGGACCAACACCCAAAAACAGCAGCATTAACTCATCAATATGTACCTTGTTACCCGCAGCTCGGTCAAACAGCAAGTTGCTGAGAAGGCACGCGGCAATGCGGAGAGCAGGATGACGGAGGCGGTTTTGGCTCGCTGAGTTGCTCGAGTACGTTCCAGAAGCAATGACGTTCTAGAACGTCTTGGATTTGTTGAATCTCTTAGGTGCCTCCAGGTTCTTGTCTGTGGCGTGAAAACCATAGATGTTGCAAAAATCTGTCATCGAGATCGCGTATCTCGTTCCTCCAGCAAAGAACGAGAATGTTGTTTCGTGCAAGGATGGTTTCTCCGGGTTTGCGTGAGTGAGAGTGGCGGTAGCAAGGCATTGTCGAGTTAAATCCGGGTAAAGAACATCCTCCTCCAAAGCAAAACACATGCAACTAGCGTTGAGAAGAATGCTACGCACTTGCTCTCTAAGACCTAGTTCCATCAAGGTTTGCTCACACAAGAACCTAGTTGGTTCAAGCTTCAATGCCAATAGCTTGTTGTAGTTGAAAGCACTTATCTCGTCCCAAACGGTGGTTGAGTTAGGCGGGAGCCCAGCGGTGTCAATATCGAACAGAGTATCTTCAGAGCGAGGCCATGGGAACGTGGTGGGTCTCCGAGATGAGGAGGAGGAGCCAATATCCTTGCTCCTGTGTTGTTTTGCGAATCGCATCTTCGGTGGCATGATTGGAATCGGCGGCGAGAGAGAGGGAGTTGAGCGACAGAGATTGATGAAAGAGAGAAGTGGAGAGAGGAGGCAGGGATTTCTATAAGAAAAAGGAAAGAAAAGTGTTAGTAAAAGAAAAGAAACCTAGGGCTTTTATAAGAAAAAAAATATTATTATTATTATTATTATTATTTTTTTAGAGAAAAAGGAAAATTCGGAGTGGGCCTGGGGGTACTGGACCGACCGGTCCTGATACTGGATCGGTCGGTCCGATTTCCAGAGGGAAATCGGGTGTTGCACTTCGACACGGACCGACCGGTCCTAGGTGAGGATCGATCGGTCCCAATTCCAGGGACCTTGGTCGTGTCTTGCTGCCAGACCGACCGGTCCTGGAATAGGATCGACCGGTCTGGTTCCCTGAGGCCTCTAACAAATATTTTTTTTTTTTTTTTTTTTTTTTTTAGAACACAAAATCTGAAAGCAAAAATAAGATGCTAGTGATAAAAGAAAATTTAAAGCAAATTATGTACTAGAAACCGTACCAATGGGTTGCCTCCCATCAAGCGCTTGTTTTAAGTCGTTAGCTCGACTTTGTAAAGCGTTTTAAGCTTGGGGAGTGTCGGTAAGGGGAATAGATCCACCTTCTCCAATGTGTGTGTCTGCGAGATAAGGCTTGACCCGCTGACCATTTACTATAAACTCTCCTCCTTTAGTGTCCAGCAACACTATAACTCCGTGTGGTCTTACTTCTTTGATCGTGAACGGACCCGACCATCTTGACTTGAGCTTGCCCGAAAACAACCTGAGGCGTGAATTAAACAACAAAACTTGATCGTTAGGAGCAAAATTACGGGAAATAATCCTCTTGTCGTGATAATCTTTCGTCCGCTCCTTATAGATTCTCGAGTTGTCATATGCGAGATGTCTAATCTCCTCCAATTCGTGCAACTGCATAGCTCTTCTCTTGGACGCACTAAGGATATCAAAGTTAAGCATCTTAACAGCCCATGCCGCCTTGTACTCAAGCTCCACCGGGAGATGGCATGCTTTCCCATACACCAAATGAAAAGGCATTGTCCCCAACGGAGTCTTATAGGCAGTCCTATAAGCCCATAACGCGTCATCCAACTTAGCGGCCCAGTCTTTTCTAGTGGTACTTACTGTCTTTTAAAGAATACTCTTGATTTCTCTATTACTAACCTCAACTTGACCACTAGTTTGCGGGTGATAAGCTGTTGCAACCTTATGCTTGACACCGTGTTTCCTTAGAAGGTTCTCAAAAACCTTGTTGACGAAATGAGTCCCTCCATCACTAATCACTACTCGTGGGACTCCAAACCTGGGGAATATTATGGTTTTGAACATCTTTAAAACCACAGCGGCATCGTTTGTTGGGGAAGCAATGGCCTCAACCCATTTGGACACATAATCAACATCCACTAAGATGTACTCGTTTCCATAGGATGATGGAAACGGTCCCATAAAGTCTATTCCCCATACATCAAAAACCTCAACTTCCAGAATGAAGTTTTGGGGCATTTCATTACGCATGCTGATGTTCCCTTGCCTCTGACAGGCATCGCACTTAGACACAAATCTGTTTGCATCCCGGAACATCGTTGGCCACCAGAAACCAGCTTGTAATACCTTCGAAATCGTCTTGAATGTGGCAAAATGCCCAGCATAAGACGAACCATGACAATGTTGTAAGATCTCAGGGATCTCTGCTTCCGATACGCATCTCCTATAGAGCCCATCTGAACAATGCTTGTACAAATACGGCTCATCCCAAAAGTAGCGCCTAACATCGCGGAAAAACTTCTTTCTCTCGCTTCCCGTTAGATTTTCAGGAACCTTTTCAGTAGCCAGGAAGTAAGCGAACTTACTGAACCAAGGGAAACTCGGAGGTTGAGCATTTTGAATCATTCCGCAAAAGAACATCTGAGCAGGTGCTCGACCTAGTGGTTGGAAAGTGTTACAGATTTCGACCGAGTAGATATGCTCATCCGGTAGACTATCATCCATAGGCGTTTCATCTTCAATGTGTAGCCTACTCAAATGATCCGCAACTCTATTCTCGGACCCATTTTATCTCGAATCTCGAGATCGAACTCTTGAAGCAACAAAATCCATCTCAGCAATCTGGGCTTAGCATCCTTCTTGGTCAGCATATAGTTCAACGCAGCATGATCGGTGTGAACAATTACCCTAGACCCGACGAGGTACGACCTGAACTTCTCAAAAGCGAATACAATCGCTAATAACTCCTTCTCGGTAGTAGCATACCGGCATTGAGCATCATCCATCGTCCGACTAGCATAATATATCACGTGGAGCTTCTTGTCTTTCCTCTGACCTAGAACGGCTCCCACAGCAAAATCACTCGCATCGGTCATGACTTCAAACGACAGTTCCCAATCAGGCGGTTGTACTACCGGCGCACTAACCAAGGCACCCTTAAGGGTGTGAAATGCTGCCAAACAGTCACTATTGAAGTCAACCTTCACCTCTTGACACAACAATCTAGTGAGGGGTCTAGCAATGTTGGAGAAATCCTTGATGAACCGACGGTAAAAGCCGGCATGTCCCAAAAAGCTTCGGATCCCCTTAACCGTAGTAGGCGGTTGCAAACTCATCATCACCTCTATTTTAGCCTTGTCGACTTCTATCCCCTTCTCTGATATTCGGTGGCCAAGCACTATCCCATCTCGGACCATGAAGTGACACTTCTCCCAATTTAGAACGAGATGCTTCTCCTCGCACCTTTGCAGTACCCTGCACAAATTAGACAAACACGAAGAGAAAGAACTCTCATACACAGAGAAGTCATCCATAAACACTTCCATAATATCCTCAATAAGATCAGTAAAAATGGACATCATACAACATTGAAACGTTGTTGGGGCGTTACACAAACCGAAAGGCATATGTCGGTACGCGAAAGTGTCGTAAGGGCATGTGAACGTCGTCTTCTCTTGGTCTTCTGGATGGATAGGGATCTGAAAGAAACCTGAATAACCATCTAAGAAACAGTAATAAGGGTGGTTAGCCAGACGCTCAAGCATCTGATCGATAAACGGTAGAGGAAAATGATCCTTGCGAGTAGCAGCATTCAATTTCCGATAATCTATACACACCCTATGTCCGGTTACTGTCCTAGTCGGTATCAACTCATTTCTATCGTTTTTAATCACCGTAATACCCCCTTTCTTAGGCACAACATGCACAGGGCTAACCCATTTACTGTCGGATATAGCATAAATCACCCCTGCATCTAGAAGTTTCATTATCTCCTTCTTGACGACATCTTTGAGATTCGGATTTAACCGTCTCTGATGCTCGACCGAAGTCATCGATTCATCCTCTAGATGTATTTTGTGCATGCATAAGTCAGGAGATATACCAGTAATATCATCAAGTGAATATCCTAGAGCCTTCCTATACTTTCTCAATTCACACAAAAGCAAGGTAATCTCAACATTGTTCAATTCAGCATTCACTATAACGGGGTAAGGGGAGTTAGGACCGAGAAACGCGTACCTGAGCCCTTCTGGAAGGGTCTTCAATTCTAGCTTTGGAGCTTTCAGCTCGCTCCAAGAACTGTGAATAGTAGACTGAGCAGGTGGTCGTTCATCTTCGATTTGCGTATCCTCTCCCAAACTCAGATATTCATCCCCTTTTTCCACTCGGGAATTAGAATCCAGAAACTTAGCAAATCCTTCGGTGTCTTCACTCAGAAAATCATATTCTCCCCCGACTTTAGTCAATGCGACTTCAAGCGGATCTTTTGCTAGAATCTCTTTAATCTCATCTTCTAACAGCTCTGATTCATCATGGATAACAAACGTGTGCCCATCTATCATCGGTTTCTTGAGAAGTTTGCTCATCTCAAATCGGACTATCATATCTCCTAGACGGATATCCACTATGCCTTTTCGACATCAATAATGGCACGTGCTGTGCATAAGAAAGCTCTGCCCAAAATCTACGGATCCTTAGGTTCCTCATCAAGCTCTAGAACCACGAAATCGGCTGGGATTAGAGTATCCCCAATTCAGACATGCAAATCCTCTATGACACCCAACGGAAGCTTTGTAGACCGATCCGTAAAAACCAATGAGATCTTGGTGGGTTTGAACTCGGTGAAGCCCAAACGCTTAGCCACAGAATATGGCATCAAATTCACGCTGCTTCCTAAGTCGCACAATGAACATGCAAACGTGCAAGGTCCAATCTTTACGGAAATCACAAATCTTCCCGGATCACCTTTCTTCGTTAACACCTTACTCTGAAGTATGGCGCTACACTCCTTAGAAACCATCATTACACTCTCGTCTTCAATGACTTTTCCAGCGACTAACTCTTTCATGTCCCTCTTGAGTGACGGAATCATCTGAACGGCATCAGTTAAAGGAAGCTTTACCGTCAAGTCATTTAGCATTTCCATACACTTTGCATTCTCCAAATCTTTCCTAGATTTCTTGGGAGGTTCTGGGTAAGGCACCTTGGGTATATAAACTCGTTCAGGCGGAGCCTCGGAGCTTTTCTCGGGAACATCTCGAGTGAGCATGTACTCGGTAGTAGGGAGCAGGTGCTTGGAAAATTTTTCCACAGAATCGACTTGGTCAGAAACCGGAGGTGTCCCTGAGCTTGATCTAACCTCTTTAACTCTATCTTCCTGTGATAAACCGTCCTCATGAGCCTGGTGCTCGGGTATCTTCTACTTAGCTTTCACGCGAGAGCTTGTAACCGTAGGCGGTACCATCTTCCTTCCACTCCTCAATTCAACAGCATGCACATCATACTCCTTCCTAGGATTAGACTCACCACGTCCTGGAAGAGACCCAGCGGGTCTTTTGATAGCCTCAGCGGTTTGAGCCACTTGCGTATCCAACTTCTTCACATGTGCGGTGACGGCCTCATACTTAGCATTCAAATCTTCGTACATGCGATCTACCCTGGTATTAATCTCCGTGGATGCCTTCTGTTGGTTGACCATTAACTGCTGCATGAGACTCTTCAACTCGTCTTGAGAGTTAGACGCGGATGGAGCTTGTTGTGGTGCGGTGAACTGAGTAGCTTGTTGTTGGTTTCCTCCTTGGAACCGATTCTGATTCGGGACGAACTGCCTCCCTTGAGAGTTGTTGGGGTAGTATTTCGGATATCCTGAACCTTGTGCATTCTGATTTGAACTTCCTTGCTGCGGGTAGACTTGGTCTTGTGGGTTTTCCACATTGGTGCTTCGGTAAGAGAGGTTGGGGTGGTTCCGGTAGTTGGGGTTGAACCCACGGTTCTGATATCCTTGGCCACTCACGAAATTAACCTCTTGAGCTTCGGCGGTCTCATCATCCTCAAACTCTTGAAGGATGGGTGTTTCCTCATTTTCCTCCACAAGTTTTACCGATCTCTTATTTTCACGTAGGAGTAGATTAACCTTCGCTGTCAACTCATCAATCTTCTGAGTGTCCACCGTGTTAACCTTCTTGGACCTATCATACTCGGGAGCCTTGTTGTTGGAGCTTGAAGCAAGGTTCTCAATCAGCTCGAATGCACCGTCTCTTGTCTTGGTCATGAAGTCTCCGTTGCTCGCAGCATTTAGAGCATTCTGATAGTCCCATTAACAAAATGGTTCGATTTGTTCACAATCGATGGCAACAATCAACTGTCGTTGGTTACACACCGATTGCTCATCAATGGTTTATCTAGCAACCTAGAGCACTGTCGTGAATAAGTTAAACTTGAAATCATAGACTAGGTGATCAAATTAGCCTAAGCATTACGAATCCCGATTGATGAAGACAATGATATCATTTCCTATTTGGCTCAGTCACTATCATCCTAATTCACCATTGAAATCCCCTAATCTAGCTATGAGACTACTCAACCATGGAGATCAAAAACGCAGCAATCAAATGAGAATGATTCATCATGAAAAAGCAAAGAGATAAGGGTTTAAGAAATCTTCTCAATCGAAAGTCGTGGATGATCCTCCAAATCTTACAAGCAAAATCCAAGGAAATGAAAACACTTGATGGATCTCAAGATCTTAGAACAAATGAGTCTCAGCCTTTTGAATGGGGAAAATGAAAAATCAGAAAAAGTCAACCCTGTTTTAGAGAGTGGCTAGGTCTTATTTATAATAAAAAAATTAGGGCAACCGGTTCTGGGTGACCGACCGGTCGGTCTGGACCTGGACCGGTCGGTCCATCTTCACAAAGTCTCGGGTCTTCAGGTCTGGAGACCGGCCGATCTCCATCCGGACCGGTCTGTCCAGATTCCAGGGGCTGCGGGTTTTCGGGGCTTCGGGCTTGGACCGGTTGGTCCTAAGGGTGGATCGACCGGTCCTGTTTCCAGGAGCTTTCTGGTCTTCGAGTCTTCGGGCGAGCAGATGCTCGCTCCAAACCGAGCAGATGCTCGGTTACGAAAAATGTCATATCTTCTCCGAATTCGTCCCTTTCGCTTCAATGACTCCTAATCACTCCAATCCATGCTTGAGAGCCTCCTAGAACCTGAAAAGACACGAAATGAACTAGAAAGAACCAAAAATAAATAGAAAGCAATATGTAAAAGAGACCAAAATACTAATATATCACTTGTTGATGGTTATTTTGGGTTTTGGGTTGGGAATATATATATATATATATATTATTAACTGTTAGGGGAGCCTAGACTCACTGGGCAACTAGTGCTCAAGACTCAATTTGTTTTGCAGGTAACCTTTAGCGGGTAGATCATTGGGAGCTCATGATGGAACATTAGGCAGATTAGTGGTAGATTTCATTGCTTTTGTAAACAAATATTGTTTATTATGTACTTAAACGTTTTGGAATATCAGACTCTCGAGCATATAGTGTAACATCCGCGATCCATAAATATGATTTCTGGTGGTCGTGTCGAGCGACACAGGGAGTGTGTCGATCGACACGAGGGTTTTTGTTGGTGTCGATCGACACGGCCCTGTGTGTCGCTTGACACGAGCATTTTCTGAACCGGGTTAAACCTAGGGCTCTTGTTTATAAGTCCCTTGGGAAACGTGCCATCGAGGAGAGGAGAAAACGTGAGTGAATCTGAAAGAGAATTGTGTTCTTGTGAATTGTTGCAAAGAAATTCATAGGAAACGTTCTTATCGAGTTTTAGAACCGTTGGAATCGTTTGTTCTTGGTGGTTCGTGAGGAATCCTTCGGATAAGTGATTTACTGGGGTTAGGAGGTCTGCTCGTGCGCGTTTTGTGTCTCAACCGAATCCTCTTTTCGTTCCTTTTAAGCTAAGGTGAGTTGTGACCACGGTTTCTAGGCGATGAGGATATTCCTTGATGTTTGGTGATTGATTGTTAATGTGGGATTGTATGATGTCGTTTCTCTGATGTTTGTGGATGGGATTCTCGTATTCATCGTGTTTTGTTGCAGGTTTTGCGACTCGTGTAACCGGGTTCGAGCCTCGAGAGGAGAAAGACTCGATTCTGCGTTACAGTGAGGCGTGTCGATCGACACGAGTAATTGTTCAGTATCAATCGACACCTGTGTAGTGTCGCTCAACACAGTGTTTTTGGTCGTGTCAATCGACGCCTCTGTGGTGTCGCTCGACACGTACCTCTGTTTTTCTAAAATGTGTTGACTGGTTATCATTGAGTTGTGTTATGTGCTGATTTGAGTTTATTTTGATTGTGTTGTTGAATATTTGAGCCTACTTGTTACGCCGGTAGGCGGGATGAGCAACTCACTAAGTATTTCTGAAATACTTACGCAACTCTTATTTCCATGTGTTGCAGGTAAAGTAAAGTGTGAGATCGTGGAATCATGGCTGGGACGAGAGGATGATAGGATGTTGTGTGCTGTTGTTTAGTCTAGTGAACCCGTTGTCATAGGTTGCTAGATTTACTTATTTAATTAATTATCCATTCCTGAATCTGGAGTCTGTTTGCTATTTGAAGTATTTTGGACTATCAATTGTTATTTTATGGAGTTATTGGATTACCTGGTTGGTTGAATGTTTTATTGCTTTCCGCAGTAGAATTTATTAGGTTTAAAAAAAAACATGGTTGTTTCATTTTGGTATCATAGCCCTACGGTTCTAGGGTTGTTAGTAATTTTTGGATTTGAGACTGTGGCATGAATTGGCTTTGTGTAGTTAGTTAATTATGTGAGTTGTAGAGTCTTAGATCATCCTCTCCGAGCCTTCAAAGGGATTCCACGGTATGTGACTGTTTGACCTTTATTCTGTGAATTCTAGTATCTTAAAATGTGTTTTAGGTAAGTGCAGTGTGCGATGGCTAGAGTTCCGAGAGGTTGTGGTGGCAGAGTCGGTGGCAGTGGAGGCCGAAGTCGTGGTCGGGGTCGTGTGACTACGTCGTTCAAGTGGGTGACTGAGAGTGAGTCGCCAAAGCAGGAGGCTGTTTCGCCGACGTATCAGGAGGATTCTGTGAGCAATGTCCGTGTGGCGTTTAGGATTGCTGGGGCCAGGAGTAGTACCAGAGTTGCTGGTGTAGCCAGAGGCCCAAGTTCGGATTATGCTATGGGCGGAGCTCAGGATCCGGAAGATCGTTTGGCAAAGATGCTAGCTTTGATTTTAGAGTGGTTACCGGTTACGGTGCCAGTGCAGGCTCCAACGATGAACCCAAGGGAGCAGTATCTAGTGATGTTCAACGAGATGCTAGACATGGGTCTTTTGTCCTTCTCGGGTGGAGGGGGACCAGAGGCAGCCAATGAGTGGAGGTTGAAGGTAGAGCGTAGGCTTTGTTCTATTTGATGTCTTGAGGAGAACCGCGTGGATCTGGTGGTAGGATTTTGGGTTGGTGATGCCTATCTCTGGTGGAAAGGAGTTCAAACTAGGAGGAGGCGGTCAGTGTGGACTTGGGGTGAATTCTTGGGCGATTTTAATGCCAGGTATTTCCCTCAAGAGGTGGTGGAGCAGTTAGAGTTGCAGTTCAGGAGTATGGTTCAGGGTAATCGGTCCGTTCGTGAGTATGATGCTGAGTTCAACAGGCTAGTAGTGTATGCGAGTAGTGGCATGGATGAGGAACGGGCCCAGATGAGCAAGTTTGTGACAGGACTTCGGATGGGGCTGAAGAAGCCCGGCAGAGCTTCCAAGTACGCCTCGAGGGCGGAGTTAGTGGAGGTGCTTCTAGCAATCGAGGACCTGAGAGAGCAGGTCTAGGATTGAACAGTTGTTCTTTCTTTTGGTTTTTGTTTCCAGTTTCAGAGTTGTAGCTTTGGAGTTTTTGTTTTTGGTTTTTGGTATCTTCGTTGGTGTTGAAAACGTTTTTCTGTATGGAAATTTATAAGATGGTGTTTCTTATTTATTTTCCTATGATTTATAAGATGCGTGGCTATTATGTATTTTGTTGACCTTTGTTGATCGTTTGTTTTATGAGGATATTCCAGGCGGGGAATATCGATATTGTACCACGTGAGGCATGAGGGATGCATCCCGAGAGTGTGAGCGGTATGTTTTCTTGAGAGGATTAGACGTGAGCCTTTGGGATCAAGTGAGGATCTCTTGTGGTATTGGTTAAGTCGGGCCAGGAGATTAGTCTTCTGTAAGTCAGTTCTTTTGGACTCGAGTGGTAATCTCGGGTGTTGTTGTCTGAGTAGCGTCAGGATTATTGGTCCGTGTTGGGCAGTTTAAGAGAATCGAGTGGGATCTCGAGTGTGATAAACCAGGTCATGGTCAAGGGTTGGTCTCAGTTAGACATGTTGGTGGGTGTCAGGCCTATAGTTGATCCTGCGTTATAAACTAGGTTCAGACGACCCTGGTAACTGATGTAGCGTCTTTTGGTCGTGCACGTACTTGTTTGGTTATTGCATGATCGGTTGATCCAATTATGGGTCTACGGTGGATTGTGCATATTCTTGTTTAATTGTTGTACGATCAATTCGGCGGATCTAGTTCGGATTGGGAAATGTTGCATTAGGGAAGTTTCGGGCGAATCTGGACAGGTAGTGTTCTGTATTGCATCGTATTTGGGTATGACCCAGTACTTTGCCGAGGGAGAAAGTGTCTCCCTGTGTTCTAGTTTGTGATGAGTGGTGTGGCTAAAGATCAGTTTGTAAGTGCACCTATGTTGGTGTTGAAAACGTTTTTCTGTATGGAAATTTATAAGATGGTGTTCCTTATTTATTTTTCTATGATTTATTAGACATGTGGCTCTTATGTATTTGTTGACCTTTGTTGATCATTTGTTTTATTAGGATATTCCAGGTGGGGAATATCGAGATTGTACCACGTGAGGCGGTCTACTCAGAGGAGATGTGAGTTCTCCTGTATACCGCTGGCTCGAGAGATGCGTCCCGAGAGTGCCAGCGGTATGTTTTCTTGAGAGGATTAGACGTGAGCCTCTAGGATCAAGTGAGGATCTCTTGTGGTATTGGTTAAGTCGGGCCAGGAGGTTAGTCTTCTGTAAGTCGGTTCTTTTGGACTCGAGTGATAATCTCGGGTGTTGTTGTCTGAGTAGCGTCAGGATTGTTGGTCCGTGTTGGACAATATAAGAGAATCGAGTGGGAATTCGAGTGTGGTGGACCAGGTTATGGTCAAGGATTGGTCTCAGTTAGACATGTTGGTGGATGTCAAGCCTACAGTTGATCCTGCGTTAGAAACTCGGTTTAGAGGACCATGGTAACTGATGTAGCGTCCTTTGGTCGTGTACGTACTTGTTTAGTTATTACATGATCGGTTGATCCAATTCTGGGTCTACGGTTGGTTGTGCATGTTCTTGTTTGATTGTTGTACGATCAATTCGGTGGATCTAGTTTGGATTAGGAAATTCTTGTTTGATTATTGTACGATCAATTCAGCGGATCTAATTCGGATTAGGAAATGTTGCATTGGGGAAGTTTAAGGCGAATCTGGACGGGTAGTGTTCTGTATTGCATCGTATTTGGGTATGACCTAGTACTTTGCCGAGGGAGAAATTTTATCCCTATGTTCTGGTTTGGGATGAGTGGTGTGGCTAAAGATTAGTTTGTAAGTTCACCTATGTTGGCGTGGTCGAGCTGGTTGAGCCTTATCCGGTGTACACGGTGATTTCAGGGGTTGGTTTTAGTCCCTTAAGTCGATACTAGTCCCGAGATTATAGGCGTATGGTATTTATTGCTCTAGGGATTGCGGTCCCGAATAACTTTTTTTTTTGGAGATGTGAGTTCTCCAGTTGTTGCGATTGATGTGAGTTCTTTCACAGGGATGTGAGTTCCCCAGTTACTGTTGATTTGAAGGATGCGTTACAAGAGTGCGAGCGGTATGTATCCTGATGGGCCATAGGATGCGTCCTGTGGTGTCAGGTAGTGGGAAGAGTTAAAAGCAATAGGTATCTGTATTGTGCAAATAATCTTAGGATTAGCATTGGGTTTCGAAGGTTAAGTTTGGATCTTGAGGAAGATCAGTTGTGTTAGCCAAGGGTTCGTTGGAGTAGAGACGTTATGTTGTTGTGAGTAATGGCGATTAATATCACAGGAAGTAATCCTAGTTTAGGTGCTTGTACGCGTATGAGTTGATTACTCTAAAGGAAACATTTTTCCTATAGATCCAGAGCTTGAGGGAGACGTTCCGAGAGTGGAGTGGAATTGACATCGTTACCTCGAAGGAGACGTCTTGAGAGTGTGATGATGACGATATATACATGAGTAATCAATGTTTGATCGTGGCGTAGATGCGAGACAGGATATGGATCTTGGGGTTCGAGTGTTCTGATTATCAAGTCTCTTCGAAAAGGATGATCCTTATTCGTGGTCGGGTTTGTGCACCCAAGGTAAAGGAGTTGAGGCAGGAGATTCTGCGAAAGGCTCATGCGAGCAAGTGTTCGATTCATCCTGGAGCGACTAAGATGTATCGTGATCCCAAGCGGTATTATCACTGGGTCGGGATGAAGAGAGATGTGGCGGATTGGATTTCGAGGTGCAACACGTGTTCGCTGGTTAAGGCTGAGCATAAGGTTCCGAGCGGTTTGTTACAGAGTTTACCCATTCTGGAATGGAAGTGGAACTTGATCACGATGGATTTCGTGGTAGGATTACCTAACTCGCGGACCTTCGATGCTATATGGATGATTTTGGATCGGTTGATTAAGTCTGCACACTTTTTGGCCATTAATAAGACCGATGGAGCGGCTGTGTTGGCTAAGAAGTTTGTAAAGGAGATTGTGAGGCTGCATGGAGTGCCAGCTAGTATTGTGTCAGACCGGGATCCGAGATTTGCTTCAGAGTTTTGGGGAGCATTTCAGGCAGAGATGGGTACTTGGGTGCACATGAGTACATCATACCATCCGCCGACTGATGGGCAGTCAGAGAGGACGATTCAGACTTTAGAGGATTTACTGCGAATGTGTGTACTGGACTGGTGTTGTCGTTGGGTTGATCATTTGAGCTTGGTAGAGTTAGCTTATAATAATAGCTTCCAGGCGAGCATTGGGATGACTCTTTTTGAGGCTTTGTATGGGAGGTTATGCAGAACACCCCTATGCTGGACCAAAGTGGGGGAGAGGAGTATTCATGGGGCTACTTATGTTCAAGAAAATGATAGAGAAAGTTCGGATCGTGAGACTGAACATGAAAGGAGCTCAGGATAGGCAAAAGAGTTATGCAGATAAGCGGAGGCGAGAGCTTGAGTTTGCAGTAGGAGGTCGTGTGTAACTCAAGATGGCTATGTTGAGGAGTCCTAACTGATCCATAGCAGAGAACAAGCTGAGCCCACGATTTCTGGGTCTGTTTTCGGTAGTGAAACGGGTTGGACCGGTTGCTTATCACCTGGAGTTATCTCTGATTATGAAGACATTTCATAAGGTGTTCTATGTGTCGATGTTGAGGAAGTATCTTCATGAATTGGAGAAGTTGGTGGCTAAGATCCCTGAAGATCGGCAACCTAATTTGACGGTACCGGCGGTTCCGGTGAGGATTCTCGAGAGGAGAGTCAAGGAGTTATGTCGGAAGAAGATTCTGTTGTTGCGAGTCTTGTGGGATTGCACTGGTTCCAAGGAGGAGACTTGGGAGCCTGAGGCAAAGATAAAGTTAAAGTTCAGGAAGTGGTTCGACAAGCAAATCGCCATTTGAGCTTTATTTGTCTTTGTAGATCCAATTTCGTTTTAGCATGTTGCTTATGATGTATTTTCATTTTCGTTGTAACGATTATACTCTTTTTGGAGATTTATAAGATGGAATTGTGCCTTATTTATCTGTGTTATATAAGATGTTTAGTTCTTATATGTGTTCTTGTGGTGATATTCTGGGTGAGTCAGTATCAGGTTTGACCACGAGAGGTAGCTTTAGTCGATAGATGTTTATAGACGTTTTAGAATTTATTACTCTGGGACTGCGGTCCCGAGTAACTCATTCATTTTGGGGATGATTAGTCCTTGTGTACCCGGAACTCAAAGGATGCATCCTGAGAGTGGAAGGGACATGAGACACCGATAGCTCAAAGGATGCGTCATGCGAGTGGGAGTGGTGTGACACCGACAACTCAAGGGATGCGTCCTACGAGTGGGAGGGGTGTGGAATGAGTTGAGGGTAATAGATGTCTAGAAACGGGCATATAAACATGAGACTAAATGAGAGCCTCGGAGATCGGATGTTAGGATCTCAGGAGATATAGTCTAGTTTTTGGGCAGGTATGAGTCTGTGATAGACGGTTTTTGTGCGGATTCGAGGACGAATCCAGTTTAGTGGAGGAGAATTATAACATCCGCGATCCAGAAATATTATTTCTAGTGGTCGTGTCAAGCGACACAGGGAGTGTGTCGATCGACACGAGGGTTTTTATTGGTGTTGATCGACACGGCCCTGTGTGTCGCTCGACACGAGCATTTTCTGAACCAGGTAATTAACTTTTTTATTACAGTTTTGGCTCAGTTTAAAGGCGTTAAACCTAGGGCTCGTGTTTATAAGTCCCTTGAGAAACGTGCCATCGAGGAGAGGAGAAAAAGTGAGAATTTGAGAGAGAATTGTGTTCTTGTGAATTGTTGCAAAGAAATTTATAGAAAACGTTCTTATCAATTTTTATAACCGTTGGAATCGTTTGTTCTTGGTGGTTCGTGAGGAATCCTTCGGATCAGTGATTTACTGGGGTTAGGAGGTCTGCACGTGGGCATTTTGTGACTCAACCAAATCCTCTTTTCGTTCCTTTTAGGCTAAGGTAAGTTGTGACCGCGTTTTTGATCGTGTCGATCGACGCCTCTGTGGTGTCACTCGACACGTACCTCTGTTTTCCCAAAATGTGTTGATTGGTTATCATTGAGTTGTGTTATGTGCTGATTTGAGTTTATTTTGATTGTGTTGTTGAATATATGAGCATGCTTGTTACGCCGGTAGGCGGGATGAGCAACTCACTAAGTATTTATGAAATACTTACGCAACTCTTATTTCCATGTGTTGCAGGTAAAGTAAAGTGTGAGATCGTGGAATCATGGCTGGGACGAGAGGATGATAGGATGTCGTGTGTTGTTGTTTAGTCTAGTGAACCCGTTGTCATAGTTTGCTAGATTTACTTATTTAATTAATTATTCATTCCTGAATCTGGAGTATTGATATATTAGTATTTTGGTCTCTTTTACGTATTGCTTCTTTAGTCTTTTTGGTTCTTTCTAGTTCCTTTTGTGTCTTTTCAGGTTCTAGGAGGCCTTCAAGCATGGATTGGAGTCAGTGGCGGTCATTGGAGCTAAATGGACGAATCTGGAGAAAAGATGGTGATTTTCATAATCGAGCACCTGCTCGGTTTGGATCGAGCACCTGCTCACCCGAAGAATCAAAGAAGCCGTAACTCTCTGGAAAGCGGACCGACCGGTCCACGTGAGGAGACCGACCGATCCACGTTCAAAGATCGTAACCACCTAAAGACAGACCGACCGGTCCCATGCCTGATCCGATTTTAACCTATTTTTCTCTATAAATAAGAGGAGCCACCTCTGAAACCAGAATTCGGAAAACATTTTTCTAAAACAGTTCTTTTTACGTTTTCTTGGAGATTTGCTGGGTTCCTCAACCCATGAAACTATTCCTCATTGATTCCTTTTGGATTTGCTTGTAACAATTGGAGGATAAATTCACAACACCCATTGAGAAGAATTCTAATTCCTTATCTTTTCCATTTATCATTATGAATTCTATCTCGTTGATTGCTGCGATTTCATTCTCTATGTTCGAGTAGTCCTCTAGCTAGATTGAGGGATTTCAATGGTGATTTAGGATTGATTAGCGACTGAGCCAAATAGGATAGATTATCATTCATCTTCATCAATTGGGATTCATAACGCTTAGGTTAGCCTGTACACCTAATCTCTGTTTTCAAGTTGAACTTATTCACGAAAGTGCTCTAGGTTGCTAGATAACCCATTGGTGAGCAATTGGTGAGTAACCAACGACAGTTGATTGTTACCATCAATTGTGAACAATTCGAACCAATTCATTTCTGCTTGTCTTCATCACTGGATCCAAACGACAGTTTAGGCATTTAGGATGTTAGATAAAGATATTGATCCATCACGACAGTGAGGCAATATTACATTCTTGTTTGAGTTCTAGACCGCACTTAAATTGAATCCTGAATAGATGCTCAGACCTCAATTCGAAATCACCGGCGAATGACCTTGATCTAGTGCCTTTCTTTATTGAGTCTCATATCGTTTAATTTGCTGTTCCGTTTCTTGTTTCACTACAATTCACCAACTCATACTTTATCTTAGCTTTAAATTAAAATCTTGTAATTTCATAGTGTAACCTTGGTCCCTGTGGATTCGATACCTCTTATACTACTGCAACTGTCTGTGCACTTGCGGATACTATTTGGGTTTAAAACTTCACGTATCAAGTTTTTGGCGCCGTTGCCGGGGACCAATTGCGTTACCTTTGAGATTTGATTTTATTTATAGTCTAAGAATTTTGCTAATTTTAATTTTTGTTTTCTTTTGCGTGTGTTTCAGGTGTCTAACTCAGCCAATATGGGCGACGAAACAGACAACCGAGCTGCAAACGGTCATGTAGCCGCTGCTATTCGGAGGCTTGAACAACAAATGGCTCAAATGCAACAATGTGCGCGTGAGCAGCAGCGTACCATTGGGGATATGGACAATCCCCATGCTTTTTACCGGAACCGAGCTGCTATAGTCCCCCCTCCTGTTGACCGGAATGATTATGAGATCAAACCGCAGTTGATATCGCTTGTTAAGCTGCACTTGTTCCATGGATTCCTGCTGAAATTCCGTTGGACCATATAGAGAACTTCGAGGAGATTTGCTCCACGACGAGCTCTAATGGGATGAAACCGGATTTCCTGAAGTGCAAGCTTTTCCCTTTCTCACTCGCGGACAAAGCTTCCCTTTGGCTCAAGTCGCTACCAGCTGGATCCATCACGACCTGGCTGCAATGTAGAGCAGCGTTCTTGGACCACTTCTACACCAAAACCATGACCGCGAGTCTAAGGAACAAGATCTCCACGTTTCAGCAACATTCAGGAGAGTCCTTTTGTGAGGCATGGGAACGGTTCAAGGAGTACAAGAGGGAATGTCCACACCATGGGTTTACCGATGAAAATTTGCTGGGTATCTTCTACGATGGTGTTGAGCGGGATTGTAGGAACACTTTGAATGCTGCGAGTAATGGTGATTTTATGACCAAGACCAGGGAAGGAGCATATAAATTGATAGAGAACTTGGCTGCAAGTTCCAGGAATCGTTGCCACAATCATGACGACCTTACACCTGTAAGAAGAGTTGAGTCACTAAGGATAGACGAGCTTACAGAAAAGGTGAACATGCTCCTGAAGAGAATCAGAAAAGTGTTGAGCTTTGTGAGGACAAAGGAGATGAACAGCATGCTGAGGTGAACTACGCAGGCGAAGACTATGTGCAGAATCAGAGCTCTCAATCCTATGCATCTAATTCTCAAGACGAGCTGAAATCTCTTATGCATTTGCTTTTACTCGGTCAGCAGAAATACGCTAGTGAGATCAATGTCAAGGTGGCTAGCATGTACAATGATCTCAACAGTAAGTTTGAAGCTATATACGCTCATGCAAAGGAGTTTGATATTATAGTCGCTCACACCACCGATGCAGTCAAGAATATACAAGGAATCCTCCCAAGCAAACCGGTTGTAAACACTAGGGAGCCTGTGGATGCCATCACGCTTGGTAAGGAAAAGATATTCCCACCGAAAAAGGGTGAAGAGGTTGCTGGACCTTCTTCTACGGTGCTTCAACCGAACAAACTTGTTAACAAGATTCAGTCGCGTATCTATGAACCCCCAATCCCCTACCCAGTTTCACCTAGAGATCAGAGAGATTCAATCAATTCGGAGAAACTAGATATTCCTGAGAAAATGGCGAGGAGTAATGCAGCACGACCACCATTGAGGAGATTGCCAAAGGTTGAAGATCCAGGAAAGTTTGTTGTCCCATGTCTCATCTTCGGAATCAACTTTGAAGATTCTCTGTGTGACTCCGGGTCTAGCGTTAACCTCATGTCAAGGGCTATTGCAAAATCGTTGGGCATTGTTGGTATAAAGCCTTCTCCAATGTCTATAAAGTTGGCGAATGCCTCGGTGACAACTTCACAAGGGTTCATTGAGGATTTGAATATCCAGATTGGGGATTGCTTGATCCCGACTGATTTCCAAGTTGTGGAGATGAAAAATGGTTCACACGTGCCCTTGATCTTAGGAAGGCCTTTCCTAGCAACAGTAGGAGCGGTTGTGGACTTACCGAACAAAAAAATAGTCTTCGCTAACGTCGACAAGAAAGTCTCCTACAATGCCATATCGGACAGAGATAGCGGTAAGTATGGCTCTTGTGTTGCCATAGACAATGTAACATGGAAGCCCAAAAAGATTAACAAGCGGGACGTAGTAAATCAAGAGAAGAATGGTACAAGTTTGCCTGTAACCTTGACACCACAGAGATGTGTTGGGAACACGATCGAGTATAAAGTGCAGAGTAAGAGTATGTCTAAGCCTTTCTCTAAGGTTAAGGCCATCATCACTCCGGAGTTTAAAGAGAAAGGTCAAGCAGCTATGGCTAGTATGATGAGCAAAGTTATACAACTGAATGTGAGTGGTCAAGGAGCAAATGGACCATACCTCAACCCACCTCCACCGAGCCCTGATCCGGACAAGAAGGTCTCTAATCCTCATATGGATTCGTCTCAAGCCTAAAACGGAAGCACACGTCAAGCTAAACGACGTTAAACAAGCGCTTGGTGGGAGGCAACCCACCGGTAAGTGTACATACTTTCTTTCATTTTTGTTTTCTCTTTATTTTTCCTCAGAATTGTCTCTGGAAACAAGACCGGTCGGTCCCATATGCCGACCGGTCGATCCCGTCGTCTCACCCGAAGAGCCAAATATCTCTGGAAACAAGACCGGTCGGTCCCATATGCCGACCGGTCGATCCCGTCGTCTCACCCGAAGAGCCAAATGTCTCTGGAAATGGGACCGGTCGGTCCTATTTACCGATCGGTCGATCCGCATTGAACAAATTGATCCGTGTAGACAAGACCGACCGATCTAGTATCAGGACCGGTCGGTCTCGCACCCAGGTAAGTAAAAATTCTTTCGATTTTCGGTAAAAACCGGTTTGGTTCAATTGTTTTTAACCGGTTTTTAACCCTATAAACTGAAAAACCATGACCCCAACCCCTTTCACCGATCAAAGCCGCCGAATTCTCCCCTTCTTCTTTGTGCTCTTGGATATTTTCTTCACAACTTCTTCAAACCTTAAGTTTTTTATTTCTCATTCGTTTTTGACGATTTTTGGCTCTAATCCACTCGATTTTACACGCTTATTCTGATTATTGCATCAATTCGTTCGATTACCAAGGTATGAAGTTGTTATTTTGAGAAAATTCCGGGTTTGGGTTATGTTCTCTTGGATTTTCAAGTTCAATTCGATTTGTTTTCACTCTAAAGTGGTTCGTTTTGCAGCCATGGTTCGCGTAATGGATCCGCGTGCTACACCTCCACCACCCGAAATTGACCCGAATGAAGAAGACGAGCAACGAACTAAGCTCGTTCACGATAAACAAAGACGCTTGACGAGAGCGGAAAAAGCTAAAGAAAAAGCGACCTCTTCTCAACCGGACCCTCCGCGTCGATCGCACAGTTCGCGCAATTCAAATGCTCAATGGCCAAGAAGAAACGGTACTCCCTTCCCCGGAATAGATATACACCCTAGATTAGAACGGAAGGGTTTAGTTAAAGAACCATCGTATGTGAACAAGCAAAAAGGAGACGGTTGGGTTAAGTACAACAGCATCTGTTACAATGGTCTTCTCAATGTTGAGATATTGCCAACTAGGGTTATATATCATGAGATGCTGCAGAAATATGGTATGTTGGATGAAGTGATAGACTTTCTCAATCGTATGGGTTTTGGAACCATGGCTACACACCAATATCCTCTCTATCCTGAATTAGTACGACAGTTCCTTGCCTCCTGTGAGGTTTATTACCCATCGGATGATCACAGAAGAGCCGAGCATGGTCGCCTATGGTATAAGATAAATGGGACTTCATACAAGATTTCGCTCACAAGATTGTGTAGATTATATGGTTTTGATGATTATTCTCAACGTCTGGAATTCCCTGATCGTCATGGTTTCCGTGAGATCGATCGACTGTGGCACTTGATCGGTTCGGGTCCTGCAACATCGCGCAGCATGAAGCTCACTCTGATCAGGAACCCGATCATCCGTATCGTCGCCAAGGCTCTAAGCAGTACTATGTTTTTCAAGGAGGAACCAGGAGCTCTGCGTCTTGATGAGTTAGTCTTACTGCATTTCGTGATGCCAGATTTAGTATCAGAGATTTACAACGAGTATCCTAGCGATCAGCGCACTAACTTTGGAGCGGTATTTGCACATTTCCTGACGGAGAGGAAATTTAGGGCTCTCGGAGGACCGGGAAAGAAGAAGCAAGAGGTTTGTGGAAGTCTTTTAACTCCAATTTTTATCCACCACGGGATTGATTTTGTAGGCACCGAGGTAATCCCAGCACCTGCACTCTTGGATGTGCAACACCTCATTCAGAGCCGATGGCTAGTTGCGGATAGATGGCAATACACTGACTTGGCTGGAAACCCGCAGTCCATTGCGCTACCTAGTGAGCATGTGCCTCTCACCACCATAGATAATGTGCGATTCTTGCCACCAATCGCACCTCAGGATACCGATCCAGTTGTTCCAATGCGGCACAGGAAGCGCCGCCACATCGGACGAGATTCAGACTTAGCAGGTCCTAGTAGTATTCCCGCCAACCCAGAGACGAGGTTCCAGTTTCCACCGTACGAGAACCAGTTCGCCATCTCTCCGCCTCGAGAGACTTGGACCGCACCAGAGCGCACTGATTGGCAGTACAGGAGTTTTCAGAAACTCCATAACATGATGTCTAACATTTGGAGTGCCATTTCTTGATCACGGAGCACAGATGCGGTCCGAGGATCAGACTTTGCTGGAAGTCACATGCCTCTGCCTGCTGGACCTTCCACTGAGCCAAGATCAGATGATGACGCAGCTGACTCCGAGGATCCAATGGATTCTGAGGAGTCTCCAGAGTTCTGATGACGAATTTCTACTCGGTGATATTTTCTTTCACCCTTCTTTCATCATTGTATTATTCCATATTTGTTTCTGTTTTTATTGAGTCTCCAATCTCTTGAACTTTTTCACACCGGAGACGATGTGATTTAATTCCGGGGGAGCGGTTAGTTATCCGTTTTATTTTCGATGTTCTTGAGTCTGCTTTTGCATTGTACATATATAAAAAAAAAAAAAAAAAAAAATGCATGTAGTTTCATATAACAGTAGCCTTTTTTTTTTTTTTTTTTTTTTTTTTTGCTAGGATTGAGTCTAGAACATCTTAGAGATGCATTTGCATATTGCATAGGGAGCAATAATGAAATTTCCTTGTAAAGTCTCATTTTAGGATTCGATACTATGCCCTCGTTAGAACTCTTTCGATGCATTAACATTCATGAAGTAGAGGCTCAACCATACTTGGATCTTATTTCTTTGGAAATCCCTACTCATTAGAAACTTGCATGATCTACATTTGACTCTATCAACTTGAACTTAAATTTGACTTATTTTTCTCGCTTTTGGATTTTGAATCATAACTATGGATAAATACTTGACATTCAAATCATGTTTGCCTTATTTTTACCGCTCTTATCTTGATTTGAATGGCTATCCCGATCTAAGTTCATTTTTTAGATGAGGATGGTACCGCACCTTTTAAACCCAGGACCATTTTGTTCAAACCCTTGCATATGTTCTCTGAGTGAGGCCTTTTTCTTTGTGTTGCATTGGTAAAATCTTGCAAGCATTAGAGACGACAAGGCAAAGTTTCCAATAGACTAGTTTCTTGTGTCTAAGACTAGTCTTAGGTGGGGAATGAAATCAAAATGGTTAAGTGTTTTATTGAATATCTTTGGGTTTGTGGTTGAGTGTGAAAAGAAAGAATAAAGGAAAGAAGAAGAAAGAATAAGTTCTAGGGAATGGAATTAAGATGAAACCATATAGCTCTAAGTGTTTAAAAGAAAAATGATGGCTTAACATTCTCTTAGAATAAATCAAAAGAGAAGAAAATATGTTAGAGAATGCTAAGATAGAAAGAGCTAGTGCAAAGAAAAGAGTACCCCCCTAGGATTTTGATCAAAAAGAGAAGAAAAGAGGAAGTTTGAGAGTATTAAAGAAATATTTAGCCAAAAAGGGCTAGTGGTTAAACGTGAGATAGTGAGAAAAGAGAGATGAGAGAATGCAACAAGAGGGTATTGGGTAGAACTTTGGATTCATTGCCTTGTATGCATCAATTGTCTCTTTTCTTTCTTGCTTTTGCTAAATGTGACACTTGCATTTGAGAGTTAACCCCCAAAAAGAATTTGAACCTTCTCTTTACATCATTTTCAAGCCTTCTTCTACCTAGCCAAATGGTATTGATTCAATTTCCAATTGCGAGACCGCACCAAACACAATAATGAATGTCAAAGAGTTGAATGTTAGTTGATTGCGATATGTCTTTTGAGTCTTGGGATTTGGAGTAATATTTCATAAGTGATGAGTATGGCGAAAGCTTCTTGAGTAGAGTTTGTTGTGCATCGAGTTAGTTCTTTTTAGGACATCTTGTCGAACCCTTTTATGCTTCTTTTGGATTTGAGTTCCCACCTTCAAACCTCTTTTTCGATTTATATTTTCTTGTTTGCTTGCGGACAAGCAAAAGGCAAGTCCGGGGGAATTGATATATTAGTATTTTGGTCTCTTTTACGTATTGCTTCTTTAGTCTTTTTGGTTCTTTCTAGTTCCTTTTGTGTCTTTTCAGGTTCTAGGAGGCCTTCAAGCATGGATTGGAGTCAGTGGCGGTCATTGGAGCTAAATGGACGAATCTGGAGAAAAGATGGTGATTTTCATAATCGAGCACCTGCTCGGTTTGGATCGAGCACCTGCTCACCCGAAGAATCAAAGAAGCCGTAACTCTCTGGAAAGCGGACCGACCGGTCCACGTGAGGAGACCGACCGATCCACGTTCAAAGATCGTAACCACCTAAAGACAGACCGACCGGTCTGGATTCAGACCGACCGGTCCCATGCCTGATCCGATTTTAACCTATTTTTCTCTATAAATAAGAGGAGCCACCTCTGAAACCAGAATTCGGAAAACATTTTTCTAAAACAGTTCTTTTTACGTTTTCTTGGAGATTTGCTGGGTTCCTCAACCCATGAAACTATTCCTCATTGATTCCTTTTGGATTTGCTTGTAACAATTGGAGGATAAATTCACAACACCCATTGAGAAGAATTCTAATTCCTTATCTTTTCCATTTATCATTATGAATTCTATCTCGTTGATTGCTGCGATTTCATTCTCTATGTTCGAGTAGTCCTCTAGCTAGATTGAGGGATTTCAATGGTGATTTAGGATTGATTAGCGACTGAGCCAAATAGGATAGATTATCATTCATCTTCATCAATTGGGATTCATAACGCTTAGGTTAGCCTGTACACCTAATCTCTGTTTTCAAGTTGAACTTATTCACGAAAGTGCTCTAGGTTGCTAGATAACCCATTGGTGAGCAATTGGTGAGTAACCAACGACAGTTGATTGTTACCATCAATTGTGAACAATTCGAACCAATTCATTTCTGCTTGTCTTCATCACTGGATCCAAACGACAGTTTAGGCATTTAGGATGTTAGATAAAGATATTGATCCATCACGACAGTGAGGCAATATTACATTCTTGTTTGAGTTCTAGACCGCACTTAAATTGAATCCTGAATAGATGCTCAGACCTCAATTCGAAATCACCGGCGAATGACCTTGATCTAGTGCCTTTCTTTATTGAGTCTCATATCGTTTAATTTGCTGTTCCGTTTCTTGTTTCACTACAATTCACCAACTCATACTTTATCTTAGCTTTAAATTAAAATCTCGTAATTTCATAGTGTAACCTTGGTCCATGTGGATTCGATACCCCTTATACTACTGCAACTGTCTGTGCACTTGCGGATACTATTTGGGTTTAAAACTTCACGTATCAAGTATGTTTGCTATTTGAAGTATTTTGGACTATCAATTGTTATTTTATGGAGTTATTGGATTACCTGGTTGGTTTAATGTTTTAATGCTTTCCGCAGTAAAATTTATTAGGTTTAAAAAAAAAAAAAACTGGTTGTTTCATATAGATTTTGTAAAAGTTTTAAAATCTAAGTATATATAAATAAAGGAACGGTTTTAAATATCTCGGGTTGCGTATGATACTTAAACATGTCCGGACGATCCAACTATCGTTCAAGACTCAGGTTGAAAAGCCTTGAAGTTTTGATCGATAGGAACGGTGTGCTCGTACGTTTGTTCTAAGATTCTAAAATGAGTTTTGGAACCTCGGGACGGACGGCCAAGTAATTTTCATGCACCATGTCCAAGTAATTC
Organism: Draba incana; assembly: GCA_963576765.1. Taxonomy (NCBI): domain Eukaryota; kingdom Viridiplantae; phylum Streptophyta; class Magnoliopsida; order Brassicales; family Brassicaceae; genus Draba; species Draba incana. Next base: position 21,640,480 of record OY755206.1, read on the forward strand.
ACTCTAAGGTTTTAGGTTTTCAATGAGTTTCATAATTCGATAATTGATTAATGATTGGTTAGGGATAATAATAGAATCTTCATCTTTACTTGTAGTCTATGCATAATTGTTTTTCCGCACATTTAGCAATTTGATCTTAGGTTGATATAGATTCCAAAAGCTTTTATATTAACCGGAACTAGTATTTGATGAGCCAAGCGTCTTAACATTCTAAAAGTTTAGTTAAGGAGTTCGGTGAACAATATCATAACCCGTACTTTTCTTGCATATTTTCACCTTGTGATAACCACGCGAAAGCCGAGTCTATTAGGGTGATGAAATATAGTAGTCGGAGCCACGAAAGTAGAATGATTATACCTTCGTGTTATGAGTTCTAGATGGTGCGGTATATCCTAAGGTCCCTAGATTAAATCAATCATTATTGTTGCATGATTCTCTGCTATTTCCTAAGTCCTGACGCTTTTCTCTCATTGATTTCAGTTTATTTAATATTTGCATCCGTGTTAATTCAAAATCACCCAAAACGACAAACATGTTTTGTTCTAACTTTATTTTATTCATTACAATTCATATTGTGGTTAACAAGTCCTCGAGGAATTTGATCCCTTATCTATACTTATTGTGATTGTTGTACACTTGCAGAAAGCTGGATTAAGCGGTAAAACTTAACCCACATCAAGTTTTTGGCACCGTTGCCGGGGACTTGGAAGAACATCACCCTCGAATTTTTGATTAAAATCTCGTCTAGAACGCTTTTAATTTTCAGTTTTTCTTTTATTTCATTTTAATTTTGTTTTTATTTTCTTTTATTTCAATTCTAACTTTGTTTCTTTGTTCTTTTTGCGTGTGTTTCAGGAGTTTATGCCTAGCACTAGACTTTCTAACAAGAAAAGTCTAGTAGAACCTGAACAAGAAATCGACAAGCTTGAACGCACACTAAGAAGATTTCGACAACAAAAGATGGCTGATTTAGAAAATCAAACCGACGAAGAGAGAGAGCTCGTTGCCTTAGAGAGAAGGAACCTTGATGAAAATCTACCCCTAGGTGGCCAAAACAATCAAGCCCGAGATGGTGATGATGAAGTTCCTTCAGAATTGATTCAAAACCAACCTCGTGAAGATCAACATCTCGTACCGCCTAGAGACTTGAGGAACCAACACGTACCTCAAAACTTTAATCATCAAGGAGACCTTAATCTCCAACATCCTCTTCACCAAATACAAGTTCAACTTGTCCATGCTTGCCAACACCAAACTATCAGAGACATAGACTCTTCTGACGTTTTCTTCTTGGATAGGAATCCAGTTCATCCACCACCACCCCAATGGAATGATTTCGAGATCAAGCCTCAAATCATTGCCTTGGTGAAATAAAACCAATTCCATGAACTTCCATCCGAACTTCCCTTAGACCATATCGACACATTTGAAGAGATTTGCAGTACAACTCGAGCCAACAGAGTTCCTCCTGACTACTTTAAGTGCAAGCTCTTTTCATTTTCTCTAAATGATAAGGCTCTAAGATGGATGAACTCTCTGCAGCCACAATCCATTACTACTTGGGACGAATACAAAGGTGCCTTTTTGAACCAATTCTACACTAAGCAAAGATCGAATTCTTTAATGAACAAGATCTCGAGTTTCAAGCAAGGAGCAACCGAATCATTCTTCGAAGCTCTTGAACGTTTCAAAGAGTACTCACTAGAGATTGTCCTAATCATGGTTTCACCGAAGAAAACTTGTGGAACACTTTCTACAATGGAATCGACTACAAGCATCAAACATCTTCGAATGTCGCGAGTAACGGAGATTTCATGACTAGACTTGTGTCGGAAGCTAAGCTATTGATCGGGAACCTTGCTGCGACTGATGCTAACTCATCCCAAGACTACAATAGGACCATCAACACAACACGATCACCATCCGAAGCTGCACAAATCTCCGAGCTCAAGAGTATGATGTCACAACTACTCAAGAGCCAAAGAGGAGTTCATGTCGTAGAAGATGTCGTTGGACCTAATTATGATCCAAACTTGGAGTTTATTGGAGATAGAGCAGAGGAGAATCAAGAGTAAGTGAACTACATAGGAGGAAATTTTGGAAACCGAGGTTACAACAACAATTACCGGGCGAACCAAAATCTGTCCTACCAAGCAACAATGTTGAGAACCCTCAAGATCAAGTCTATCCGAAGAAAAACTACAACCAAGGATATCAATACCCTCATGAGCAACCGTTCTACCCTATAGTAATTTACCAAACTAAGCAACCGTTCATATTTCCCTCAACCGAAGCCCCGACTAACTCGGATTCGAATCTTGAAGAGTTCAAGAACCAAGTGCTAGAAGCAGTGAGCCAAACCAAAAAAGAGTTGTCTCAAATGATAGAAGGAGCGTATAAAGACCTCAACACTAAGTATGAGTCTCTTGCTACTCACCTTTCCAAGACGGATGTCCAAGTAGCACAACTTACCGAAGCAAGTCGGAAACAACTCAAGGAAAAAGAAGAATCGTTCGCTAACATGGTATCTATCAAGGAAGATGAACTCGTGAATGCATCAAGACCTATTAAAGACAAAGTTGTAGTAGCTTTGAAACCAGTAGAGGAGCGTTTACACGATGAGTCTAGAAGATCGAACAAGAGAAGAGTTAGAAGCATTCCTTTGGAAAAAGTTGATAATCCGGGAAAGTTCTCTATATCATGTTCCATAAATGGAATTGAAGTCTTTGATTGCATATGTGACACAAGAGCTAGTGTCAATGTGATGTTCTTGATCGTAGCAAAGGAGCTCGGTTTCTCTAGTTTCCAAACATCCAAGGTATGCATTGAATATGCAGATTTATCATCTTCTATGCCCTTTGGAGTCCTAGAGAATGTGATACTTAAGATTGGAGGAAGAGATGTCCCCACTGATTTTCAAGTCTTGGAGATGAAGACCGGAAAGATGAAGCCCTTGATACTTGGTCTTTCGTTTTTAGCAACAACCAGAGCCGTCATCGATTTCCCAAACCGAAGAATTAGCCTGACCATGATCAGCAAGCAAATCTTCTACTAAGAAGGTTGCTAGTATACCAAACTCGGTGGGAATGGAGGTTATCAAACCGACAAAAGACCCCATAGACACTAATCACGAAAGTCCCCAAGAAAGAAAGGAAGATATCCGCGCTAAGACCATTGAGAAACGACCTAAGAAGAGACAGAGGAACGTTTCCAAGAGTATAAATGCCATAGTGACCACAATGGAAGTCCCTAAGATCAAAAAGAAGGATGAAGAGAGGAAGAAATTCATCCATGAGCCAGCCACGGTGATCAAGATACTTGTGCCAAGTAAAGATGAGCCAAACGATGTGGAAACCATTCAAAGGAAGCTTGAGAACACTTTGAAACTCTAACCCATTAGCATTGTTATTGATCTTGGTGATGGAGATCCGTCAAAGGTCACTAAAGGAGTCGAGGACCTGGAGATTAAGGAAGCTAAAGGAACCACAATTGTTTTAGCAGAATCATCACAAGTCTAAAACCCGACAAAGGAGTCAAGCTAATTGACTTTAAACAAGCGCTTTGTGGGAGGCAACCCACAATTTTAATTTTTATGCCTTAATTAGTTTTTGATTCTCATTTCTAAGTTATATATATTTTAAAATTTTACTAATAATTTTTATTTTGGTTTTTGTAAAATTTTGAAAAAATAAATAAATAAATAAATTGTATGTCGGACCGGTCCAAGACACAGGACCGAGGCAACGGTCACGTGGTCTCGACCGGTGCCGAGTGACCACATCCCATGCCAAACCGCGCATCGAGTGGTTGCATATGCCACAGACCCCGGACCAAGGCCCCGGATGGCATCCTCCACCGGTGCATCAGCCTGGTCCGTTCTGCGTGTTCCATCCCACGAAACCCTAGGCCTCGGACGCTCGCACCGTACGATGTCCCTGTCTGGTGTCACGATGCCTTGAACGGATCCGCAGCCCAGACCCTGGTCCCATGCCCCAGACATGCGGTTTCATCCCGCGTCTTGGAGCATGCCGTCAAGCGCCCTACGTCCTGCCCGTCCTGCGCCCGAACGTCCCAATGCCACGCCAACATGCGCCTCACAGTCCGGTCCGGTAAGTGTCCGGGTAAGTTTTTAATTTTTTCGGTTCATTTTAATATTTCCAAACCAGTTTCTAGACCGTTTTTAACCGGATTTAAACCAAAATTTACACAAAAACAGAATTCTTAAAGGTTTCTTAGGATTCTTTTGTCTCATATTATTAAAACATCATCACTTATCTTTCTCTTCCAAGTGTTGAAGCTCAAGAATCCTAATAACCAAATTTTAAGTTTTTGCTTAATTCACTTAAAATTGATTAGAAATTGATTAGGATTTCAATTCCCTTTGTCTCCAACACAAAGGTTTGTTTTCTTATAAACCCTCTCTTTGCCTAAATTAAAGTTTATAGATATTTCTTAATTCGAAAATTTGGCACTTAACTTGTTTAACTTGTTAGAGAATTCATTAGAGAACTTTTTTAGACATTAAGAAGTGCATCATTCAATGTTTCATTACATGATTATTACCATTATGCATCTTTTCATAAAAATTGATTTTTGGGTCTATCAATTGAATCCGAATCTAGGTGTTTCTAATGGTTATAATGCATTCATTGAATTGGGTTTGTCATATATACATAGGATTGCCTTGAAATTTGGCGCATTATAGTTTTAATTGCAAAAAATTTTAAATTTTCATAAGTAATTAGGCATTAATCCGAAAATTATGATTTAAATTGAGAAAAACTATTTGGTCTTGTATTGTCATTCTTTTTTATTTCTATTGTCTTGGTATGCTTTTATTACATTCAATTCTCATTAGAAGCATTTCTTTTAGAATTTTCGATTTTAAAACCGTAACATACTTTTCGAGATTTTTCTTTTGTAGTGATCCCAGTGGATGGAAAGGCTATCACAAGGAGGTCTACCAAGGTCCGTAGACCAAAGGAACAACCCATCATCATTAGAGAACGAGAGCCTCAAGCTCCACGTCGTTCACGTTCAAGAAAATCTTCGAAATCGACAAAGAAGAATGTAAAGGATATTTTAAGGGAAGATGATGAAGAAATGGATTACGAACTTCGAGATGAAGATGAAGAGGACACAAATGAGCAAATGAGATTTGCGGAGGTCACACAAACCATTGTGCCAAACCCAGTTCCTCCACTAAAGAAACCACGAAAATCGAAGACTAAGTCGAACACCGGTGGATCCTGAAAGACAAACATTGTTATGAAGACAGTTGGACCCAAAATCCAAGATAATGTGGACTATGTCATACGCTTAATACAATTTTTCTTGCCTCAAACACCCACCAATTGATTTCGAGACTCTTGATTTACTCGGAATTCGACGCGACGTGGAATGGTATCTCGGAGAACTAGGCCTAGCAAAGTTTGTCTCTCTCTCACGCCCCACTTATGAAGAGATAGCAAGAGAGTTTCTTGCTACCGTGACACTAGTCTATCCAAGAGGCAAGAAAACCGTAGCTAAAGACGGTATTTTGGAGTTTACGGTGAGGAAATTATCATTCTCTTTGACCATTGAGGATATTTGTGATATTTTAGGATTCGAGTACTTAGAGAAGATAAAGTACACCGTTAGAGATACACATTACGATGAATGGATGAGGTTTGCTAATGAGAGATTTGTCATGAGAATTTCAAAGGCGGCCAAAATCACACATCCGGCGATTCGTTATATGCATGCACTCATCGCGCAACTTATCTATAGTAGGAAGGAGCATGGAACGGTGAAGTTTGATGAGTTTTCATTGCTTATAGGACCGTTTATAGAGAATCACGAAAAGATAAATCTCGGTTCTCTTTTGGCTAAACAATTAGTCGCGGTTAAGCAAGTGAAGAACCCGCCGTGCCACTTTGGAAGCGTAACCACCGTGATTGTAGAGACTTATGGATTAGAATTAAGTGGAGAATGTCACTTAACCGGAGATAACAATCTCGATCTTCTCGCGCTTCAAAGGAAACACTTCATATGCGGATGGTACGACAAATCCACTAACTTTGGTTATCTTTTCACGCCACCATATTCAGAAGAGGAGAAGTGCATTTTTCTCCCCTACAAGGACTTACCAGACTTAAGTAAAGGAGTTCCATACTTCAACCCTCCTCACACTCAATGGTACCCGCGTCTTCCCGGTTGTCCCCTTGTAGGCGTTTCACTCTTCTACACCGCACAAGCTCTAATGAGGAACAAGGAGAAGGCACATAGAGATCATGTTGCCACTGATTTTTGTCCTTCTACCTCCCACATGCAGCCCCGAGCCCGCTACTCCCCTTCCACAATCAACCAAGAGTCCAATGAATGGTTCAAGAATAGTCTACGCGAAGAAACGGAGAAGAGAGTATCTCTTCAAGCCAAGGTCTCCAAGCAAGGGAAATTAATCTCTACACTTGTTAGTGTGGTCAACAAGATGATCCCTCACTTATTCAGGTGATCAACCAAGAACCGTACCGAGCCTACTACCGATTACGAGTATGGTATTTTATCACTTATTTAGGGTTTTGATCGCGATGAAGATGGAGAGGACGACGCCATTAGCAACCATGACCACGAGTGGACAGCCCATGAGACCCATGGAATATCCACACCGGATCTAGATTCCCATTCCAGCGACACGGATTTGGTAGATCTTGGATCCGACGGAGAACACTTTTCCGCCGACGTTCCAGACACTCCAGAATCACTTTCGCCTACTTTATAGCCAGGTGTCTCGACTACTATCTATCTTTTTCTTATTTTCTTTATTTTTATTATTGAGTCAATTCTCTCCCATTTGTAACTTACTTTCACTCCGGGACGGTGTGAATTAAGTCTGGGGGATTTATCGTATTAATGTCCTTTTTCTTTTTTCTTATATTTTTCTTATTTTCTAAATGATTATTATTCGAGTTTTATTGAGTCTAAACACTATGTTTTAGAGCATAAACAATTTCAAGAATGTATGCTTAGATGTTATGATTCAGTGATTTATCACCAGATGAGTTCAGGAAAGCCGAATAAGAAACCTTCATGACCGGACTCGCCCCATCAAATCTCGGTTTTATCTCGTGGATACTAATCTGATTTTGAATCTATTTACACTAACCATTTATTGTTTCTCATTAAGGAGTTAGACCTGGAAATGTATCATACGTTTAAGACACTTTTTCCCCATTTTTACCACTCTCCGTGTCTTGAATGGCCAGCTCATTTTTAGTTGGTACCACATCTATACCCTAAACCTTTTTTTCAGACCTCATGCCTTCTTTTCATGACCCATATGCAGATATGTGTAAAAACGTCGAAGAGAAAGAGGATTGACGCAGTTCTAATCATTAGAGATGCGGCGATTACAAAATTTGGTGGAGTAAAAAGAAATAATTCAAGAGAGCATGGTAAACACTTGTGATCAGCAACAATGGTAAAAATTTCATGCCTTTATCTAGACTCATTCTTGAAGACCGTTTTCCCACGTTCTAAAATATATATATATTGAATAAATGGGAAGGGAAAATGTGTCCATAAAAGAGTCTAAGGCCGAGGAAACATCCTAAAGGATCAACATAGAGAAGTATGGAGAATGGAGAGATTTTCAAAGAAAATGGTGCTTTACGAAGAAAGATCTAAGTTTGGGGGAAAAAGGCATCGAAGTGGTTAGGACTGTGGACTTCAATAGATCCTTTCTCTCTTGCGATTTTGCATAATGTTGCACAATCCCGGAGAATATGGTAACCCTAAACACTTATTAGCCTCACCAATTAAACTAGCATTTCTATACCTAGCCGTTTACCTAACGATTCCTTGATGAGAAACTCCACACTTAGAGTCAATTGAAAGTGCCATTGAGACTTGTTAAGACTGTTATTTAAGTATGGAACAGGCTGCAAAAGTCATGGATGGCGTATGGATAGGATGCCCTCGAACCGATTGCGAATCATAGTGTCGACGCTATGTTTATCAGCAATTGTAAGTTCCTGTATTTTGAAACCGCTTTTCTATTCTTGGATTTTGCTTGAGGACAAGCAAGGTTTAAGTCTTGGGGAGTTGATATACCTAATATTTTACTTATTTTACTATATATTTTAAAGCATTTTCTAAGTATTTTAATAATGTTTTACACCAAAAAGGTAGTTTTTCCTCTTATTTGTAGTTTTAAAGTGTAAACAGGGAAAATCATCAAAATGGAGCAAAAAGAGTTTAAAGAGGTGTATTCTAAGCTACAACAAGTTTAAAGAGCCAAAAACTTAGACCAAGCCATGAAATTCTCAAGATATCACACTTTGCCGATTTGGACAGAAGCAACGCGTCCGAAGTTTTGCTACGGACGGATAACAAAATCAACTTGGATTTGATGAAAAATAGCGACATTTAAAGCCCTTTGAGTCAGTTTTCTAATGAAGTTAGATTTATCTTATTTGGAGCTGTAAGCTAGAAGATACGTTGGATTTATTAAAGACATGTCAAACTGCCTCGAAGATGAAGAAGGTGCAGAATAAAGTCAAACATTGATGGACCTTAAGGACGATGTTCCTGACCATTCTTAGCCAAAATTGGAGTCTTATAAAGCTCATCATGATCCTTGGAGAGGAGGTCGGTTGGAGTGATGAGGATTTGGAAGTTTTGACCGAAAAGACTGTTTTGCCCATAAAGAACCCTAGGAGACCTTAGCACTATAAATACTTGTTTTTAGCCTCTTGTTTAGGGTGTGCCAAAATTGATAAACACTTTTCACCTATAGATAACAGCAGCCACGCCTCCCTTGGAGGATTGATCATAGAGTTTGTTTTAGGAGCTTTGGTGGATGATCTCGCTTTGTACTTTGTTATAGAGAAGAATCCTCTTATCCCTACTCTTTTAATAAAGTTTATCATCATGGTTTCTTCTATCTCTTGCTGTTTTTCGTGCACCATGTTCAAGTAATTCACTTGTTAGGTTTTAGGTTTAAAATGAGTTTAATAATTTGATAATTGATTGATGATTGTTTTAGGGATAATAATAGAATCTTCATCTTTACTTGTACTATATGCATAATTGGTTTATTGCGCATTTAGCGATTTGATCTTTGGTTGATATAAATTCCAAAAGATTTTATATTAATTGGAACTAGTATTTGATGAGCCAAGCGTCTTTACATTCCAAAAGTTTAGTTAAGGAGTTCGGTGAACAATATCCTAACCTGTACTTTTCTTGCATATTTTCACCTTGTAATAACCACGCGAAAGCCGAGTCGGAGCCACAAAAGTAGAATGATTATACCTTCGTGTTATGAGTTGTAGATGGTGCGGTATATCCTAAGGTCCCTAGATTAAATCAATCATTATTGTTACATGATTCTCTGCGATTTCCTAAGTCCTAACGCTTTTTTCTCATTGATTTCAGTTTATTTAATATTTTCATCCGTGTTAATTCACAATCACTCAAAACGACAAACATATTTTGTTCTAGTTTTATTTTATTCATTACAATTCGTAGTATGGTTAACAAGTCCTCGTGGAATTCGATCCCTTATCTATAGTAATTGTGATTGTTGTGGACTTGCAGGAAGTTGGATTAAGTGGTAAAACTTAACCCACATCAGCCAGCTTGTTGAGCGAGGTAAGGAAGTGCCAGAAACAAACAAGGAATCAAGCTCAAAATGAAGGAAAGAATTTGTCGAAGGTTTTGTACCGTCATACAATGAAGGGCCAGGTCCGAATAAGCATCTTTCCTCGATTTTTTTGTCCAAGGAGGAAACTAAGTTCTTGGGAAGACGATCTTAGACAGATGAGATGCCGCCATGCCGCTACTGTTAAACAAATCTCTCAAATTGATATTTTCCCGCTATCTTCTCGAGGACGCTTGCAACTCAACTATAAAGCATTGTCTTACTTCCTTGCATCATCACGGCGCCTTGGTGATGACTCATGACGACGATCAGTAGTAACCTTTCGATCGAGCTCAGGACGACGCGACTTAGGCGCATGAGTAGTAGTAGCATAAGCTCTATGGATTAACGACGATGTTCCAGCTCATTGTGGTGCCCTCGCACGGGTGTCAGCTCTAGCCTCAACAGCTCTATTCTCGCTCGCATACAGGTTCATCCCGCTACTTGACAGTTTCAACAACATCTATGTAATCAGAATATAGATCGATTAAGTCCTCATGAAGCTACTCAACACGTCTTGGAACTGCATATACAGTAAACAAGTTAAAATCGATTAGAATTCGTCTAACTTATAGACAAAATAGACGAGTCAATTTTGCCAAAATAAAAAATAAGCGTTTAGAAGAAAATGGTGCAATCAGATCAGCAAACATCTCTCCGGAATCATCTAAATATGAGATTATTCCCGAACCACTTCTATCTTGATGATGATCAAACCGCGAGTCCGCAGAAGTTATTCTTTTCGGGTTACTACAGTACTGCGACAAGGGCCCAGATTACGAGTGCAAACCCAAAATCATAATCAAGGACTTGTTGACTTCTACTCACTAGTTGACTTATATTGACTTGTTGGCTAGTTGACTTTTATTGACTCATTGACTTTTGTTGACCAGAGACCATAGTTGACCGAAACTGGGTTTGGCCATCAAACACGAGTATCAAACCGTTAGCCGAAGCTCCGATAACACTGAAACTCCTCCTCCGCGAGTCTCCTCCACCACGAGTTTCCTCCACCACAAGTATCCTCCATTGCGAGTCTCCTCTACCACGAGCAGTCACCGCCGTCGAATCAGTGCTCCAAGCTCCTCCGACGACCACCACGAGTAGCCACAGCCGTAATCATAAGCACCTCTAACGACGAGCAACCACGAACCACGGGCAAGCTTCACCTTCGGAGATGTCGGAGGTGGCAACGAATCCGAGGATTCTGGCTGCGTACGGCGAAGAGATCCAGCGACAAACAAAATACAAATCTCGTCGGCCACATCCACGAAGCTCCATCACAATCTTGACGGGGATGTCTAGATGAAAGCTCCTCCTCTGTCGACGATGGCGACTACAGCTGCGTACAGTGAAGAGCTCCAATGACGAATGGAGCACGACATCAACAGCGGCGTAGGCCACGAACAAAGCACAACATCGACAGCGAGGATCGGTCTCAATCTCGGAGCTTCCTCCATCGAGGCGAGCAGATAAATGATTTCGGCGACTATTGCGGCAGATCTGCGGCGACTGGAGCAGATCGGAGGTGGAGAAGAAGATGCACAAAAAGACAAAAAAACTTAATTTCGCTACGAGAAAAAAAAAATCGCTTTTTACCTATTTATTGCAGAAAAAAAAATCCCTTGGTAAAAACAAATACACTGCCAAGGAGGCCTATTTATACATGGAGAATTTCCTAAAATTCCTAGGTTTTTGGGAAAAATTCCAGAAATTCTCCTAACATGCATCAAAATTCAATAAAAAAAGCCCGATAACATCAGCTCGATATGGAATATTTGAAACTTCTCGAGTTCGATGACAAAGACTCAAAGCTTGACTGCTTCAAAGTCCATCACATCAATCTCGAACTTCAACAGCTTATACCTTCGCATCATCTAACTCGATATTACCAAGCTGGGGGGGGGAGCTAACAGTAGGGGTTGGATTCCTCCATAGGAGATAAAATGTAACGACAAGAACAATTCTGCCAAGTCCAACAAGCCTACAATAGCCCAATTTGTAATTAGGTCCATAATAGAATTAGATTCATATTTAAAATGGGTTTAATGATATTATGAGCCTAAAACCTATTTATTGCTTAATTGGTTGGGGCCAAACATAGCACTTAGACCTAGGATAAAAAGCTATAAAGAGCTCATTGTAATCACCCAGAAAAGGGATCAGAAATTTCTCATAGCAAAGATTAATAAAGCTTTCTTAACATCTATATGAATAGTCTCTTTTACTTCATGCATTGTGACTCACTTAGAAGTCTCGTACCTCCTCTAAAAATCCTTACAAATTCAATTGTGCGAGGTACGACTCCTACAGTCTTCACCATTACCGCTGCTTCATCCTTGTCATCCTCTGGACCACCTCCTTGGTTACCTATCTTGCCATTTAGGTAAGGGGTGAGTATTGAATACTAAGTAAAATGGTCTTCTCCGTTCCACGACTTAACATATCCTAAACTACCCGTAACCATTACAATCCCCAAATAGTACATCCGTACCACGTGTATTGTCACTCTCGAATGACCTGTACACACACACAGACATCCGTCCTAAGCAATGCTTAGTCCATACACACTACTGAGTAACCTTGGTCTCCGCTCCGGAGGCTAAATAGTTAACAATTTCCATACAGCAATCTCTCAAGAAAATTACTATTATCCGGCCCGTCGGCAGAATATCTCACTCATTCATCCAACCTGATCCGTAGTCAATTTAGGTCTTCGTGCTACTTTTTCAGGCCAAGCACAAACAAGGCAGAACACATGGCCATACATACGCCCTATGCAATATATAACTTTGGTTGTCTTGTGAACCGACTATCCTAACATTTTAACATGTATTCTACTCTTGACTCATTCCTACGGTTCACAAGCAATGTTTCTACTTCCATTTTAACATAGTCTTTAATACCTCTACATTCTCAAACAATAGCCAAAGTATTTCACACAATACCTTTGCCCCGTATTGTCGGCCCTAGGTAAGCATGGTTATCCTAATACATTACCCATCACAACATCTATGGCCATACGGAAGTCGTCTCTGCAGAAATTTGTAGGAATCGGATTTCACCCCTAGAAGATTGATGTAACGACAAAAACGATTCTACAAAAGTCCAGAAGAAATCATAAACATGTTTACAAGAGCCCAATTTGTAATTAGTCCCATAATAGAATTAGATCCATATTTAAAATGGGTTTAATTCAATTATGGGCCTAAAAGCTCTTTTATGGCTTAATGGGCCATGTTCAAATCTAGCACTTAAACATAAAATTGTTTAGATATATATAGTTTATTATATTCACCCAGAAAGGGGATATGGAATTCTTCACAACATCAATAATAAAGCTCTCTTAACAGCTATAGCGACAATCTTCTTTACTTTTCTACATTGTGGTTCGCTCAGAAGTCTCGCATTTCCTCACAACCCTTACAAATTCAATTGTGCGAGTTACGACTCCTACAATTTGGCACCGACTAAAGGGAACTCGCAAGACATTCTTACTCAAAGAATCACTGTGCAATCTATGTAAGCAACAATGCCCGGAGACGACAATCAACAACTCACCGCCGAGCAGCAACGCATTGCTGAGGAACAACGCATCGCGAGGCTGCATAGCAACACTGAGGAACAACGCGTCGCCGAGCAGCAATGCATCGCTAAGGAACAACGCGTAGCTGAACAAAGACAGATCGCCGATCAGCAGCATCACAACAATAGCAGCGACATGACTGGGAACACAACACAGATGACGACAGTCATCCCCGATACTCTAGTGACAACAGTCGCAGCAGTGACACCCGAACACTTGACTGGCATGAAGGTGATGCTAGATACACTGCTCAAGAAGACAGAGGAGCAAGAGAAGATCAATAAAGAACTACGCATCCTCGCAACAGTGGATTGGGTCCACGACAGAAGAGCGGGTATGCTCAAATGACCCGTGGCGCAAGTAATTCCAACATCCTTGTGACCCTTCCTCTGTGAGAGCACAAAGTGGGCAAGGTCTGACCCTTCCTCTGTCTACTTCGCTTGGTGAGTAAGGTGCTACTACTCAAGCTGCAATTGAGCAACCAAACGCTACCGCAACTATGATGAATAACTCGGAGAATCTAAGAGCTACACGCAATCCAGAGAATGTTGCGACTAGAAGAGCAATGACCAACACTAAGCGAATTAACACTATTGCAGAGCGCGAGCAGGACTTCAACGATGAAGAAGATGACTTGACCTAGTCAGAGCGATCCGAGTTCGAAGAGGTACAACAAGCATCTTTTCTGGCTCAAAAGGCTGAGTTGGCCGAGATGCGACATTGTATAGAACGAACAGCCGCTGATATGAGAGACGTTCAGTCTGAGCTACACAAATCAGTCAGCAAGGCGCCTGAGCTTGATCGGGTACTCGCGGAAGTCCAGAACACCCCCTTCACGAATCATATCAGGCAAATCAGAGTCTTATATCCAGGAAGAATCAAAGTACCGGTTTACAAAGGAAAAACTGATCCCTTAGAATACTTGACTGCATTTACCATTGAGCTGGGACGAGCTAACTTCAAAGAAAGCAAAGAAGACTCTGGCTGCTGCCTCCTCTTTGTCGAGCATCTTAAGGGAGCAGCTCTTCAATGGTTTTCCAAGCTGGAAAGGAATTCCATTGGCAACTTTAGGCAGTTATCTGCAGCATTCCTGAAGCACTATACCATCTTCATCGAGCCTGAGACATCCGACGCAGATCTCTGAACTCTACAACAAAGTCAGGACGAGACGTTGAAAAGTTTCATTGAGCGTTTCAAGGCGGTGCTATCCAAAGTCGAGGGCATCAGCAATAAAAATGCGCTCGAGGCGCTTAAAAATCATTGTGGTGCAACTCTAAATTTTGCATGGAAATGATCCTGAATAAGCCTGCAACAATCCAAGATGCTCTGCACAGAGCTACTAACTTCGCGACCATCGAGGACGAGAAAAACATTTTCGCCCTAGCTCATGGAATGGCGAAGTCCTCACCTCATCCTCCTCCTACTCAGCATCAACCACACGCGAAGAAGAGTAACAAAGGACAATGATTCACGTACGAAGAGTCTGAAGGCGCTCATAATTACCAAATGGAATCCAAAGGTTACAGCTAGCTGGTCAAACACATGGACAAGAGATGAGAACAGCTACGACGAAGAAGCATACTGTGAGTACCATAGATACATTAGGCACTCTATAGCAAAGTGACATACCCTTTGCTTAAAACTTGTTGTTGCACTAGCTGCTGGAAAGCTTAAGGAAAACATATACATAAAGGATTTCGAGATGGACGCCAATGAGCAGCAACATGCACAAGACAAACACGCTGCACCTAGAAGGCAAAATGACAAGCCAGCAGTCAACAAAACTCGTCCTGACATACTGATGATAATGGGAGGGTCTCCTTACTGCTCAGACATAGTGGCTTCCATCAAAGCGTACCAGCGGAGAGCCGAAGTTAGCAAAAATCTGGCTAAGTCATCCAAGCTACCGAACAACATAATTTCCTTTGCAAAAGAAGAGACAGCTGGCATTGATTGACCTCACAACGACCCTCTAGTGATCAGGCTCGTCGTCTGATATATTAGTATTTTGGTCTCTTTTACGTATTGTTTTCTATCTTTTTCGGTTCTTTCTAGTTCCTTTTTGTGTCTTTTCAAGTTTTAGGAGGCTCTAAAGCATGGATTGGAGTTATTGGGAGTCATTGGAGCATAAGGGACAAATCTGGAGGAAAGTTGGCATTTTTCATAACCGAGCACCTGCTCGGTTAAGAGCGAGCACCTGCTCGCCCAAGGACTCAAGAAGCCCAAGCTCCCTGGAAACAGGACCGGTCGATCCAACCACATGACCGACCGGTCCACACCCGAAGTCTCGAAGCCGAAGCTCTCTGGAATCCGGACCGACCAGTCCGGATGAGAAGACTGACCGGTCCTGACACTCGAAGACCTGAAGGCCGTAGCTGCTGGAAGACCGACCGGTCGGCCACCCAGAACCAAGTTGCCTTAATTTTTACTATAAATTAGAGGCAGTCACTTTCCTAAAAACAAGTTCATTCTTTCTGATATTTTTCCATTTTCACGTTTTTGAGAGACTGAGACTCAATTTGTTCCAAGTTCTTAAGATCCTTCAAGTGTTTTTCATTCCTTGAATTTTGGTTGTAAGATTGGAGGATCATCCACAACTTTCTATTGAGAAGAATTCTTAAATCCTTATCTCTTTATTTTACCATGATGAATCTTTCTCAATTGATTGCTGCATTTTTGTTCTCCATGGCCGAGTAGTCTCATAGCTAGATTAAGGAATTTCAATGGTGAATTAGGATGATAGTGACTGAGCCAAATAGGATTGATATCATTTGTCTTCATCAATTGGGATTCGTATTGCTTAGGCTAATTTGATCACCTAGTCTATGTTCTCAAGTTTAACTTATTCACGACAGTGTTCTAGGTTGCTATATAAACCATTGATGAGCAATCGGTGTGTAACCAACGACAGTTGATTGTTACCATCGATTGTGAACAAATGGAACCATCGATTGATCTTGATGCATCATGACAGTGGGGCGATATTACATTTATGTTTAAGTTCTAGACCGCGCTCAATTTGAATCATGAATAGATGCTCAGTCCTTAATCCAAAGTCACCGGCGATTGATCCTGATCTAGTGCCTTTCTCTTATTGAATTTACATCGTTTTAATTGTTGTTTCGTTCATTGTTTCATTGCAAACCAACCCTTATTTTGTCTTAGCTTTAAATATAAATCCATAGTTTCATAAAGTAACATTGGTCTCTGAGGATTCGATACCTAAAATACTACTGCTTTTGTCTGTGCACTTGCGGATTTTATTTGGGTTAAAACTTTGCTCACACCAAGTTTTTGGCGCCGTTGCCAGGGACCAATTGCGTTACCTTTGAAATTTGATTTCAATTTATAGTCTAAGACATTTTTCTAATTTTGTTTTTTGTTTTTATTTGTTTTTCGTGTGTTTCAGGTGCATGAATAGTAGAAGAACAAGAAGAAACATCACCGAATCGTTAATCAGTGTTTCGAACGAAGAGTTAGCCCGTCTTGAACGTCAAAACCGTCGGCAAAGAAACTCACATAATCCAGACACTATGGCTGATCAAGAAGAGATGAACACTCAGTTACAATTGCTAAGGGATCAGATTGCGGTGTTGCAAAGGAATCAACCACGTGCTCCACCTCTACAGCTGGGAATTGGGGTATCAGACAATCCCCATGCTTTTTACCAAAACCGCTCGGCTATAGTTTCGCCAGCAATTCAGAGGCAAGACTTTGATATCAAGCCTCAGATGATCTCGTTGGTGAAACAACACATGTTCCATGGATTACCGACTGAGATACCGATGGACTACATCGAGAACTTCGAAGAAATCTGCAGCACTGTGGGTTCTAATGGAGTACCGAGTGAGTTCCTGAAATGCAAGTTGTTCCCGTTCTCACTTTCGGACAAGGCTCTAAGGTGGTTAAAATCATTGCCCGCTGGTTCTTTGAGGACGTGGGATGAGGTTAGAGCTGCGTTCTTGGACCACTTCTACACTAAGTCCAAAACAGCATCCTTGAGGAACAAGATCTCATCTTTTAAACAACATTCTGGAGAAACTTTCTGTGAAGCTTGGGAGAGACTTAAAGAATATCGAAGGGAGTGTCCTCATCATGGTTTCAAGGATGAGCAGATTCTGGGAATCTTCTACGATGGAGTAGAATGGGACTATCGTAACGCCCTTAACGCTGCAAGTAATGGGGACTTCATGACAAAGACTAGAGATGGTGCATTCGAGCTGATCGAGAACCTTGCTTCGAGCTCCAACAACAAAGCTCTTGAATACGATAGGTCCAGAAAGGTTAATAGCATGGAAACTCAGAAGATTGATGAGTTGACAGCAAAGGTTAATCTACTTCTACGCGAGAATCAAAGATCGGTAAAGCTTGTGGAGGAAAATGAGGGTACGCTTATCCCTCAAGAGTTTGAGGATGATGAAGATGCTAGAACTCAAGAAGTTAACTTCATGAGTGGCCAAGGATATCAAAACCGTGGATTCAACCCCAACTATCGGAGTCACCCCAACCTCTCTTACCGAAGCACCAATGTGGAGAACCCACAAGACCAAGTCTACCCGCAGCAAGGAGGTACGAATCAGAATGCCCAAGGACAAGGATTTCAGAAATACTACTCCAGCAACTCTCAAGGGAAGCAGTTCATCCCGAATCAGATTATGTTCCAAGGAGGAAACCAACAATAAGCCGCTCAATTCACCGCACCACAACAAGCTCCCTCCGCGTCTACTTCTCAAGACGAGTTGAAGAGTCTCATGCAGCAGCTGATGGTCAACCAACAGAAGGCATCCACTGAGATTAATACCAAGGTAGATCACATGTACAATGACCTGAATGCTAAGTATGAGGCCGTCACCGCACATGTGAAGAAGTTGGATACACAAGTGGCTCAAACCGCCAAGGCTATCAAGAGGCCAGTTGGGTCTCTTCCAGGACGTGGTGAGGCTAATCCTAGGAAGGAGTATGACGTGCATGCTATTGAGTTGAGGAGTGGAAGTGAGTTGGTACCACCTACAGTTACAAGCTCTCAAGTGAAAGCCAAGGAGAAGTTACCCGAGCACCAGGCTCATGAGGATGGTTTATCGAAGAAGATGGGCTTAAAATGGTTGGATCAAGCTCAGGGACACCTCAGGTTTCTGTCCAAGTCGATGCTGCAAAACAAATTTCTGAGCACCTGCTCCCTACTGCCGAGCACCTACTCTCTCAGGATGCTCCCAAGAAAATTTCCGAAACTCCGCCCGAACGAGTTTACGTACCCAAGGTGCCTTACCCAGTACCTCCCAAGAAATCTAGGAAGGATTTGGAGAATGCTAAGTGTAAGGAAATGCTTAAGGATTTGACGGTAAAGCTTCCTCTAGCTGATGTCGTTCAAATGATTCTGTCACTCATGAGGTACATGAAGGAGTTAGTTGCGGGAAAGGTCGTTGAAGACGATAATGTGATGATGGTTTCTAAGGAATGTAGCGCCATACTCCAGAGTAAGGTGTTGACAAAGAAAGGTGATCCGAGAAGATTTGTGATTTCCTTGAAGATTGGGCCTTGAACGTTTGTATGCTCATTGTACGATCTAGGATCCAGCGTGAATTTGATGCCATATTATGTGGCTAAGCATTTGGGCTTCACCGAGTTCAAACCCACCAAGATCTCATTGGTTTTTGCGGATCGGTCTACAAAACTTTTGGTGGGTATCATAGAGGATTTTCACGTCCGAATTGGGGATACTCTAATCCTAGCTGATTTCGTGGTTCTAGAGCTTGATGAAGAACCCAAGGATCTGTTGATTTTGGGCAGAGCTTTCTTACGCATAGTACGTGCCATTATCGATGTCGAAGAAGGAATAGTGGATCTCCGTCTAGGAGACATGATAGTTCGGTTTGAGATGAGCAAGCTCCTCAAGAGACTGATGATAGACAGGCACACGTTTGTTATCCATGATGAATCAGAGATGTTAGAGGATGAGATTGAAGAGATTCTAGCAAAGGATCCGCTTGAAGTCGCATTAACTAAAGCCGAGGGAGAATATGGTTTTCTGAGTGAAGACACCCAAGGATTCGCTAAGTTTCTGGATTCTAACACCCGAGTGGAAAAAGGAGATGAATATTAGAGTTTGGGAGAGGATACAAAAATCGAAAACAAGCGAGCACCTGCTCAGACAGATCGAGCACCTGCTCAGTCTACTGTTCACAGTTCTTGGAGCGAGCTGAAAGCTCCAAAGCTGGAATTAAAGACCCTCCCAGCAGGGCTCAGGTACGCGTTTCTTGGTCCTAACTCTACTTATCCCGTTATAGTGAATGTTGAATTGAATAATGTTGAGATTACCTTGCTTTTGTGTGAATTGAGAAAGTATAGGAAGGCTCTAGGATATTCACTTGATGATATTACTGGGATAACTCCCGACTTATGCATGCACAGAATACACCTAGAGGATGAATCGATGACTTCGGTCGAGCATCAGAGACGGTTAAATTCAAATCTCAAGGATGTCGTCAAGAAGGAGATAATGAAACTTCTAGATGCCGGGGTGATTTATGCTATATCTGACAGTAAGTGGGTCAGTCCTGTGCATGTTGTGCCTAAAAAAGGAGGTATCAAGGTAATTAAAAATGATAGGAACGAGTTGATACCGACTAGGACAGTAACCGGACATAGGGTGTGTATAGATTATCGGAAATTGAATGCTGCTACTCGCAAGGATCATTTTCCTATACCATTTATCGATCAGATGCTTGAGCGTCTAGCTAACCATCCTTATTACTGTTTCTTAGATGGTTATTCAGGTTTCTTTCAGATCCCTATCCACCCAGAGGACCAAGAGAAGACAACGTTCACATGCCCTTATGGCACTTTCGCGTACCGACGCATGCCTTTCGGTTTGTATAATGCCCCAGCAACGTTTCAACGTTGTATGATGTCCATTTTTACCGATCTTATTGAGGATATTATGGAAGTGTTTATGGATGACTTTTCTATGTATGGGAGTTCTTTCTCTGTGTGTTTGTCAAATTTATGCAGGGTGTTGCAAAGGTGCGAGGAGAAGCATCTTGTTCTCAATTGGGAGAAGTGTCACTTCATGGTCCGAGATGGGATAGTGCTTGGGCACCGAATATCAGAGAAGGGGATTAAAGTTGACAAAGCTAAGATAGAGGTGATGATGAGTTTGCAACCGCCTACTACGGTTAAGGGGATCCGAAGCTTTCTAGGACATGCTGGGTTCTACCGTCGGTTCATCAAGGATTTCTCCAACATTGCTAGACCCCTCACTAGATTGTTGTGTCAAGAGGTGAAGTTTGACTTCAATAGTGACTGTTTGGCGGCGTTTCTCTCCATTAAGGGTGCCATGGTTAGTGCACCGATAGTACAACCGCCGGATTGGGAACTACCGTTTGAAGTCATGACCGATGCGAGTGATTTTGTTGTGGGAGCCGTTCTGAGTCAGAGGAAAGACAAGAAGCTCCATGTGATATATTATGCTAGTCGGACGCTGGATGATGCTCAATGTCGGTATACTACTACCGAGAAGGGGTTATTAGCGATTGTTTTCACTTTTGAGAAGTTCAGGTCGTACCTTGTCCGGTCTAAGGTAATTGTTCACACCGATCATGCCGCATTGAAGTATTTGCTGACCAAGAAGGATGCTAAGCCCAAATTGTTGAGGTGGATTTTGTTGCTTCAAGAGTTCGATCTTGAGATTCGTGATAAGAAAGGGTCCGAAAATGGAGTTGCGGATCATTTGAGTAGGCTACACGTTGAAGATGAAACGCCTATGGATGATAGTCTACCGGATGAACATATCTATTCAATCAAAATCTGCGATAATTTCCGACCACCAGATCGAGCACCTGCTCAAATGGAACGAGCACTTGCTCAATTAATCTTTTGCAGACTGATTCAGAATGCTCAACCTCCGAATTTCCCTTGGTTTGGTGATTTTGCTAACTTCTTGGCTGCTGATAGGGTTCTTGAGAACCTAACGGGAAGCAAGCGTAGGAAGTTTTTCCGCGATGTTAGGCGGTATTTTTGGGATGAGCCGTATTTGTACAAGCATTGTTCGGATGGGCTCTATAGGAGATGCGTATCCGAGGCAGAGATCCCTGGGATCTTACAACATTGTCACGGTTCGTCTTATGTTGGGCATTTTGCCGCATTCAAGAAAGTTTTGAAAGTGTTACAAGCTGGTTTTTGGTAGCCAACGATGTTCCGGGATGCGAATAGATTTGTGTCTAAGTGTGATGCCTGTCAGAGGCAAGGGAACATCAGTAAGTGTAATGAGATACCTCAGAACTTCATTCTGGAAGTAGAGGTTTTTGATGTATGGGGGATTGACTTCATGGGACCTTTCCCATCCTCCTATGGACACGAGTACATCTTGGTGGTTGTTGATTACGTGTCCAAATGGGTTGAGGCAATTGCTTCCCCAACAAACGATGCCGCTGTGGTTTTAAAGATGTTCAAAACCATAATATTCCCCCGGTTTGGAGTCCCTCGAGTGGTGATTAGCGATAGAGGAACTCATTTCATCAATAAGGTTTTTGAGAAACTTTTAAGGAAAAATGGTGTAAAGCATAAGGTTGCGATGGCATATCACCCGCAGACTAGTGGCCAAGTTGAAGTTAGCAACAGAGAAATCAAGAATACCCTACAAAAAACCGTAGGTACCACTAGGAAAGACTCTGTTGGGGACAACGCCTTTTCATTTGGTGTATGGGAAGGCATGCCATCTTCCGGTGGAGTTGGAATACAAAGCGGCATGGGCTGTTAAGATGCTCAACTTTGACATCCTTAGTGCATCTAAGAGGAGGTCTATGCAGCTGCACGAGTTGGAGGAAATTAGGCATCTCGCCTATGACAACTCAAGAATCTATAAGGAGCGGACCAAGGCTTATCATGACAAAAGGATTATTTCCCGTAACTTTGCTCTTAACGATCAAGTCTTATTGTTTAATTCACGCCTCAGGTTGTTTCCGGGCAAGCTCAAGTGAAGATGGTCGGGGCCGTTCACGATTAAAGAAGTGAGACCACACGGAGCTATAGTGTTGCTGGACACTAAAGGAGGAGAGTTTGTCGTGAATGGTCAGCGGGTCAAGCCGTATCTCGCTGCCACATGCATCGGAGAAGGTGGATCTATTCCCCTCAGCGACCCTCCTCAAGCTTAAACGCTCTACAAAGTCGAGCTAACGACTTAAAACAAGCGCTTGATGGGAGGCAACCCATCGGTAAGGTTTCCTGTACATAATTCGATTTTTATTTCCTTTTATTACTAACATTTCACTTGTGTTTTCAGTGCTTGAATTCTAAAAAAAAAAAAAAAAAAAGGAAGGAATTTTAATCGAGATCCTGCTCAACAGCGGGACAAGGCGTTGTCAAGTCTCTGGAAATAAGACCGGTCGGTCCCATCAACAGACCGGTCGATCCAGAGCATTCAAGGGCCCAGAAAACGTCCCTGGAAATCAGACCGGTCGATCCTACCGCGGACCGGTCGATCCCCATCCAAGTTCCAGACCAATTTTCCCTCTGGAAATCGGACCGACCGATCCAGTATCAGGACCAGTCGGTCCAGTGCACGAGGGCCCACTCCAATTTTCCTTTTTCCTTTATAAAAAAAAAAAAGTTTAATAAAAACCTAAATTTCTATTTTTCACTAACTCCTTCTTCCTTCTGCAGGGCCGCACCCCCACCCCCTCCACCTCCCTCACATCACCCAATCTCTCTCTCCTTCAAAATCTCTGCCGCTCACCGTTCCTCTCTCGCCGCCGATTACAAACCACCGCCTAATCATTCTCCTCCGCCTCACCACCGCCGAGTCTCTCTCCGTCGCTCAACCCTCTCTCCTCCGCCGTTTCATCTCTTCACTTCATCGAGACTCCCACTCGTCGCTGCATCTCTCTCTCCGCCGTCGTTCACAACAATGCCTCCACACGTGCGATTTGGCAACAAAGGCAAGGGTATTGCCTCCTCCTCTGCTGTTAGGGGACCCACCACTTATCCGTGGCCTCGCCCCGAGGAAACTCTGTTCGATATTGACACTGCTGGGCTCCCGCCTAACTCAACAACCGTTTGGGACGAGATAAGTGCTTACAACTACAACAAGCTCTTGGCCTTGAAGCTTGAACCAACTAGGTTCTTGTTCGAGCAAACCTTGATAGAACTAGGCCTTAAGGAGCAAGTGCGTAGCATTCTTTTCAACGCGCGTTGCATGAGTTTTGCTCTGGAAGAGGATGTTCTCTACCCGGATATAACTAGGCAATGCCTCGCGACCGCTACTCTCACTTATGCAAATTCGGAGACACCATCCTTTGACGAGGCTACATTCTCGTTCTTTGGTGGAGGAACAAGATACGAGATTTCGATGAGTGAATTTTGCATCATCTACGGTTTTCACGCGACATACAAAAAGCTAGAAAGCCCTAAGAGATTCAAGGAATCTAAGACGTTCAGGAACGTCATAGCCTCTGGAGCATACTCGAGCAACTCTGCGAGCCAAAACCGCCTCCGTCATCCCGCTATCCGCATTGTTACGTGACTTCTCAGCAACATGTTGTTTGACCGTACTGCCGGTAACAAGGTACATAATGATGAGTTGATGTTGCTGTTTTTGGGTATTGGTCCGATTTTCGAAAATGGAGACTCGGAGCAATATGAGAATTATCGCTATAACTTGGGTATCCGGTTTGCCGAGACGATATACGCGATTAAGGGTTAACCAGCATCGACCGCCAATGGACCTCGTGTTGAGCGCATTGGAAGCTTGCTCACCTCACTATTCTGCCATCTCAGAGTGGATCTATTCGAGGCTTCTTGCGTCGAAGACCTGTCACGTGTGGATATGCAGCATCTGCTCAATTCGAAGATCATCGTTAAGCCAAGTGCTTATCAGTTCATAGCTGCAAACGGGGATCCAAACTTCATTATGCTTCCGTGCCCACACCTCACGCAGCTTAGCACGATGGATGACCTTGCATTTCAGCCGCCTCCAGAGTATCTTGTGCCTAATCCGAGCCGCTCTTCTTCAGCCGCCAGACCGAGCACCTGCTCGCGTAGGAGCACCTCCAGACCGAGCACCTGCTCGCAACCCAACTTCGAAGATGCTGGCCCATCTAGTCCACGCCTCACTTACCACACAGTTCCTCCCCAAGGTGAGTTTGATCTTCCACACATCTCTGATGATGCTGATGGTGCTGAGTATAGGCAATGGATGATCCAATCAACGAAGAAGAACAACAGCCAATCTTCCACACACTCCTCTTCTTTCCAAGGGTTGTTGTCACGCCACGGCAGCAAGGGACGCTCAGCCAGTTCCCTCCAGCTCAACCTCGGGTTCGGGTCAGCCATTAGTACGAAAGAAGAGGAGGACGCATAGCAATGGAAGCGACGATGCTTCTTCTCGGTGATATCTTTTTTCACCCTTCTATCATCATTGTATTATCCGTTTTATTTATCTTTTTCTTGTGTCACCAATCTCCTAAATTTTTTTCACACCGGAGATGGTGTGATTTAAGTCCGGGGGAGCGGTCTTGCTTTTGCGTTTGTACTTTTTATTTTCTGTTTTATTGAGTCAAAACTTTGTAGGGAATTAGGACTTTATCTTATGATGATATTTGAACTATTTATGTTTAACCTTCTCTCTAGTGACCATTTTTACATAGCATGGGTACAAGGAATAGCTAGGACACTTCGATGCTCTATTAACCAGGTTTCAGATTGACCAAATTTTCTCTCGTTATTGGCACTAGATTAGGGAAACGAATCATATTCAGGACTCCTTATTCCTTTTACCACTCTTGTTGATCCTGAATAGCTAGCTCATTTTTAGCTAGTACCCTCCTTAACCACTACCTCTTTTCAGACTCCTTGCCTTCTTGTTACTTCATTGTCACATGTGCAGCATATGCGCAAAAGGGTTGGAGAGAATCGAGTCGACACTGCATCTAAATCACTCTTTCTGAAGATTGAGCACCTGCTCCCATTTTCAAAAGATGATTTTATACTAAGGAAGGAATAGCAATGATGAGCTCCACTTGGGTATGTACAACACTCCTATTTATATTCGTGTTTGAGAGACACATACGTGTAATGTATGTCCCTCTTCATCATCATCCCTTAAAAAAAAAAAAAAAAAAAAAAAAAAAAAAAAAAAATCGATGATGAAGAGTGGTGAATCTGTAAAATATAAAAAGTGTATCTCTACACAGCGAGTATACCCAAGGTGGATGATTAGCTGAATGATACGTTAGAGAGTTTTGGAGAAGAAAGAGTGGTTTAGAGAATGTGGATATCAACGTACTCATTCTCTCTTGCAATTTTGTGCGATATCCTGCATCCTCTACGAAACATCGGGTAACCCTTAAACACTCTAAACACCTTGAACTCCACCTCCAAATGGCCTTAAACCCTTAGCGTCGTCTTCCCTAATAAGGTTCCTTCCATAATATTACATTTATGTTTGAGTTCTAGACCGCGCTCATTTTGAATCCTGAATAGATGCTCAGTCCTTAATCCAAAGTCACCGGCGATTGATCCTGATCTAGTGCCTTTCTCTTTTTGAATTTACATTGTTTTAATTGCTGTTTCGTTCATTGTTTCATTGCAAACCAACCCCCATTTTGTCTTAGCTTTAAATATAAATCCATAGTTTCATAGAGTAACCTTGGTCTCTGAGGATTCGATACCTAAAATACTACTGCTTTTGTCTGTGCACTTGCGGATTTTATTTGGGTTAAAACTTTGCTCACACCATCGTCAATGACTTCAACGTGTCACGGATCCTCATTGATACAGGGAGCTCTATAGACGTCCTCTTCCACGAAATGATTGAGAAAATGAAAATCGACCGCAACAACCTCGAAGGAAGACCAACACCAGTGACCAGTTTCTCCAGAACGACTACGACAATGGGAACTATCCAGTTTCCTATCAAAGCTGCTGAGTAACGAAAAATCGTCAAAGTTGCTATCGCAGATCATCCAGCTATCTACAACATCATCTTAGGGACTCAATGGATTAATTCGATGTGTGTTGTGCCATCCACTTACCACCTTTGCCTCAAATTTTCTACCCCAAGTGGTGTGAAGGATCATCTTTGGATGGGTTCAGCTGCCCCCCTCCTTAACAAGGGGGGGGGGGGGGGGGGGGGGGGGGGGGGGGGGTACGTATACTCCCATCTCCCTTACTTGATTTTCTCGCGAAAACTAAACAAAGCAAACTTATCTGAAACAGTTTCGCTTGTAAAATCTAAGTCTTAACAAAATCAGACTTCTTTCAAATCAATTTGCAGTAACATCCCTTGTGGATAACAAAAGTCTTACCAAAAATAAACATAACACTTCGCTGCTGGCCACAGCGACAGTCTACTTCACAAGCTTCATATCTGACTATTACATCTTTAGCAGGATTAAACAGTGCGCTATATAAGTATACAATGTTCGTTATAGGAGCGTGTGAGTTAGAGGAAAACGTATGCGTAAATCCTAATTTTTATTTCGAAACCCAACAGATAAAACGTTGGTTGCATCCATAAAAGTAATCATTACAGGAGCGGACATGTTCACGGGAATATGTCTGTAAACCCATATGTTTACTCTAAACCCAACTCACTGAATCGTTGGTCGTAACGCGATAACATGTTCATTACAGGAGTGGGTGGGTTAGAAGAAAATGCATCTGTAAACCCAAATGTTCATTTCAAAACCCAACTTACATAATGTTGGTGACATCTCTAGACAATATTCACTGCTAGAGCAGACATGTTGAAAGTAACGTAGCTCTAACTCGCTGTGTTTATTAAAAAAAAAATCCAACTATCTGATATGTTAGTCCTAACACAAAGAAACATGCTCGCTGTTGGAGCATAATTGTTAATGACAATGCTTCTGTAAACCAAAGTAGTCGCAAAGAAAAGAGTTCTTTTCTAGAATAGATAAGTTCTACATAACGAAAACTGCGTATAATATCATAATGCATGTAGCAAAGATTCAAGACGAAACAAAGCATTAAAAGGGTAAACACCACCCAAGGTGAATAAAACCAAAAACAAAGAAAACTCTAAGGCATTTTCTCTTCAAGCACCGTCAATTGCTTCCACAACTTGTCCAGCTGGAACCTCACTCTCAAAATCTGACGAATCCTCATCACTGGACGAAATAGAAGAGCTCAAACCTAAATCAACGTTTTCACGAGCTGGAGCCGGTACAACAAGAGCTAGTACAACATGAGCCCCTCCACCAGGTCTTGGAATCCTAAGCATCTCCTCAAGTGCACGTATATGCTTACTAAAACTCTCATCTGCATGCGATAAGCCTTCCTCCTGCTTTCTAAGTTCGCCAAGCTCATCATTAAGATCAGGCGCCTTGCCACTCCGAACCAACTCCAAAAACTCAATGTTGCTCAGAACTTGGGTAAAATTAATGAAATCAGTCCACAGTTGGTCATTGATCACTGTCAGCTTCTCTCTCGCTCGCCCCATCCTCGACTCATACTCTGCTATCAGCTCGCGCTTTGCCTGATCGACAGCTTGCTGAACGGTCGCATCTTGAAGCTTGGTCGCAGCACCTAAATGAGCTGTGAGATCAGAGACTTCCTGCTGCAAGCGTTTTCTCTCCGATGCTGACTGTGTAAATGTGCCATCTATCTCACGACGATTATCCTTAGTCTCTTTCACAGCAGCTTCCAGGGTAGCAACTCTCTCCTCCGCCAGACGCCTCCGCTTCTTATGATCGTTGCATAATTTTTGAACACTACTAAGCTGACGACCATGGGAGAGAGCAGTTGTCTCATAGTCCTTGGTGAGTTCATTGATTAAAGCAAAGAGCTACCAAAAAAGTAATAAGTCAACGTATTCAAAGTGAAAGGAGTAATATCGCAGAGTTCAACATAAATTCACACCGTCATGCCATGGAGAGCCACTCTCGCGTAAATATCTCTCTTTGACATATCTTCTCGAGGAGGAAACTCAGTCCCTGGGAAGACAATTTTTGACATCTCAGCCGCCGCCATACTACTGTTGCTGAATAACTCCCTCAGATCAATGTTTTTCCCACTATCTTCTTGAGGACGCTTACAACTAACATCTACAGCGTTGTCCCTCCTCTTAGCATCAACGCGACGCCTCTATGGTGACTCATGATGACGGTTAGTGTAGACTGCAACATTTTGCTCAACCTCAAGACGATAATACTTAGGCGCAGGGGTAGTAGTAGCACCAGCTCTAGGGACTGACGATGATGTTCTTGCTCGTTGCGGCTCCCTTCCACTGGTGTCAGCTCTAGCCTCAACAGCTCTCTTCTCGCGTGCAGACAATCACCTCTCGTTACTTGACATCTCCAATGAAGGATTCGAGAAATGCCTTCTTCACTTTGATTTCAATGCGGTTCGGAACTGTAAGACGATAAGCCAAAGGATAATTGTTAGAATTTACGACTAAGTCAAATTCTGGCGAAAGCAAAATGGTTATAATTTGGCTAAGTTACAAACTTTGTAAACTATATCGCTAAAAAGAAGGCATCCTAAAGAAAAACGGCGCAACTAGATCATCAGTTATCTCTCCAAAATATCTGAATGTGAAATTGCTCCGGAACCGTCTTTATCGTCTTGACGATTAAACCTCTAATGTGTAGAAATTATTCTCTTTAAGTTACGTCTTCACTGCGAAAAAGTCCAGAATACGAGATAAAACTCGAAATTCAGAATCAAAACCAGAAACGTTGACTTGTAGGCTTATGTTTGACTTTTCTTGGCCAAAGCCTGCATTGACCAGTTGACCAGAAGATGTTAATTTCTGTTGACCAAACCAGGATGATATCCGAACCAAAATGTTGGCCAGATCAATTTTGACTTTTGTTGACCAAGGCTGATGGTTGACCTAACCGGAACATTAACCAAACCGGAGCGTTAACCGAACCATAAATCTGCTGAACCGGGTATTAGTTTTCGTTGACCAAAATCGACCCGTTGACCGCAGAGAAGATAGAAGAGCCGGAGAAGACGAGACTCCGCCATCTGTTTCTCCACAGAGCCACTGAGAGGACGAGACTCCTCCATCGTCGGTTTCTTCACAGAACCGGCTCCTCCGTCGTCTGGTCCGTAGCAGCAGCGATAAGCTCCTCCTCTTGAAGCTTTTGCGGTGGCGAATCGAAGCTCCTTGCGCCGAGAAGACGAGATCTCCCTCCGTCAAAGTCTTGGCCATGTTGGCGAGAAGACGAGAAGCTTCTTGCACCCTTGCAGTGGTGGTTTGAGTTTCCAGTGACGGCGGCGGTGAGTCGAAGCCTGATCGAAACTCCATGATGATGGATCTGAAGATCTGCGGTAAATTCCACAGTCTCGTCGTAGACAGTGATGGCTGAGCTCCTCCGATTAGCAGCGATATGACAGCAGAGGGGATGAAGACAGCGATGGCTGAGCTCCTCCGATCAGCAGCGACGGCGATGGTAACGAGCTCCGGCGGCGAGCTCCAATGGCGGGATCGATGAGGAGACGCTTGAAGATCGACGGTTGGATTTTGATCTTTAGACGACCGCAGTGATGAGCTTGAATTGACGGTGGCGATGGCTGGATCTCGGCAACGACACCAATGAAGCAGATTCTGGCGATGGCCGGATCTGGAGTCTCTTCCTCCTCCGGCGATGATTCACGGCGGGGCACGAGCGGCAGTAGCTACCAAAGCCTAAGCTTCTCCTCTGTGGAGACGACGATTCCGGTGATCCATTCCGGCGGCGGCAGACCGGAGTTGGAAGGGATGAAGTCACAAAAACCTAGTCCTGCTAAAGGACAAAACAAAATACAAAAAAACAAAATAAATAAAAGGGGTAACGATTTTTTTCACCTTTTCTACTTTAGAAAAATCGACTTGGTAAAAAAAAACTGTCTAGACCTATTTATACCAGAATGATTTCCTGAAGTCCTTAGGATTTTTCAGGAAAATTTTCAAAAACTCTCGTAACAGGCTTCAAAGTCCAATTAAATGAACTCAATAGTTTTTTCAGTCTATTAATCTCATTTTTAAACAACAGAAGCAAGTTCAGGACAACACGGCAGCATCGGCTCAACATGGAATAACTAAAACTTCTCGAATCCGATGACAAGACGTCAACGCCTGGCTGCTTCAGAGTCCATCATATCAATCATAAACTTCAATAGCTTATACCTCGACATCATCTAATTCGATATTACCGAGCTGGGGGACTAACTGTAGGGGTCGGATTTCACCCTTAGGAGATTGATGTAACGACAAGAACGATTCTGCAAAAGTCCAGAATAAATCATAAACATGCTTACAAGAGCCCAATTTGTAATTAGGCCTATAATAGAATTAGATCCATATTTAAAATGGGTTTAATTCAATTATGGGCCTAAAAGCTCTTTTATGGCTTAATAGGCCAAGCTCAAATCTAGCACTTAGACCTAGAATTACTTAGATATATATAGCTCATTGTATTCACCCAGAAAGGGGATCTGGAATTCTTCACAACATCAATAATAAAAGCTCTCTTAACAGTTATAGCGACAATCTTCTTTACTTTTCTGCATTGTAGTTTGCTCAGAAGTCTCGCATTTCTTCACAACCCTTACAAATTCAATTGTGCGAGTTACGACTCCTACAAAATTCACACATAAAACTATCCGTTAATTATGGAAGACTCATATACCAAATTATACTCAACTCTATATATGTTCTTCCTTTAACCCCGGATCATATAAGTCTTAGCTTGAGTTTGCTTGATCCTCTCGAGCGCTTCTCAAACTAATCTTACCAATAGGCCTATTGTCGGGTTTACTAAGGATCGATCGAACAACGTATACAATTGCTCATCTCAATCATGTATGGATAATTTACCCTAATGGTAAGTGAACCCGGCAAACAAGCGAACCAACGGGTAAAAATAATACGTACGATCGAAGTTCTTATTTCAGTCACACTTATCCATACAATGAGTCCTCAGAGGTAGCCACAAAGTCACATGAGTCAATTCTCATTCCACCTTGAGGTAGAGTAGTTTCTGCATAACGAAACCTATGAACAAGCATTTCCTTAACTTAGACAATCCTCACTCGATTGTTTATCTGACCACAACTCTATTTCCATGATTTAATAATGATCGATCAAGCTAGTGACCGCAATCGGATCAACACTTGGCTCATTGTAGCTCCCTAAAAGGGTATAGCTACGCCTATGCAAGATTCAATTTGGAAATGACAGTAAACCAACATTTCACACTTCCTAAACAATCCTAGAAATATGAAATGCGATTAGGACTATAAAAATCCCAGAACTCTTGTCCTTCTCACCAAACAACGAGTCACTCTTACCTTAGCCTTAGCTAGGACAAGTTTCCCCGAATCACTCTTGCCTTATCCTTAGTTTGTAAGTCATAAGTTAAGGTTAGAAATAGACTTAGAACTTCTCTCCAGTTTTCATTTGTATCTTCCTCTTGCAATAATCCGACATTAATTTAATCAATTGGTGTAAATATATTCCTTGATTTATTAATAGGTAGTTTTTTTTTAATACGAAAATTAAATTAGTTCCAAAGAGAAGAGGAAAAAAGCTGTTATAGAGTTTGTTGATGTACAAAAAAATTAAAGAAAGAAAACTGGAGAAGCAATTAGACAAGTCTTGTGTTGTAGGAGGCACAAGAAGAGCACTTGTGATAGAGCCAATGGTAAGGAGCATTTCCCTTTCTTTCACAGTCATTACATAGTATTACCTACACAAAACCAACCATTTAAACTTAGACAATGCACTTATATTTTTGCATATATATATACATATATATATATATATATTATATATATATGTGTGTGTGTGTAAAAGATTGAGACAGGAAGAGAGAAGAACCTGAATTTGGTTTGAGTATTCATCTGGCATCTTTTGTTCTGCAGGAAGTGCGTCTAACATTCTAAAGTAAACCTGTGCGTGAAACGATTCTTTGATTAGTGAATCACCTCAATGTTTGAGCATTGAAGAACTCGAAGAACACTCTTTCAAGTTTTTCTTTCCAGGGGAGAACCAAATATAGCTAACCTGCATATCACCTAGTGACTTGCTGCAAATAGGACATGTGTAATTCAAACATGTGTACTCCTACAACCAGAAAACCAAAACACACTCCTAAGTAACATTTTTAGCTTAAGATCTCATAATTGCCAAACTATACAAACAAATTGAGAAACTGAAGCACCTGAAAGCATGTTGAGTGCATCACATGGCCACATGGAAGAGCCTTCACAGGAGAATTCGAGGTAAAGGTATACTCATGGCAAATCGGGCAATTATCTTCTAAGCACTTCTCTCTGCATACATGTTCAATTAACAAACGTGACATGCAAGCATTGCATTTCATGCATTGGAAATACTCAATTCCCAATTCCCAATCCTTTCCCTAACCGGCAGAGATTACAGTAGGAACAATGATAAATCTCCCTGCAAAGTAAGCCTTTCTATTTAATAAGATACATTGGAAATCAAAACAGAGAAGTTGAAGCAAAAGAAGATTTTACCTTTCATCGTCGAACAATTTGCAGATTTTGCAGTAATATTTTCCCATTGGCCAGTTGCATGAAGTATTTGAGCAGGCCGCACCTACTGGCTGAATGATCAGGCACTTCATGCACATCATCTTTGTGATTTCTTTCCTGCCCAAGTATTTAAGAAAATTAGAGACATATGCAACAAACAGTGTTTATTACATGGAAACAAAGTACCAGCCACTACCTATCCACTGAGTGATCAGTCTCTTCATCATGGCACCGTATACACGTGAAGAGCAGATTGCAACAAGGAGCAAGAAGCTTGCAACTCCTCTTGTAGTGGGTGCAACCAAAGATTAGTTTGTTAGGATCTCGATAAGAAGGATTCTGACCAAGAACTTCTTCCATATTGCTTGAGATAATGGATGGTTCAAGATTATGTATCCGCTGCGTAGCAATCCAGTGACTGAAAAAGTACATAACCTAGTGTAAGTCACAAGAAAAGAACAATGAAAAGAGTTACTTAAACATGATTCTTACACATCTACTAAACAAAGAGTTATTTATAGAGTAAAACAGATCCTATCTACTTTAAAAGCATTATAACATCAAAGAAAATGGAATTGCAGCATTTACCTCATTAACAAGTTCTGCATGATATATGATTTCTTCTGAGGATCAAGGGCAGAGTCGCGGGATATTCTTCGAATTGTAGCCTCCACATCCTCCTGACTCATTGAAATTAGGCACTCATATTTGCTACTTTGGCTAGATAGGTTAGATTTCTGAGACATTTGGAAAGCTTGAGCACTTTGTTCCTTGTACCTCATTTCGTCAGTACATACTTTTTTACTTTCCGAGATTTCCCGATGTTCTTCTTCTTTGTTGCTAAATTCTGCCTTGTTATTGGGAGTATCCGTTCCAAGTGACTTATTCGTGATACTCTTTAAATCTGTTTCTAAAAACTCCACAGGTTTGCTGCAAATGTTCCTTGTGTCCTCATCATCAGGTCCTTCAAAGAGATATTTCCAGACAATTTCTAGTGGATCTAAATCTTCAGATAAATCCTTATTTGCTTCCTTTGTTTCCTCTTTTACAACATGACTATTGTACCATTCTGTTAACCATTCACCAAACATAGTTTTCCTTGTTGCTTGACGCCACAAGGACATTACGGCATGTTGCTCATCAGGGATCAAAGACTCCATTAACCATGGAATCATTACCTGTAATATCTCTCCACTCATTCTTCCAAGCATGCATGCTATGATTTTTTCTTGTTCTTCGATAGTGAAGCAGTTTCTAAATAAACTCCAGAGCTCGGTTTCTTCACGGTGGAGATGCTCGGACAATAGCTTATGAATTGATTTGCATACATCTTGTAGGGTCATACACAACTTCTCATACTTGACATTCATGTGCTCTAGTACATCTTAATTGTACTTGTTCAGCTCTGCCATCTCATTTAAAAGGAAGGATACTTTATCGAGGTGTTCCACTTCAAGTTCATGATCAATATTGTATGACTGACTAATGTTTTGTAGTTTACCTTTTGCCTCCAGAGCCGGAAATGCAATCTCATCCTCTGCATCTGAAGGTATCTGATACAAGAATTTTATAAGATGAAACCGCTGATGAAACTCCCCGAGAAAGCTACAGTCTGCTGTGACCCGAGCTGAACCAGATACAAGGTAGTCTAGATCTTTCTTCATTGCCTTGTGGAACAAAAATATCAGATCGATCGGTTTCAAGTCCTTGATTGAGTGATCACCAACAGCTTCCGAGTCCCCAAGGAAACCTGGAAACTGTTGAAAAGTCTTGAGCTTTCTAGGTATAAGTATTTGCTGATTCATTGCACTCGAGTAAGGCGTCTCATTCATGTAACTAGCAGGTAGATGCATTGACTGGAATTCAAGCAAATATGGAGCAGACCTTTTGCATAATTGTAGTTGTGATTGATTGTCAAAAGATCCAGATGCTTCTTTGGTGTATTCCTCTTCAAAGGAAGATTTCGGTTTGAACATAAAGGACAGCTCGTTCCAGAACTTTCAACTGATGTTTTGCCTGAATAACCGAAACGAAACCACTGCAACAAGAGGTTTGCAAAAGGTTTGTTGGGAAAAGAATCTTCCCAAGTTAAAAAGTGAACAATTGATTGAGATTCATCTTCTAACAACTGAGCAGAAAACCACATTATGACACACTTGAGCAATCCAAGAGGAAGGACATGAAGGCTTCTGTATAAGAGTTGCCTCTGCATTTCAGTGTTGCAATTCTTGCTGATAATTGGAAATACCTGGAGAACAATAGGTGAATAGGAACATTAATTTCAAAGTGAGTATTAATTTCTTTAAAAACGTGCAATAAAAAGCAAAATAATTAAAGGTTCATAAGAATATGAAACAGATTACCTCTGTTTCCTCTGCAGAAAACTGCTTTGCTACAGTCAGTATAAGGGATTCTAGTTTCTCTTGAAGCGTTGCGACAAAATTGTCATTCCTTGTTTTAGTTTCAAGGTCTAGGGACCTCTTGAAGTTTTCAACATGGTCATCAATGGTGAATTGTTTGCAAGTAGAAGAGTGTTGTTGGTCCATCATTTCTTCAAACAATGGGTAAAAGAACTTCTTAAACGCATTGCTGCAATGAAGTATTGTCACCAAATGTCTCAGAGAAAATAGTTGGAAAGAGAAACAAGACAATTCCATAGAAGAAACTACACACCATATCAAAGAAAAGCCCCAAAATTATTACCCATAAAAGATAAGGATATCAGCAAGGAAGTTTAGCCGAACCACGAGCATATTGAGGTCCAACGAGCGGCTTGGAAATTTGAGCTGGCATAATCCATTTGAATGTCTACCAAATCTCTTTTTATTGCATTATGCCAAACCTGAATACCATGAACCAGAGTGTTTCCTGTATTTGGACTAGAAAATGATATTTTAATCCACTGCCAAAAACGTTGAAACCAACCACTTGATGAATCTGCGGAGGAGTTCTTCATATTTTCAGACACTTCTACAGACTGGACTCCCTTCATGATCTTTGTAAGATTCGCAGAAGAAGATCGACTATCGTCAGTCAACCAAGAGTTTATAACCTTCAGAAACAATTTAATCTTGTTATACAATAAGATTGCTAAAAAAAATGAATGAAAAGTACAGCCAAATCTCAGAATATATAGAACATACTAGTTGCAAGGAGGCTTCTTTTGGGCCAACTTGTTTCACGCAATTCTCGACATCGGATTTCTCCTTTGGAGAGAGTAAAGATGTCATCCATGGGAAAATTTCTTCCAGCACCATCACTGGAACACTACAAATGAATTGCCACACTAGTGATGCTTGTTCTTGAGAGGAGAAGTTCTCAATTAACAAAGGAAACACCTGCAGATTTTAGATATCGTAAGAGTTTTTGAATCACATTGCAAAAGAATATATAATTGTGACAAGCAAAACCTATTACCTGACGCTCTTCTTTAAGCATATGCTGACAAATAGATGACTGAATGGTGCCAATACATAACACAAGTTCACGAAGAACATGTACAATGTTCCCTTTTTCCTCTTGAAGAACATTTAACCAATGAAAAACCGAAGTGAAAAGATCATCTGTAGCATCATGTTCAAGTGAATAATTAAAAGCAATGTTCTTCACACGAGTATCAAGGGCTGAAAAGATAACCTGCCAAGTAAACAATCATATCAAACATCAAGTAAGGTGACCATCATACGGATCTATTCAAGTTCTTGTTAACAACAAATTAGGAGCAAACTCCAAACAAATCTCTCACGAAAATATATCTATCTGCTTAGTTAAAAGTTAATGTTTACATATTATTTCAATTCCAATTTCATTTTGGTCCTAACAAACATATTCTCTGTAGAGAAGTAGTTCTTTCAGAAATATAATCTAACCTTAAAACCAAAACCCAAAAACAAGTAAACAGTTGTTGCATCAGATTCTGTTTGATTCTATAAATGTATATACGTGCAGATAGATTCTCTTTGAGCTCTAATGTTGCTTTAATTTTTCTTTTCTTTTTTTATAATTCCCACAAGTAGAGAATTTCCAGAATCTAGTAAAATCACACCAATACATAACCCAATGATAACTAATTAGAGCTTTTGTTTTGTCCGAATAAAAAAAATGCAAAATTTAACTGACCTCATCTTCAGCTGCGGAATGATACTTATAGACAAGCTTGAGAAAATCAAACTTACGACGGAGCTCCACCGCCAGATTGGAACCGGTCCGGACAACATCGCCGGAAAGACGGTGGAGCTCCGCTAGCTGCGCGCGGAAAGCTTTGTGGAAGTAAACAAACAAGAGGATCGGAGAATCGGACAACAAATCAACATTCACGACCGAGACGGAGAAAGAAGTGGACGCAATATCCGGCGGAAGTGGAAGAGGATCTCCGACTCCCATCCACCACCATGAAAAGCAGAGGAGGAAGAAAGGAGAAGGAAACGCGTAGACGAGAAGAGAAGTGAATTTATAGGAGGCTTGATCATCGTCAAGCTCTGGTCTCTTCCCCTTCTCTCTCTCTCTCCTGTAGACGAGAAGAGAAGTGAAAATTTTGATTTGTTAATTAATGGTTTATGGTATTTTAATTAAAATTGCAAGTGATGGAGACGTTAGAAAGCTCAACGAACGACCAACAAGGCTTTTATCATACATTTTTGTGGCGGGATTTATTTACCTGTCCCCATGTGACCTCCTTATTTATTTTTATCTTATCGTCGTTTACTATTTTATATTAATATTGGTTACAAATGGAAATCTAGAGCATGAGTGTCAAAATGAGTTAGCTCGCTCGGCTCGGCTGAGCTCAGCTCATGATGAGCTAGAGTGTTGTATAGCTCACCTCAGTTCACTTATTTATTATACGAGTTTATAAACATAAGCTCAAACTTAAATTACCAAGATCGTGAACTAAATGAGCTAGCTCACGAGCTAATACAAAAATAAATATAAAAACAAAATAAGTAAAATAAAATCTAAAATTAACTTTAAATATTAAAATAGTAAAAACAAATTCAAATCCAAATCCAAATAAGTATTGTTATCGAATACTGAATCAAATTCAAACTTTAAAGAAAAACAATGTAATGATCATCGAGTGGTTGAATCTATTCCACTTAAGAGTCTTCAAATGGTCGAGGGATTTTTTGCTCATCATGCTCATTAGGATCCTCATCATCATAATATGTATTAATGATTATTTCTATTTTTATTTTAGTTAAAAAGGAACAAGAATATACATTTTGGTTGATAAATTCTAAAATATATTTACAATATATCAATATAATATTTTAAATCGTTCAAAAATAAATTGTTCATGAGTTAGCTCACGACTCATTAGAGCTCGTTCGCATAACTCGCCAACTCATTTAAGCTCGATCACTAAACTCGTTTACTAAATGATCATAAAAAACATAGCTCGTGCTCGTGAAAATTCGAGCTGAGCTGAGCCAGCTCATGAGCTATTGGCTCATTTTCACACCCCTAATCTAGAGTAAACCTACAAGATATTACAATAATCTACAATGGTTAACCATATCCCTTACGTATTATTAGAGATGTGATTTCTCTTAAGAATTTTACATGTCATCCTCTCATTCACTCTCACAATTCTAATATGATATCATTTACTAAAATCTGACATGGCAAAAATCATAGTTATAGTGGGCGAAATTCCCTATGCATTTTAATCTAATTAATATGATTAGTGGGCTAATTTGCCCACCCAAAATAATGATTGTATTTCCCATTTGTTTTTGTTTTTTTTTTTCATTCCCACTTGTTTCTATGTTTTACAATTTCGTACTTTTCATTATTTTTTTAGCCTTCTTTGTTACGGTCGAATAAAGCTTGATAATTTCTTTGATAATATGTTTCTTTGACCACATACTTTGAACAATCATATTATCATCTGTTATATTTTGTATACTCACTATATTATGGTTACAAGTAAAATTTTAAACCAAGTCATGAAAAACTCACTAAATTGAATTGGATCCATGAATCTAAGAAATACTAAGAATTCTTGATCGACCATATTTTTTACTTGATTAATAAGGTAAATGAAGTACTATATAATAATATACTAACACAACCAACGCATCATCAATCATTAATAAGAAAAAAAAAATTATATAATACAATTATTCCCTTACAAATTTGATTAATAAGCTAGATATTGACAATCACTCCCTTATAAATTCTAATATAACTTACCTTTCCAAAAAAGAAAACGACGTCATCAATTACAATTACAAACCACAATTCGATTTTGATACAACCTTTCCACGTTCATCCCTTACAAACATCAGTTTCACGTCATCATATGATTTTTGTTTTTTTTACAGCACATGATATATTTGTTTTTTAAAAATATTATCATTCATTTTTATCTAAATTTTTTTGCGGATAAATAGAATTGAATTCTCGTGTTTAAAAGTTATAGTATAACGCCACTTCCGTTAATAAATTTAAGTTTATGATATAAATTTGTTGAAATGTTATTTATCCACGACTATGGTCCATTAATTATAAGGTTATCCACACACATAGACCTGGGTATTCGGGTACCCGATCGGGTATTTCGAGTATTTGGTACCCGATGCTTAGAGATACAATACCCGATCGGGTATTATATATATACGGGTCGGGTTCGAATCGGACTCAGACGGGTTCGAATCGGACTCAGACGGGTTCGGGTATACCCGAATTATATCCGAAATGGGAACTTCTTTTTTTTTCGAAATCCGAAATAGCACTGTAATAAAAAAAACAAATTTAAAATGAACATATGAAGTGTAAAGGAACAATGTTCAATCAAGTCAAGAAATCGAAGCTACATATGAATGAAATAAGTTATAATTCTTAAGAACAATGTGAAAACAGTGAAGTGTAAAAGAATGGTTTTACCGGAATCATCTCCAATTTTCAAAAGCAAAATACTCAAAATCGACAAAATCCGTTTCTTGCTTGGAACAGTATTGACTAAGCTGCAACTATCTCCATTAATCTAAACAAATCACACACAAAAATAAGAAAACTTTTCAATTTCAATTAACAAAAATTACCCAATACTCAAAATCATCATACAAAGAACGACTACCCTCAAAAACAAAACTCTAAAATTTTAGAGGTACAATTAAAACCCAAAAATTTAAAAAACCCAATTCGAAACCTTGAATTCTAAATCACAAACTTAGAGAATACAAGAAAATGAAGCGATTCGAATATTACGGAGAAAAAAACCCCAAAAATCAACGAAGACGAAATTGAATTGAGTTTGTAATACAGTGTTACTAATATTGACCAATTAATCAATTTCATCCAACCCTAATCACTAATGCGTGTGTATAGAACACACACATTTATATGTGTATATAAAATCGGGTAAAAAAAAAAAAAAAGAATCGACCCGATCGGGTTCGGGTAACCGAACCTTAAGAAATTGAAACCCGATCGGGTATTATACGCTACCCGTACTAGGGGAAGGCGAAAAATCCGAAACCGAAAAACCAAACCGAACCCGAACCGAAATTACCCGAACCGAACCGAACCCAATTTTTAAAAATAACTGAATGGGTTCTAAATATCTAAAACCAAAAAACTGAACCCGAACCCGAACCGAAAACTAAACGGGTACCCGAAATACCCGAAACATAAAATTAACCTACACATATTTAGATATAAGATAGGATATGTTCATATACTTTAGACAAATTTTATAGTTTTTATTGTTATATTTGGCCAACTCAGAAATTATAGATATATTTGGCTAAAAATAATCAATTTAATTAGGTATATTATTTGAAATTTTCAAAACAAAATTTATTTTCGGATAACTCTAGTTAAAAATAATTAAATCGAACCAATATCGGGAAAATTTTACGTAATTGAGTATCTCGGATAACCGAAATCGAATCCAAAACCGGCACTAACCGAACCAAAACCGAGCCGAAATTTTAAAATACCTGAATGGGTATTATATTCCTAAAACCGAAAACCCGATAACCGAATTAACCGAACCGAAACCCGAATGGTTACTCGAATGCCCGTGCCTAACCCATACCCATACCGAATTAACCGAACCGAAACCCGAATGGTTACTCGAATGCCCGTGCCTAACCCATACCCATACCGAACCCGGTTTTTCGGATCGGGTTTAGGTATCGGATACGGATAAAACGCCAAGCCCTACCCACATGAACGAAGAGGGTAAATAATTGGAGATAATCAAAAAGTGTGTGTTGACAAAAAAAAAAAAAAAAAAAAAAAAAAAACAAAACAAAACAAAAAGTGTGTTTTTTGTCGGCAATAAAAAGGTTTAATGTTCAAGCAAAAGTTAAATACTGACATGACCAAATATTTGTCTATTAACTGACGTCCATGACGACAAAAAAAAAACTGACGTTCATTAATTAGTCAGCATCCCCGTTTACTGGTCACCCATTTGACTCCGTTAGTTAAATCTGTTTGTTTATTCCCCCGCTCCGTCTTCCTCTCCCACACGTGCGATCATGTGGCTATAGCGTGTTAAGCTGTAAACACAACACACCACGTGGCTCTGCTGTCTCCCCCCTCAAAATGGGCTTAATAATCAGTTTCAAGTCTTAAAGTAAAGAAAGGCCGAGCCCAATAAAAGATGCAAACAAAACGAGTACAGGATATTTTTTTTGTGATTTGTTCAAAATAACAATGAAACTTTGTGCGAGTTTGCGCCAAGCGGGAAGAAAGTGACTTTTTCTTATCAAAACTCCCATATCCGGCGAAATATGACAGGCGGAGATTCTGAGAACGAAATGGATGTCTATGACGGCGAATATATGGATTCAATGTATCGGAGGTGGTTCTTACACCTTTGGAATCTATTTGGCGATCTTAAAATCAAGTCAATCCTACGATCAATCAACCCTTGACACAGTCTCTGTCTTCAAAGATATTGGAGGTAACGTCGGAGTTTTATCGGGACTTGTCTACACTGCAGCCACCTCCAATCGCCGTTGCTGCGTTGACGGACGAGGAAGAGGAGGACCGTGGGTGGTGATTTTGATCGGAGCGGTTTTGTGTTTCACCGGTTATTTCCTTATGTGGGCTTCTGTTACCGGTTTGATTAGACGGCCTCCGGTTCCGGTTATGTGTTTGTTTATGTTCATAGCTAATCAGGCTATGACGTTTCTTAATACGGCTAATGTTGTGAGTTCCATTGAGAATTTTGCTAATTTTGGTGGTATTGCCGTTGGTATCATGAAGGTAGTATTTTAAGCTTAAAAGTTTAATGAAATTTTCTCTGTTTAGAATTAGAAGTGATGATTCTAGGGGATTTTATATTAAATATGATCGTTTATGTTTTTTTTTGCAGGGTTTTGTTGGTCTAAGTGGAGCTATGTTGATTCAAATGTATGAAACAATATGCCCTGGAGATCCAAAGAGTTTCATTCTTCTACTTGCAATAGTACCTTCACTTCTCTCTGTTTTGGTCATGCCTCTAGTTAGGGTCTACGAGACAAGGACGGTCGACGAGAAGAAGCATTTAGATGGTTTATCAACTCTATCTCTTGTCATTGCAACATACCTTATGATCATTATTATTGTGAAGAGCACTATTGGTTTACCATCATGGGCTAATTCCGTCACACTGGCGGTTCTACTCGTTCTGCTTACTTCGCCTTTACTAATTGCGATAAGAGCACACCAAGACAACAAACCATCATCACTTGTTTATTCTCCACTGGTAGACAATATGGAAGCAACAACCTCTGGTGAGATCTCGGTACTAGATGAAGATAAAAGCTTGAATATTTTACAAGCTATGTGGAAAGTAGACTTCTGGTTGTTGTTTCTTGCAATGGTATGTGGAATGGGATCCGGGATTTCGACGATAAACAATATGAGACAAATAGGTGAGTCTCTTCGATACTCGAGTATCGAGATAAACTCGTTGTTGTCTTTGTGGAGTATATGGAACTTTGTTGGCCGGTTTAGAGCCGGTTATGTCTCGGATGTGTTGTTACACAAGAAAGGATGGCCACGTCCGTTGCTAATGGCTGCAACTCTTGGAACCATGGCCATTAGCCATCTAATCATAGCCACTGGTTTTCAAGGAAACCTTTACCCCAGTTCGATTATCGTAGGAGTTTGTTATGGCTCACAATGATCGTTGATGCTAACAATTACTTCAGAGCTATTCGGGGTTAAGCATATGGGCACAATCTACAATACCATTTCGATTGCTAGTCCTATGGGTTCATATATCTTCTCTGTAAGATTGATTGGTTACGTTTATGATCGGACCATAAATGGAAAAGGTAACAAATGTTATGGTCCACATTGTTTCCGATTGTCATTTGTGATTATTGCATTTGTGGCTTTCATCGGATTTCTTGTCTCATGTGTGTTGGTTTTCCGGACAAAGAAAATGTATCAACAGATCTTCGAGAAGAGGTTTCATCGTCGATAAAGAGTTTGTGAGACTTCTGAATATTCAGGTATACAAAGTTGTACCTTGCCATTTGTGTTTGTATATTTACATGTGATTCTTTCAATTTATTATTGAAATTAAACTATTGAAAATTTTGTATATTTTTGGGAGGTTGTTTGTTTTGTTTTTCTGGAGGAGA
The DNA here is from genome assembly GCA_963576765.1 of Draba incana. NCBI lineage: Eukaryota > Viridiplantae > Streptophyta > Magnoliopsida > Brassicales > Brassicaceae > Draba > Draba incana. The sequence goes on from OY755206.1 coordinate 21,683,843, forward strand.
TTTTTTTCACGCAAGATTGTAACTATGGAGAGTTAAGTTGTATGACATAAATGAAGTATTGATATGGGAACCAATGTGAAGGCTTTTATCTTCTAAAGCCTAATTAAAAGATCATTAATGATCATCCACCCTTTTAGTGGGTTACTTATGATGTTGTACTTCATCTAGATATATACATGTTTTAAAAAGAAATTTTAAGTTATTTATGTTAATTATAATTAATTAGGGGAATTACAAACATGGCATCTTTGAAAATATTTTTTTTCAAATATGTCACCCTTGAAAATTTATTGCAAACATGCCATCTTTTATAAAAAAAAACAAAATGATTAATTTTTTTTCTCTCTCTCAAAACTTTTTTTTTTGGGTCAAACCATGAGATTTCATTAATCGTAATTAAACTAGCCTATAATCGGATTACATAGTAAAGCTAATTTTGCAAGTTTATCAGCTTCTTCATTTTGACTTCTCGATACATGAACAAAGTTGATATTGAGATGTAGAGAGATTTGGTGGATATTTTGGAGAATACCGAAGATCTCGAGGTGGTTGGCTCCTGATTAGATTGATGAGATGCAAAGAGTCCGATGCCATAGTGAAGGATCGAATTCCCTGGATTGCAGCTTGAAGAAGTGCTTCCCTCATCGCTAAAGCTTCGACCACTAACGCTGAGCCGATTTGAGTTTCCGGTTGATTTTTGGAATTGGTGGTGTTGCCCGTCGGATCCTTTATGATCCATCCCAAACTCGCAGTCAAGCAGTCAAATTTCCAAGCGGCACCAAATGACATGAGGAAGCCTGTCTCTCTCTCAAAACTCAAACCCTACACTTTACTCCCAAAAACTATACCCTAAATATAAAATAGTTAACTCAAAACAAAAAAATATAAAAGTTAAGTTAAAAAAAAGATAGCATTTTTGCAAAAAATTTCAAACGATGGCATAACTGTAAAGTGGCATGTCAAGATTGGCATACATACTTGTGCCTATAGAATAATGAAAAAGACATTTGACTTAGGGCCCCAAAAGAATATATAAATTTTGGGGCCTCCAGATTGCAATTATTAGACATAGGCTAGTGGTTCTATAAATTTTTGTTACACCCACGCGGCCACGCCACCTTCCACCTGAGTTCGAATCTTGGTTTTTTCACTTAAAGATGGCTTTTTCCAGTTTTATTATTTGTTTTTCTGTTTTAGTTTCATTGTTTGTTTAGTGTTCGTATAATATTTATGAGTTATCTTTATATGTGTTTTTACGTGTTTTTTTTTGTTAAAAAAACAGAAAATGTATCTTTACTTATGTTTTATATGTGTTTTATTGTGGTTTGTTAAAAAAATAACAGAAGATTTTAAACAAATGCATTGCACATGTATTTTAAGAAACTTGAAAATCTTTATGAACTCGTGTGAATTAATGATGAGTGTACCCGGAATATTATGTGATTGATTTTTTTTTCTCCTTTTTAGGCTTTATTTTGCTGTTTAAAAATACATACAAATCGCATTGACAAGGGCCTATTTTTTAAGCCCGCCTTGGGCCTCTAGAAGTCTGGGCACGGTACTGGTGGCATATCATGAAAATTCTCTTAGTTTAATAAAGCGAGTTTCTTTCTAAAATAACCATATAATTTACAAAGAAAAAGAATTTTTTTTGTAAAAATAATATAATAGCATGAAAATTTTACCAAAAAATCAAGTTATGTCATAATTCTTTGTAATTTTTAAAATTATGATATGGTAATTTATCAGCTACAACGTAATGAAATTTGTTTTAAAACAAATATCTACACTTTGAATGTGTATGTTTAATAAAAAAAGTGTATGCATATGCTTAGGAGTACGAGGTTCAAATCTTTTTTTGTCATCAAAAGCTTATATTAATATGAACAAGTGGAATACAAAGCCGGTTCCAAGCCGGATACAAAGCCGGCCCAAAGCCGGTGCACAATCGAAAACTAAGCCGTAGCCAAACGGCACACGGATAGAACTGAAGATGCCAAAACCATATACTAGAAACTACAACAAAGGAGATATAATAGAGAAAAGGAAAGTTCTCGATCCAAGCTCAAAACACTGAAACAAATTCACACCCACAAACTAAACCATAAAACAAGAGGAAGCCAAAACTGAGCCAAAAACCATAAGAAGAACAGAACCTAAACCTTCAGGCACACCAATACTGGAAGACCAAAACGCGGCTCTAGGACCAACTTAACCGGCAAATAGAAGCGGCGGAGAAGAATGCAGGGAATAATGACAACAAAGCAAAGAACGAACGCTATAGCGATCATACCAAAGATACCGGAATCCGGAGACGACTACGACGCCAAGGCAGAAATAACTCGACCATCGAACCAGAACATAAACAAACGATTCTCTAATTCCAAAAAGAGACCACTACAAACGCCTGAGCCAAGAACTAAAACTTATACTCAACAATAAGCACCCTAAATCAAACAATACTACTCCACGGACAGCCCAATAAGGAATCCAATAGAGCAATATAAGCAATCCAAGAACTCTAAAGATAGGACTTGAACACAAATCCAGCAAAATTTTTTTTTTTTTGGAAACAAAATGGTTAACCAAACGAAAAGTCATAGCATCAGAGCATAACCAAAACCTCTGCCTCCCTAATACTATGAACAAACCAAAGGACAAACCAACCATTGAAATCAAGCGCCACTTCACCGAGATCAACCGAAATAGAACCCTCCATGGCTGCGGACATAGCATCAATCAAACATCCTGTCCGCCACTAGATCGAACCATCTCGCCTAGGCCAAGACCACGCAATGCCAAGAACCGAGGACACATCCAAACCCACCGACTTATGACAAGAACCTCGATGATAAGCAAATCTAGGATTAAAAAGATAAAAAGAGGAAATGAAAGAAGGAATAAGACCCTCTCACGGCTCCGATGAGAGATCCGGCCACCGGAGAAGGTCAAGAGGAGAAAAAGTTTTGTACGGCTGCTAGGGTTTATTTGGGGGAGAAAAATCGCCGACTGGGGCTTTTGTTTTGGTATTAGTATATGAAAGATATGCCAAATGGAGAAATCAAGCGAAATTTTATTTCTAGTTTGGCCTTTTTTATTTGGTCTTTTTTTTCTTCCTTTGTAGTTTCGGTTATGATTTTCATTCTCTTGTTAGATTAATAGATTTTTCATAAGCTAGGGTTATTGTCAAAATTTGCAATTTTTTCTTCTTCTCCGTGTATCCTTTGTTTCCTCTCTAGGTCGATCTTGCTCCTTTCTCGGTTTGCTGAGTCCGGTGCTACCTAGTTTGGATCGCAGTCGCTCATTGTCTTTACAAAATAGATTTGATTGAGATATGATATGTTCACTGGATCTTCTATCTAGGCGTTAAAAGTCTCGTGTTGTTGACATCAAGAAGAAAGATTGAAGATCTTGTAAGTCTTGCTGGTTTATGAAGATTATGAATTCTCGCTTTGTGAGGTATATCTTTATCGCTATGGGAGGTCTCGTTTATCAATGTGTGTTATCGTTATTAGCTATATGACTAAGGTTATCGAGGAGTGTTGAGAAGTTGCATTTTTTATTTGAATTCTTTGGGTTGTGTTGTTCAATCTATGTCGTGTGATGTTTCGGATTTGGCTCTAATTTTCTCTTTTCGATTATCCCTCCCCTCTTTTGGGTTTATTGATTTTACTTTTGTAATTGTTGGGATTACAAGCCAAGTCCCACATCCGAAGATTAGACAAAAATAGTTTAGTATATAAGTAGTGTCCAACTAAATTAGTATGAGGTCTTTTGGAAAAAAACTCAAAGAACAAATCCGTGCGGGCTTTGCCTCTTTGGCCCAAAGCGGACAATATCATACTAATAGGGGAGTTGGACATGGGCTTGGAAAGCCCCAGAGTAATGTGTTCGATGAAATATCAATCATTAGATGGAAAAAAGGGAATATGAGGTTCAAATCTAGTATGAAATGCGAGTCAATATCAAATGCGATGATCCCGATCCAAAAGTATGTATATAAAACCTAAGAGCATGAACATTAGTGAGACTTTTATGGTCTCATAAACATATTTTAGTATTAATTTTAATATTAGTTTATTGTTTGAGACTCAATAATAGACTGTTAATAAATATGTCTCCAATGGTAAGACCAGTGTTATTCTCATAAAAAAAAAATTAATGTTTGTAAAATAGATAGTATAGTCATGGTAAGATAAAGATGTCTTCAACACCAAATCTCAAGGAATTAGCCAAAAAAGAAACCACATGGAAGTGCAAGAAACGAAGAAGCAATGGAAATTAAAAAGAATAAGGCGATAAAGCTAGAGTGTTTTATAAGAATGTCAACGATAAGCTATAGCTATGTTTCCTGATTACAAATTTCCCCCTTGCTGAATTATCTAGAGAATAACAAATCGAAAATGGTACAAAAAAGAAACTCTTTCTGATTCAAGTATGGAATGATCCTATGTTTCTAAGGTCAATCACGTTCTGTAAATCCCCAACTGATACGATTCTGGAAAGGATGTTAGCCCAATGAGTCACTTCGTTGGTTGATTCAGATCAGATCACAAGGGATCCTTTGATGGTGCAGCGGATTGAAGATGAATGGATTGAAATAGAGATGGATGCAGCGGATGAAGAGTTGAATTATGGGTTGATGAATGGTTTGAATCGAAGCAGAATGGATGCAGCGGATGGTTGATAGAGAAATGGTTTCGTGAATGATGAACAAATCAATGGATTGAAAGGTATTTTCAAGAGTGATGGAAAAAAACTCTTGAACTACCAAGCTTGCTCCAGCTTTGGATAAACACACCAAAGTAAGAACAAGTTGTATGGATATTACACACCATACAGATCAAACAAGTATAAAAAGGTTTGAGAATAAAATGTTTGATAAGTTTCAGAATTGAGAATAAAAGAGAATATAAAGAGAAGAGAAGAAGAGGAAGAGACAAGTCTTGGAACAAGCTCCAAAGACTGCCTAGAAAATGAAAACATAATTAACGACAGAATTTGAAAAAATAAAACTCAAACAACCTTTAAACTCCTTATTTTCGTCACTTTCTTTGGGTTGGAAATTAAGCACTTGATTTGGGCTTCTTTTGAGCTTCAAATAGGCATAAAATGGGCTGGACTTGATGGCTAGACCTTAGAAGATTTTCTGAAGATTCTGGTCCGGTTTGGATCATCAAATGGGTGATTTAGATGTGAATCATTTGCCTCATTAAAAACCTTTCTTTGGAAAGCCCATTGGGATAAAACCAAAGATAAGAGAAAACAAGTACAAATGAGACACATGCCCATTTGTTGATCAAGTATCAAAACCAATGAGGTTATGATAACTTCTTTTCCATCAATCCCCTTAGCGACAAGCGACTCCTTAGCTCCATTTTCCTCAGCTTCAACCTGCTCCTTAGCTCCATTTTACTTAGCTTCAAGCTGCTCCTTAGCTTCAAGTTCTTCTTCACGTTTCAAGTCTTTTGTGCTTGGCATTATCATATCACCAACCAAGGAAGCAATCTAATCAATAGGAAGAAAAACAACAGGCACACAGCTAATTGATCAGATAAATGTTCATAAGAAACCATATATGAATCATCACAAAAACCGAAAAGGAGGAGAGATATAGACACTCACCTTGGCCATATTGAAGGTAGGGAAACGAGCAAATGCTTTAGAAAGAACATCATCATTCACTTCATTCCCAAGATCAGCACAGAACAGGCGATAGTCATCTGGCAAATGTGGAACAAAAACTTCTAAGAAGTCCATTTTAAGTTTTTAACCGAAGATCAAAAAACATCCAAAAGCTTATTTCTAAACAATTATGATACAATCTGTATACTAGAGGAACAATAATCAAACAATTGATGTGCCTGCCAACAAATACAACCAAAAATGCTACCTTAAGCATGAACATAGCATACAAACACACAAAACGACTAAAACAAATCGAAAGAACAAATCTTTAGCTGTCAAACATGTGAGATACGTAAATTCATCATTCAGTGATAAAAGAAACATCTCTATCAACAACAACAAAAACCCTAAATTCAAAATCAGAGGAGATTTCGAAAACCCTAATTCGAACCCTGAATCCCAAATTTGCAAAACAATATGAATCAATACTCCATATTCATCAAACCCACCAACCTGTTGGTACTGAGGATTCATCATTCTTCGACCTCGAAGGATTCACCATCGGAACTCTTCAACACGTTCTTCTTCGACAACATCTTTGGAAAACAAAAGATTTGAGAGAGAGATTTTTTTGTTCTTCAAAGAGATTTTGAGGAGCGACGAAGAATCGTTATGCGTCTTTATCTCTTCTACATGTGGCACATTAGAGACCGTCTCTAAAGTCTCAGCACACAGAGACCGTCTCAAACCAAAAGTAGATAAATGATTAATTTTTCAATTATTTTTGACACTTTTTAAATATAATAGCCGGTGTGGAAGTTCTAATAACATAGTTAAAAAAATGTTATAACGAGTGAATATGTAGTTATTTGAACATATTTACAATTTTTTTTGTTCTAAGAAACATATTTACAATTTGGTTAGTGGTTCAAAGTCATTAAAAAATACGAATTACAATTCAATTTTTTTTCCAAAAAATCTACCACTATTTACAGAAAAGGAATGACATAATTGAAGCTAATTATAAAATCCATAAAAGTAAATAATTTTTCCTTGATAATACATAAAAAGAAATAAGTAGAGAGAGAGCCCTAACCCTGTTGTTTACCCCTATTTCTCCTCTCTTCGTGTTTTCACTCGCTTGAGTCGTTTTTTTCTCTCATCATACAGAGAGAGACCTATTTGACAATTTATTTTACCAATCTTTTCCTCAGATTTTCTGCTTCTCCTTCTCTTCCCGATCCCAATACGACGACGTTTCACCCAACACCAGTCGACGCTTAAGGACCTTCCTCTTCTGTTTAACCGATTCCGATTTCCCCACAATGCCAAGCCTTTCCCTTCTCTCTCCCTAAAAGTATCTCAAATTCACTCCGCTAAAAAAAAAACCCTAATTTCAATCTGATCTCTTGCTTTATGGGTTCCTCCTCCGATATCGTCCCTGCCCGATCTTCCCTTGACCACGACGATGTCTCCGGTGACCACCACTCTCCCGCCGACGATGTAACGATTCCCACGGAGGAGCCTAGGAGAACACGGCCTTCTCGAGCTTGCACTGTTAGGGCACAGCAGCGTCTTCAAGAGCAGCAAGCGGCGGAGAGAAAGCTCAGGCTTCCGCCTAAGAAGGAACATAAACGGCGGAGAGAAGAGGAGCAGCCGGAGGAGGAAGATGAAGATGTGGAGGAGGATCAAGAGGATGATGACGAGCATCGTAAGCAGCAATGCGTCAGTGGAAGTTCCGGTAAAATTGTTACTTCACTTGTTCCGCCACCGGAACCTTCACAGATGCCTCGATGGAATCTTCGTTCCATGTGGGAACTTGCTTCCGTACTCAATTTCTTGCATGTGAGCTCTTTGTTTTCTTCAATTCTGTGTGTTTTCTCACCTGCCAATGACTAACTCTTTCTCCTTTTTTTTCTTCAGGTTTTTAGACCGCTTTTGAAAATCAATGCCGAGTTTTCAGCCGAGGAGTTTGAAACGGCTCTGCTTTCTCCAAACGATACTTTAAGTGATATACATATTCCTTTGCTTAAGGTTGCTGCTTTGCTATCTTCTTTCCTACTCTTTTTGTGTATTCATTGTTTCCTAGTCCTTGCTGGGTTGTTTTTGTTTCTGCTGGTATCAACTTCAATCTACTTCGAGAGTTGGTCTCATTCACATGAACATTTGCTTGTTGCAACCACTGAGCTCTTTGGGGTGCTCTTCACCGAATGTGGTCTTTTTAGTATAGTAACTACTGATAAGACTCTTTTTTTGTGCATGTATTGGATAGGTCTAGAATAGCTTTTGCAGCAACAAGAATCTGTTAAATGTTTACATGTTCAATGGAACCCTGTGTACTGTGGCCAGTGAGAGATAGAAGGGGAACAGTTAAAGATGCGTTAATATTCATTATCTTACTGCAGTTTGCTTCTCTTTAGTTAAGATGAAATTTTAGCTTCTCTTTGAAACTGTGTTTCATGGCTGCTAGAAGTGTAATGAGGCTTTGGTAGACTGCAACCAACTTGTTCACCTATATCATGAACTTACTGAGTTTTTCTCAGTTTAGGTTAAAGGGACTCTTTGTTTCATATCATTTTGGCTGCTGCTCATTGGGCTAACAACTAACATCTGTAGGCATCTGGTAGGCACCTTATAGGCTGGTATACAGATCACTATTCCGAAACGCTTTCTTATGTCATTCTAGAGTTTCCTGATTTAAGTCCTTGTTTATAGTTATTATTATCTTCTTTACTCTGAAGTGCTGCAACGTATTATGGTTTATGTGGGTGCTAACCATTTGGAATCAAATATATTTTTTACTACTATGAAATGTCCAAATTGCTTAAGAGTTTCTGTGAGCAATATGTAATATTTTTTATTCATTTTGCAGGCCATTCCTCCTGTAACTCGAATGGCCCTCACACGTGATACCTGGGTCACTGTCTTGTGCAGAAAAATAAGAGATTGCTGGCATTGGGTAATGATTGCTTCTTTGACCTGATATGTGAAGTATATTTGCATTATATCATGTTCTTAACTGAGCTTCACTTACTCATTTTAGGTCGCAGAAGGGGACCTTCCTATTGTTGCCTCACAAGGGTGAGTTGTTATGTTTAAGCTCATGGTAACTGATTAAGGAAGCATTTCTTATCATCTCGTCTTATTAATCTTGTAGGCGGGAGATTGAAGTTTACAAATCTCTTGATCCAGCCATTCGTGTGGTGATTTTGAAAGCTTTATGTGATATTCGTGTTGAGGTATTGTTGCTGTTGTATGTTGATCTATTATCCAAATCTTGATTTGTGTAGCACATTTATATTTTTTTGTTGCTCTTATCATATCCTCTAATTTTTTGTTATTTGCGTAAAGCTTTGCATTTGAAAATGAATTTTCTTCATGTTTTGCAGCTATGTATTGCTTTATAATTTTTGCACTTTGTGATGTCCTTGATTATGCTCCGGAGCACGCTGATGTGATGCTTATGATTGACCTGAATCAAGATGGATTTAACACTGACAGCTAATGGATTTTTTTTTAATTTCTTCAGCAAGAAGATATCAGGAGTTACATTGACAACTCTCTTAAAACTGGTGTTCATCTGTCAGTTTTTCGCAAAGACCGTGTTGGGGGTGATTCACATGGAGTTAACTTTTGGTATGTGGCAAATAAAAACACTTAATTAGGACTCCCTTGTTTGCATATTTCTGATAGCACCTCTTTTCTGTATTTAAGGTATGAGGATGATCCCTTAATTGGTCACCGTTTATATCGGGAAATAAGGAAAACAGAGGTGGTGAAGGTCAAAACAAAGGGTTCCAAGATTCTTCCTAACGTAACATACCAATGGGAAACTGTTGCCACTAATTTCGATGAATTCCAAGATGTTTCTGTAAGTCTCTAGTACAATCAATAATTCTGAATTGCCAGTAAATTGTTAGGATCTGTTCGACTGTCTGTCTAGTGAGTCTGTAATTATTTCTGAATTGCCAGATAAATTGTCTAGACAGCCTGGAGGCTAGTGTTATCCATGCACTTGAATGTGAATCTTATTTACTGATGGAGTTTAACAGATGCCAAACATAGGATTGTACTGTATATGTTGAGAAAAATGTGTGGAGAATCAGTAATATTCAGAAGATGAATGTAACTTTCAGTTTTGATTGCTTAATATTCAGAAGATGAATGTAACTTTCAGTTTTGATTGCTTGTAAATATTATTGATCTCTTTGGTGATTCTGTGTGAACCAAGTTAAAAACGATAGCTGTGCAAACTGGCTAACTGGACTCAGGTGCAAGTTGAGTCTATTTCACTGTAGGTACATAGTTGGATGTTCTGTGAGTAGTATTTTGTGTGTGTTAGTGAATCCAGTATCATTTTTCTCTAGGGAGGTCCTTTTTGGGGTTGATTATAGGGTTTTTAACAGGGAGAACTTAAACATTTTTATATTGTGGATCCGTTTCAATGCTTAACACATTCTTTCGTGAGGATCCTATGCTATTCTGTGAAAATTTATGTTGTGGGCTAAAACTTCTTTTCTTTTGACTGTCAATTGATACTTGGTTCTGTGAAGGACAAAACTATTAGAACAAACGATAGTATAGCTTCGATATTCTTCACTGCTGATTGAGGTTCTGTGTCTCTTTGTTTTGCAGGAAAAACTTCTTTCAAGTAATAGTAGAATTGAAGTTTCTCTAGGGAAGAAGTTAATGAAAGATATGCTTCCTGAGATAGAAAAAGAACACAAGGTTCCAGTTTCCTCTCTGCTTTTCTTTTTTGTTTTTGTTCTCATCTTGGTTACGATAGAATAGAACTATTCTTATCGATTGCATTCTTTCATAGTTAGTTTTTTTTTTCAGAGGAAAGAAAAATTGTTGAAAAAGCAACATAGACAGGCACTTCTCCTTGATAACTATTTGGTTGCTGACGGACTTGGTCCTGGCCGTTCTCTCCGTGATAGGAAGCCAGTTAGATACACTTTTGGTAAGGCTATGAGCTTGTTGGACCGTGTTTTTTTTTTCTTTTCAGTTTTGCCTGATTATATATCTAGCTTGATCTCAACTGGGCTGAAGAGTTTTACTGATTTTGAATATTATTGCAGATGATTATGATAGGTCGATAAATGAAGCTATCAAGATAACAAAGTATGTCCGCGTGTCCCTTGCTCTCTGGTGTTGGTTTCCTTTCTACATTGTTATATTGTGACTATTTTCTATGGCCTCTTACATTCTGTTTGCTTTTGGTAATACTATCTCAGGAAAAAGCATCCATCACCAGAACCTCCTCTCCACAGAAGAGAATCTGCTAGATTGGACGCTCTTGCAAATGGTAGACCGACCAGTTCAACCCACCCTGTTGAGCCTGTGAACGATACAGCATCTGCGAGATCTTCTGATTATGATGATTTCGATGAGCAGAGAGATGAATCCTTGGACAGAAGGCAAGATACAGTGTATTTTTCTTCTCTCCTTCAATTTCCCTTCCAAAACTTTGGCCAATTTTAGGTTGAATTAACGCGTATAATGTCATGGCAGTAACAGGCGTAGTAGACAACGGCCTCAACGGTATTCAGCTACAGACTATGTTGAAACTGTTTCAGACAACGAGGTAGAATTTGAAAGCGACGATGAAATTGTTGGGGAAGCAGTTTATGATGATGAATATCTGAGGAAGCGTAAACAGAAGAAGTTTTCTAGTGGTTCTGAGGGAGAAGAAGAAAAGGGAGATGAAGAGTACAAATGGGATGAAGACAATGCCGAGTATGAGGAAGAAGAAGAAGAGGAAGAAGATGAAGATTCTCCAAGTGCAAGCGAAGAAGATAGTGATGTACCCCGGAGGGTTAAGAAAATGCCACGGAGAGAAACTAAGTTAAGATCAAGGTCAAATGATTTCCGGCCAGGCCTGAGACGTAGTAGAAGAGCAACAAGAGTCGATTACCAACAATATGAGCTCTCAGAATCAGACAAAGAGGCACCAGGGTTGGGTAAATGTAAGCGGTTGGTTGAGCCGGATGAACATTCTGATGAAATTGGTAATGGGGATTTCACAATGGGAAGTCAAGACTCTGAAGAAAATGCAAATGACCCTGAAACAAAATCTGGTGAAGAAGTAGAAGAACAAGAAGAGCCCAGAGAGGTCAATGACAACAAAGCAGAGACAACAACAAATGGTCAAGATAAGGATCAACTTAACAACAAATCAAACGGCACAGACCAAGAAGACGAAGCAGAAGGTGTGGTAGGCAAAAGGCGTTACCTCGACCTAAACGAGCTTGCCCCTGTCTCCGGTTTTGATGATGGTCCAAGTATAGTATTGAAGGATGATGATAACACAGACAATTCATAAGCAAAGCTGAGACACACCTCTCTTTGCATCCTTCAAGCTTCCTCTGGACAATCACCATTGTATGATAAGCAAGATTTTCACGAGTTATTTCTGGCAAAAACTTCCCTTCTTCCAGCGATGAGTGAAAACAGCGAGAGACGAGACACTTCATTGGCTTTATTTCATGATTGAAGCATATCTGCCTTCTTGTTGTTTTTAAGTTTATTCAGGCAACTTCGGCTGATAAGTGAAGAGGGGAATGTTGCTGAAGCCAAAGAGGTATGTGTAGATTAGGTTAGTCATTTTTTTTTACCCTGAAAAAAACAAACGATGAAGAGGGTGAACCAGAGATACCTAAGAGCTGTTTAATGTTATTATGGAATTATTATTAGTGTACAATTAATTTTCTTTTAACTTTTGTATTAGCCATAAGAACCATGGTCAAGGTCTCTTAGATTTCGGTAAAACGACACTGGATGTGATTAATAGACCAATTATGGAGCAAAATGCTGTGAAATTGTTGTTTGCTTTGCCACATGTATCATATTGTGTGTGAGCTTAAAAGCCCATGAAATTACCATCAAAATTAATTTATTTTGGATTTTCGAATACAGCATTTGTTTGTATGTGCGTGTACACGTTGGAGTGGGCCTCCAATTGTGCATACAACCATATTTCATTTTGAACATATTATCTGTTGCAAGAACAATATTAGTTAGTTTGAGTTTATTGGTTTTATAAGGTGTATTATGACACAAACTTATAGATGTAGTAGTTAAAGATCTAGACTTGTAGTTAAAGAATCATGCATAAGTAATTTAATACAGACTTAACAAGAAAAAATGTAATTTAAGGACGAAAATATATTCATGCCTTTCTTGCCACACACGCTTCTTATACCTCCAAACCCATTTTGCCTAATCCCTTCCTTCCTCACAACACTCCCTTTGTATTATTATTACATGCCTCATTCTTCATCTTTGTCAATAAAAAGCTTTAAATATATTTCACTAATACTTATAACTTCCTTCATAATTTTGTTTCTTTTAAAGTAAAAATGGTGAGATCTTGCTCCTCAAAACCAAAGAATCCTTGGACAGAGGAAGAAAATGCCTCCCAGAAGTTTGTGTTTGCATCTGCATCTGCATCTGCATCTGCGTCCAAAAACGGATCTCCAACTCCTAAGAAAATAGGTTAACAAAAACATTTCTATAACATATCTCTCTCTTTCTTCTAACGGTCAGATGTTAATATGATATATCTATATATCCGTTTGAACCCTAATAGGACTTAGGAGATGTGGAAAGAGTTGCAGAGTGAGAAAGACTGATCATTCAGGAAATAACCATGAAAGCTTCACTGCTGAAGAAGAAGATCTGATCATCAAGATGCACGCGGCAATGGGAAGCAGGTTGTGTATATATACATCGCGAATTAATCGTACATATATTTATGTAGATTCTTTGTGAGATCCTGATGATTCTTGTGGATTTTAGATGGCCACTAATTGCACAACAGCTACCAGGAAAGACAGAAGAAGAAGTGAAAATGTTTTGGAACTCAAAACTAAAGAAGAAGCTGTCTGAAATGGGGATAGATCCTGTCACTCACCGTCCCTTTTCTCACATACTTGCGGAATACGGCAACATCAATGGCGGTGGAACCCTAAACCCTAATAATCCTTTGAACCAAACCGGATCTTTTGGACGTAATCACTCGCTCAACGAAGGTGTTCATCAACAACATCAACCTGGTGATTCGGGAGATCTAATGTTTCATTTACAAGCAATCAAGCTTATGACAGACTCATCCAACCAAGTCAAACCCGAGTCTACTTTTATGTACGCCTCTTCGTCTTCTTCTAATTCGTCTCCTCCATTGTTCTCTTCAACTTGTTCCACCATAGCTCAAGAGAATGCGGAGGTTAACTTCATCTGGTCTGACTTCCTTATTGACCAAGAAACCTTCAGTGCAAACCAACAGAATCATCCTGATCAAGAACTAGACAACTTGTTCGGTAACGATTTCCCTGATGCAGCAGCTACAATGGCTAATACAGCAACCACAACTTCTCAGATCGAAGAAGAATCTTCGAGCAATGGGTTCGTTGAATCGATTATCGCTAAAGAAAAAGAATTGTTCTTGGGATACTTGGAGCAGCCTTTCCATTTCTAGTTTATCTTCTCAACTACTAAATAAAGAAACATAATCCAAATAAAGTGAAAGAGTTGCCTTTATAAATCTTCCATTTTTCGATTATTGTTACAACTTCATTTGAGAAATAATTCATAAATATAAATCAAACAACAAACTTAGACTTAATATTGTTCACAGTTACATCATCAATCCTAAACGTTTTGGTCAAAACCGCGTTTGGGATGGCCGGATTTGAGCCAAACAGACTATTAGGCAGAATAACCGCTCCCGAGAGCTGACTGTTAAAAGCGGTTATCAAACGCGCTTTCCCTTTACCAACGTTAAACTGAAAATGAACCAATCCTCTAGGGACAACGAACATTTCTCCAGCTCCCAATACTTTTGAGAACATAGTATTGTTAGTCGTCAAGAACCCTACAAAAACCGATCCTTCGATCACAACTCCTGCTTCAGTCGCACGGGGATGTGAATGCGGTTGACCAATACCTCCTGGAGCGAATTCAACGTTGTTCATTGAGACCCCTAACGTGTTTAAACCAGGAAACGTTAGGACGTTACCAGAAGCAACTGCTGCGCCGCTAGGGGTTGATGTGTTTAATGGACCCTTCAAACCAGAGAAGAAGAAGTCATTAGAGGAGACTGATGATTTGCAGGGGAAGCCTGTGATGGTTGAAGGAGTAGCTTTGAGATGGCCGACGCAAAAGTCCTGTAAAGGATCAGAATCGGATGAAAGAGATGTGATAAGGAAGAGACAGAGAGTTAGGAGAAATGAAGAGCATTGGAGACTAGCCATGGCTATTGAGGATAATGAGTAGAGGAAAACTCTTGTCGTTATATATATATATATAATGGCTAATTATGGTTATGAATCAATTGTCTCGTTTGTTGTCTGTGGTGTTTTTTTAGCTAAAGTCAATGGATGCAACTTGACTCAAATTAATCTCTGAAAAATTGTGTGCATAATAATTGAATACCTTCTGTTTAGTGTTTATAGGATAATTGGATTAGTTGATAAGAACCTAAATAAGACTTGTTTTTTTTTTTTATTATTTCATTGAATACAATAAAGATTTTAGTAAAGAAAGAACAAAAGAGAAAGAGATGATTATTTATCAACAAATGATTACACAAAGTTGTATACGATTATTGTTATATAAATCCAATTGAGAAAGATCATAAATGAAAACATTCAAACAGCAAATTTGGACTTGAGAAGGTTCACAGTTTCATCATCAGTCCTAAACGTTCTGGTCAGAACCGCGTTTGGAATCTCAGGGAACGAACCAAAGAGAGTACTTGGTAGAACCGCCGCTCCTGGAAGCTGACTATTAAAAGCGGTAATCAAACGCGCTTTCCCTTTGCCAACGTTCCATTGGAAATGAACCAATCCTCTAGGGATAACAAACATCTCTCCGGCATCCATAACCTTGGAGAACAAAGTGTTGTTCGTACTCAAGAACCCGACAAAGACCGAGCCTTCGATCACAACTCCTGCTTCGGTTGCACGCGGGTGTGAGTGAGGCGGATTCACACCGCCTGGAGCGAATTCAACATTGTTCATCGAAATTCCTAAAGTGTTTAAACCTGGAAAGGTTAAAACATTGGCAGGAGCAACGGTTACGCCGTTAGCGTTCGAGGTGTTTAAGGGACCGCCTAAACCGGAGAAGAAGAAGTCAGAAGCCGAGACGGCTGATTTGCAAGGGAAGCCATTGATTGAAGGAGAAGCTTTGAGATCGCCGACGCAAAAGTCTTGTAAAGGATCAGAATCAGATGATAGAGATGGGATTACGAAGAGACACAGTGTGAGAAGGAAAGAGCTGAAAAGAGAAGAAGAGATTTTGAGAGTAGTCATGGCTTTTGAGAATGATGAAACAGAGCATCCTCTGTTTTGTGAATATATAGTGGTTATTTGGATACTTTTCTTTTGACTTATTCTTTGTTTTATGTCTAGAAATTGTAAATTTGTAGGTTAGTTGAGATAAAAAGAAAATGACATGGGAAAAAAATTGTTTCTTTATTAATTATGGTTCAAGTTTGATGTTCTGTTTTATATTTTTACTCTGTTTGTCTATAATTTTTGTTGATGTTGTCATAAGAAGTAATGGAAAAGACAGTAATTCTGGAGAACATTTCAAAGTTAATGGCTAAACTGCCTCTGTCTTTTGTTAATCAGATTAGATATTTTACTTAGTCATGAGTTCCATATATTTTTTTTTGAGAAAGAAAACGTCATGAGTTATATATATTGACTTCAAGGCTTAAACTAATGTCCTTAAGAAAACTGAAAAGATGAGTGGATTGTAGAAAAAAATTAGTATTTAACTGAAAATCACTGGTCGATAATGCACGAATTTTTCATAATTGAATTAGTTGGTAAGAATCATAATTGATATGTTTAATAATTTTTGGCTTGGTCAAGTCTCAATGTGTTTGTTAAAAGGGGCGTATCATAAATAATCTTTTTAATTAGGAAGAAAAACAGTTACTTAGCGTGTTAGGATTTTAAGTTTCAATGAATTTCTAAAGAAAGATTCAACAAAGTTCTCAGACAAAAATTAGATTATAAATTTTTTTTTGCTTGTTTTCTGTAATAAAAATGTAATAGGCACAAGGCAGGAAAAAATGTTTTTGCTTGTTTTCAGTTATAAAAAAAATTTCAGTATCAGTTACATACAGATTTGATACAAGAATTGTTGTTTTGTTTTGAGTAAGTAAAAAATCATGAATGTGTTGGCATTTCGATGAAACTGCGAAGCATATGCAGATTCTGAGAGATCTGTAATAGAATTGCTTCTCCTTCACTAACATCTAACACATCTGAAATTTGCTGCAACAATTCACCTTTTGATTCAATTGCATTTAGTTTCTCTGTAATCTCTGATATCTCCTTCACTAACATAGCTTTTCTGCTTCCATTCTCTGTAACAAAACCAAAAAAAAACAAAATTATTCAAAATCAACTTCAAGATTCTTAAAGAAACATAATAAACAGATGAATCGCTTACCATTTTCTTCCTCTATGATCACACCATTGTTCTCATTTGAATCTTTCATTTGTTCCAAATCTTCTTCATGATTTGAAGAACAAATAGGCGAATCGAAAACCGGTTTAGTTTCATCGTCTTCTTTATCAAGAAACAATTCTGCCTCTCCGTCTTCTTCTTCTCGCAACAATCCGTATCTCAATCTATAAGCTTCGATTTCAGCTTCAAGCTCTTTCATTTCCTCTTCTCTCTTAACTAAGAAACCATTCATAGACTGCAACGCTTCTTGATCATATTCCGCTTGCTCATCCATCATTCTCTGATACTGCAATGCCTCCATTTGAACCGCAGCTTTCTCGGCTTGAAGCCTTGTGATCATAGCCATCGCGTTGTTTGCTGCAACGGCCGAAGCACTCCTCTCTTCGTCTAACTCCATATACAAATCCATCAACGACTTCCGGTCCAATCTAACCTGTCTGTTTAGATGATGAAGTATGGAATCTCCTTCCAACACTTCGCTCTCCGAGCCATTCTGATCAATCAGAGACTTCTTCATAGACCGAACAGACCATCGCGGACTGTTCTGAGCCGAATCAGAAAGTGGAATCCCAAAGAATCTATTGTTGTTGCCTCCTTTGACAAAACTCGGCGTTTTTTCATCAACTGAATCCATCAATGCGCCTTTTGTGTTAACATAATCTTCATCCTCGGGTGATTCCGCGTATTTGATTTGAGACAAATCCAAAGTCCGTTGATTGAATGAAACTCTAGGAGAAGGACTAGGAGCACCAAAGAAAGATTGGTTATTATTATTCTTCGGTTTCTCGGATTTTATCTTCAGAAGCTCCCCGCAACAAGAGCAACGTTGTTCTTGTTGCTGAAACTTGTCGCTGCTATTGTTAGTTCTGTGATCAATCTGATAATAGTTGTCGTCTTTCTTAGACCCCGTGACGGGAAACGCTAATTGAAGCTCACGCTCATCGTCGATAAGAAGCTCAAGATCTTTATGCAAGATTCCAATGAGAGACTTGTAAGTATCAACGTCAGATTCTTTCTCGGTAGCGAAAGAGAGAAGACATCCTTCACACATTCGTTTGATCTCGGAGAGTTTCTTGTGGACATGACAGTAAGCAAGAGAAGATACATTCTTCTTGTGAGAATCGCATATCGAGTCGTTGTAATAGAAATCAGGGTTTCTTCTGACGAGAACATGGTCAATTCTAGTGCAGAGAAGACAAGGGGTTTTGAGGTCGAAGAATTTAGCGAATTGGTTAGAGAAGAAAGCGAGGAAACCGTCGATGAAGAGGATGATGATTATGATCCATTCAAGAGTAGCATAGATTAAGAAATGTGGGAATGTTCCAAGTTCTTCTTCTATGAAATTCTTCAAGGAACGGTTAGACATTGTTTGTAAAAGATAGCGATCACCGAAGATAAAAAAAACAGAGAAAATTAACAGGAGCAAGAATTGAGAAATGATCTAAAAAGGTTTACATGAAGATTGATTGAAAATTGTGAAAGAAGAAAAGAAAAACAGAGGTTATGTGACCTTTCTTATTTAGTTTTCTATTTTGGGAATGGAAAAATATTTGAATTGAGGTTGAAGACCAAAAATACCTAAAATAACGGTTTATCATAGATAAAGGAAAATTGACAAATTAGTCATTTATTAAAAAGAAAACAAATGTTCCGTCTTTTTGGATATTTTAGAGAGGAAGAGAGAGAGAGAGAGAGAGAGAGAGAGAGAGAGAGAGCCATTAGCTGGGACTTGAAATAGACCTTAATTATCCATTAGTTGGGACTTGACCTTAATTACACCTAATTATCATCAACTATAAGAAAAAGAGCACTACTGTATTTGCTAGAGAATGAGAACAAACAAATCCATGAAAGTCAAAGTGGCTATAATGAAATTGGTAACATTATTATTATGATATTAAAGGGTAATGATTAAATATTCGACGAACCACATACATACATTTTAGCTTATCCCCCAAAAGATAAGATAAACAAAAAAAGAGCCTAAAAACCCCCACAAATCACCAACCATTGAATGAGATGGGCGAACATGAGAATCACGACTTGTTTTAACTTACATACGACAAAACAAAACAAAACACACACGCACAACAGTGTGATCAGAAAAGAGTTTTACAAACAAACAAACAAACAAAAACAAAGATGATGAAGAACCCTAAACACAGTTTTTGTCCATCTCTAAAGCCCTTCCTCTGTTATTTGTTTTCCCTGATTATTTTTTCAGATGAAATACATAAAAAGTCTGACTAAGTAAGGTCTAAAGAAAGATGAAAAACATACTTGAGACTTTAAAAACGGTTCTTGTGTTTGTAAGTTTGAACCTAATATGTACTAGTACAAGAGAGAAAGAAAAGAAAGAAGCAAGGTCTTGTGGATTTCACCTTGGCTTTAGGGTCTAAGCGACTCTGATGCTGCTGCTATTGCTATATCCACCGCTGAAGCTTGGCATCATCGCAAAAGCCGAATGTCTTGAGTTGGATTGCTCGTTAAGGTTAAATGAGGAAGACAGGGAAAGGTTGAGAGAAAGTTGAGCATCGGTGTTTAGATTGAATGCAGGCTTTGCCTGCAAGGTTAATGGGACAAATTGGACAGAGTTGTTGGGATGAAATGCCTGTTGTGGTGCATTCTCGGTTCTTAGAGGAAAAACTTGATGCCCAGAGCTGATGTTGGTTTCGGGTAGTGATGTGTTGTCTTGAGCATGATGCACCTGATCTTGCTCCATGGGCATCTCTGTGACCTGATAAAACCAATCAAACCTAACTGTCAAACACTTAACCAAACTGTGAGAATCTATCGCTGTGAACCTATCCACTTTATAGCAGAGCTTGACCAAAATCATTATGACACTAGTCCATACAACTTTTTCTTAAGCTGAAATACTAAAAAAACAACCAGAGAGCAAACTGTTTAAAAAGAAAACTGACGAGTCTAAGAAAGGAAAAAACTTTGAGAAAGCAGAGAACACCAAGAGGGTAAGAAAAGAATATTCTATCATCTTAAGCTAATTTCACTATACTCAAGTCTAGACCTTTTTACTCACATTCAAGCCCCCCAAAAAAAAAGAAAAAACAAATCATCTTAAAAGTTTAGGTTAGACAAATGATTGGCTCAAGGTGTATTAGATTAGCGAATGACCGTATCGGTTGTGATGTCGAAGAGGCTAGATCTCCGGCGGCGACGGTTGAGATTGGTTCGTCGGAGGAAGTATTTCTGAGCGTGACTAGCTACTTGAGTAGGAGTCCTGCTCTTGACAAAGTTTCTTGAAATTCCTTTCCAATCTCCTTTCCCTACTTTCTGCAGACCAAGCAAGAACCTCTTGTGCTCCTTCTCAGTCCATGGAATTCCTGTTTCATGAATCCAATCATAGAGACGAATCCAATCAATCAACGAAGCTTTCTTGAATCCAACATGCATAGATTCAATCAGAAACTGGAAGATCGATCATACCTCGTTTCCTTCCGCCGGAAGAAGACGAAATCTGGACTGCTTCATTGGCGGAGGCGTAACCGATCATCTCCGTTTCGTTCTTATCTTCTCCTTCTCCGGCGACCAATACCATCGCCTCCGCCGAAGACTTTTCGTAATCAGACAGATTGTTCAAACTCACACACTTTCTCATCGGATCAACAACCACTCTCACTCCGAACAACATGATCTCTCTCTTTCCGCCGCCGGTCTCCGACGAACTACTAACGGCGGCCATGATTATAGTTTCCGATTTTGCCCTTGCGTCGGTTTTGGTTTTGCTTTTGGATTTTTTTTTCTTCTCTCTTTAGGACCGTACGACTTAAGGAGAGACGAGGTGTGAGTGGATCTGAGCTACTTCTTCTTGGCCTCTCATTTTATAAAACACGATAAGCCACGTGCCTCTATTTTCACTCTTGTGTTGTCTGATTACTGTACTATGACACGTGTCTGTTTATTATTTGTTCGTTATCTCTTTACTTGGTAACCTACATGTCTCTCTATATAATCTTCCTCCCTTTGGATTTTTTTTTTCTATTTTGGATATATTCTGATACTGTCGGGTTTTAATCTATAATGGCCCAATTTTCCCATTTTTAACCTATAATGACCTAAAAAAAAAACACTTATTTTTCTGATTTAATTTTAATTAAAAAAACATAGAAATTACTAACCTACCCTTAATGAATCAATGAAATTACCCTAATTACCAAACCAATATTCATTCTCTCAAAACCCATCTGAAATCACGATCCAAAAACCTAAAATAAAAATTTCTTTTTCTCTTTTCCTTTGACGGCGATCCAAAAACCCCCATCGTTGTGTGTTCGCTGTTGATCTTTCTCCGTTGACGTCGCTTCCTTGCGTCCCCATCTCCGTCTGTTTCAACTGATTTAAAGGTATGCATCGAATCTCTTGAACTTTCCTAAAAAAAAGAATTTTCAAGCAAAATTTTATGTTTGCTTTGCAAAAAGATTTAGATTTCAATGCGCTTTTTATTTCCACAGTAGATTTGTCGAGATGTTTTGGGTTTTGTTGAAATTAGGGTTTTTGATTTTGAGGATTTAACCTGATTATGAGGATTTTTAATTTTATTTGAAATTAGGTTTTGATGTGGATGTATTAGATTTTGATTTATATTACGATTTGGAATGATTTTGCATTAAAAAAAAGTAGGAATAGGGGCTGATTTTGATTCTTTTGGATTTGAATTACAAATGAGGGTTTAAATTGAAATTCAATTTTTGAATAAAAGATTTTGTCTTGTTATGACCTATTTGTTTGTGGTTTGCAGAAATGAGTCCTACGAAGAGAGGGACTACAAGAAATTTGACTTCAGAAGCTTCCAGTAGTGGTGCGAGGGACCCCTCAAATAATGGGTCTGAAATGAGTCTGTCTGAACCTACAATTGACCCTACACTGGAGAAGGTATGTGATAGATTTATTTGGTTGTGGAACTACTGAGTATAACTAGTCCTACTGAGTATATACTACTAGTTTTGCATAGGATAACTAGTTAGGAAAACTAAAAAACTATTTTGATTACAGGATTGTGGTGCGAAGGACTCAAATAATGGGTCTGAACCTGCAATTGACTCTACACCGCCGAAGGTATGTAATAGATTTATATGGTTCAGGAACAACTTTTAAATATACCACTAGTTATGCATAGGATAACTAGTACTCCTGAGTATGACTAATAATAGTTAAGAATACTGAAAATCTGTTTTGTTTACAGGATGCAGAGGGATCTAATGCACAGGGATCTGATGCAGAGGGATGTGATGCTCTGCCGATGCAGATGGGCTTGTACTTCAAGCCAACCGAATATAACGCGTATTGCAAGATCCAAACAAGGTGTCAACTTGAACATTTCAAGAAAATCATGAAGGAAGATGAATTTAGTGTAGAGTTGGATTGGTTTGAATCTCATCCTCAATTTCAGCATATATTCCACATCGATCCCGAACCGAATCATAAGCTTCAAGCATTGTGGATGTTGCTGCTTCGAACTGCGTGTGTCGAGAGGAAGACGGTTGCTTGGTTTGTGGTGAATGGCGTGCCTATCCGCTATTCTTTGAGAGAGCATGCAGAAGAAGAGAAAGAGAAAGAAAAAGAAAAAGAGCAAGAAGAGTTAAAGAAACGTGCAGCAGAAGAAAAAGAAAAAGAGAAGGAGAAAGAGCAAGAGCAAGAGGAAACACGATTAGAACAAGACCAACAAGAGGAGAATGAGGGTTTTGTTGGTGATCATGTGTCTTATATGGATTTCCAACACGAAGAAGAGACAGAAAAAGAGGATTTACAATGTGAATTACCTAAAGAGGCATCAAATGAACAACAAGTGGATGTTGTTGAAGTAGAAAATCCTGAGGCAGAAGAAGAAGAACAAGTAGAGGAGACAAATGGAGAAGACGAAGAAGAGGAGACATATGGAGAAGAAGAAGGTATGTTACTGTTTCTGGTTTTGTTTTTGTTTTTACGAGATTTGTCATAAATTGGAAAGTAATGGCTATTGTTTATGCTAAAAACAGAAAATGAAGCGAAGGAGCTGAGTGTAAAGAAGCAGAAGACTCTGAGGCCTAGCAGGGAGAAGAAGGAATCTAGATTTGTGAAGACACCATATAGAGATGCCAAGGAGGTTGGACAAAAGAGGAAAAGTACCAAAGCAGGTACTAGTACGAAGAACAACAAGAAATCAAAGAAGTGAGAGTTCGAAGTCTATGAATGGATATTGTTGTGTTTTTGGATTGTGGTTTTAGGAATTCATGGTTTTAAGTACTTGGGATAAAGTTTTTGAGTTGTTTTAAGAACTTACGGTTTTAAGAATTTTTTTGCGTACTTACGTGATTTTAGGTAATTATATGTATTTGGGATAATGAATGGAAGTGAACTCGTTTTTATATTTAATAGTATTTGGTACTACTGGTGTTACTACGAACTACTGTGTGTTTGTGCATATAACACGTGTGTAACAAAATATGAATAGAAAATTAACACAACTAACACATGCGCCGTCGGATAATAAAAAATTATTAAAATTTAAAACATAGTCATACTCAGTTTTCTAGTAGTACTAACTTTAACATAGTCATATATTAACTGTTTTCACGTATAATCAGTAGGACCTGAGTCAAATTGTAATTTTTTTAGTAGGACTGATATAATTGATTCTTTTAATAAAAGTTACTATAGTTTCGTATATTGAAAATTTGGATACCACAATGATCGTGTATTTGACATAACAATGAGTGCTTCTACCGAAACATTAACATATATATAAGGTGTAGTTTTGATAAAAAAATATGTTTTATCTTAATTTTTTAATTATAATTATATGGTAACTAAGTATCAAGTAGACAGACATTAACTACTAATCAAAAGGTAGATAAATTAACTCCTTAGTAAACAAAACGATCTCTTAAAGAACACACAAAACAAACAACACAGTCATACTTAGTTATACTAGTCATACTTGGCAGAGAAACCATTTTCACATACTTAGAAAGGGTCTCATAAAAACTTACAGGCATACATAGTTGTACCAGTCATACTTGGCAGAAAGAAACACCATTTTCGTCTACTCTTCGTCTTCATCTTCCTCTTCTTCTTCCTCTTCACCACCTAGGTACTCATACATAAGTCCTCTTCCTCTTCCTCTTCCTCTTCCTCGATGTTCTCCAACTGACGGATGCCTTAATTGTTGTGACCGTCCCTTCTTAATTTCGTGGACCGGAGGATAGCCGAAGCGGATCCACATAAGATGTTCTCTAGGAATCATCCAAGTTGACATATGGGGTACAGGATATATCGTCCTGGTATATGCAAATGCCCATTGATCCACCAGATAATAAGGAGAGGCAAACTCATAATGATGGACCTCCCTCACCATGCTTAATAGGATGATAGCTTGTATCGCATGCACGCATGGATACCTGTCTACATTAAAATACCTGCAAGTGCAAGTTTTCTCGCTCAAACTTACCACATAGTACTAAACGGCATTGACCTATTCTACACTATTGGTGGTTACTATGTTGTATCTATCTCCTGGAAAATAACACCTTGCCCATTTTTCAGGAATAACACTGTTATCAAGATACACAGCTGCAGGAGGATATCTCCTCTTAAACGCACCATAAAGTGTTAGGAACTCACACTCTGTATAAGCTTTCGCGCATTTCATGAATTCTCCCATAATAGTATCTTTTGCAGCTCCATAAACACTTGCTTTCACATTCTGAGACAAATGCCATATACAATAACCATGTTGAGACAACGGGAATACCGTACGTATAGACTTGATGAGAGACACATTTCTATCAGAAATAAACATCAATTCATGATGATCCGGTATTACCATTTTCAACGTCTCCATAAACCACATCCAACTTGCTTCCTTCTCACCATCAGCTATCCCGAATGCAATCGGATAATGGTGATGATCAGGATCTTGAGCCATCGCAACTATTAGAACTCCACCATATGAATGCTTAAGGTGGGTAGCATCTACAATGATGACTTTTCTCATGGCTTTGAATCCTTCAATACAAGCTCCTAACGCAAAGAACATATACTTAAACTTCCCAGCATTGTCCCATTGCACACGTGTTTGTGTACCCACATTCGTCTTTCTTAACATATACAAATAACAATCCAAAAACTGATAGCTCTCCTTTGGACTTCCCCGCACGATATTAGCAGCTAGTTGTTTACCTCTCCATACAGTACTGTATGATGGGACAACACTAGCTTTTTCTTTAGCCAATGCTATAAGATGTTTCGGTTTTGGAGTTTCCAAAACACCGGGAAACTCTTCGGCCACAAGAGAGGCAACCATTTTTGCTGTTGCTTTCCTTCTTTTTTTCATTGTACTCGCATCAGCCCGAGAGCAAGTATGCATCTTCTTGTGAGTTACAACTTTCCAACGATCTGAATTCTTAATCGTAACAACCCGTAAATACCACTTGCAACCTTCTTTGAATGACATACATTTTAGCACATATCGTTCTCGATTCGACTTATGTACTATGTATTCAAAACATTCCTGATGTGAAGCCTTTTGAACTAAGAGTGCAACTTCATCCTTACTTCCAAATTCTTGACCCTTAAAGATATCAACACCATCTTCCCATGGATCAGGTACAAACCCATCTCTATCCACAACCTCTACTTGCTCATTATCATCATGAATACCAAAGTTATCCGCATTATCAACCTCTTGGTAATCTGTGTACAAAATAATTCAAAACAGTTACACTAGTTATACCTAGTAGTACCGGACAGAGGCAACACACGAAACTAATCAAACACTTATATAAGATATACCTTGTTGTGCCGATGCATGGTGTTCTGGTGGTTCTTCTATGTAACAAGTCATCATACCATCCCCTACATCATGATTCCCTACATCCACTTCTCTTTCTCGAACCTCTCTTGTCTCTTGTACACATCTCTGAGTTTGATCCATATTTTCGATGAGATTCATATTTTCCGTGTGATCCACATTTTCGATGAGCTCCACATTCAGAAGACTTCTACGACCATCTATATCCACTTGCATTAGGTAATTAAAAACCTCATCATCATCCGAGATATACGATGGTACCATAACATTCAAAATCATCGGAAAGAAACTGAGTTTCAGCTGCGTTCTAGCTTCGTTGATCTTCATCTTCTTCTCAATTGCTTTAAGCAACTCCGAATAAGTTACCTCCTCCGGTGCCGACCTTATTGCTAAAGTGTGAATTCGATCTCGATCTCCTCTTGAGTTCCATCTTATGTAGTTATCTTCCCGTGAATAATATCCACCATGCTCAAAACATATGATTGTGCAATTCATTCTCTCCTGGAGAAAAATAAGAAAATAACAATTATCATTACTCTTAGTAGTACCAGGATACCCAGTCATACCTTCACTATTTTGTTTTCATTCGATTATGTGAATCGTTTAGAATGATTTAGCTGCTATTTTATCAAATTCTATGTCACAATACCCTAATAACTTCCTACAAAACAAGTCCAATCTTCAAAAACTGTGTTTACAAACAAATCTCGTAAAACTTATTGTAACCCTAAATATGAAATTTGCACCAAACGAAAACATCACAATTTCTATTACTCGTCTAATGGATTTCAAAGGATGAAGAGACCAACCTTTAAATGGTTGTCTCTGTTTTGTATCCAACGAGATGGGGAGAGGAAGCCTTCGTTTTAAGATTTCAAAAAACGGAAGTCTTTCTCTTTTAACGACGAGAAGAGAGAGCAGAGAGCAGAGAGAAAGAGATGACGAAGAGGAACAACGACAGCATGGAGAGAGAGAGAGAACGAAGAGGGATGACGAGAACGGAGAGGACGAGGAAGAAGCTTCTGTTTCCCGTTTTGAAACCATAAACGAGGAAGAAGAAGAAGCCCACTTTATGTTATGGAAACGTGGTATGATTCTATTGGTTCCCGAATTTTTGGGTTGTTGAGAATTTATGGTTTGGTGGGTCGGTTCATTTATTTGGTAAGGGGAGAGATTGGTTTGGTTTAGTAGAGGTTTGAGTTTTCATTTATTTGTTTATTTAAATAAAGGGTAGAGAGGAGAGGAAAAAATGAGAAGGCTAGTTAGATTTAGATAGGTTAGTTAGAATAAGTTTTTATTTTTTGGGCCATTATAGATTAAAACCCGATACTGTCTCTATTCTATTTTTTTTTTCCTTTTAAAATCAAATTGAATGCGTCTAGAGACGTCACAACCAAAACTAGCGAGAATTTTCTTTTCTTGAACATTTTAATATTTATTTTTGACCATCTTGAAATTTCATATTTTAATATATATATATATATATATATACTTGTTTTTTGTCAAAAAAAATTAGACAAAACCAGTTTTTTAAAAAAATTTACACAAAACCATGTTAATAACACGAATCGCGACCTCATCAGGCAAATATAAACAAATATGACATTATACCAAGAGTGGTCAACGCCGTTAAATTCGGATATTGACTCGCATTCCCAGAAAGAGAAGAGATCGCTCAACAACCTATAGGAAACGTAGAAACAAAAACTAAGATATGGTCATCTTTTTTGGCTCCAAAGATCAAGATGTTTATTTGGAGAGCTTTATCTCAAACACTCGGCACGGCATCATCTCTTTTTAAGCATGGTATCCACATCGATCCGACATGTCGACTTTGTTGCAAGAACATGAGACGCCCAATCACATCCTCTTCACTTGTCCCATGCTATGCAAATAGCTTAGTATCGAGGTTATCAACAGATAATCTTCGAAAGTGATTCAAAACTGTGTGGAATTACTCCTCAACAAGCGTAAGGACATAGCAAATGGAAAATCTTCTCCATGATATCTTTTATTGGAAAAATATCTTTGCAAATGTCCACTTTGTTCATACCTGAAGACAACAAAATGTAATAGCCGATCAATTAGCTCACATAGGACAATCTCAATATGTGTCGTGTTGTATTTATAATTCTATCCTAGCTTGTATCCGACATACTTTGTCATGTGATTTGTAAAGTCTAAAAGTAATAAATAAAGCAAATGTAAAAAAAAAAAACTATCGCTAGAAAGCATATATTTTCCAAAACATAGTTAAAATTTTACATAAAAATTCTAACCACTAACACTAAACGTCACTAAATTACATATTTTGGTTATTATGCGATTTCATGATTTCATCAATCAACAAACAAAAATATATAAGTTGAGTTAATAGCGGTTATATTGAGGTTCTGCATAAGAATAAACCCTTATGTTTATTTCTGTGTTGAACAATAACAAAATATATATATTGATTGTACCGGACTTAGCTCACGACATTAAGGTCAGACCTAGGTCTAAACCGCCTCGGAACTTCGAGAAATGAATAAACGGAATGGCATGATGAAGATTATTATGGCCCAATAGTAAAACTCAAACCTATTGAATTAGCCAATTTCGCGGTATCTGAATAAAAGAGAAGGGATAAGGTTGAAAAATATATTTTAGTTAGATTATGACCTTTTTTATTTCTTTTTAGGATTTATTCAACCACTAATATTTTTTATAAATATTAGATGTAATTCTTTAAGAAAAATATTTGAAACTTTTATTAATACAAACAAACACTTCTTACATATTTTCTTCATTGTTTTCAATATTTTTGAATTTATTTGTTTTAAAACCTAAAACCTAAATTGTTTGGATTGGATAAGAATTGCTTACGTGATTTGAATTCACTATACACTATATATATATATATAATTTTTTATTAACCATCTAATTTTTTATTTTGTACAATAGCTAATATTGTAATCAGTTAGACGAATCAGGCTAACTCGGTGCCGCAGATTAGTAACCGTCTTCATAAACGTTCCGCCACTTTATAGTTTGTAACGTTTTAGATTGTACCAATCACAAAAATAATACCAAAAGCTTTACCAACAAACAATATTACACTCAGTTTTTTATACAACATTTTTGTACAACTCTTTCGTGCAGCATTACACTTTGCAATAAGCTTACAACTAAAAAACTTATATCGGTTTGGGTTACCAATCAGATAGAAATCGTATTTGTACCATCTTATTTGAGTTTAAAGTTTTAGAAGCAACACAAATGTTAAACTTGAAAAACTCGATTTATCAGAAGAATACTTCCTCTTTAGTTTCAGTTTCATTTTCAATCTTATTTGGATCCCCAAAATTTAACTTTGTTGAATAATTAAATAAGTGTGCGACAATTTTACTTCGGGTTAAGATTAAATGAACGATAAACTAATAAAAGAATATTCCATAGTGTGGCATCAAAATATTTGATGAAGACCTGGGGCCAATGGAAGCACATGATCCTCATCTCTTACAATAGTATTAGATTTGGACCCGCACCAAACGCGGGATTATAAATTTTAGTTTATTAATTTATATATTTTGATATGCATAAAATACATACGACCAACATATAAATTGAGAAAATAATTTTATGAAATAACTTTAAATCCTATTATTATATATTTCTCTTTGAGCGACAAATAAATAAAATAATTCTCATGTTTTTAGAATTAATAAGAAAGTTAAATATTTTATATAATTAATTAAACACAATATTCATTACCTTTTATAGACATTTTTGTTGTAAATGTTTATAGTTTAAAAACTATATATTTCAGAATGTTGTTGGAAAATCTAGACGAAATTTTAGGGAAATTTATAAGTTTAAAAATGTGTTTTTTTAAAATTTTTTTTTAATAGGATGATAATTATCCCTTAAAACTCTCCTTGGATGACACCTAGGATTTTTAAGTTTTAATATCTCCTAAAAGCTTCTTTGGGTGACACCTAGAATTTTGAACTTTTAGTGTCTCCTCAATTAATATATATAAGATTTTATGTACCCATCAATTTCGTTGGCCCATCAATTATCTTTTGACCGTGAATTGTGTAGGAGCCGAAAACCGAATTAAGAAAAAGACGAATTTTATTGACAAAAAATGATAACAAAATTGAAGAACAACAAAAGTATTTAAAAACAATATTTAAATAAGCAGTAAATCACGGAGACAAGATATTATCTTTTTTCCTTAATTCAATAAATCGACTGCATTTGTGCTCACAGTAAAGATTGATTTTTGAATCCCAGGATACAACCAATCCAAACTATAATTCGAGCACCCGAGGTATAGAACTCAGCGAACTAGAACAACGTTATACTCTCGAAACTATAAACTAAAAAAAACTATGAGAAAGAAGATTTTAGAACTAAGAGTTTTGTGTGTTATTGAGCGTCCCCAATAATGAGAGCAAGACCTTTTTTATAGTCTCAGAATGAATATTCTGGAGTATTCCTGTAACACCCGCGTACCAAAAAGAAATCCAGTTTGGGCTTTTTGGTTGTGTCGATCAGCAAATGGTGTGTCGAGTGTTATTTAATGCAAGATGCAGATACAACGAGTGATGTGACCGTTTTATAAAGAAGCATAATCGTGAATTGAGTATTATTTTCCTAATTAGTGGGTGTATTTTAATTAGAGAGATTATTAAATACAAAGAAAAAATAATACAAGATTTTTTTTTTAACGCAAAAGAGAAAAGTGGATGGAGAGAGATTGGCTTTGGGTGGAGGAAGGTGGCAGTCTTTGGCGTGTTGGGAGATTGAGCTAGGCTCAAAGTGGAAAAGTTTGGTCTATTGGATTAATCTAATCCTTCACTCTAACTTTTGATCTGCCTATTAAGCCTCCCTTTTTCTTGATCGTGAGGAGTCATTTTCCCAGTGAGAAAAAGGCTGAGTTGATGATTGAGAGAATTATTGAGAAGTTGAGAAGAGAGAACTGATTTTCGAAGGTTGTGGGCAGTTCTGTTCCGTTTGGTTGAGAGAACGAACAGAATGGTTTGAGCTGAAATTTTGAGAGTAAGTTATCCTTTCTCTTAGCTAGCCGTGAGGCCAATCCGTTTGTCATTTGGATGTGTAGTCTAAGAGTTATTCGTGTTTTCGTGAAGGAGGTTCTGCTGAATCGGGTTCAAAAATCAGTCAGATTGCGGGGTGTTTTGCCGGAGACTCGGGGAGAGTTAGACAACGATCTATAGGGCTTTGGACAGATCTGTGTGTCTAGTTTTTGGAACTGG
The DNA here is from genome assembly GCA_963576765.1 of Draba incana. Taxonomy (NCBI): domain Eukaryota; kingdom Viridiplantae; phylum Streptophyta; class Magnoliopsida; order Brassicales; family Brassicaceae; genus Draba; species Draba incana. The sequence goes on from OY755206.1 coordinate 21,715,025, forward strand.
TTTCAGATCAAAAATCCGAGGTAAACTCCGTTCTCAGTGTTGGTTTAAAGAAAACGCGTTGACTCTGTTTTGTGCAGATTATCCTAATTTTGTTTAGGAAAATCTTGTGATGATTTTTAGGGATCCATAAGGAATTAGGAAACGAGCTATAGGTCATTGGAAAGCTCTTCTTCTCTAGTTTCTGGACCAGTTTTCCGATCAATGTTTGGAGGTTGGAGCTGTTAGAATTTCGATTGGTAAGTTCACTAAAGTTTGGGATTGTTGTCTCAATTGGATTGGTATCCAACCGGTTCTAGTGGTTTGAGACCGGTTTTGGGTTCCTGAGACAGTGTTTAGTGATCGTGTGAAATAAGTTTGTGTTTTGGTCATATTGACTTTTGAACCGTCTGAAATTTGGACCGGTTCTGTAAGTTTTAAACCGGTTTTGGGAAAACCGATTCCATTTTCAGATTGGTCTAGTTAAGATATTTCTGATGGTATGCTAATCATATTTTTGTGACCAACGGATTAATTTAAGTGAATTATTTGGTGTTTGAGAACGTGTGTGGGAGTTCGTCGGTACGCGAATTTTCTTAAGCTAAGGTGAGTGCATAACTGTAGGCTCATTTAAGCCGACATCGAGTGTTAACGAACGATTTATAGTGGTTCCCGTGATTAAATTGTGTGGTGGTTTGTGTTTAATTATTTAATTATTTAAGTCGATCGGCAGTGTTGTTTGAATGGGCTCTTTAAGCGTATTGGGTTATTTGTGTGTTGGTTGGTTGTGGTTAATTATTTAATTATTTAACTATTTAATTATTTAATTATTTGTGTCATTCAAAAGTGTTGTTTGAATCATGTGGGCATTTTAATCGTATTGGGTTGATGGTGTGTGGGCTAAAATGTACTTAGCCTGTAGACGGGATGACTGTCTCACTAAGTATTTATGATAATACTTACGCAACTCTTTGTGCCATGTGTTGCAGGTAAAATATTGTGTGATCGCGGAATCATGGCATAGGAGGAGGATGATTAGGGATGTTTGTGTGTTTGCATTTTTAGTAGGTTGCTAGAAATGTTTAAATAATATTATTGTGGATTTATTGTTTAATAATTAAGTTGTGTGAATTCCGCTGTTTCTTGCTTTTTGTTGAAATTAATCTTTGAGAATTAATAATTATGGGTTATTAATTCGGATTAATTAATTAATTAAAAAAAAAAATCGGGTCGTCACAATTCCACAAGTTTCGAACAAAGTAAAATTTCCAAATACGGAAAAAGAAAATTTCCAGAAAATTCATTTAAAATAATTTCTCATAGTTTGGGCTTTTTCTTTTATTCCAAATAATTTCTCATTCACTTTTTATTTTATTTTCCCAACTTAATATAGCCCATTAGCTCATAAAAAGTCTACAAATAAAAGTTCCAACAATCTCCCACATGAATATAAATAACATTAAACATATGATCACTCAACTATCCCTATGTTCTGCATGTATTTGAGATAGATCTTGAAATTTTTCCAACTAGGAAGAAGCTTCTCAATAAAGCAATTCACCCTGAGCACACTTTCAAATTCTATCTCATGCATTAGCAATTGCATTGCTTTTACTTATTCCATAATGGATTTTGAATCCACCATATTGAACTAATAAACTTCGCTAATACGAACTTCTGTGCACACTTAGACTAATAAGTCTCTTTTGGCATCTGTCTTACGCTTACAACGCTAGGCACTAATATATTCACAAATGTGATGTAACTTAGCCTTTTAGAAGACAAGTAAAGCACATAAGAGTAGCTAGTAATCTAATACGCGACACTATAACTGTAACTGCAACAGCCAACGCTACAAATATCAAAATTCTAGAAACTAGACACTAAGGGCTTTCTGATGGTATGCATATCACTTCCTGAATCCCTCTGGATCAACGGAAAACCGTTTTCGAAGTGGACTGATTTTAGATTCGACTCTGCACCTATGTGACTCGGAAAAATGATCATAACTCTTAGAATATTGATCCAATCGACAAACTGATTTCAGTCACGGCTAGATCAGAGAGAGGAGTACTTCCCACAAAAGTTTTGCTCTGATCCAATCTATCCTTCCTGTCCATTTATCTTCTCCACGGAAACGGGACAGAACTGCCACTACTCCGTCTTCTCATTAGTGAGTATTTTTGGACTTGTACTTCATCTCAAGGAAGCATGATTTCCTTTGAAGTAGTAAACTCATAGAGTTATTATGCTCAAGATGAAGCATATGCTTTCATTGATGAGTTACTTCTCTAATATTAGTCATATGTTTACAACATTAGGCACTAACATAACAATTTGATAAAATTAGAATTTGGCACAATCCTATGTGGAAACCATTAACTAAATTGAATTTGGTGCGTCAACTCACTAGACTTGTAACCAAAACACCTATGTAAAAATCAGAGTTGTAGTCCATATAACAAACAAGGTTATAAGTGGTAGACTATTCTCAATTAGTGTTGTCCACTCACTATACACGTTGTTATCTCAAACGTTGTATTATCATGCACCGAGAGATTCACAAGTGGCAAACTACTCCCAAACTAAATTTGAGACGTCGACTCACTTAATTTGTTTTTACCATCAACGATTACCACAATCAATACCTCCATTGTTTAGTACACTAACACAAAAGTTAGAAACTCAATTGTATATGTTCAACGATTGAAACATATGTCAATAAATTGTAATTAAATTCAAGTTTTTAGAATAACATTCCAAACCCAATTTAATTATGCAAAGACATACTTATGCAACTTTAACAATTCGGGTAAATTGCTAAATACACGTCGAAAAAATTAAAGTTGCTAAGAACAATGTTAAGCTTGAATAAAGAGTCCTTCCTTTATTAATGTTTAGAAAATCCTTCAAAACTAAACACAAGCTTTTCTTCCTTTAGTTCTTATGATCATACACAACTTGATGATCTTACATATATAGGTTATAGATTTCCTTTTCTAAACCTACTCTATTTCCTTTTAGATTAGAACTAGACACTTTTCCTTTTCCTATTAAGATTCCTAATTCCTTTGAGGATATCTTCTTCTAGAATCTTCTTGGAGCTTATCCAACATTCACCCCCTTAAGCTTCAAGTATGTCTTCGTGAGGTCTTGAACTCCGATTAGATCTCTTATCTTCTTAAACTTGATTCTTGCTAAGGCTTTTGTTAGAATATCTGCACAATGCTCTTCTCCAGGTACATGCTCCACTTCTATTTGCTCTCCTTCAACACATTCTCGTATGAAATGGTACCTTTTATGAATGTGCTTGCTGCGTTGATGAAACACCGGATTCTTTGTCAATGCAATAACTGACTTGTTGTCGATTCGAATGACTATCCTTTCACCATTCTTTCCCGTGATCTCACTTAACAAGTCTTGTAACCAAATCGCTTGTTTTGCTGCTTTCGTTGCAGCCATGAATTCAGCCTCACATGATGATAATGCGACGGATTCTTGCTTCTGTGAACACCAAGTTATTGGCGTTTCATCAAAGTAAAGATATGTCCGGTTGTACTTCTACCATCGTCTTCGTCCACATTGTGACTACTGTCACTATAACCAACAAGCTTCCTTGGTCCTCCTTGCTTGAACTTCAATCCATAACCCAACGTTCCTTGCAAATATCTTAAGACTTGCTTCAATGCGTTTCCATGTGATTCTCGCGGAGACTACATGTATCTGCTTAAGATTCCAACAGAGAAAGCTAGATCGGGCCGTGTGTGTAATAAATACCTGAGACAACCAATCCTTCTTCGATACAATGTTGCATCAATCTCGGGTTCTTCTTCTGCCTTTGATAACTTCAAGCCAAAATCCATTGGTATGTGTGTTGGGTTGCAAGTATCCATCCCTGCTTCCTTTAAGATTCGACGAGCATAAGCTTCTTGTTTTATCTCGATTCCTTCTTTGCTTTGCTTTACTTCGATTCCAAGATAGTAAGTAAGCTTCCCTAGATCAGACATCTCAAACTTTGTTGACATTTCTTCTTTGAATTCCTTGATGCTCCGAGTTGAATTTCCAGTTACAAACAAGTCATCCACATATGTTGCAACGATGAGAAGATGGCCTTTTTCTTCCTTCCGATAGACAGAACTCTCCTTTGAACACTTTGTAAACCTTAGACTCTTCAAGATTTGATCAAGCTTTGTGTTCCATGCTCTTGGAGCTTGTCTAAGTCCGTATAATGCCTTAGAGAGTTTGAAAACCTTGTGTTCTTCTCCCTTCTTTTCAAACCCTTCAGGCTGAGATACGTACACATCCTCATTCAATTCTCCATGTAAGAATGCGGTTTTTACATCCAAGTGATGTATCTCCTAACTATTCGCAGCAGCTAGACCAATTAAAAGTCGCACGGTTTCGATCCTTGCAACCGGTGCAAACACTTCATCAAAATCAACTCCTTGTTGTTGCACGTAACCTTTTGCAACAAGCCTAGCCTTATGTTTGTTTATCAATTCATCTGCATTCCTTTTGATCTTGAAAACCTTTTGAGACCAATGACTCTGACTCCTTCTGGTCTTTCTACTAGGGTCCAAGTCTAGTTCTTGTTGATTGAATCAATCTCTTCGGAACACGCATTAGTCCATTCGATTGTATCCTTAGCTTCTTGATAATCAAACGGCTCATCGTTGAGTGAAAGGAGTAGCATCTCACATTCTACATTAGCTAGAAGCATGTAATCATCTAGGTAGCTTGGGCGAGATGTTTGTCGATTCGATCTTCGAGGTCCTTCTTGAAGGTCGTCTTGCGTCTCATATGCATCATGGGGATCGACCGGTCTGGGGATGGACCGGTCGGTCCGGATTCCAGAGCCTCTGCTCTGTTTCCAGTGGCTTGAGGATCGACCGATCTTGGAGGTGGACTGGTCGGTCCGAATTCCAGAGTCTCTGCTCTGTTTCCGGAGTTTGAAGGATCGACCGGTCTTGGAGGGGGACCGGTCGGTCCTGATTCCGATTCTCCTACATTATCTTCCAATTGATTTCCAGCTTTGAATGGTCCATGGCCGTCATCAATCTCCTCACCCCATGTTAACTGAAACATACCTGGTTCTCTGCAATCTCCTTGTGCTCCCTTCCAATTCCAACCTTGTTTCTCATTAAAGACAACATCTCTACTAACAATAACCTTCCTTGTTGTTGGATTATAGAGCCGATAAGCCTTGGATCCGGGTTCAATTCCAAGGTAAACAAGAGCTTGTGAACGGTCATCTAGCTTCTTCAGATGATCACTTTGAATTTTGGCATAGGCAAGACATCCAAAGACCCTGTGATGTTCAACATTCGGTTTCTTACTTCTCAAACTTTTGTATGGGGTCTGATTTTGGAGAGCTCTTGTAGCAACACGATTGAGTAGATAAGTAGAATGGCGTATTGCTTCTTCCCATAAGATGTTTGGTAGTCTCATCGCCTTGAGAATACTTCTAGTCATCTCCATTAGAGTACGATTCCTGCACTCTACTACGCCGTTCGGTTGCGGAGTATACGGTGCTGTTAGATGACGTCTAATGCCGTATTTCTCACAGTACTCCTGAAATTTCTTCGAGGTGAACTCTCCACCTCTATCTGTACGTAGAGTCATAATCTTCTTGTCGATATCCTTTTCGACTAGTTCCTTGAAAGTTTTAAACTTTTCGAATGCTTCTCCTTTTTTCTCTTAACAAGATAGTCCACATATACCTTGTGTGGTCATCAATGATTACAAAGATGAATCTGTTTCTTGAAGGAGTAGCCGGAGTTATGGGTCCACAAAGATCTGCGTGTAGCAGTTCTAACTCCCGAGATGCTCTGAATTGCGTCGCTTGAGGGAAAGCTTGACGTGTTTGCTTTCCAACAAGACATGACTCGCAAATCTCTTTTTCGCACTCTATATTAGGTATGTCGCGAACCATCTCTTGTAGCGACATTGACTTCATTGTTCTGAAGCTAACGTGTCCAAGTCTTGCGTGCCATCTCCAGGTTTCTTCCTCAATCCTTGAAAGTAAACAAACCGGTTTCCCAATTTCGAGTTTTATCTTATATAATCGATTTGGAGAGGGTGTTACCTTGGCTAAGAGTTGACCGAATGGGTCTCTTAGAGTTAGATAATCTGATTTCATTCTGATATCGCAGCCCCATTCCGTTGCTTGTCCAAGACAGAGTATGTTGCTCTTTAGCTCTGGAATGAAATATATATCTTGTACTATCCTTTGTTCACTGGTTTTCCCTTGAAAGAGAATCGATCCCTTTCCTACGATGTTAACACATGATCCATCACCAAACCGAACCTTTCCTTTGATTCTCTCATTCAACTCTGAAAAATAACTCTTCTCTCCTGTCATATGGTTGCTTGCTCCGTTATCTAAGTACCATACTCCATCTTCCTTGCTGGATGTCTTGTACTTCTTAGGTATTACTTTCTCTTCGTTTAAAAACACAACCTCATGCATATATAATGCAATATCGGCTTCTTCTGTTTCGGCTTTGTGGGAATTCTCTTCCTTCTGATCTCTCGTCGGGCAAACAGAGGCAAAGTGCCCTGGTTTATCACACTTGAAACAGATAATCTGTGTTCTATCTTTCCTTTCTCTGCTTCTATCTTGCGAGTTGTATCTTCCACGACCCCTTCCTCTAAAACCTCTTCCACGTCCTCTAAAGCCTCTTCCTCGTCCTCTTGAGTTATCAAACCGATTCTGTGAGTCCGAATGTGAGAACAACAGGTTCCCTTGAGTTTCTTGTGTATCTTCCTCTTGTATACGTTCCTCATAGGCTTTGAGCCTCCCAACAATATCTTCAAATCCGGTTTTATTTAGATCGAGTACTTGTTCGAGAGAAGCTATGATTTGAATATACTTGGCTCGTGGTAGGCTGTTTAGAAACTTCTTTACCAGTTTCGGTTCTTCTAGGCTTTGACCTAAGGACACAGATTTTGAAGCTAGCTCTGATATCTTCCCTGCGAAGATATCGATGGTGTCTGATTCCTTCATCCTTAGTCGTTCGAATTCAGACATTAGGGTTTGTAGACGGGCTTCTTTCACTCGCTCAGCGCCAAGGTGTCTTGATTTGATTGCTTCCCATATCTCCTTAGGTGAGTCTTGATCGCCAACTTGCAATATAAGATGCTCCGGGATATACTGGAACAAAAGAAAGGTTGCTAGGTCATTCTTATCGTCTTCTTTTGATCCAGGTTCAATCGCCTCCCACACCTTGTGAACACGAAGCAGAACCTTCATCCTCATCGACCATACGGTGTAATTCGATGAGCTTAGCATCAGACATTGTACCGAGGAGGGCACTGTCTCTCTTGATTTTACCGGCGGTTTAGTATCACCCATAGCTTGGGTATACTAAGGTCGTCAAGAACTTATAACCTCTCTGATACCAAATAAAGTTGCTAAGAACAATGTTAAGCTTGAATAAAGAGTCCTTCCTTTATTAATGTTTAGAAAATCCCTCAAAACTAAACACAAGCTTTTCTTCCTTTAGTTCTTATGATCATACACAACTTGATGATCTTACATATATAGGTTATAGATTTCCTTTTCTAAACCTACTCTATTTCTTTTTTGATTAGAACTAGACACTTTTCCTTTTCCTATTAAGATTCCTAATTCCTTTAAGGATATCTTCTTCTAGAATCTTCTTGGAGCTTATCCAACAAAAATCACTTCTCATAATCTGGCAGAGAACGTGACCAATGAATTAATGACCGAGACAAGCCATGATTAACAAAAATAAAACTTATCAAATCGATGGCGTTAAGCCGGTTCAACCAAGCCACATGTACGCAATCTAGACAATTAGACTAATTGCTACACCAAGTCGATTAAAATATTCCAGAGACCCAAGCTAAGAAATATTGTAATCACAACAAGAGTTAGTCGATGCTTGCATATTTTAAAATGATTATATTTTAGTATTAATAACATAATTTTATTATTTATTATATTTAGAAACAATATACTAATAAGAATTATTATAATTATTATTTTTAAATTTATAAAATTTTAAAGATGTTGAGAAAAAGAAAAATCTCAAAGAAATATAATTAAAACTGATTCTAAACACTAAATAAAATATAGAACCAACGAGTGAAACGGCTCAGGCCGGTTTATCAAGACTTATAAGCATCATCGATCTTCTTGCTTATATTGTGACCTTGTAAAATGTTTATGATTCCAAAACAATTTCATAGATCTTCTTATGGGATAAATTTGTGGGGAAAATAACATTTTTCTCACAATTCTTCTACTCTATAAGGTATGTTTGTGTCTATTCTAGTTGACGGTTTTTGGCAACGACAATCTATAGATAAAATTTGATTTGTAAAAAGGTTGTTGCAAGCGGCTCTTGATGTGAAAGCTAATGTTTTGGATACCCCTATATATGATTCTAAAGTAAAAGTAATCAAGAAAAAATATTGATCAATTAATTTCTTTTTACGATGTTTATTACTTTTGATGTGTATATTTTTTAGTTTTGGCTATTGACGTTGGTCTCATTTGCTACTGTTTAATTAGCCAAATTATTATACACAATTTTAGTTTTGATTAGCCAAATTTTAGACAGAACTATGTTTTTGATGTAAGGATTAAGATAAAAAGAACTCAAGTTTGAAATTTTGTGGATGTTTTGTATTTGCAACATCTAACGGCTTTGAGATACTTTGACTCTCCCTCGTCTCATTTAATTATCTACGTAAACCAAAACCAAAATCCAAACCAAAATCGAATTACTACATTCAAGCATATAGAAAAATAGAAACAAATCAAATTATTACATTTAAACATATAAAATAAATATAAGCGATTTAGTAAAGAAAAGAAAGCACAAAGACGTTCTTATGTTCGGATGTTGAAGTGTTTCTTTATATTATGCATGGAGGAAGGAGTACTTAATACGATTCTAAATAATAGCTGATTTTTTAAACATTGGGATATATTATAGAATATAAATTTATTCCTTCATTATTGATTATTTTCCTATATATATATATATTTATCAATTTATAGTTTTTTTCTTAAACAGAAAATCTTTAAATTTAAGAGATAATTTCGGCATATTTTCGGCACCAAGATTTAAAAGATATTTAAAATTTTCTATGTTTAAATATTTTTAATCTATCGATAAAAGTATATGGGCAATTCTTAAAAATACCACAAAAAAATTTTTTCTTTCAAAAATACCACCAATTTTCAAAAGTTCCAAAAATACCACTTTTTCCAAAAGTTTCAAAAATACACAAAACTAAAACTAACTTTAAATATTCAAAACTAAAACCCTAAACCCCAAACCTAAACCCTACCCCCTAAAACTATACCCTAATTGTACAATAGTTAACCCAAACCCAAAAATTTAAATTCTAGGCTCTTGAAAATCAATTTTTGAGGTTGTGGTATTTTTGGAACTTTTGAAAATAAATGGTATTTTTGGAAATTTTAGTGAGATTTATGGAACTTTTGAAAATTGGTGGTATTTTTGGAAAAAAAACTTTTTTTGATGGTATTTTAGAGAATTTCTCAAAGTATAATTATTTTTTTAAAAGGTATTTAAATGTATAGGTAGATATTTCTAAATGTATATATTCTAAATGTTTATATATTCGAAACCTAAGATTTTAAAGATATTTGAAAATTTTCATACTGGGGAGAGCTAAACCAAACAAATAGTTGGGATAATGTTGTACATTTGGTTTAAAAAATAAGCTTGTTATAAAATCTCGAGGTATATTTTTCTGCAGAATTTAAATTCTTGTTTAGCAAAATTATAAAAGGAAGATTTAAAATTAATAATTCAAAGAAATATAATTAATTTTTTCAAGTTAAACAAATGATTTAAATAGTTTCAAAGCCATGTCATCTTTTTCACCATTCCATGTCGCCATTCCAAGTCATCATTTTTTAAAGAATTGACCAATAAAATTAAAACATTAAAACACATAATCATCTTTCACTAAAACAACTTTCCATATCATAGGAAGGGGATTATCAAACTGACGTCAAACCGGTTGTAAAGAAACCAGAACCAATCCGGTTGTTTACACAAATAATTTGCATTAACAATGCAAACGTGATTTTCCAGAAATCAACAAAAGCACTTTAATCACGTTGATTAAAATATTCAAGTGAGCACAAGTTATGAAATTCTATAATTCCACCAGAAGATTCAGAAGGACTGCTAAACAATAAGCAAACCAGAATCAGTCGGTTCCATGTAAACCAATTCAATAAACAATTATCAAACTTTTGTTCACAGAGACCGTAATATATCAAGCCTTTGTTCGTGCCCAACGGCATAAGCAATCCTTGCTCAACTATTAATCAAACCGATCACGGCTTTGACATTGAGAAAACGATTAAACCAAATCTCAACTTGGTTTAATAGGTCACGACAAACCGATGATCAACATCACCAGAATTCGACAAACACCTGTTTTTATCAATCAAACAATTTTTGTAACTAAATTACATATTCAATTGCTTTTTTAACGTTTCACAAACCCACTCAGATTTGAGAGTTCGCGGAAATTACAAAATTTAAGAAGAAGAAGAGAATTAATAATAAAAGCATTCTTCTAAACTTTCCGTGTAAGAAAATCAGATTCATAAGATTTTGAAATCGTTTTAAAAATTCGAAGTAAACTTATTCCGATTAAGGCGATAAGCAGAAATCGGACTTATTGAATTAAGACTGTACGAGCCGAAAACCGAATTAAGAAAAAGACGAATTTTATTGACAAAAAACGATAACAAAATTGAAGAACAACAACAATATTTAAATGAGGAGTGAATCACGGAGACAAGATATTATCTTTTTCCTTAATTCAATAAATCGACTGCATTTGTGCTCACAGTAAAAATTGATTTTTGAATCCCTGGATACAACCAATCCAAACTATAACTCGAGCACCCGAGGTATAGAACTCAGCGAACTAGAACGTTATACTCTCGAAACTATAAACTAAAAAAAACTATGAGAAAGAAGATTTTAGAGCTAAGAGTATTTTGTGTTATTGAGCGTCACCAATAATGAGAGCAATACCCTTTTTTATAGTCTCAGGATGAATATTCTGGTGTATTCCACAAGTTTCGAACAAAGTAAAATTTCCAAATACGAAAAAGGAAAATTTCCAGAAAATTCATTTAACTAGTTTGAGCTTTTTCTTATAATCCAAACAATTTCTCATTCACTCTTTATTTTATTTGCCCAACTTAATATAGCCCATTAGCTCATAAAAAGTCTACAAATAAAAGTTCCAACAAATTGTACTTAATTACAAGTTGTCCTTTTTAAAACTCATATGTAATGATGATTAGAAAAATGATCAAGACATGAAGCTCTTCTTAGGTAAATACTTAAAATACTTAGACGATAGGAGGTTTCTCATCCAATATCTAATTATTAAATAAATAAATAAAGTAAGAAGGAAGGAGAAAGAGATACAACAAATTCTCAGTATAGAGATTCTAGGACCTTCATTAGAACTTCTTCTACCACATATACTTATCTAATTAGTTCAATTTTGTTCTTTAATTATATAAATAGATTATTTTTAAAATAATTAAAATATATTATTATTATTATATTAATTAAATACCTATTTTTTAGAATCCACTGATGTGGATACTCTTAAGTTATCGATTCACACCACATTTCAAACTAATTACCAATAAGAACTACGCATTAATAGCTTTGAAACAAATTTTTCTATGAGTCAAATCTCTGATATAAGATTGGAATCCACCAAACTTATGTTGTAACATCCCAAACCGAAATATGGAATTTCGGTAAGGGTGTCGATCGACACCAGGGAGCAGTGTCGATCGACACCAGGGAGCAGTGTCGATCGACACCAATGCTTCAGAATCGGTTTTTGGTTCGATTTTAATCGCGGTTTGGCTCGGTTTGAAGGTTTAACCTTATGGCTTCCGTATTTAAGTCTCTTATCAGAATTTTGGCCAGGTTTTATCAGGGAAATCGTGAGAGAGAGGCAGAGAAGAGATTGTGAGAGTTTTCGAAGGATTGTTGCAAAGAAATCCCTCGGAAACCATTTCGTTTGATTCCTAGAGTGTAGGGATAACCGTGCTGCGTAGCTAGTGGCGTTAGGGTTTTGTTTCTGTGAGTTTTAATATCGGTTCGTCGCGGTTTCAGTCACTATCGTTCCTCGTTCTTCGTTCATCCGAAATCAAGGTGAGTGCGTGATCACGATTACGAGATTAGTTTGTTAGGAGATTGAATAATTGATTTGTGATGATTATGATTGATATTCTTGTGTTTTCCTGTGATATGTTGTGGTTTGGTTGTGATTGATCTTGTAGGAGAAAACGAACCGAGTCTGCGAGAGGTGTCGATCGACATCTAGTGGCAGTATCGATCGATACCACTCTTTTTTATCACGAAGTTTGGTTTTGGTATTGGAGTGTATATCGACACCCAAGAAGAGTGTCGATCGAGACCACTTGATAAATTGTGGGAATTGCATAATTGTTGATTGTTGCTTATCTGTTGAATGTTGATTATTCACGTAGTAATTGACATGCTATTTCCCTATTATGTAATCGGTAGGCGGGATGACCGCTTCACTAAGTATTTGTGATAATACTCACGCAACTTTTTTTTCCATGTTTTGCAGGTAAAGTAAAGTTCGAGATCGTGGAATCATGACTGAGACGAGAGGATGATAGGATGTTATGTTTGTGGTTGTTAGTCTAGTGAACTTGTGGTCATATGTTGCTCGATAGTTATTTATTCATTCCTGAATTTGGCATTTAATTTATTTTGGTTTATTGATTATTTACTTCATGAAGATATTGGATTAGTTATGTAACACCCCCATTTTTTTTTTTAATATTCAACTAGTTCAGATTAATAATCCCATAAATATTAATCCTCTAAGACTAGATTCCTAATAGTTACTTACGCGGAAGTTCTCAGGAAAATTCTCAGGAATTAATTCTTAGGAAATTAAATAAATCCAAATAAACCACAATTCAAGATTTAATAGCCAATTCCAGAAATCATAAACTAGCAACCTAAATCAACCGGTTCGTTAGACTAACAACAACCACTTATAAACTCTTAATCATCCTCTTCCTCGGCCATGATTCCGCGATCACATTTTCTTTTACCTGCAACACATGGATAAAAGAGTTGCGTAAGTATTTCATAAATACTTAGTGAGTTGCTCATCCCGCCTACCGGCGTAACAAGAAGGCTTAGATAATATAACCACACATATACAACCAACACATCACTAATCACAACTCAACAACATTAAATAAACACATTTCGGGAAAACAGAATTGCTGTCGAACGCCACCACGGATGTGTCGATCGACACGACTAAGAGTCCGGTGTCGAGCAACACCACGAAGGTGTCGATCGACACACGACCAAAACCCGTGTCGATGACACGCCTCTGCGTTTTACACCGGAATCGAGTTTCTCCTCTCTCAACCTGATTCTGACGGACTTGAGTCGCAAACCTGCAATGAAAACACAACAAAACCAACAATAATATCCACAACAACCACCATCATCATCATCACACGAAAATACACACAAATCAATCATAAAAACACGTCAAATTATCGTCATTGCCTAGAAACGACGGTCACAACTCACCTTAGCCTATTAATGAAAGAAGGGAACGAGATGACCATGAACAAACGACGAGCAGAGCCTCTACCCACTTGTACAAATTGATCCGAGCGATCCCCACAAAAAATTGTGAAGAACAATGATCCCACGGTCCTTAAGCCTCGAATAAACGATGTCTCGAGGATTTCTTTGCAAAAATCCTCAAGAACGATCGAATTCTCTCTCAAACACCTATGATTCTATCTGATTTCCTCTCACCACCCGCGACCATGAACAGCCTAATGGCTTATATACGCAAGCCCTAGGGTTAAATCCCTCAAACCGAGCCAAACTGTGATTAAAAATCTAAACCGAACCACATCGCAGAACTTGGTGTCGATCGACACACTCCCTGGGTGTCGATCGACACCCTTACCAAAAACTCAATTTTTGGTTTCGGGATGTTACAATTCTCCCCCACTAAACTGAATTCGACCTCGAATCCCAAGACACAAGTCTACGCAAGACTCCACTCTGGCCCGCACCGGCCAAAACCACAAGAGATTCTCCCATAATCTCAGTAGTCTACAACTAATTCCATGTTTATACGCACATTTTCAGACATTTATTACGTTTTTACTTATCCACACACTACACACACTTTAGGGAAACAACCGTCCCCTCGAAAGAACTACCATCTCCCAGAACTATAGAGGAAACCACCGTCCCAGAATAGGCTCTCAGTATTATAAAGGAAACTACCGTGTCCTGGAGATAACCACCGTCTCTCAGTATGTATACAGAAAACCACCGTCCCCGCTACATACTCTGGAAAACCACCATCTCCTGATAATGAGTCATCCGTAGTAAATTCTAAAACACCTACCAACATCTCGGGTAAGAACCACCCAACACGACCCATAACATCAATAAAAACCTAAATCTTCTCTAAACAGCTTAAATACGCACGGCTCCTGACTCAGAATATACAAATGCAACGTTTATTAATCCTGACTAGGTCTGCCCAACTGGTCGCACAACAATCAAACAAGAACATGCACGACCAACTGTAGACCCAGAATTGGATCGATCGATTGAGCAACAATCAAACAAGAACATGCACAACCAAAGACGTTACACCTGTTAATCCTAAGTCGGCAGAACTGAACAAAAAGAAATATCTTAGAGGTCCGCATCCCGCTTCATTCTTAAGCCACAGTTAGATATTGATTACTCATACTTATACCGTCATCATCACACTCTCAGGACGTCTCCTTCGAGGTAACGATGCCGATGCCACTCCACTCTCAAGACGTCTCCCTCAAGCTCTGACTCTATATAGGAAAACTACTTCCTTAGAGTAATCAACACATACGTGTACAAACATCTGAAACTAAGAATACTTTCCATGATATTGACCCAACATTAATACTTTGACAACACAATTCTGCTCCTACTGAACACTTGGTTGACATAACTGACTTCGTGAAGGCTCACGCTTAAACTTTGAAATTTTGAACTACCCAACAAGGGTCAAAAACCACTCCTGACGCCTCAGTGTAACCATCCATCGGCCGATACACTCGCCTACACACTTGAATGTCCCATTCGGAGAGACTTGAAAAACTGAACCGGTTGCCTCGAAACATCTCTCGAACTCAGATTCATCTCCTAAGCCCCTTAGAACTTTCCATGCACTCCTGAACGCGTGACGCTACGCAACCTACTCCAACCTTCTGTTGCACTGTCTGATCCTTAGGACTTCTCGAGTACATTAAACATCGCCGATGACCAGAATCACCAAGACATCTAAGTATTCTTGAAATACGCTATTCTTCAACCTCGTGAACTCCGCTCCTTTTGATAACCCAAACAACCTCCCGATAAACTGAAATACTCCTTGCTCGTTCTGAACCCCATCTCCGAATAATTGATATTCTTGTTCGGATATGATGTTAACGCGTGAGACCAAGAACTCCTCAAAATACTGGTTTGCCATCCATGACGATGAACCTTAAAACCTCCAGATACTCCCATCTGCCTTCTTGCAACCAAAACCGGCGCTCCTCATAACAACACTTGCTCGACTCCGCATACAGCTTCTGCTCCCGAGCCTCTCCAGAACCAAATACCATGAACTTCATACTCCTCAGGATTCCTCGAATAATCCAAGATATAAACAATGAGTAGGAAACGAACACTTCCCCAAAATTCCCTGATCAAGTCGTAATACTCTCGTGCATACCGCATGCACATTTGTCAAACCAAAAAGCATAACCGCAACTCAAAATGCTCATTACTTGCCTAGATTTGCCTGGAGCTTACTATCTAACATTTCTAATCCAAACTAGGTCGGGCGGTCGATCGTACAACAATCAAACAAGAACATGTACAACCACCCGTAAATCCAGATTTGGATTTCACGAATGCTACATCTATTACCAGAACTCGATCCAATGCCTAGCCTGATCGGCGATACTTCGGCTCACAGCTCGAGGCTCCTGAACCGTCTATCACAGACTACTCGAGATCCTCACTCGATCCTTATGACCATCCAACATGGACTAAAACCCCGACCTGACTTAGCCAATATCACACAAGATCCTTCCCTGATCTCAGAGGCTCCGTCTAATCCTTATAAGAAATATACCGCTTGCACTCTCGGGACGCATCCCTCGAGCCAACGGTATATGGGGAACTCACATCCCCACAAGAGATCTCACATCCCTCGCCACTTATTCTGGGAACTCACTTCTCAAATAAGTATACATGAGAACTCACATCTCCTCTGATTAGAGCCGCCTCACGTGGTATAATCTCGATATTCCCAGCCTAGAATATCCTCGAAGAAACAAACGGCAATGGTCCACATATATAGAAACACATAAGGAACCACACGCCTTAAAAATCAAATGAAATAAATAAGGAACACCAACTTATAAATTTCCAAAATGTATATCGTTTCAACACCAACGAAATACAGAAAAATCTAGAAACAACAACACCAAAAGATAAAGCTTTGAAACTGAAACAAAACCGAAAAGAAACGAAACCAGCTTAATCCTTGACCTTTTTCTCCAGGTCCTCGATTGCTGCAAGTGCCTCCACCAACTCTGCCCTCGAGGCGTACGTGGAAGCTCTGCCGGGCTTCTTCAGCCCAATCCAAAGTCCTCCCACGAACTTACCCATCCGGGCTCGCTCCTCATCCATGCCGCTACTCGCATAGACTACCAGCCTGCTAAACTCAACACTATACTCACGCACGAACCAGTTGCCCTGAACCAGTCTCTTGAACTGCAACTCCAACTGATCCAACACCTCTTGAGGGAAATACTTGGCATTAAACTCGCCCAAGAAATTGCCACAAGTCCACACTATCCACCTCATCCTGGCCTGAATTCCTGTCCACCAGAGATAGGCATCTCCAGCCAAGAGCCCTACTGCCAGCTCCACTCGATACTCATCAGGACATCTAATAAAATGAAGCCTAAGCTCTATCCTCTACCTCCATTCATTGGCTGCCTCTGGTCCACCTCCACCTGAGAAGGACAAGGGCTCCATGCCCCGTATCTCATTATACATCGATAGATACTGCTCTCTCGGGGTCATCACTGGAGACTGCGCTGGTACCGCACCCGGTAACCACTCCAAAATCAATGCAAGCATCTTCGCCAAATGATCCTGAGGATCCTGAGCTCCGCCTGAAGCAATACCCGCACCAGGGCCTCTTGCCGCACCAGCAGCTCCGGCACCACCTCCAGCACCGGCAGTACTATCCGACACACTGATAGCGCCCATATAAACCTCCTGATATGCCGGCGAGTCAGCCACCTATTTCGAAGACTCACTCTGAGTCTCCCACTCCAATAACAAAGACACACGACCCCGACCACGACCATGACCACGACTCCGGCCTCCACGGCCACCAGCTCTGCCCCCACGGCCTCTCAGAACTCTAGCTATCGTACACTGCACTTATCACAAGCATACTCTCAGATACTAGAAGTCACCCAACCACAAAACAAAACAATACTCACCGTGAAATCTCTTTTAAGGCCGAAAAGGATGATTCTAAGACTAAAATTGACTAAGCAGACATAATGAATTTAAACACATAGTGAGTTCATCCAATTTACTACTAGCCCTAGAATCGTAAGGGCTCTGCTACCAAAATTGTAACACCTGCATTTTTTTTTAATATTCAACTAGTCTAGATTGATATTCCCATAACTATTAATCCTCTAAGACTAGATTCCTAACAGTTACTTATGCGAAAGTTCTCAGGAAAATTCTCAGGAAATTAAATAAATCCAAATAAGCCACAATTCAAGATTCAATAGTCAATTCCAGAAATCATAAACTAGCAACCTAAATCAACCGGTTTGCTAGACTAACAACAACCACTTATAAACTCCTAATCATCCTCTTCCTCGACCATGATTCCGCGATCACATTTTCTTTTACCTGCAACACATGGATAAAAGAGTTGCGTAAGTATTTCATAAATACTTAGTGAGTTGCTCATCCCGCCTACCGGCATACCAAGCAGGCTCAGATAATATAACCACACATATATAACCAACAAAACACCAATCACAACTCAACAATATCAAATAAACACATTTCAGGAAAACATAGCTGCATGTCGAACGATACCACGGAGGCGTCGATCAACACGACTAAGAGTCCAGTATCGAGCGACACCACGAAGGTGTCGGTCGACACACAACCAAAACCCGTGTCGAGCGACACCCTCCTGGTGTCGATCGACACGCCTCTGCGTTTTACACCAGAATCGAGTTTCTCCTCTCTCAACCTGATTCCGACGGACTTGAGTCGCAAACCTGCAATGAAAATACAACAAAACCAACAATAATATCCACCTTAACCACCATCACCATCATCAAACGAAAACACACACAAATCAATCATAAAAGCATGTCAAATTATCGTCATAGCCTAGAAACCGCGGTCAGAATTAACCTTAGCCTATTAATGAAGGAAGGAAACGAGATGACCACGAACAAACAATGAACAGAGCCTCTACCCACTGGTATGGATTGATCCGAGCAATCCCCACCCAAAATCACGAAGAACAATAATCCCACGGCCCTTAAACCTCGAATAAACGATGTCTCGATGATTTCTTTGCAAAAATCCTCAAGAACGATTGAATTCTCTCTCAAACACCTATGATTCTCTACGATTGAATTCTAAGGGCTTATATACGCAAGCCCTAGGGTTTAATCCCTCAAACCGAGCCAAACCTCGATTAAAAATCTAAACCGAACCACATCGCAAAACTTGGCGTCTGATATAGCCGGTATTTTACCACTTTTACTATCCGTTTTCCCTATTTTATATACTATTTAATTAAGCTTTTCTATCAAAAAGGTAGTTTTCTCGTATATTTGGTTTTGGAGAGTCATATAGGTCAAATCATCAAAAGGCATGAAATGGAGCAGAATGAGTATTCTTCATCCTACAACAACTTACCAGGGTCAAATGATCCTATCTAAGTCCCCCAAGTTGAAGATTTCACAATTTCCCAAGTTGGACAGAAGTTAACCAGCAGAGGCCTAGCTACGGCCGGACGACCAAAAACGACTTAGACGGTGATGAAATTTCAGATGGAGATAGCCCTTTGCGCAAAATTTCTAATGGAGTAGGAATTAAATCAAATGGAGTTTTAGTTTGGAAGTTATTCAAGTTTTACTGAAGATATGTCATTCTGCCTAGAAGAAGAATCAAGTCCAAGATGGGCCTAAGCAACGAACCAACCCATGGGCCGGCTCATTTACTTGAAGCCACGCACAAGGACATGATTTTGAGCCAGACCCCGGACAGATTCACGTGACCGGTGCCACCGTCCGGTGCCGTGGCCACTTCTGCGCACTTATCGATAAAAAGACGTTTTTGCCCAAGACGAAACCCTAGGAGTTCCACCGACTAAAGACATCTTCCTACACCTATATATACTTGTTTTTAGCCTCTTGAGAGAAGGATAGCAGCCCTAGGCAACACATATCAATAATAAACATGTATTTTCTTTATTCTCTTTAAATCTTCATCTTTATCCTTTGTAAAAGAGCGATGAAGGCCATGATGTTCTTCTCAAGCTTTGTGCTTAGAGATCCACCTATGCCAAGCCCTTACTTAGCACGAATCTACTGTTTTATCAACTTCTCTAGTTGCTCCATGTTTCATAACATGTAGAATAGTTGTATGTTTGATATAAAGTTATTTTAAAGTTCTTTTGCTTGCATCTTCTACATATTTATTGAATTTGTTTCTAGCATGATTCTCTATCTTTATTTGTGCTCAAGGCGTGATCTAGACTAGCTACCTAGTGACCGATATTAGATTGGTGCCGATTCTAAAAGCTTTTGCACCGTTCGGATCTAATATTTGATAGGGCCGGCGTCTTAACAATCAAAAGTTTAGTTAAGGAGTCTAGTGAGGAATCGAATCTAACTCTTACAGCGTGATTCCACCTTGCAATAACCATCGAAAGTTGAGTCTATTGGGGTAGGAGTTACAGGTTTTGGAGCCTCGAAAAGGGAATGATTCTACCATAGTGATTTGAGCTCTAGAACACTAGTTGCATCTTTTTTAAAACTATGTAGTCTATGCTGCATTAGTTCCTTTCAATTCCTTTTTTATCTTGCGTGTTTTGATTTATCTATCCCTTTATTTTATTGCATATCAATTTTATTATAAACCTCAAAACCCCAAAATATGTTTTCTCTTAGCTTATATTGCATAATATAGATTTATTGCATAACAACATAGTCTCCTGTGGATCGACCCCTAAGTACTACAATTGTCATCTGTGCACTTGCAAATTAGGGTTTATAAATTTAAAACTCTTTTGCATTAGCCCTAATCCGGCTGCATCAAGTTTTTGGCGTCGTTGCCGGGTCTAGTTAGCTTACCTATAGATTTTTTATAAAGAATAAGTCTAAGTTTCTATTTTTCTTGTTTTTCCTTTTTACGTTTTTGCTAATTTTCCTTTTTGTTTTCTTTATTTAAGTGTGTTTCAGGGATTTATCTATGGAACATCACAACAAAAACCCTAAATATTCTAGGAAGATGGCGACAAGAAGGAGTTCCAATGGAGATTACATCCCCATGCCTCATGAATTCCATCAACAACCTTTTCCTTACAGAAATTGGTACAATTTACAATTGTATCAACAACAACCGCCTTGGGAGACTCAAGGACGTGACCATCATCATCATGTGCCGCCGAATCACCCTCCACAGCCCCATGACCGTTCCAATTCAACCTCACAAGGAGACCTAATCGAAGCCTCAATGCGTAGATTCATGGAAGATACTCAAAATATCATCCAAGGAATCGAAACAAAGATTGAGACCATCAATTCATCCCTTGGAGAGAAGCTTACTGCCCTTACCACTAAGTTTCAAGACTTAGAGACACGCTTGATCCACCTTGAAGAATTTCAAAATTAACAAGCCTTAGATCTTCAAAGCGACGCTTGAAAAATTCATAGTTTTGAGCTTAGTTTTAATGGTCTTTGGGAGAAGTTTGAAGGAGAGATCAAGAGCACTAATGACCACGTTGAAGAGATCACTACTGGCCTAGGTATCATAGCAATCAAAGCTCAGAAGGAAACGAAAGCTTTGGAGGAAGCCAAAGATGATCACCGAGACTTATATTCTACAAGCCTTGTTTTATCGGAAGGACACAAGCAACATACTCAAGCCATCAAAGACGTTCAAGCCTCTCTAGATAAGAAGTTCAACTACCTTATGTGGAAGTCTTCTACCCTAAAGAAGAAAGAAATTGAGACGTCTAAGACACTTGAGGAGATCGACGACCGTTTGAGACGTATGGAGGAAACACACCAATATAGTACGAATGAAGAAGAGCCAACACCTTTGGTCCATTGCTGCACAATAACACCCCTTGAAAAAGACTTCTCTATCTCTGATCAAGATGAGAAAGTCGTTCCAAGACCGTTCCTAATGGCCAAACCAAAGAATCGAAGACTTACGACAATAATGTCAACAAGACCGTGCGGAGAGATTCGCATAGCTAATCAATCCATCAAGAGACAACGTTGGATAAGTGATGAGATGCTGGAGGTATTCAATTCTCTAGTTATAGAACTCCCTGCCACCCTTACTTTGAAGATGCTTGGAGAATAAAGCCATCATTACGACAATGCTTTAAACAAAGCACGGAGGAAGACTTTATGATTGAGGAGCTATTCAACCAAGTTAGGAATCCTTATAGGTACCTAAGGATGCTTCCTAAAACTCTTGATCCAAGTTTTTTCAACATTCCTTGTTCAATTCGAGATTATACCTTTGAGACCGCTCTTATCGATTCGGGAGTCGGAGTCAACGTTTTGTCGGAATCACTTGTGAGAAAGATGAGGAAAACCAATCTTCGTCCTTCAACCATGAGAATTTCACTTGCTAATGGTGCATCAACACTCTCATTGGGTGAAATATTCAATTGCCCCGTGAGAATTGGTGATTGCATTGTTCCGACGGACTTTGAAGTGGCTAATATGCAAGATTGCTCAACACCTTTCATCCTTGGAAGACAATTCTTGGCTACTGCTGAAGCTATCATGGATTACACCTTACAAAGGTTGTCCTTTCCTAAGATAGATAGAAACATCTTCTATTACGCAGCACCACCGGGATTTCGATCCAAAGTTACAAGATACATTCCTTTGGAGATGAAAGAAGTTGAAATCAAGCACCCTTTCCATTTACATGATGAAGACCACGACCATGGAAGCATTTGTTCACACTCTAAAGGCAACCTCAAGCCTTTAGAAAACGATTGCAAAGTCTAAAAACCCCAAGGAGTCGAGCTAATTGACTTTAAACAAACGCTTTATGGGAGGCAACCCATATATCGAGTCTTTCTTTTCTTTTGATTTTTATTCAATGTTTTTCATTTTATAAACTTTGTTATTCATTAATCTATCTATTTATGAATTTTTCAGATTTAAAAAAATTTATTTTGGAGAAGAAAACCGAAGTTCTAAAAACTTCTAAAAAAAAAAAAATGTGTCGCGGTGGCCCAGACACCGGACGGTCACACCACTCACGCGGTTCCGACCGATGCCCAGGTGATTTTGGTTTGGGACAGTCTCGCGGATCGAGCGTCCCACGGTCCCAGACCCTGGACAGAGACCCCGGACACGGGAATCCGACCGGGGTCGGGACTGTTCCTTCCGCGTCCGTCCTGACCATCAACCGTCTGCGTCCCAACCTTTGTCCCGCAACACGCAGCCTCGTCCCGCAGCATGTGCCCCAGTACCAGTCCTCGTCCCACAGATCCACCACGCCCCGGATGCTCCCACCAACCCACGCACGCGACCGGTGTCACGCGTCCCATCCTTCCCGCACCACCATCCCGCGTCCCCGACCTGAGTCGCTCACGGACCCGCGTCCCCACCACCCCGCACCACCCAACGGACTTGACCACGACCTGACCACGGACCACGGTTCGAACCACGAGGTAAGTTTTCCTTAATTTTTCTTTTTAAATTATTTAATAATGGTTTTAATCTACATGAACAATTTTTAACCCAAAAATAATTTTTAAAAAGTGATATTTCTTAAATAAAATTTATTTTTGAGTTTTCACATTGCACTTTTAAAATTTGGTTTAATAAAGTGATTTTTAAATAATTTTCACATCTTACACTTATCTTTTCACTACTTGTTTTCTACTTTAGAATGAGCTTGGATAATTTTGTTTGTTGCTTCGGTATTCTGGAACCTAGGTCCAAGTTTGTTTAACAAGTAATTTCAAGTGTTTTTGCAAGGATATTTGGCTCTTACACATGTTTGACTTTTGAAATCCAATTTGTTAAAGAATGATCCACCTTATCCATACAAGATGTGCACAAAGAAAAGAGGAAAAAGAGAAGCCATTTCAACCAACTTATGAATCCTCCACTTCAACGTTTAAAGCAAGACTTTTGTTACTTCTTCAAGTAGCTGTTCAACTACCAATATCCAAGAATTTCCAAAGTAATTCGGGGCAGAGTTCCACGATGCAAACTGCGGTTTGTGGTGATCTATTATGATCATTGTTGGAAGGTACTAACTCGGTTATGGCGGAATGCATTCGTGAGAAAAATTGAGAAGCACTATTTCTTGGCCTAGAGAAATTTTTGGGGAGTTTCAAGACCCTTCTTTCAACAACATCTACTGATTCAACTTTGGGAGAAATTGAGTTTCTCTATCCGGTGACTTCATTTTATTCTCCATCTTTTTATCTATTTATTTTATTATTATTTTCCAACACTTCACCCTTAATTTGATTTGAATTACACCGGGACGGTGTAAGTTAAGTCTGGGGGGATTGTTGCTACTAACGCGTTTATTCGTGTTGGATATTTATGTTTTCAAAATCGTTTTCAAAAATCGTTTTCAAAATCGTTTTCAAAAACCGTTTTATTGAGTCAAAATCATTTGGGAATGATGACACTTTTCTTTGATCAAAAACGTTTTAATTTCAGAACCAAGTAACCATTATTGCAGGGTTTGTTCCGGACAATTGCTTCAGACACCTAGTGACCGAATGGAGTCCAAGGAGATAGCTACTTGCACTATTTTGATGGATATGATTTCGATTCTCACTTTGGTTTACTAACATGATTTTTGACTATCTCTTGTTAAGGATATTCGATCAAGGAATGAATCACATTCATGACATCTTATCCTCTTTTTTACCCCTCTTTGTTGTCATGGATGGCCAGCTCACCTTTAGTTGGTACCCTTACCTAAAGCCCTTAAAACCTTTCTTTCAGACCTCATGCACTTCTTTTGCTACGTCCTCTATGCAGATATGTGTAAAAATGTCGGAGAGAGTAGGGTCGACACAATTTTTCAATCACTTAAGGATGCGACGATCAACATAGAAGGAAGGAGTACAAACGACAAAATTCCAAAAAACTAAAGAAGCTTGGCCAATCCTTGGATGCTTAATCATGGTAACAATTTCGTGCCTTACTTGACTTATATCTTTATGAGACCATTTTTCCCATTCTAAAAAAAAAAAAAAAAAAAATTTCAAAGGGAAAGGAAAATGGTTTTCAAAAGAGTCAAGGCAAAGGAATACCCAAGGAATGCAACGGTAAAAAAAGGAGAGATGAATTCAAGAATTTCACAAGTGATTCCCGGAGAAAAGACTAAGTCTAGGGGAGAAAGGCGAACAACAAAGTGGTTGGAAAATTGTGGACTTCAATAGACCCATTCTCTCTTGCGATTTTGCATAATGTCTCGCACCCGGAGTTTTTGGTAACCCTAAACACTTTTAACCTCACCACTAAAACGACCTTCCCTAAAAATACCTAGCCGACTTCCTTGTAAATATCCTTGATCGGAGATCTTTGAGAATCTAAGAGGGTAAAAGAATCGATTGACTTGAAGTTGAGTTTTTGCAGGGACAGCAGTTTAGGACATACATTCGTAATCACGACGGAAGATGATGAAAAGTGTCCATGAACTCACTTTATCTTTATGTGGATTACAGGTTTAGAGAAAGAAACAAGATCAAAGAATATGTGAGTTCCCGTGTTTTCAAATCTTCTTTCCTGATTGACCTTTTGTTTGCTTGAGGACAAGCAAAGGGTAAGTCTGTGGGAGTTGATATACCTGGTATTTTACCACATTTACTATCCGTTTTCCCTATTTTATATACTATTAAAATAAGCTTTTCTATCAAAAGAGGTTGTTTTCTCGTATATTTGGTTTTGAAGAGTCACATAGGTCAAATCATAAAAAAGGGCGTGAAATGGAGAAAAATGAGTATTCTTCATACTAAAAAAACTTACCAAGGTCAAAGGATCCTATCTAAATCCCCCAAGTTGAAGATTTCACAATTTCCCAAGTTGGACAGAAGTTAACCAGCAGAGGCCTAGCTACGGCCGGATGACCAAACCGACTTGGACGGCGATGAAATTTCACATGTAGATAGCCCTTTGAGTCAAATTTCTAATGGAGTTAGAATTAAATCAAATGGAGTTGTAGTTTGGAAGTTATTCAAGTTTTACTGAAGACATATCATTCTGCCTAGAAGAAGAATCAAGTCCAAGATGGGCCTAAGCACCGAACCAACCCATGGGCCGGCTCATTTACATGACCGGTGTCGTGGCCACTTCTACGCACTTATCGACAAAAAAACGTTTTTACCCAAGACGAAACCCTAGGAGTTCCACCGACTAAAGACCTATTCCTACACCTATATATACTTGATTTTAGTCTCTTGAGAGAAGGAGAGCAGCCCTAGGCACCACAAATCAATAATAAACATGTATTTTCGTTATTCTCTTTAGATCTTCATCTTTATCCTTTGTAAAAGAGCGATGAAGGCCATGGTGTTCTTCTCAAGCTTTGTGCTTAGAGATCCACATATTCCGAGCCCTTAGAACGAATCTACTGTTTTATCAACTTCTCTAGTTGCTCCATGTTTCATAACATGTAGAGTAGTTGTATGTTTGATATAAAGTTATTTTAAATTTCTTTTGCTTGCATCTTCTACATATATATTGAGTTTGTTTCTAGCATGATTCTCTATCTTTATTTGTGCTCAAGGCGTGTCTAGACTAGCTACTTAGTGACCGATATTAGATTGGTGCCGATTCTAAAAGCTTTTGCACCGTTCGGATCTAATATTTGATAGGCTTGGCGTCTTAACAATCAAAAGTTTAGTTAAGGAGTCTAGTGAGCAATCGAATCTAACTCTTACAGCGTGATTCCACTTTGCAATAACCATCGAAAGTTGAGTCTATTGGGGTAGGAGTTACAGGTTTCGGAGCCTCGAAAAGGGAATGATTCTACCATAGTGATTTGAGCTCTAGAACACAAGTTGCATCTCTTTTAAAACCATGTAGTCTATGCTGCATTAGTTCCTTTCAATTCCTTTTTATCTTGCGTGTTTTGATTTATCTATCCCTTTATTTTATTGCATATCTATTTTATTATAAACCCCAAAACCCCAAAATATGTTTTCTCTTAGCTTATTTTGCATCTTATAGATTTATAGCGTAATAACATAGTGTCCTGTAGATCGACCCCTAAGTACTACAATTGTCATTTGTGCCCTAATCCGGCTGCATCAGCGTCGATCGACACCTTCCCTTAGTGTTGATCGACACCCTTACCAAAAACTCAATTTTTGGTTTCGGGATGTCACAAGTTATTTGGATTTAATTGATTTGTGAGTTTTGCAGTAGAAATGATTAGTTTAAAAAAAAGAACTTGGTTGTTTCATTTTGGTATCAGAGCCTAGACGGTTTTAGGACAATGGAATTTAGATGTCTGAGATTATGTGTTTAAATTGATTTTGTGTTTAGTCAATTTAATAGAGTCTTAGTATCATCCTCTCCAAGCCTTTAAAGAGATTCCACGGTATGTTATTGTTTGACCTTTATTCTGTGAATTCTAGTATCTTAGAATTTACTTTTGGTAAGTGCAATGTGCGATGGCTAGAGTTCCGAGAGGTCGTGGTGGCAGAGCTGGTGGCCATGGAGGCCGAGGTCGTGTGACTACGTCGTTCGAGTGGGTCACTCAGAGTGAGTCGTCAGAGCAGGAGGCTATTTCGCCGATGTATCAGGAGGATTTTGTGAGCAGTGTCCGTGTGGCGGTTAGGACTGCTGGTGTCGGAGGCAGTACCGGAATTGCTGGTGTGGCCAGAGGCCTAAGTTTGGGTTATGCTACAAGCAAAGCTTAGGATTTGGAGGATCGTTTGGCAAAGACGCTAGCTTTGATTTTGGAGCGGTTACCGGTTGTGGTACCAATGCAGGCTCCAGTGATGAAACCAAGGGAGCAGTATCTAGTGATGTTCAACGAGATGCGGGGCATGGGTCCTTTGTCCTTCTCGGGTGGAGGGGGGACCAGAGGCAGCCAATGAGTGAAGGTTGAAGGTTGAGCGTTGGCTTCGTTCTATTAGATGTCCTGAGGAGTACCTTCTGGATCTGGCGGTAGGGTTCTTGGATGGTGATGCCTATCTCTGGTGGACAGGAGTCCAAGCCAGGAGGAGGCGGACAGTGTGGACTTGGGGTGAATTCTTGGGCGAGTTTAATGCCAGGTATTTCCCTCTAGAGGTGGTGGAGCAGTTAGAGTTGCAGTTTAGGAGTCTGGTTCAGGGTAATCGGTCCGTTCGTGAGTATGATGCGAAGTTCAGCAGGCTAGTGGTCTATGCGAGTTGTGGCATGGATGAGGAGCGGACTTAGATGGGCAAGTTCATGGAAGGACTTCGGATGGGGCTGAATAAGCCCGACAAAGCTTCCAAGTACGCCTTGAGGGCAGAGTTAGTGGAGGTGCTTGCATCAATCAAGGATCTGGGAGAGCAAGTCTAGGATTGAGCAGTTATTCTTTCTTTTTGGTCTTGTTCCCAGTTTCAGAGCTTTAGTTTTTGCTATGTTATTTTTGGTTTTTGTAGTTTCGTTTGGTGTTGTAACAACTCTACGCTTTGGAAATTTATAAGATGGAGTTTTCCTTATTTATTTCTTGTGTTTAATAAGATATGTAGTTCTTATTATTGCTAATATTCAGGAGTAAGAATTATCATGCCTTGGATCATAAGGAGGTAGATCTGGTCAATAGGTGCTTAGAGGCATTTCAAAATTGATTACTCTAGGGGCGGCGGTCCAGAATAACTCATTCATGGTCGGAGATGTGAGTTCTCCGGAGGAGATGTGAATTTCTCCTGTATACTTATTGGGATGTGAGTTCCTAGAATAAGTAGCGGGGAATGTGAGTTCTCTCGTGGGGATGTGAGTTTCCCAGATATCGTTGGCTCGAAGGATGCGTCTTGAGAGTGCGAGCGGTATGTTTTCCTGATAAGTCATAGGATGCGCCCTGTGTAGGTCAGGGTGAGAAGGAGTAAGAGTAGTTAATATCTGAAAGCGTAATTAAGTTTGAGACTGGATGGGGACCTCGGAGATCGAGAGTTGATCTCGAATTGTTTTGACCGGGTTGGGTCTTAGTGGCTGGTTGTGTTGGGGATATTATGTGTTGACCCCATTAGGCAATCTAATCGTAGATAAGTATAAGCATTCTAGAATTTGTTATTAATAACTCATTATGTGGAGACGGTGGTACTCCAAAGTGCTTACTTTGGACGGTGGTTTCCAGTGTAAGTACTGAGAGACGGTGGTTCTCTCTAGGGACTGTGGTTTCTCGGTTTACTTACTGGGACTGTAGTCTCCAATATAAGTACTGGGAGACAGTGGTACTCTCCAGGGGATGGTGGTTTCCCTAATTGTTGTGACTCAAAGGATGTGTTCCTGAGAGTGAGTGAGTGTGATAATGAGTTAAGGGTAATAAATGTCTAGGAATGTTCGTATAAATAAATGATTAGAGGAGAGCCTTTTTAGATAAGGTGTTGGTCTTCGATAGATGATTTTGTGGGCGTCGAGCCTAGAATTGATATTGCGTGGGAAACCCGGTTCAAACGACCCTGGTAACGGATGTAGCGTCTATGGTCATGCATGTTCTTGTTTGGTTATTGCATGATTGATTGATCTAATTATTGGTCTACGGTTGGTTGTGCATGTTCTTGTTTGATTGGTGTGCGATCAATCCGTCAGACCTAGTATAGATTAGGAAACATTGCATTCGGGATATTCTAGGCAAATATGGGCGGGTAGTGGGCAGTATTGCATTATACTTGTTTGGAATGAGTTTTGTGAGACGGAAGAAGATATGGATGGGTACACCTATATTGGCGTTGCCCGAGCTGGGTAGGCCTTATACGGTGCGCACTGTGGTTTCAAGAATTGGTTCGGACTACTTGAGGCAGTTTTAATCTTGTGGTTTATAGGCGTTTGGAATTTATTGCTCTAGAGGGAGATGTGTTCTCTCGTGTGGGGACAGTGGTCCCAGACTTACTTATTTGGGAATTGTGTTTCCTAATATAAGTAGGGGGAGATCTGTTCTCTCGTGTGGGGACAGTGGTCCCAGACTTACTTATTTGGGAAGTATGTTTTCCCAGTATAAGTAGGGGGAGATGTGTTCTCTCGTGTAGGGATGTGTTCCCCAGATATCGTTGGCTCGAAGGATGCGTCCCGAGAGTGCAAGCGATATGTTTCTGAGAGATAGTATTCTCTCGCGGGGATGTGTTTCCCCAGATACTTTTAGCTCGAGGGATGCATCCCGAGAGTGCAAGCGGTATGTTACCTGATAGCTCTCAGGATGCGTCCATCGAGTGTTAGGGTGTGAAATGGATTAAGAGCAATAGATGTCTGTAACAGCCGAATAAACCTGGGATTAATGATGTGCTTTGAATGTCATTAATGGGTCTTGAGGAAGGTTGTTGTATTGCTAAGTGTGGAGATGGAGCAACGATGATACGCTGGAGTTGATTAGCGGGGTATTATCAGGAGGTAATTCTAGTCTTCAGGTGCTTGTACACGTGAGAGTTGATTACCCTATAGGAAGTATTTTTCCTATATATAACCAGAGCTTGAGGGAGACGTCCTGAGAGTGGAGTGACATTGTATCGTTACCTCAAAGGAGACGTCATGAGAGTGTGATTATGTCGGTAAAGGTATGAGTAATCAAAGTCCGATTGTGGTATAAGTATGAGGCGGAATATGGACCGTAGGGTTCGGGTGTGTAAACCTGGTAATATCGGCTAGTGGACTGCAGCATGTGATAAGTGACAGTTAGTGGAAGCAAATTATGAGTTCCGAGTGGATAGAAGCAGAGTTGCCCATTCCATAGTGGAAGCGGATTATGGTTTCGATGGATTCCGATGTGTAATTGCCTAACTCGCAGAGGTTGGATGTTATTCGGGTTATGCCGGGTCGTCCAATTAAGTCAGCATTTTTCTGGTCATTAAGGAGACCGATGGAGCAGCGGTTTTGGCTATGAAATATGCGGAGAAGGCCGTGAGTCAATATGGAGTGTCAATCGAATGGTTCAATCAGGAATTTTATTTTATGTCGAGAGCAGTGAGGGCTTCTCAATTATTGGTAATGTTGATGAGGAGGTATGTTTGAGAATGAGGTGATTATCGGATGGATCACTTGTGTTTGATCAAGTGATTTTGAATAGCAATTATTCAGGCGAGTATCGGGATGGCTCTCTACAAGGCTTTGTATGGGAGGCAGAGTGAGTCACCTATATGTTGAACCCAAGTGGGGGAGAGGAACATGGTGGGTGCAGGTTAGTGCAGGAAATGATGGATTTACGCTGATAAGGAGAGATCAGAGTTGGAGTTTGAGGTGGAAGATCACGTGTATCTGAAGGTATCAATGTTGAAGAAGTGCAAGCGTACTTCGATTGAGTAGTGGCTAAGATGTTCGGGATCTTCAGTCAGTTTTATCTGTGTCAGCGAGACCTTTGGGATTCTCGAGAGGAGAGTTAAGGTGTTGCATCAAAAGAAGTTGCATTGTTAAAAGCTTTGCGGGTTTATGTGGTTTTAGAGGTGGAGATTTGGGAACCTGAGGTAAGAATGAAGTTGAAGTTCGGGTAGTATTTCGGCAAGGAGGTCACAAATAGAGCTTCACTTTCTTATGGTTCCGGTTCGGTTGTGTTAGCGTGGTGCTCGGTTGTCTGTCGATTTGTGTATTCTCGTTCTGTTGTAGCGACTATGCATTTTTGAGATTTATAAGATGGGGGTTCATTATATTTCTGGGAGATGAGATGTGTGTTCTCATTCTTGGTTGGTGTGGACCACTGGTTTGTCCTTTGGGAGGATATTCCGGGTTGTGAATATCGTGTTTAGGCCACAAGAGGTAATCCTAGTCGAGAGATGTTTATGAGTGTCTCAGAATTTATTACTCTAGGGGTGTGTTGTTCCCGTATAACTCATTTTTGGAGATGGTGTTCTCCAGTGTACTGGTTGTGATGGTTTTCCCGTGTGTGTGTTGGGACAGTGGTTCCTATGTTACCGATTGCTCAAAGGATTTTATTCCTACGACTAAGAGGGGTAGAAATGAGTCAAGAGTAATAAATGTCTGGAGACGTGGTCATATGCATGAGACTGGATTTGAGCCTCTAGGATCATGTGTTGGTCTCGAGTGGTGTTGGCCGGTGGGCCAGGAGTTTGCGGTATGAGATAGACGGTTTTGTGGGATTCGAGGACGAATCCAATTTAGTGGGGGAGAATTGTAACATCCCAAACCGAAATATGGAATTTC
The DNA here is from genome assembly GCA_963576765.1 of Draba incana. Classification (NCBI taxonomy): domain Eukaryota; kingdom Viridiplantae; phylum Streptophyta; class Magnoliopsida; order Brassicales; family Brassicaceae; genus Draba; species Draba incana. The sequence goes on from OY755206.1 coordinate 21,746,748, forward strand.
GGTAAGGGTGTCGATCGACACCAGAGAGCAGTGTCGATCGACACCAATGCTTCAGAATCGGTTTTTGGTTCAATTTTAATCGCCGTTTGGCTTGGTTTGAAGGTTTAACCTTATGGCTTCCGTATTTAAGTCTCTTATCAGAATTTTGGCCGGGTTTTATCAGACTAATCGTGAGAGAGAGGCAGAGAAGAGATTGTGAGAGTTTTCGAAGGATTGTTGCAAAGAAATCCCTCGGAAACCATCTCGTTTGATTCCTAGAGCGTAGGAATATCCGTGTTGCGTAGCTAGTGGCGTTAGGGTTTTGTTCCTGTGAGTTTTAACATCGGTTCGTCGCGGTTTCAGTCACTATCGTTCTTTGTTCTTCGTTCATCCGAAATCGAGGTGAGTGCGTGATCACGATGACGGGATTAGTTTGTTAGGAGATTAAATGATTGATTTGTGATGATTATGATTGATATTCCTGTGTTTTCCTGTGATATATGGTGGCTTGGTTGTGATTGATCTTGTAGGAGAAAACGAACCGAGTCTGCGAGATGATTTGACTTGGATTCGGTTTATGCGAGAGGTGTCGATCGACACCTAGTGGCAGTGTCGATCGACACCACTCTTTTTGATCACGAAGTTTGGTTTTGGTATTGGAGTGTATATCGACACCCAGGAGGAGTGTCGATAGACATCACTTGATAAATTGTGGGAATTGCATAATTGTTGATTGTTGCATATCTGTTGAATGTTGATTGTTCGCGTAGTAATTGACATGCTTCACTGAGTATTTGTGATAATACTCACGCAACTTTTTTCTATGTGTTGCAGGTAAAGTAAAGTTTGAGATCGTGGAATCATGGATGGGACGAGAGGATGATAGGATGTTATGTTTGTGGTTGTTAGTCTAGTGAACTTGGGGTCATATGTTGGTAGATAGTTATTTATTCATTCCTGAATTTGGCATTTAATTTATTTTGGATTATTGATTAGTTACTTCATGAAGATATTGGATTAGTTATTTGGATTTAATTGATTTGTGAGTTCCGCAGTAGAAATGATTAGTTAAAAAAAAAAAACTTGGTTGTTTCATATGTTCACTTGATAATCAAGAGTTTACAAGCTTTTTTACAAAAATGGGCGTGATGTTGAGATGGAAGATGGTGGTTGAAACAACCTAACCCGTTTTTTTTAAACAACTAAATTCCGAATTAAATATTCCTATAGATATTTAATTTTTAACTCAAATAAACCAACAACAAACAAACAATAACCGGCGGAAACCATAAACTACTTAAACTAGAATTAACTCAAATAATCCAATAATTCAATCAAATCAAAACAATTATTCAATTCCAACAATTTCATGAATACCAGCAACCTAAACTAGGTTCTAAAACTCAATAAAACACAAAGAAAACCAAGACCCTAGATCATCCTCCTCTCCATCGCCATGATTCTACAATCACACTTTTTCTTTACTTGCATCACATGGAAAAACGAGATACGTGAGTATTATCACAAATACTCAGTGAGACGGTCATTCTAACTACCGGCTATACACACAAACCAAATAAAATGCAATCACAACACAAACAAGCAATTACAGAAAAGCAAAACAAAAATTACTCAATCACCACTGGTCTCGATCGACACCCACCTGGTGTCAATCGACACTCACCTGGTGTCGATCGACACTACTTCACAGTCGAGCCAGAATCGAACCTCTCCTATCACGGTTCGATTCCAGGCTCCCAAATCGATTAGTTGCACATTAATCACACCAAAACGCACCAAAACAACCACGAATCACAAAGAATACAATTCCACTTATCATAATTATCAAAAAAACATACAATCAAACGTCAAAGACACTTTATCGGGCTTAGATAAGCCATGATCGTGCACTCACCTTAGGATTCGAATATGATTGATTAAGGATGGAAAAACAGCCACGAAATCAGCCCTCTCCTTCACGCGAATCACCAACAAACGACCCCTTTTTGCTCTTAAAGCCACCACAAGCCACCAACTAGCCTCTTAGATACACAATCAACACAATCTCTCTTTCTCTTCTCTAAAATTTGGCAAAACACTCTTTTTGCACAAAATACGAGGCTGCTCGAGTTTATATTCACGAGTCTAGGGTTTCCATAACCCAACCCACGTTAAACATGCCAATTGAAATCAAACCAACCGAACCAGAAACATTGGTGTCGATCGACATCCCCGCTGTGTCGATCGTCACCCTCACCAAAATTCTCAATTTTGGTTCGTGGGCGTTACAGAGGTTTAGTTTACTCTCTCAATCGATGGGTTGATTGACTCTCTCAGTCCGTGGATGAACAAGTTATTTGAATCACACAAACAATTACATTCGCAGTTTCTAAAGAATATAAGTGAATCGCACACTTGTATTCAAAAGAAAAAACAAATTTTCAAGAAACACATTTGAAAAAAAGAACAAAACACTTTAATTAAGTTGATTGAAAGGTGGTTTTTACAAGAACTATCTATGAGCTTATATATAGTGCTCAGATTCTAATGGTATATTAAAAACAAAATGAAAGAGAGAGATTATCAACATTAAAGAAATATGGTCGTTGGTATATTTGCCAAATAAGGTAAGCTTGATGGTGCTTTTATATCTTGATATTTTGAGAATAAAAACATGATCTCTGAGTCTTCTACACGTCTGCTTTTGCTCCACATAATCAAAATATAGCCGGTGGTGCATTGAATTTTCATTTAGGTCTGAATATGGTAAGTTGTGATACTTGAATGAGCATGATGTAATCCTCCTAATCCAATGGCTGAGAATGAATCTTGATATGTCTTTAGGAACTTCTAGTTAGTTGTATTAGAGACTCTCTTGGTCACCAAACATATGATTCAAGTCTCCAAAACCCGTAAGCTTTCATGTAAGGCAAGCCGAGAATTCTCCGGTTTAGAAGTTGAATAACTTTTAAACCATAATGAATTTTGGTATGAATCAAAATTAAAAGGCTTCGTTATTGAACTAAGATTCCATAATGAGTTGTTTTGTAGCTTAATTCTTCCTAATTCGGCGGGAATTCTCCAATAAGTGATCGCATGTCTAAATCAGATAAACTGGGATTCACCTGATTTGTAAATTGGATAACTCCTTCATTTGAACTCATTTTGATCTGATTTTTTTATTAGTTTTGTAATTAACCTGTGAATATTATCCAAGTAATTTCATGCGTTGAATTTTCGTGGTTGAGCTGATATGCTTCAAACAGTGAGCATATATCCTTGTCGGGTCTGTTTAGCATTGTGCATTCGGCATGATGGAGCTCCGAGTTAGCTACTAGTTTGATAACCTCATCAATCTCTATCTTAAAGAAAAAAAAATTACAGAAACTATAGTTTAACCATATTCTTTTAAATAAACTCAAGAAAAAATTGAACTTACACAGAATTGTGATGCTAAACAAATAGGTGTTGATCTTTTATCTATGGAATAAAATAGAAATTTTCATAAGAATTTTTGTTCTTATAACCGATGTTGAGTAGTTAGTTTTATATCTATTATATTATTAGAGAGGTAACTATACAACAGAATGAAAGTTAAGTTTTTATTACAACGAAATTTAGTTTTGTCTTTATGTGAGTTTTATTTTTAACGGATATATTGGATATATGATTTTAGTTGTCTTTAAATAAATTTTATCATTATGGATATATACGGTATGAAAACAAATTCTTATGTATACTTTTCTCATTCTTTATAATTATTTTAATTAAATATGGCATTGTTTTATTTTGATCGGATATATTCAAAAATTGTTTTAGAACTTTATTATTATTGAATAATATTGGATTTATATATATATATATATATATATATATCATATCAAAACAAATCTCATCATTATCTATATTCCTTCCTCAGTTCTTATATATACGTCCTCTTTATTTCATTGTCCAACAAATCAGCTGCATTATTATTAGTTTTTTTTCTAATATTGTTCTTCGTTGTATGGAGTTGAAGGTATATAACCTATTCAACTTATAGATATTGAGGCAAATAAGTTGAAGAACATGGACACAAAATACAGGTAACATAAATTTTTTCTTCAAAATTTTCTCGAACCTTTTTTTTTTTAATGAATATGATATATTGTTGTTGACTCACAACTTTTAAGTATTAACGTGTGTAGAAGATAAAAATATTAGTATGAACTTTAAATCATGTTTTACTTTATTGGTACAAAACAATAGCTTTATACCTCATTCATGTTTGAATTTTCTTTGTTGTATGTTTTGTGATTTTGTTTTATAATTACTTTTCTTGAGTACTTATCATCATTTGTTTTGTTTCGTGTTGTTCTAATGTTATATTTTTATGTTTATGTTTTTTTAGTTAGTATGATTTTTAACTACAAATAAGAATATTCATTTATTTACACTTTTCACGAAGGTTTCAGTTTTGTTTATTTGTTCACTTTGATCACACGATTTACATACGTTTTATCATCATATCGTTCTGTTATTATTTTGCTATTTATTTTGATGTTTTTCATGTTTCACATATTAGATCACGACTAAGAAGGTATGGTTTATATGATTTTCTAAGGTAGATGAATACATATATTTTTATAAAGATTATGGTTTTATCCGTATTTGTTATTTTGGTTCTAATATGATCTTTTCCACTTCTTTGCATAACGGGGTGGATGGTTTAATTATCGATTATGATTTTTACATGTCTGAAATTAGCAGGGACAGATCCAATCGACATGGCTAAGAGTTATTTTTTTTTTTTTGGTTAAAGCATATTTATTTATTACTTTGTTTATGTATTTTATCTCTAAAAAGTACAAATTATACTACAATTCTAAATCTTATTAGATTTTATGTTATGGATCAATCGGTAGATTTGTTCTTACCATGTTTAATGCTTTACTGATGATCAAATAATTTTTCGTCGTGTTATTAATCAGAGGTGAAGCTACTCGAATAAAAAATAGGGGTATAATTTTTTTAAATATATTTATGGTTCTTTGATGTAACTAAGTTACTTTGGTGTATAATAAAATGCATAGTGGACGATGATTAAAAAGTTGAAGTTTGAAGTATTAGTATAGATGGCTGCCAAAAATTCTAAGTTTAATTAAAATGAATTTGTGGGCTATGGAGTTGAAGGTATATCAACTATTGAACTTATAGATATTGAGGCAAATAAGTTGAAGATCATGGACACAAAAAACAGGTAACATACTTTTTCTTCAAAATTTTCTTGAACCTCTTTTTTTTTTTAATGAATATGTTATATTTTTTTTGACTCACAACTTTTAAGTATTAACGTGTGTAGAAGCTGAAAATATTAGTATGAATTTTAAATCATGTTTTACTTTATTGGTACAAAACAATAGCTATATACCTCATTCATGTTTGAATTTTCTTCGTTGTATGTTTTGTGATTTTTTTTTATAATTACTTTTCTTGAGTACTTATCATCATTTGTTTTGTTACGTGTTGTTCTAATGTTATATTTTTATGTTTATGTTTTTTAGTTTCTATGATTTTTAACTACAAACAAGAATATTCATTTATTTACACTTTTCACGAAGGTTTCAGTTTTGTTTATTTGTTCTCTTTAATCCCATGATTTACATTAGTTTTATCATCATATTGTTCTGTTATTATTCATCTATTTGTTCTGATGTTTTTCATGTTGCACATATTGGATCACGACTAAGAAGGTACAGTTTTTATGATTTTCTAAGGTAGATGAATACATATATTTTTATAAAGATTATGGTTTTATCCGTATTTGTTATTTTGGTTCTAATATGATCTTTTCCACTTCTTTGCATAACGGGGTGGATGGTTTAATTATCGATTTTCGTTTTTACATGATTGAAATTAGCAGAGACAGATCCAATCGACATGGCTAAGAGTTTTTTTTTTTTTTGGTTAAAGCATATTTATTTATTACTTTGTTTATGTATTTTATCTCTAAAAAGTACAAATTATACTACAATTCTAAATCGTTTTAGATTTCATGTTATCGATCAATCGGTAGATTTGTTCTTACCATGTTTAATGCATTACTGATGATCAAATAATTTTTCGTCTTGTTATTAATCTGAGGTGAACCTACTCGAATAAAAAATAGGTGTATAATTTTTTTAAATATATTTATGGTTCTTTGATGTAACTAAGTTACTTTGGTGTATAATAAAATGCATAGTGGACGATGATTAAAAAGTTGAAGTTTGAAGTATTAGTATAGATGGCTGCCAAAAATACTAAGTTTAATTAGAATGAATTTTTGGTCTATGGAGTTGAAGGTATATCAACTATTCAACTTATAGATATTGAGGCAAATAAGTTGAAGAACATAGACACAAAAAAAAGGTAACATAAACTTTTTCTTCAAAATTTTCTCGAACCTCTTTTTTTTAATGAATATGATATATTGTTGTTGACTCACAACTTTTAAGTATTAACGTGTGTAGAAGCTGAAAATATTAGTATGAATTTTAAATCATGTTTTACTTTATTGGTACAAAACAATAGGTATATACCTCATTCATGTTTGAATTTTCTTCGTTGTATGTTTTGTGATTTTGTTTTATAATTACTTTTCTTGAGTACTTATCATCATTTGTTTTGTTTCTTGTTGTTCTAATGTTATATTTTTATGTTTATGTTTTTTTAGTTTGTATGATTTTTAACTACAAACAAGAATATTCATTTATTTACACTTTTCACGAAGGTTTCAGTTTTGTTTATTTGTTCACTTTGATCACACAATTTACATACGTTTTATCATCATATTGTTCTATTATTCTGCTATTTGTTCTGATGTTTTTCATGTTTCACATATTAGATCACGACTAAGAAGGTATGGTTTATATGATTTTCTAAGGTAGATGAATACATATATTTTTATAAAGATTATGGTTTTATCCGTATTTGTTATTTTTGTTCTAATATGATCTTTTCCACTTCTTTGTATAACGGGGTAGATGGTTTAATTATCGATTTTGATTTTTACATGTTTGAAATTAGCAGGGAAAAATCCAATCGACATGGCTAAGAGTTTGAAATTAGCAGGGACAAATCCAATCGACATGACACACCCACTGTGTCGATCGACACCTACCAGAAATCACATTTTTGGTTCACAGGCCTTACAACTTTTAAGTATTAACGTGTGTAGAAGCTGAAAATATTAGTGTGAATTTTAAATTATGTTTTACTTTATTTGTACAAAACAATAGCTATATACCTCATTCATGTTTGAATTTTCTTCGTTGTATGTTTTGTGATTTGGTTTTATAATTACTTTTCTTGAGTACTTATCATCATTTGTTTTGTTTCGTGTTGTTCTAATGTTATATTTTTAAGTTTATGTTTTTTTAGTTTGTATGATTTTTAACTACAAACAAGAATATTCATTTATTTACACTTTTCTCGTAGGTTTCAGTTTTGTTTATTTGTTCTCTTTGATCACATGATTTACATACGTTTTATCATCATATTGTTCTGTTATTATTCTGATATTTGTTCCGATGTTTTTCATGTTTCACATATTGGATCACGCCTCAGAAGGTACATTTTATATGATTTTCTAAAGTAGATGAATACATATATCTTTATAAAGATTATGGTTTTATCCGTATTTGTTATTTTGGTTCTAATATGATCTTATCCACTTCTTTGCATAACGGGGTGGATGGTTTAATTATCGATTATGATTTTTACATGTTTGAAATTAGCAAGACAGATCCAATCGACATGGCTAAGAGTTTTTTTTTTTTTTTTTGGCTAAAGCATATTTATTTATTACTTTCTTTATGTATTTTATCTCTAAAAAGTACAAATTATACTACAATTCTAAATCGTTTTAGATTTCATGTTATCGATTAATCGGTAGATTTGTTCTTACCATGGTTAATGCTTTACTGATGATCAAATAATTTTTCGTCGTGTTATGAATCAGAGGTGAAGCTACTCGAATAAAAAATAGGTGTATAATTTTTTTAAATATATTTATGGTTCTTTGATGTAACTAAGTTACTTTGGTGTATCATAAAATGCATAGTGGACGATGACTAAAAAGTTGAAGTTTGAAGTATTAGTATAGATGCCTGCCAAAAATTCTAAGTTTAATTAGAATGAATTTGTGGGCTGTGGAGTTGAAAGTATATCAACTATTCAACTTATAGATATTGAGGCAAATAAGTTGAAGAACATGGACACAAAAAACAGGTAACATAAACTTTTTCTTCAAAATTTTCTTGAACCTCTTTTTTTTTTAATGAATATGATATATTTTTTTTGACTCACAACTTTTAAGTATTAACGTGTGTAGAAGCTGAAAATATTAGTATGAATTTTAAATCATGTTTTACTTTATTGGTACAAAACAATAGCTATATACCTCATTCATGTTTGAATTTTCTTCGTTGTATGTTTTGTGATTTTTTTTATAATTACTTTTCTTGAGTACTTATCATCATTTGTTTTGTTACGTGTTGTTCTAATGTTATATTTTTATGTTTATGTTTTTTAGTTTCTATGATTTTTAACTACAAACAAGAAATTCATTTATTTACACTTTTCACGAAGGTTTCAGTTTTGTTTATTTGTTCTTTTTAATCACATGATTTACATTAGTTTTATCATCATATTGTTCTATTATTATTCATCTATTTGTTCTGATGTTTTTCATGTTGCACATATTGGATCACGACTAAGAAGGTACGGTTTTTATGATTTTCTAAGGTAGATGAATACATATATTTTTATAAAGATTATGGTTTTATCCGTATTTGTTATTTTGGTTCTAATATGATCTTTTCCACTTCTTTGCCAAACGGGGTGGATGGTTTAATTATCGATTTTCATTTTTACATGTTTGAAATTAGCAGGCAGATCCAATTTACATGGCTAAGAGTTTTTTTTTTTTTTTTGGTAAAGGCGTATTTATTTATTACTTTGTTTATGTATTTTATCACTAAAAAGTACAAATTATACTACAATTATAGTATTTATTTATTACTTTGTTTATGTATTTTATTTATTACCTCATTCATGTTTGAATTTTCTTCGTTGTATGTTTTGTGATTTTTTTTATAATTACTTTTCTTGAGTACTTATCATCATTTGTTTTGTTTCGTGTTGTCCTAATGTTATATCTTTAGGTTTCTGTTTTTTTAGTTTGTATGATTTTTAACTACAAACAAGAATATTCATTTATTTACACTTTTCACGAAGGTTTCAGTTTTGTTTATTTGTTCTCTTTGATCACATGATTTACATACGTTTTATCATCATATTGTTCTGTTATTATTCTGCTATTTGTTCTGATGTTTTTCATGTTTCACATATTGGATCACAACTAAGAAGGTACGGTTTATATGATTTTCTAAGGTAGATGAATACATATATTTTTATAAAGATTATGGTTTTATCCGTATTGGTTATTTTGGTTCTAATATGATCTTTTCCACTTCTTTGCATAACGGGGTGGATGGTTTAATTATCGATTATGATTTTTACATGTTTGAAATTAGCAGGGACAGATCCAATCGACATGGCTAAGAGTTTTTTTTTTTTTTTGGTTAAAGCATATTTATTTATTACTTTGTTTATGTATTTTATCTCTAAAAAGTATAAATTATACTACAATTCTAAATCGTTTTAGATTTCATGTTATCGATCAATCGGTAGATTTGTTCTTACCATGTTTAATGCTTTATTGATGATCAAATAATTTTTCGTCGTGTTATTAATCAGAGGTGAAGCTACTCGAATAAAAAATAGGTGTATAGTTTTTTTAAATATATTTATGGTTCTTTGATGTAACTAAGTTTCTTTGTTGTATAATAAAATGCATAGTGGACGATGACTAAAAAGTTGAAGTTTGAAGTATTAGTATAGATGGCTGCCAAAAATTCTAAGTTTAATTAGAATGAATTTGTGGGCTATGGAGTTGAAGGTATATCAACAATTCAACTTATAGATATTGAGGCTAATAAGTTGAAGAACATGGACACAAAAAACAGGTAACATAAACTTTTTCTTCAAAATTTTCTCGAACCTCTTTTTTTTTAATGAATATGATATATTGTTGTTGACTCACAACTTTTAAGTATTAACGTGTGTAGAAGATAAAAATATTAGTATGAACTTTAAATCATGTTTTACTTTATTGGTACAAAACAATAGCTTTATACCTCATTCATGTTTGAATTTTCTTTGTTGTATGTTTTGTGATTTTGTTTTATAATTACTTTTCTTGAGTACTTATCATCATTTATTTTGTTTCGTGTTGTTCTAATGTTATATTTTTATGTTTATGTTTTTTTAGTTTGTATGATTTTTAACTACAAATAAGAATATTCATTTATTTACACTTTTCACGAAGGTTTCAGTTTTGTTTATTTGTTCACTTTGATCACACGATTTACATACGTTTTATCATCATATCGTTCTGTTATTATTTTGCTATTTATTTTGATGTTTTTCATGTTTCACATATTAGATCACGACTAAGAAGGTATGGTTTATATGATTTTCTAAGGTAGATGAATACATATATTTTTATAAAGATTATGGTTTTATCCGTATTTGTTATTTTGGTTCTAATATGATCTTTTCCACTTCTTTGCATAACGGGGTGGATGGTTTAATTATCGATTATGATTTTTACATGTCTGAAATTAGCAGGGACAGATCCAATCGACATGGCTAAGAGTTATTTTTTTTTTTTTGGTTAAAGCATATTTATTTATTACTTTGTTTATGTATTTTATCTCTAAAAAGTACAAATTATACTACAATTCTAAATCTTATTAGATTTTATGTTATGGATCAATCGGTAGATTTGTTCTTACCATGTTTAATGCTTTACTGATGATCAAATAATTTTTCGTCGTGTTATTAATCAGAGGTGAAGCTACTCGAATAAAAAATAGGGGTATAATTTTTTTAAATATATTTATGGTTCTTTGATGTAACTAAGTTACTTTGGTGTATAATAAAATGCATAGTGGACGATGATTAAAAAGTTGAAGTTTGAAGTATTAGTATAGATGGCTGCCAAAAATTCTAAGTTTAATTAAAATGAATTTGTGGGCTATGGAGTTGAAGGTATATCAACTATTGAACTTATAGATATTGAGGCAAACAAGTTGAAGATCATGGACACAAAAAACAGGTAACATACTTTTTCTTCAAAATTTTCTTGAACCTCTTTTTTTTTTTAATGAATATGTTATATTTTTTTTGACTCACAACTTTTAAGTATTAACGTGTGTAGAAGCTGAAAATATTAGTATGAATTTTAAATCATGTTTTACTTTATTGGTACAAAACAATAGCTATATACCTCATTCATGTTAGAATTTTCTTCGTTGTTTGTTTTGTGATTTTTTTTTATAATTACTTTTCTTGAGTACTTATCATCATTTGTTTTGTTACGTGTTGTTCTAATGTTATATTTTTATGTTTATGTATTTTAGTTTCTATGATTTTTAACTACAAACAAGAATATTCATTTATTTACACTTTTCACGAAGGTTTCATTTTTGTTTATTTGTTCTCTTTAATCCCATGATTTACATTAGTTTTATCATCATATTGTTCTGTTATTATTCATCTATTTGTTCTGATGTTTTTCATGTTGCACATATTGGATCACGACTAAGAAGGTACAGTTTTTATGATTTTCTAAGGTAGATGAATACATATATTTTTATAAAGATTATGGTTTTATCCGTATTTGTTATTTTGGTTCTAATATGATCTTTTCCACTTCTTTGCATAACGGGGTGGATGGTTTAATTATCGATTTTCGTTTTTACATGATTGAAATTAGCAGAGACAGATCCAATCGACATGGCTAAGAGTTTTTTTTTTTTTTGGTTAAAGCATATTTATTTATTACTTTGTTTATGTATTTTATCTCTAAAAAGTACAAATTATACTACAATTCTAAATCGTTTTAGATTTCATGTTATCGATCAATCGGTAGATTTGTTCTTACCATGTTTAATGCATTACTGATGATCAAATAATTTTTCGTCGTGTTATTAATCTGAGGTGAACCTACTCGAATAAAAAATAGGTGTATAATTTTTTTAAATATATTTATGGTTCTTTGATGTAACTAAGTTACTTTGGTGTATAATAAAATGCATAGTGGACGATGATTAAAAAGTTGAAGTTTGAAGTATTAGTATAGATGGCTGCCAAAAATACTAAGTTTAATTAGAATGAATTTTTGGTCTATGGAGTTGAAGGTATATCAACTATTTAACTTATAGATATTGAGGCAAATAAGTTGAAGAACATAGACACAAAAAAAAGGTAACATAAACTTTTTCTTCAAAATTTTCTCGAACCTCTTTTTTTTTAATGAATATGATATATTGTTGTTGACTCACAACTTTTAAGTATTAACGTGTGTAGAAGCTGAAAATATTAGTATGAATTTTAAATCATGTTTTACTTTATTGGTACAAAACAATAGCTATATACCTCATTCATGTTTGAATTTTCTTCGTTGTATGTTTTGTGATTTTGTTTTATAATTACTTTTCTTGAGTACTTATCATCATTTGTTTTGTTACGTGTTGTTCTAATGTTATATTTTTATGTTTATGTTTTTTTAGTTTGTATGATTTTTAACTACAAACAAGAATATTCATTTATTTACACTTTTCACGAAGGTTTCAGTTTTGTTTATTTGTTCACTTTGATCACACTATATACATACGTTTTATCATCATATTGTTCTATTATTCTGCTATTTGTTCTGATGTTTTTCATGTTTCACATATTAGATCACGACTAAGAAGGTATGGTTTATATGATTTTCTAAGGTAGATGAATACATATATTTTTATAAAGATTATGGTTTTATCCGTATTTGTTATTTTGGTTCTAATATGATCTTTTCCACTTCTTTGTATAACGGGGTAGATGGTTTAATTATCGATTTTGATTTTTACATGTTTGAAATTAGCAGGGAAAAATCAAATCGACATGGCTAAGAGTTTGAAATTAGCAGGGACAAATCCAATCGACATGACACACCCACTGTGTCGATCGACACCTACCAGAAATCACATTTTTGGTTCACAGGCCTTACAACTTTTAAGTATTAACGTGTGTAGAAGCTGAAAATATTAGTGTGAATTTTAAATTATGTTTTACTTTATTTGTACAAAACAATAGCTATATACCTCATTCATGTTTGAATTTTCTTCGTTGTATGTTTTGTGATTTGGTTTTATAATTACTTTTCTTGAGTACTTATCATCATTTGTTTTGTTTCGTGTTGTTCTAATGTTATATTTTTAAGTTTATGTTTTTTTAGTTTGTATGATTTTTAACTACAAACAAGAATATTCATTTATTTACACTTTTCTCGTAGGTTTCAGTTTTGTTTATTTGTTCTCTTTGATCACATGATTTACATACGTTTTATCATCATATTGTTCTGTTATTATTCTGATATTTGTTCCGATGTTTTTCATGTTTCACATATTGGATCACGCATCAGAAGGTACATTTTATATGATTTTCTAAAGTAGATGAATACATATATCTTTATAAAGATTATGGTTTTATCCGTATTTGTTATTTTGGTTCTAATATGATCTTATCCACTTCTTTGCATAACGGGGTGGATGGTTTAATTATCGATTATGATTTTTACATGTTTGAAATTAGCAAGACAGATCCAATCGACATGGCTAAGAGTTTTTTTTTTTTTTTTTTGGCTAAAGCATATTTATTTATTACTTTCTTTATGTATTTTATCTCTAAAAAGTACAAATTATACTACAATTATAAATCGTTTTAGATTTCATGTTATCGATTAATCGGTAGATTTGTTCTTACCATGGTTAATGCTTTACTGATGATCAAATAATTTTTCGTCGTGTTATGAATCAGAGGTGAAGCTACTCGAATAAAAAATAGGTGTATAATTTTTTTAAATATATTTATGGTTCTTTGATGTAACTAAGTTACTTTGGTGTATAATAAAATTCATAGTGGACGATGACTAAAAAGTTGAAGTTTGAAGTATTAGTATAGATGCCTGCCAAAACTTCTAAGTTTAATTAGAATGAATTTGTGGGCTGTGGAGTTGAAAGTATATCAACTATTCAACTTATAGATATTGAGGCAAATAAGTTGAAGAACATGGACACAAAAAACAGGTAACATAAACTTTTTCTTCAAAATTTTCTTGAACCTCTTTTTTTTTTTAATGAATATGATATATTTTTTTTGACTCACAACTTTTAAGTATTAACGTGTGTAGAAGCTGAAAATATTAGTATGAATTTTAAATCATGTTTTACTTTATTGGTACAAAACAATAGCTATATACCTCATTCATGTTTGAATTTTCTTCGTTGTATGTTTTGTGATTTTTTTTATAATTACTTTTCTTGAGTACTTATCATCATTTGTTTTGTTACGTGTTGTTCTAATGTTATATTTTTATGTTTATGTTTTTTAGTTTCTATGATTTTTAACTACAAACAAGAAATTCATTTATTTACACTTTTCACGAAGGTTTCAGTTTTGTTTATTTGTTCTTTTTAATCACATGATTTACATTAGTTTTATCATCATATTGTTCTATTATTATTCATCTATTTGTTCTGATGTTTTTCATGTTGCACATATTGGATCACGACTAAGAAGGTACGGTTTTTATGATTTTCTAAGGTAGATGAATACATATATTTTTATAAAGATTATGGTTTTATCCGTATTTGTTATTTTGGTTCTAATATGATCTTTTCCACTTCTTTGCCAAACGGGGTGGATGGTTTAATTATCGATTTTCATTTTAACATGTTTGAAATTAGCAGGCAGATCCAATTGACATGGCTAAGAGTTTTTTTTTTTTTGGTAAAGGCGTATTTATTTATTACTTTGTTTATGTATTTTATCACTAAAAAGTACAAATTATACTACAATTATAGTATTTATTTATTACTTTTTTATGTATTTTATTTATTACCTCATTCATGTTTGAATTTTCTTCGTTGTATGTTTTGTGATTTTGTTTTATAATTACTTTTCTTGAGTACTTATCTTCATTTGTTTTGTTTCGTGTTGTTCTAATTTTATATTTTTATGTTTAAGTTTTTTTAGTTTGTATGATTTTTAACTACAAACAAGAATATTCATTTAGTTACACTTTTCACGAAGGTTTCAGTTTTGTTTATTTGTTCTCTTTGATCACATGATTTACATACGTTTTATCATCATATTGTTCTGTTATTATTCTGCTATTTGTTCTAATGTTTTTCATGTTTCACATATTGGATCACGACTAAGAAGGTATGGTTTATATGATTTTCTAAGGTAGATGAATACATATATTTTTATAAAGATTATGGTTTTATCCGTATTTGTTATTTTGGTTCTAATATGATCTTTTCCACTTCTTTGCATAACGGGGTGGATGGTTTAATTATCGATTATAATTTTTACATGTTTGAAATTAGCAGGGACAGATCCAATCGACATGGCTAAGAGTTTTTTTTTTTTGGTTAAAGCATATTTATTTATTACTTTGTTTATGTATTTTATCTCTAAAAAGTACAAATTATACTACAATTCTAAATCGTTTTAGATTTCATGTTATTGATCAATCGGTAGATTTGTTCTTACCATGTTTAATGCTTTACTGATGATCAAATAATTTTTCGTCGTGTCATTAATCAGAGGTGAAGCTACTCGAATAAAAAATAGGTGTATAATTTTTTTAAATATATTTATGGTTCTTTGATGTAACTAAGTTACTTTGGTGTATAATAAAATGCATAGTGGACGATGACTAAAAACTTGAAGTTTGAAGTATTAGTAAAGATGGGTGCCAAAAATTCTAAGGTTAATTAGAATAAATTTGTGGGCTATGGAGTTGAAAGTATATCAACTATTCAACTTATAGATATTGAGGCAAATAAGTTGAAGAACATGGACACAAAAAACAGGTAACATATACTTTTTCTTCAAAATTTTCTCGAACATCTTTTTTTTTTAATGAATATGATATATTGTTGTTGACTCACAACTTTTAAGTATTAACGTGTGTAGAAGCTAAAAATATTAGTATGAATTTTAAATTATGTTTTACTTTATTGGTACAAAACAATAGCTATATACCTTATTCATGTTTGAATTTTCTTTGTTGTATGTTTTGTGATTTTTTTTATAATTACCTTTCTTGAGTACTTATCATCATTTGTTTTGTTTCGTGTTGTTCTAATGTTATATTTTTATGTTTATGTTTTTTTAGTTTGTATGATTTTTAACTACAAACAAGAATATTCATTTATTTACACTTTTCACGAAGGTTTCAGTTTTGTTTATTTGTTTTCTTTAATCACATGATTTACATACGTTTTATCATCATATTGTTCTGTTATTATTCTGCTATTTGTTTTGATGTTTTTCATGTTTCACATATTGGATCACGACTAAGAAGGTACGGTTTATATGATTTTCTAAGGAAGATGAATACATATATTTTTATAAAGATTATGGTTTTATCCGTATTTGTTATTTTGGTTCTAATATGATCTTTTCCACTTCTTTGCATAACGGGGTGGATGGTTTAATTATCGATTATGATTTTTACATGTTTGAAATTAGCAGGGACAGATCCAATCGACATGGCTATGAGTTTTTTTTTTTTTTGGTTATAGCATATTTATTTATTACTTTGTTTATGTATTTTATCTCTAAAAAGTACAACTTATACTACAATTCTAAATCGTTTTAGATTTCATGTTATCGATCAATCGGTAGATTAGTTCTTACCATGTTTAATGCTTTACTGATGATCAAATAATTTTTCGTCGTGTTATTAATCAGAGGTGAAGCTACTCGAATAAAAAATAGGTGTATAATTTTTTAAAATATATTTATGGTTCTTTGATGTAACTAAGTTACTTTGGTGTATAATAAAATGTATAGTGGACGATGACTAAAAAGTTGAAGTTTGAAGTATTAGTATAGATGGCTGCAAAAAATTCTAAGTTTAATTGGAATGAATTTGTGGGCTATGGAGTTGAAGGTATATCAACTATTCAACTTATATATATTGAGGCAAATAAGTTGAAGAACATGGACACAAAAAACATGTAACATATACTTTTTTTTTTAATGAATATGATATATTGTTGTTGACTCACAACTTTTAAGTATTAACGTGTGTAGAAGCTGAAAATATTAGTATGAATTTTAAATCATGTTTTACTTTATTGGTACAAAACTATAGCTATATACCTCATTCATGTTAGAATTTTCTTCGTTGTATGTTTTGTCATTTTGTTTTATAATTACTTTTGTTGAGTACTTATCATCATTTGTTTTCTTTCGTGTTGTTCTAATGTTATATTTTTATGTTTATGGTTTTTAAGTTTGTACGATTTTTAACTACAAACAAGAATATTCATTTATTTACACTTTTCACGAGGGTTTCAGTTTTGTTTATTTGTTCTCTTTGATCACATGATTTACATACGTTTTATCATCATATTGTTCTGTTATTATTCTGCTATTTGTTCTGATGTTTTTTATGTTTCACATATTGGATCACGACTAAATCGTTTTAGATTTCATGTTATCGATCAATCGTTAGATTTGATATTACCATGTTTAATGCTTTACTGATGATCAAATAATTTTTTGTCGTGTTATTAATCAGAGGTGAAGCTACTCGAATAAAAAATAGTTGTATAATTTTTTAAAATATATTTATGGTTCTTTGATGTAACTAAGTTACTTTGGTGTATAATAAAATGTATAGTGGACGATGACTAAAAAGTTGAAGTTTGAAGTATTAGTATAGATGGCTGCAAAAAATTCTAAGTTTAATTGGAATGAATTTGTGGGCTATGGAGTTGAAGGTATATCAACTATTCAACTTATATATATTGAGGCAAATAAGTTGAAGAACATGGACACAAAAAACATGTAACATATACTTTTTCTTCAAAATTTTCTCGAACCTCTTTTTTTTTTTAATGAATATGCTATATTGTTGTTGACTCACAACTTTTAAGTATTAACGTGTGTAGAAGCTGAAAATATTAGTATGAATTTTAAATCATGTTTTACTTTATTGGTACAAAACAATATCTATATACCTCATTCATGTTTGAATTTTCTTCGTTGTATGTTTTGTGATTTGGTTTTATAATTACTTTTCTTGAGTACTTATCATCATTTGTTTTGTTTCGTGTTGTTCTAATGTTATATTTTTATGTTTATGGTTTTTTAGTTTGTATGATTTTTAACTACAAACATGAATATTCATTTATTTACACTTTTCACGAAGGTTTCAGTTTTGTTTATTTGTTCACTTTGATCACATGATTTACATACGTTTTATCATCATATTGTTCTGGTATTATTCTGCTATTTGTTCTGATATTTTTCATGTTTCATGTAACACCCGTTTTTTTTTTTAATAATTTATTAACCCAGATTAATGATCCTATAATCATTAATCCTCAACGATTAATTTATGGTGCACAATCACAAGCGAAACACATCAAATCCAATAATTCATTGAACCAACAATTTCAAACAATCTAAATTCTAAGGAAAACCAATAACCACAATTCCAGAATAAATAGCTAGCAACCTAAACCAGGACTACTCACTTCAACACAACATAAATAAAATCCTAATCATCCTCCGTCCTTGCCTTGATTCCACGATCACACTTTATCTTTACCTGCAACTCAAAAGGAAAAAAGGAGTTGCGTGAGTATTATTATAAATACTCAGTGGAGCGGTCATCCCGCCAACAAGGTATACACAAAAATGAATATCAATATACTACACAGTTTAATCCTTTTAATCAATTTTCCACTTCACATAAAACAATGATAACACCATCAATATCAACGCCACAAACAACAATCAATCAATCAATCAATCATTCGACCTAATATCCGATTTCTAGTATTCCCGCGATAATGCACTCACCTTAGCTTAGGAATGTAAATACGAATTGAACGGCGAAGAACACAGCCTCTAAAAGGCTATAAAGCCACTGATTAACCATTCTCTATCACTTATAACTCATCAACAGATTTTCCCTAAATCGAATCAGAATTTCTGAAACAAAACAGAACGACATACTGACTTAGAATCGACGCTGAGTACAGAGATTACCTCAAAATTACGATCGGGAAAAAGCTCCAGAAACTAGACACAAAGAGCTTTGCAACGACATAAAGATCGTTTCCTAAATCGCTCTGAAACTCCGGCAAAACTCTCTCGAAGTGGTCTGATCACATACCCGATTCTGCACAGACATCAATCACGAAAACACAAATATCTCTTACCATACAAAACCAATTGACAAACCGATTTGTCTCACGGCTAGCTAAGAGACAGACGAACTTACCCGTAAAATTTTACAAGATTCAGAATCGATTTGATCCTCCGATCCCTTTCTCTAACACAACGCAACAGAACTTCCCCAAACTCACAATTCCTCTTTTCTCAAGAACACGAAAATCATCACTTTCTTCTGGATTCTCAATCTCTTTCACCTTTCTCCCATGAAAACACGGCTACTCGACCAGCAAGCTTATATATGAGCCTTTAGGGTTTTCCCTTAACCCAAACCGAACAAAACCGAAATTAAAATTAATTCAACCCGATTCTGAAACAATGGTATCGATCGACACTATCACTGATGTCGATCGACACCCAAATAAAATCACTGTTTGTGGGTTGCGGTCGTTACAATTCTC
Organism: Draba incana; assembly: GCA_963576765.1. Classification (NCBI taxonomy): domain Eukaryota; kingdom Viridiplantae; phylum Streptophyta; class Magnoliopsida; order Brassicales; family Brassicaceae; genus Draba; species Draba incana. The sequence continues at coordinate 21,766,520 of OY755206.1, forward strand.
CCCCACTAATAATGGATTCGTCCTCGAATCCGCAAAAATCAGTCTACCAAAGACCAAACTTCCGGCCCACCGGCCAACATCACTCGAGACCAACGCTATGATCTTAGAGGCTTTATCTAGTCTCATGTTTATCGCTACGTTTCGAAACATCTATTACTCTTAACTCATTATCACATTCCTTTTGCTCGCAGGAACACATCCTTTGAGCAATCGGAATCCCAGGGACCACAATCCCAACGCTCATGCTGGGACCACAATCCTGAGCAGTGTACAGGAGACCACAATCTCCAAAGTATACAGGAGACCACAATCTCCAAAAGTATACAAGAGACCACAATCTCTAAGGGTACACAGGAGACCACAATCTCCAAAAGTATACAAGAGATCATAATCTCTAAAGGTATACGGGAGACCACAATCTCCAGACATGAGTATACGGAACACCAAGTCCCTAGAGTAATAAATTCTAAAATGTTCATAAACATCTCTCGACTAGGATTACCTCTCGTGACTACGCATGATATCCTCACACCAGAATATTATCAACTGTGACTAACCAATACTCATCCCACAATAAACATAAGAATCACACATCTTATAACATAAAAGAATATAAGGAACTCCATCTTATAAATCTCAAAATGTATAATCGTACAACTCCAACGAGAATACATGAAAGAAACAATAATAGCAACATGCTAACTCATAACTAGAACCACAAAGACGAAGAAGCTCATTCCGCGACCTGCTTGTCAAACCACTTGCCGAACTTCAACTTTATCTTTGCCTCTGGTTCCCAAGTCTCCTCCTCGGTACCAGCACAATCCCATAAGACTCTAACCAACGGAATCTTCTTGCGACGCAAAACCTTGACTCTCCTCTCGAGAATCCTCACCGGCCTCGCCGGTACAGCCAAATCAAGATGAAGATTCTCAGGGATCTCAGGCACTAACTCTTCCGACACATGCAGACACTTCCTCAACATCGACACATAGAAGACCTTATGAAATGCATTCATGATCGGAGGTAACTCCAAATAATCTGCTACCGGTCCAACTCGCTCCACCACCGGAAACGGACCCATAAACCTCGGACTCAACTTATTCTCTGAAATAGATCCGTTAGGACCCCGCAGCATAGCCATCTTGAGATACACGCGATCTCCAACCTCAAACTCAATCTCGCTCCTCCTCTTATCTGTATAACTCTTTTGCCGATCATGAGCATCTTTCATGTTCAATTTCTAAACTCGGACCTTCTCTGTCGTCTTCTGAACATAAGTAGCTCCATGAATATTCTGCTCACCCATTTGGGTCCAGCATAAAGGCATTCTTTTCGGCCTTCCATACAAACCTCATAAGGAACCATCTCAAAGTTCATCTAAACGCTGGTTGATACTCGCACTCCACCCGCCATAAGTGATCCATCGAATGACCACCCAAAATAATAAGTAATCACATCTTCAACATACCACAAGTGTCTGAATTGTCATCACAAAACTCCAACTACTTCCCTTGGAAACTGACACCATACATATTCCACCAGCTCACACTTATCGCACCCCGCAATCCTCTGGCCGGTTTTACACAAAATTATACATTCGAACCTCGAGATCCATATCCCGTCTCATACTTATGCCACGATCATACATTGATTACTCATATATATACCGACATCATTACACTCTCAGGACGTCTCCTTCGAGGTAACGATGTCGATGCCACTCCATACTCAAAACGTCTCCCTCAAGCTCTGGATTTATATAGGAAAATGTTTCCATTAGAGTAATCAACTTATACGTGTACAAGCACCTGAAACTAGGATTACATTCCGTGATATTAACCTGCCATTTCATACTCCAACATAACATCTCTGCTCCAAATGATCACTTTGCCAACATAACCGATCCTCTTCGAGATCCATACCTAACCTTCGAAGTACATCATTAATCCTAAGATTATTCGCACGATACATATACCTATTGCTCTTAACTCATTTCGCTACCTGACACCCACAGAACGCATCCTGTGGCCCATCAGGAAACATACCACTCGCAGTCTCGAACGCATCCTTCGAGCCAGCGGTATCTGGGGAACTCATATTCCCGCGAAAGAACTCACATCAATCTCAATATTTGGAGAACTCACATCCCCTCTGGAGAACTCACATCTCCGAAATAAATGAGTTATTCAGGACCGCAGTCCCTAGAGTAATAAATACCATACGCCTATAACCTCGGGATTAGAACTGACTTAGGGGCCTAAAACCAACCCCTGAAACCACAATGTACACCGCCTAAAGCTTACCCAGCTTGGGCAATGCCAACAGCGGTGTACTCATCAATATGATCTTCAGTCTCACCAAACTCATACCAAACAAGAACGCAGTGGGAACCTCCTCCCTCGGCGAAGTACTGGGTAACTACGCATACCCGAATACTAAGCAGTACGGAACTCTACCAGCTCAGATTCTCCCAGAACTTCTCAAATGCAACGTTCCCTAATTCGGACTAGGTCTGACAGATTGATCGCGCAACGATCAAACAAGAACATGCACCACCAACCGTAGACCCAGAATTGAATCAATCGATCGTGTAATTACCAAAAAAAAAGGACATACACGATCACCAAACGCTACATTTGTTACCAGGGTCATTCGAAACGAGTTCCCGATGCAATAATAACTCTAGGCTTTACGCCCACGAAATGGTCTATCAAAAGCCAACACCTGACCCAACATGGTCAATAACACACAAGATCCTCTTCCGATCTTAAAGGCCCATATATAAACTCACATGACCCAAACAGAAGTCGCCTCTAGCATGACATATTCGGTGTCTACTGAGAGTTTCTCGACTCTCTCCGATTCCACTATCAAAGCTCCACCCCCAGCTTAACCTGACCAGCGCTACCTCGACTCACTACTCGAGCCTCTCAAAATGTCTATCACAAACTATCCTCTTGACCTATCCAGTCAACCCTACTCGAGATCTCCACTCGATTCTCATAATCTGTCCAACCTGGACCAAAATCCTGATACTACCCGGTCAACATCACACAAGATTACCACTTGAGTCCATATAACCATCTTACTAAAGACCAACATCCTGACCAAACATTGTCAATACCACAAGAGATCCTCACATGATCTCAGAGGCTCTCATCTAATCCTACGTTTATACGCATGTTTCTCAGACATTTATTACGTTTAACTCATCCACACATATCACAAAATCTAGGGAAACCATCGTCCCCTCGAGAGAACCACCGTCTCTTTGCACTATAGAGGAAGCCACCGTCCCAATATAGGCACTCGGTACTATAAAGGAAACCACCGTCCCTGTATAAGTACACAGGAAAACCACCGTCTCCTAGAGAGAACCACCGTCTCTCAGCATGTATACAAGAAACCACCGTCCCTAATACACACTCTGGAAAACCACCGTCTCCAGATAATGAGTCATCCGTAATAAATTCTAAAACGACTGTAAACATCAGCGACTAGATCTACCTCAGTGGTCTAAACTCGATATTCCAAGCCTGGAATATCCTCATAAAAACGACCAACATTGGTCAACACATATATAAACACATATAAGAACCACACGTCATATAAATCATAGGAAAATAAATAAGGAACACCATCTTATAAATTTCCAAATAGTATATCATTTCAACACCAACGAAAATACAAAAATCCAAAAACAACAAAACCAAAACAAAAGCTAAAGCTCGGAAACTAAAACGAAACCGAAATAAAGAACAACCACTCAATCCTCGACCTACTCTCTCAGGTCCTCGATTGCTGCAAGTGCCTCCACTAACTCTGCCCTCGAGGTGTACTTGGAAGCTCTGCTAGGCTTCTTCAGCCCAAGTCGAAGTTCTCCCATGAACTTACCCATTTGGGCCCACTCCTCATCCATGCCACGACTCGCATAGACCACTAGTCTGCTGAACTCAACATCATACTCTCGTACTGACCGGTTGCCCTGAACCAGTCTCTTGAACTACGACTCTAACTGATCCACCGCCTCTTGAGAGAAATACTTGGCCTTAAATTCGCTTAAGAATCCACCCAAAGTCCACAATGACTACCGCCAATAGCCTCAATATCTCTCCACGGAGATGTGCGTCACCATCCAAAGATAACGACTAGAAACCATACGATACTCTTCAGGACATCTGATAGAATGAACTACGCTCCATCATCGATCTTCACTCATCAGCTTCCCCAAGGTCCAACACAATCCAAAAAGAAACCACCAAAACTCTGCATTTTCCCATCACTCCTAAATAGGACGGACTCTCCTCTGCTACCGCATCCCTCGACTGCACCACAATTACTAGAGGTAATACTGGAGCCTACACTGGTACAGCACCCGGTAACCGCTCCCACAACTGAGCCAACAGATTCACCAGACAATCATCTCGACTCGGAGCTACACCTGTAGTCGTAGCCACACATGGGCCTCCCGCACTACCAGTCACACTCGTACCCTCACTGGTACTACCAGACCTCAGACTAGTATTAACACTAGTTGCACTCCTGGATCCCTCCTGAAACATCTGCCAAAACTGAACCAGCTCATATGTGAAACTGAACCGGCACACACTCGGCGGACTCACTCGCACATCCCCGTCTACGAACTCAACTACTAGCACCCTAGCCTTCACTCTCTGCATTTCCTAAAAATACAGACCGAGAACTCTATCTCTAGAAATTCTAGCCATCATTCTCTGCATTTTCCAAAAATACAGAACAAGCTACTAGATTCAAAACAAAACCCAATAAACACTTACCGTGGAATCTCATTGAAGGCTCGGGAGGATGATCTAAGACTTTATACTCAACACTTAACACAAAATCTCAGATCAAACAATCTAACGTCCTAAAACCGTATAGGCTCTGATACCAAAATGTAACACCCGTTTTTTTTTTTTAATAATTTATTAACCCAGATTAATGATCCCATAATCATTAATCCTCAACGATTAATTTATAGTGCACAATCACAAGCGGAACACATCAAATCAAATAATTCATTGAACCAACAATTCCAAACAATCTAAATTCTAAGGAAAACCAATAACCACAATTCCAGAATAAATAGCTAGCAACCTAAATCAGGACTACTCACTTCAACACAACATAAATAAAATCCTAATCATCCTCCGTCCTTGCCTTGATTCCACGATCACACTTTATCTTTACCTGCAACTCAAAAGGAAAAAAGGAGTTGCGTGAGTATTATTATAAATACTCAGTGGAGCGGTCATCCCGCCAACAAGGTATACACAGAAATGAATATCAATATACTACACAGTTTAATCCTTTTAATCAATTTTTCACTTCACATAAAACAATGATAACACCATCAATATCAACGCCACAAACAACAATCCATCAATCAATCAATCATTCGACCTAATATCCGATTTCTAGTATTCCCGCGATCACGCACTTACATTAGCTTAGGAATGTAAATACGAATTGAACGGCGAAGAACACAGCCTCTACAAGGCTATAAAGCCACTGATTAACCATTCTCTATCACCTATAACTCATCAACAGATTTTCCCTAAATCGAATCAGAATTTCTGAAACAAAACAGAACGACATACTGACTTAGAATCGACGCTGAGGACAGAGATTACCTCAAAATCACGATCGGGAAAAAGTTCCAGAAACTAGACACGAAGAGCTTTGCAACGACATAAAGATCGTTGCCTAAATCGCTCTGAAACTCCGGGAAAACTCTCTCGAAGTGGTCTGATCACATACCCGATTCTGCACAGACATCAATCACGAAAACACGAATATCTCTTACCATACAAAACCAATTGACAAACCGATTTGTCTCACGGCTAGCTAAGAGACAGAAGAACTTACCTGTAAAATTTTACAAGGTTCAGAATCGATTTGATCCTCCGATCCCTTTCTCTAACACAACGCAACAGTACTTCCCCAAACTCACAATTCCTCTTTTCTCAAGAACACGAAAATCATCACTTTCTTCTGGATTCTCAATCTCTTTCACCTTTCTCCCATGAAAACACGGCTACTCGACCAGCAAGCTTATATACGAGCCTTTAGGGTTTTCCCTTAACCCAAACCGAACAAAACCGAAATTAAAATTAATTCAACCCGATTCTGAAACAATGGTATCGATCGACACTATCACTGATGTCGATCGACACCCAAATAAAATCACTATTTGTGGGTTGCGGTCGTTACATTTCACATATTCGATCACGACTAAATCGTTTTAGATTTCATGTTATCGATCAATCGGTAGATTTCATATTACCATGTTTAATGCTTTACTGATGATCAAATAATTTTTCCTCGTGTTATTAATCAGAGGTGAAGCTACTCGAATAAAAAATAGGTGTATAATTTTTTTAAATATATTTATGGTTCTTTGATTTAACTAAGTTACTTTGGTGTATAATAAAATGCATAGTGGACGATGACTAAAAAGTTGAAGTTTGAAGTATTAGTATAGATGGCTGCCAAAAATTATAAGTTTAATTAGAATGAATTTGTGGGCTATGGAGTTGAAGGTATATCAACTATTCAACTTATAGATATTGAGGCAAATAAGTTGAAGAACATGGACACAAAAAACAGGTAACATATACTTTTTCTTCAAAATTTTCTCGAACCTCTTATTTTTTTAATGAATATAATATATTGTTGTTGACTCACAACTTTTAAGTATTAACGTGTGTAGAAGCTGAAAATATTAGTATGAACTTTAAATAATGTTTTACTTTATTGGTATAAAACAATAGCTATATACCTCATTCATGTTTGAATTTTCTTCGTTGTATGTTTTGTGATTTTGTTTTATAATTACTTTTCTTGAGTACTTATCATCATTTGTTTTGTTTCGTGTTGTTCTAATGTTATATCTTTATGTTTATGTTTTTTTAGTTTGTATGATTTTTAACTACAAACAAGAATATTCATTTATTTACACTTTTCACGAAGGTTTCAGTTTTGTTTATTTGTTCACTTTGATCACATGATTTACATACGTTTTATCATCATATTGTTCTGTTATTATTCATCTATTTGTTTTGATGTTTTTCATGTTTCACATATTAGATCACGACTAACAAGGTACGGTTTATATGATTTTCTAAGGTAGAGAAATACATATATTTTTATAAAGATTTTGGTTTTATCTGTATTTGTTATTTTGGTTCTAATATGGTCTTTTCCACTTCTTTGCATAACGGGTGGATGGTTTAATTATCGATTTCATCAGTTTCAAATCTAAATGATTTAAGAACTAAACATTAATTTTGAATATGTATTTATTACATTAATTATACATAATATGATTTCATAGCTAATTATATTAGTTTTTTACCATTGGAAAGTTATCAATAGACTCAGTTGTTTATAATGCTTATATGGCTTTACATATTTCGCCAAAGAATTCACTCAGATCCAAAACCTAAGTTGAAGTCAAACAGTTTGACCAAGCAAAGACAACCTACGTTAATGATTTGTCCATGGAGTTTTTGGATTTCGTAAAAGAGTAAGCAAAACATTTTTTTCTTATACATTCATAGGGTTCTTTCATAAAACCAAAAAGGGGATTTTCATTAATTGGATTTGTAATTGCAAAGATTATATTGATTATCATATTGGTTGTGGGGGCAAAGGGGTTGGACCCGGGAGTGTTAGTACCTAATTTGGGGTCTTTAATGACTATTGTGATTTGTTGGATTTTAATCTTTTTGTTGGATTTGGTTATGACATTTACGTGTTGATTTTGGAGAAGATCAAAGTAAAGTTTGTGTGCATTCCCAATTTGATTTTTTGTATGATAAAGGTTTTGTATTTTACTGTTTTCTCTTTTATATAATTTTTATTAGTCTCATATTCATTTGAGTGTTGATCACTGATTTGTTTTAGAAGAAGACCAAAAAGGGGATGATATTCACTTTGTTGGTCACTTTAATGTTGTTTGTGTGTATTGCAGCAAATGCTCACTTGCAAGGTAAAAAACCTAAAAAGACAAATATTCACTGAGTTTGTTATAATTATAATTTATGTTTTTTGTTCTGTTACTTTCCGATCTTTAAAAATTACGAGAACACCATCGAAACCTCGGTGATGAGTCTAACATCGTTGTCATTCAATGTAATCATGACGTTAAATACTAAGAAATTACTCTTGAACGAACACGATCATTGTCACATAATCGTAACTTTTAACAACTTTGTTTATCCTTTTTCTTCCACAAGGTGGTGCACAATCTATTTTGGTATTTGATAATGACATCGGTGCCAATCTTCGCAGAATTAATGCTTGAGATGATGTTTGTGATTACTGGAGAGTCCATCACTCAAATATAATTCTGAAAATCTTAGTGTCCGCACTGGTTTATAGTAAACCGAATCAAAGAAAAGAAATCGAAAAATTTAGTCAAACTCGATTTTTAGAAAATCATCCAATACTTATGTACGATTCCGAGGGTTAGGCTCCTATACAAGGATTTATTACCCTTCAAAATCGATAGATTTACATAGATTTAACATTTTAAACCATTCTGTATTTTATGTTTACGTGTGAAGGTTTGTGCTACCATACTAGGGTTTAGTGCCCTTCGAAATCAAAGAATTTAACAAATTGAACATTTCAAACCATTATGTATTTTATGTTCACATGTGAGGGTTTTGACTCCCATACTAGGGTGTAATGCCCTTTAAAATCAACGAATTTAATCAAACCTGAATGTTTTAAGCTATTCGGTATTTTATGTTCATGTGTGAGGGTTTAGACTCCTATACTAGGGTTTAGTGCCCTTCGAAATCAAAAAATTTAACAAATTGAACATTTTAAACCATTATGTATTTTATGTTTATATGTGAGGGTTTAGACTCCCATACTAGGGTTTAGTACCCTTCAAAATCAACGAATTTAATCAAATTGAACATTTTAAACCATTATGTATTTCATGTTCATGTGTGAGGGTTTAGGCTCCCATATTAGGGTTTAGTAACCTTCAATGAAACAACCAAGTTTTTTTTTTAACTAAACATTTCTACTGCGGACCTCATAAATCAATTAAATTCAAATAAAATTGCAACACCCGTTTTTAAAAAATAATTAATTAATTAATTCTACTGCGGAATAAAACTCAACAATTAAAAAAATCCATAATAAAATTCCAATAATAATTTAATATCAATCCAATAAATAAAACCAATATCAAATCCATGAATGCTCATAAATAAATCTAGCAACCTAACACCGGGTTCCACTAGACTAAACAGCGATAACACAATTAAACCCTATCATCCTCTCCTCCGGCCATGATTCCGCGATCACACTTTTTCTTTACCTACAACACAATGGGGAAAAACGAGTTCCGTAAGTATTTAATAAATACTTAGTGAGACGGTACTCCCGTCTACAGGCTAAGTACGAAAATACTAGAATATCAATAACACATGAATTAAAAGACTACCGCAAGAAATACACGGGTGTCGATCGACACATCGCACGGTGTCGATCGACGCTACAATTTAACTAGTGTCGAGCGATACACCACAAGGTGTCGCTCGACACTACGTTCTCAAAAACAGAGAGTTACGAAATTCACACGATTTCACGAAAATCAAACATCATTTCACGAAATCAGTTCACGAATTCAGCACAAAACAACCATGAAATCAATACAAGAATCCCTAAATCAATCTGTTATCAATTCCCTAGTAAAATCGAGCCTACGGTCGCGCACTCACCTCGGTTTTCGACAAAAAACGACGAAACGATGAAGAATGAGGATGAACAGCGAAGAACACGAACGGACAGCGACGAACGGTGGTTCCCCTTCACTGGAAATCACCACAAAACGCGGCTCAACGGACTCACGATCGGAAAGGATTACACAAGCGAACTAACGCAACGATCGGATCACTCAAACACTCCAATCTCTCGAGAAACTCAAACAACCTTAACAAAACCCTTTTCTCTTTGATTAGTCTCCCCCAATACGGCCAGAGAACTGACCAAAAACCTTAAATACTCGAGCCCTAGGCTCCATAAACCACCTCGTCAAACATGGTGTCGATTGACACCCCCCAATGGTGTCGATCGACACCCCTTACCAAAATCGACATTTTGGTTTCGGGATGTTATAATTCTCCCCCACTAATCTGGATTTGTCCCCGAATCCCGCAAAACACGTCCACAAAGGACTACACTCTGGCCAGCACCGACCAATACCACTAGAGACTCTCACTTAATCCCCGAGGCTCACGAACTAATCCTTTGTTTATACGCGCGTTTTCTCAGACATTTATTACGTTACTCATCCATACTCACAAATACTCCAGGGAAACCACCGTCCTCTCAAGAGAACCACCGTCTCTCCGCACTATAGAGGAAACCACCGTCTCAATATAGGCGCTCAGTACTATAAAGGAAACCACCGTCCCAGTATAAGTACACAGGAAAACCACCGTTTCCTGGAGAGAATCACCGTCTCTCAGCATGTATATAGGAAACCACCGTCCCCGATACATACTATGGAAAACCACCATCTCCAGATCAGCGACTAGGTCACCTCAAGTGGTCTAAACTCGATACTCCCCAACCGGAATATCCACAAAAAATGACCCTCACTGGTCAACACCATCGCATATCAGGAACACAATCCGATAAAAATAGAAATATAAGGGAAAATCTCATCTTATAAATCTCCAACAATGCATATCGTTACAACAAAACGAGAAATACATGAACCATCAACAATACTGGCACAAAGGCCTACCCGAAAGTGGAACAACAAAGAAAACTAAGCTCAAATGGCGACCTGCTTATCGAACCACTTCTTGAACTTCAGCTTCATCTTTGCCTCCGGCTCACAAGTCTCCTCCTGGCAACCGCCACAATCCCACAAAATACGCAACAATGAAATCTTCTTCCGACGCAATTCCTTGACCCTCCTCTCGAGAATCCTCGCAGGAACCGCCGGAACCGTTAAATCTGGCTGAAGATCCGCAGGGATCTCCGGCACTAACTCCTCAGACTCATGTAGGCACTTCCTCAACATCGACACATGGAAAACCTTATGAAATGCCTTCATGATCGAGGTAACTCAAGCCGATAAGCCACTGGTCCAACACGCTCCACCACCGGGAACGGTCCCATAAATCTCGGACTAAGCTTGTTCTCTGCTATGGATCTGTTAGGACCCCTCAACATAGCCATCTTGAGATATACGCGATCTCTCACTGAGAACTCAAGCTCACGTCTACGCTAATCCGCATAACTCCTCTGTCTATCCTGAGCTTCCTTCATATTCAGTCGAACAATACGAACCTTCTCTGTCGTCTCCTAAACATAAGTAGCCCCGTGAATTCTGCGCTCCCCCACTTGGGTCCAGCATAAAGACGTCCTACATGGCCTCCCATACAGAGCCTCAAAAGGGGCCATCCAGATACTCGCCTGAAAGCTGTTATTATACGCGAACTCAATTAATCCCAAGTGATCGAACCACTGACCACCCCAATCCAGAACACACATCCTCAGCAAATCCTCCATAGTCTGAATAGTCCTCTCTGTCTGCCCATCAGTCTGTGGATGATAAGCCGTACTCATATGCACCTTAGTGCCCATCTCTGCCTGAAAGGCTCTCCAAAACTCTGATGGAAACCTGAGATCTCGATCAAAAACAATACTCGCTGGCACTCCATGCAGCCTCACAATCTCCCTTACAAACTTTGTAGCCAACTTAGCCGCTCCATCAGTCTTCTTAATGGCCAAAAAGTGTGCTAACTTGGTCAATCGGTCCACGATCACCCAGATAGCATCATACGTCCGCGACGTAGGTAAACCAACCACAAATTCCATCGTAACCATATCCCATTTCCACTCATGGATGGGTAAACTCTGCAACTTGTCACTCGGAACTTTATGCTCGGTTTTGACCAACGAACACGTGTTGCAGTTAGACACATAAGCCGCCACGTCTTTTTTCATCCCGGCCCAGTGATAAGACTGCTTGAGATCACGATACATCTTGGTCGCACCCGGATGAATCGAAAACTTGCTCGCATGAGCCTCACTCAGAATCTCCCGTCTCAACACCTCATCACGAGGTACACAAACTCGACCACGAACCAGAATCATCCCATTCAGAGAGACAATATGCTCAGACCCCATTGCTCGCGACATATCAATCCACACCTAATCACTCTGCTGAGCTACTTTGATCCTACTAAGAAGATCTGCTCGATCAACTGCCTCTAAGCCCAACGGCTCCTCCGAAATAGCACAAAGACGCAACATGCTAATCTCGCCTACCAATTCCTCAATATCCTACTCACGGGCTGAATCGAATCTCCGCCAACTCAAGGCATCTGCTACCTGATTAGCCTTGCCCCGGATGATAAGTGATCTCAAGATCGTAATCTGCCAGCAACTCGACCCAGCGCCTCTGTCTCATATTCAGCAACGGCTGAGTAAAGATGTGCTGCAGATTCTTGTGATTCGTAAAAATCTGCACTCTCCCTCCGTAGAGATACGACCTCTAGATCTTCAGAGCGAACGCTACTGCTCCCAACTTTAGTTCATGCGTAGGCTGATTACGCTTGCTACCCTGCAACTGCCTCGAAGCGTACGCGATGACTCGAGCCGCCTGCATCAAAACATAACCCAGACCAACTCCTGAAGCATCTGTGTACACGGTGTACGGCTTCCCCGGCTCGAATAATATCAACACTGGCGTACTAGTCAACATCTCCTTGAGCCTCGCAAAGTTCTCCTCGCACTCCGGCGACCAGAAAAACAGAACATCCTTACCGGTCAGCTTCGTCATCGGCTGCGCCATACTCCCAAAACCCTTGACGAACCTCCGATAATAACCTGCAAACCCAAGAAACTCCTGATCTCGATAGCACTACTCGGTCTAGGCCAATCCCGAATAGCCTCAATCTTGGCCGGATCCACAGAAACTCCTTCTGCAGACACAATGTGACCAAGGAAACCCATCTTTCGCTGCCAGAAACTGCACTTGCTCAACTTAGCATACAACTTCTGCTCTCAAAGCCTCTCCAAAACCAAACGCAAATGCACCTCGTGCTCCTCGGAACTCCTCGAATAAACCAAGATGTCATCGATAAAAATGATAACGAACACGTCTAAATACTCCTTGAACACATCGTTCATCAATCTCATGAATGCCGCAGGCGCATTCGTCAAACCGAAAGGGATCACTACAAACTCAAAATGCCCATAACGCGTCCTGAATGCCGTCTTGCGAATATTTGCCTCATCAATCGGAATCTGATGATATCCGGAAGCCAAGTCAATCTTGGAGAACTAGGTAGCACCCCTCAGCTGATCCAGCAACTCATCTATCCTCAGAAGACTAACTCCTCTGATTCATGTAGGAACTTCCTCAACATCGAAACATTGACAACCTTATGAAATGCCTTCATAATCAGATGTAACTCCAGCCGAAAAGCAACCGGCCCGACCCGGTATACACCCGGAAACGGACCATAAACCGCTGGCTCAGCTTGTTCTCTGCTTTGTATCTGTTAGGACCCCTCAACACAACCATCTTGAGATACACACGATCTCCCACTGCAACTTAAGTTCTCGCCTTCGCTTACGTGCATAACTCTTTTACCTTTCCTGAGCTTCCTTCAAGATCAATCTCATACACGAACCTTCTCTTTCGTTTCCTGAACATAGGTAGCCCCATGAATACTCCGCTCCCCCACTTGGGTCTAGCATAGGGATGTCCTGCATGACTTCCTATAGAAGGCCTCAAAAGGAGTCATCCCAATACTCGCCTGGAAGCTATTATTGTAAGAAAACTCTGCCAAGCTCAAAAGATCAACCCAGTGACCACCCCAATCCAGTACACATATCTGCAGCAAATCCTCTAAAGTTTGAATCGTCCACTCTGACTGCCCATCAGACTGCGGTTGGTACGCTGTACTCATGTGCACCTTAGTGCCCATCTCTGCCTGAAATGCTCCCCAAAACTCTGAAGCAATCTCGGATCCGGGTCTAACACGATGCTAGTAGGCACTCCATGCAGCCTCACAATCTCTTTCACAAATTTCTTAGCCAAAACAGCCGCTCCGTCTGTCTTCTTTATGGCCAGAAAGTGTGGAGACTTTGCGAAAGAACTCACATCAATCACTCGAGTCAACGCTAAATAGGGAACCCACATCTCTGCGAAAGAACTCACATCAATCACAGTAACAGGAGAACTCACACCTCCGAAATAAAAGAGTTATTTGGGACCGCAATCCCTAAAGCAATAAATACCATACGCTTGTAACCTTGGGACAAGTACCGACTTAGGGGGTCTGAAACCAACCCTTGAAATCACCGTGTACACCGCATAAGGCTTAACCAGCTCGGCCACACCAACATTTGTGTACTTACAATCTGATCTTTAGTCACACAACTCATCCCAAACCAGAAAGCATGGAAAAACTTTCTCCCTCGGCCAAGTACTGGGTAACTGCTCATACCCAAATACGATGCAATACAGACCAGTCCCCGTCCAGATTCGCCTAAAACTTCCCCAATGCAATGTCTCTTAATCCGAACCGTGTCAGCCGAATTGATCGCATAAGAATCAAACAAGATTATGCACAACCAACCGTAGACCCTGAATTGGATCAATCGATCATGGAATAACCAACAAGTACATGCACGACCATAAGACGCTACATCTGTTACCAGGGTCATCTGAATCGAGTTTCTAACGCAAGATCAACTCTAGGCTTAACACCCACCAACATGTCTAACTAAGACTATCACCTGACCATAACCTAGTCCACAACACTCGAGATCCCACTCGATTCTCTTAAACTGTCCTGACACTAGACAGACAACATCACCCGAGATTACCACTCGAGTCCAAAAAAAACTATCTACCAAAAGATTAAACTTCTGGCCCCACTTAGCCAATACCACAAGAGATCCTCACATGATCCCAGAGGCTCACGTCAAATCCTCTCAAGAGAACATACCGCTCGCACTCTCGAGACGCATCCCTCAAGCCAGCGGTATACAGGAGAACTCACATCTCCTCTGATTAGACCGCCTCACATGGTACAAACTCGATATTCTCCGCCTGGAATATCCTCATAAAACGACCAACATTGGTCATCACAAATAAACACATAAGAACCACGCATCTTATAAATCATAGGAAAATAAATAAGGAATACCCTCTTATAAATTTCCATACAGAAAAACGTTTTCAACACCAACGAAAATACAAAAAAACAAAAACAACAACTCCAAAGCTACAACTCTGAAACTGGAAACAAAGCCAAAAAGAAAGAACAATCGCTCAATCATAGACCTGCTCTCCCAGATCCTCGATTGATGCAAGCACCTCCACTAACTCCGCCCTCGAGGTGTACTTGGAAGCTCTTCCGGGCTTATGACACCCCGGATTCAGGGCATATATGGTATATGCGGTATATGCAGAGAGGCTTAAAAGAATTGATTTGGCTACCTATATCACCAAAGTGCACTTATCATTTCGGTCACAGGTCTTAAGAGAACTCCAGAGTTAAGCGTGCTTGAGCTGGATTAGTTTCAAGATGGGTGACCTACTAGGAAGTCATTTCCAGTATCGTGTGAGTGAGGTCAAAATACAGGAAAAGATCGTGTGGTGATTTGCAGGGTTAGTAAACCTGACTTCAGAGCATCCCGGACTAACGCACCGACCGTCGTTATGTAAAATGTGTATCCTTTCAAAGTAAAAAAGGATACACAGTCTTATTACATTTCATCTATAATCATGTATTCAGTATTTTGAGAGGGGCAGTCGGGGCGTTACAGGTCTTCTTAAGCTCCATCCGAAGTCTTGCCACGAACTTACCCATCTGGGCCCATTCTTCATCCATGCCACTACTCGTATAGACAACTAGCATGCTGAACTCAACATCATACTCACGAATAGACCGATTACCCTGAACTGCAACTCTAACTGCATTAAACTCGCCCAAAAATTCACCCTAAGTCCACACTGTCCGCCTCCTCGTGGCTTGAACTCCTGTCCACCAGAGATAGGCATCACCATCCAAGAACCTTACCGCCAGATCCACGCGGTACTCCTCAAGACATCTGAGAGAACGAAGCCTACGCTCTACCTTCAATCTCCATTCATTTGTTGCCTCTGGTCCCCCTCCATCCGAGAAGGACAAGGGACCCATGCCCCGCATCTTATTGAACATCACTAGATACTGCTCCCTTGGGTTCATTACTGGAGCCTGCACTGGTACCGCAACCGGTAACCGCTCAAAAATCAAAGCTAGCGACTTCGCCAAATGATCCTCCGGATCCTGAGCTCCGCCCGTAGCATAACCCGAACCTGGGCCTTTGACCATACCAGCAACTCTGGTATTGCCTCTGGCACCGGCAGTCCTAACCACCACACAGACACTGCTCACTGAATCCTCCTGATACGTTGGCAAAACAGCTTCCTGCTCTGACGACTCACTCTAAGTTACCCACTCGAACGACGTAGTCACACGACCCAACCACGACTTCTGCCTCCACGGCCACCAACTCTGCCACCATGACCTGTAGGAACTCTAGCCATCTCACACTGCACTTACCAAAAGCACATTCTAAGATATTAGAATTCACAGAATAAAGGTCAAACAATCACAAACCGTGTAATCTCTTTGAAAGTTCGGAGAGGATGATCTAAGACTCTACAACTCACATAATTAACTAACTACTCATAGCCAATTTATGCCATAGTCTCAAATCAACTAATTACTAACAGCCCTAGAACCATAAATGCTCTAATACTAAAATAAAACAACCAAGCTTTTTTTTTTTTTAACTAAATATTTCTATTGCGAAACTCATAAATCAATTAAATTCAAATAGAATAATCCAATAACTCCATAAAATAGATAATTAATATTCTAAAATACTTCAAATACCAAATTCAGGAATGAATAAATAACCATCTAGCAACCTATGACCACATGTTCACTAGACCAACCACTACAAAACATAACATCCTATCATCCTCTCGTCCCAACCATGATCCCACGATCTCAAACTTTACTTACCAGCGACACATGGAAATAAGAGTTGCGTAAGTATTTAATAAATACTTAGTGAGCTGGTCATTTCGCCTGCTGGCATAACAAGCAGGCTCAGATAAACATTGCAACACACATTACAAACCATCTCAACACATAACAACATTTAACAATACAAAATCAGCACATTTCGGTTAATCTGAACCTCGTGTCGAGCGATACCACGAAGGCGTCGATCGACACGACCAAAAGTCTGGTGTCGAGTGACACCACTAAGGCATCGATCGACACACGACTAACACTCGTGTCGAGTGACACCCTCCTGGTGTCGATCGACACGCCTCTGTAACTGCACTAGAATCGAGTTCATCATCTCTCGACTCAAAACTGGTGATTACAAGTCGCAAATCTACACAGAAAACACAACAATCCTATATATGCAACCACAACAAACATCACAATTAAAAGCATACGAAAATTACATCAAACAATCATCAAAACTCATCGAATATCCTCATTGCCTATAAACCAACAGTCACAACTTACCTCGGATTCTTAAGATTGCAATAGGGATTTGGATGAGACACAAAACATACACGAACAGACCTCCTAACCACGAGGATTTACTGATCCGAAAGATTCCCCACGAACTACGAAAAACAATCGATTTCCACGGTTCTAAAACTCGATAAGAATGTTTCCTATGAATTTTTTTTCAACAATTCACAAGAACAAGATTCTCTCTCAACTCTAACACGATTTTCTGCTAAAAACCGACAGCATACTTCCCAAAGGACTTTTAAACACGAAACCTAGGTTTAACGCCTTTAAACCGAGCCAAAACCATAATAAAAAAGTTATTACTCGGTTCAGCAGACTCAAGTGTCGAGCGACAACCAAGACCGTGTCGATCGACACCCTCAAAATCCTTCGTGTCGATCGACACACACCTTGTGTCGCTCGACACGACCACCAGAAACGCATTTTCTGGTTCGCGGATGTTAGATTCAAAATCAATGAATTTAGTCAAATTGAACGTTTCAACCCATTTGCTATTTTATTTTCATGTGTGACAGTTTAGACTCTCATGCTAAGGTTTAGTACCATTTAAAATGAGCTAAATTAGACAAATAATTTTTAAAATATTGTTCAGTATTTTAAGTGTGTTTGTTAGGACTCACACTCCCATACTAAGGTTTAATTAGTAATTTAGTATCCATTTAATTAATGCATTTTGGCAAGTTGGTTGTTATAAATCATTTTGGTTGGTTAATCATTTAAAGTTGATAAATGTAATCAGATTAATCGTATGATTGTATTTAATAAATAATGACGAAAAGGCTTAAAATATGATGAGAGTATGAGGAAAATTTACATTAAACTATAAAGAAAAAAAAATCTTTATATAAATCAATATCTCTCTAAATTAATAAATTCAAAATCCCACATTATTAATTTATAAACGTTTTAGTGTAGTTTGATGTGACCTATATTGTAGTTTGATGTGACCTAGATTTTCCCCCTCATATTGGATCTTTTCCATAGTGGGTCATTTTCTCTTTGAGCTTAAACGATTTTGGTTTAGTCCATTTGCCGAGGGGGTGAAATCTGTTCCACTCCAACAATAAGTCTCTCAGACGTCGAATCGAGGGTTAAGATTTACATGTTAGTGATAAATAATTTTCATTATTTTAAGAAATTGTAAGAAATAAATAATTTTCATTATTTTATCTCTTTGTGAGGATTTAGGTTCCTATGTTCAGTTCATCATTCAATGTTTTTGGAACATTTATGAGAGCTTCCACATAGAGTTTAGTATCACTTAATGTCCATTTATTTAGGTAGTTTAATTGTTTAAAATAATACCATATTGTATGTAAATTTGTGAAGATTTAGGCTTTTATATTAGTGTTTAGTACATCTTATAGTCGACGAGTTTAGTCAAATCATTCTCTATTAATAATTCAATACTTTACGCACATTAGTTAGGGTTTAGGCTCACACTTCAAGGTTTAAAGCCCTTAAAATCGACACATTAAATAAAATCAAATGTTTTAAGTCATTCCATATTTTACGTACATGTTTGTTGGGTTAGGCTCCCTTACTAGAGTTTAGTACACTGAAAATTCACATATTTAGTTAATATGATTGTTTAAAATCATTCCATATTGTATATACATTTGTGAGGTTTTAGTCTCCTATATTATAATTTAGTAGCTAGACAAGTTTAGTCAAACTATTCCTTTTAATCCATTCAATATTTTACAAACATAAGTGAGGGTTTAGGCTCACACTATAGGTGAAAACAACCATGCTTTTAAAAAAAATAATTAATCCGGATTATTATTCCCATAAATAATAATCCTCAATAATTAATTCAACCGAGCTCAATTACTAACCAGCGGAAAACAACATCATTAAATAAATCAGCAAATTCCAAGGTAATCTAGCAACCTAACATCCGGTTCTAGAATTCAATTTATAAACATAAAAATCTAGAGTTCCTAATCATTCTCGTCCCAACCATGATTCCACGATCTCAAACTTTACTTTACCTGCAACACATGGAAATAAGAATTGCGTAATTATTTCATAAATACTTAGTGAGACGGTCATACCATCAACTGGCGTAACAAGCAGGCTCAGGCAACATAACAAACATCAACATATTTACCACAATTCAACAATTAATTTAAAACGCTAAGTTAAGAAAACCGGGGTGTCGATCGACACCTAGCACGGTGTCGATCGACACTCAATTCGCAGAAACAGTTCAAATAAGCAAAACAAACCTAAGACGCACGATTTATCAACCTTTCCATTCAAAAACCCACGATCCTCAAACCACACAGCAGTCATCACAATCCATCATAAATGAAATCCATCACCAAACCATCACAAGAACATCCACAAAATCATCAACAAAATCATCAACAAACCGTCATAGCCTAGAAATCTATGGTCGCGAACTCACCTTGCTAAACCGAAGACAATGCTAAGAACGCAAAACCAACGACTTGAGATCATCGCAGTCTCTGGTCTCGCACGCAAACACCAAAGATGGGCCTGTTTTATCACCTAAGACTCACAATTAGGGTTTCCCCAAAACCCAAATTAAGTTCTCAGGAAAAATAGAACGACGAACCAACTTAAAACAATCACAGAGATCGGACCTTACCTCCGAATTCAGATCAGAAACCCAATCTGAAAACTAGATTGAAAGGGCTTTCCAACGATATGAGGATCTTCTTCTGATTCCTTCTTAATAGCCGGGAAAACGCTTCCCAATATTACTGATCAAATCCCGAAACTGCACAGACCACTCACGGGGAAACGATCATAACTCAAAAACTATCGATCCAAAAGGCAATCAGATTTTTTTTCAATAGCTAGCAAAGAGAAAGAAGAACACACCTACGAAAAATCACGTTGATCAGAATTGATTCGATCGTTCGTTCTTCCTTTCTACCAGAACAGCCGAAACTGTATTCTCTTTTCTCTTGATTTCAACTAGCAAAAATGCTCTCAAGAAACTCAAATCTTCTTTCTCTCTTTCTTTCCTCTCAACCATGTTTTCTCTGATCAAAAACACGGCAACAAGGTTGCTAATTCTTTAAATACGGAAGCCCTAAGGTTAATCCTTCAAACCGAGCCAAACCGTGATTAAAATCAAACCAAAACCAATTCTGAAGCATTGTTGTTGATCGACACTGCTTCTTGGTGTCGATCGACACCCTTACCAAAATTCCATTTTCGGTTTGGGATGTTACAATTCTCCCCCACTAAACTGGATTCGTCCTCAAATCCCACAAAATCGTCTATCAAAGACCCAAACATGACCCAAAACCGGTCAATACCACCCGAGATCCTAACACCCGATCTCCGAGGCCCTCGTCTAATCTTATCTTTATACGCCTGTTTTCAAACATTTATCACTCTTAACTCATTCCACACCCCTCCCACTCGCAAGTTGCATCCTTTGAGCTATCGGTGGCACGTGTCCCATCCACTCCCAGGACGCATCCTTTGAGCTTCGGGTACACAGGGGAACTAATCATCCCCTCGAGAGAACTAATCATCCCTCGATACTCGAAATGGAAACTAATCATCCCAAAGAGTATACAGGAGAACTAATCATTTCCTCTGAGGAACTAATCATCCTCATTGAAGAACTAATCATCCCCAGACAAAATGAAAGAGTTATTCGGAGCCGCAACCCCTAGAGTAATAAATTCTAAAATGTCTATAAACTTCTATCGACTAGAACTATTTCCCGTGGTCAAACTCGATATTCCCTAACTCGGAATATCTAAAAACTAGGACCGAACACTAGTCCACACAAACACAATAAAATATAAGAACTACTCATCTCATATTACACAGATAAATAAGAAACTCCACCTTATAAATCTCAAAAAGGTAAATCGTTTCAACACCAACGAAAATACCAAAATCCAAAAACAACAAAACCAAAGCTAAAACTCTGAAACTGGAAACAAAACCAAAAGGAAAGAACAAATGCTCAATCCCAGGTCCTCAATTGCTGCAAGTGCCTCCACTAACTCCGCCCTGGAGGCGTCCTTGGAAGCTCTGCCGGGCTTCTTCAGCTTCATCCGAAGTCCTGCCACGAACTTTCCCATCTGGGCCTGATCCTCATCCATGCCACTACTCGCATATACTACTAACTTGTTGAACTCCGCATCGTACTCACGCACGGACCGGTTGCCTTGAACCAGTCTCCTGAACTGCAACTCTAACTGTTCCACTACCTCTTGAGGGAAATGCCTGGCATTAAACTCGTCCAAGAATTCACCCCAAGTCCACACTGTGTGCCTCCTCCTCGCCTGGACTCTAGTCCACCAGAGATAGGCATCACATTCCAAGAACCCTACCGCCATATCCACGCAGTACTCATCAGGACATCTGATAGAATGAAGCCTACACTCTACCATCAACCTCCACTCATTGGTTGCCTTCGGCCCCCCTCCACCCGAGAAGGACAAGGTACCCATGCCCCGCAGCTCATTAAACATCACTCGATACTACTCTATTGGGGTCATTACTGGAGCCTGCGCTGGTACCGCAACCGGTAACCACTCGAAAATCAAAGCTAGCATCTTCGCCAAACGATCCTCTGGATCCTGAGCTCCACCCGTAGCATTACTCGCACTTGGACCTCTAGTCGCACCAGCAACTTCGGTACTACCTCTGGCACCGGTAGTCCCAACTGACACGGACACTGCTCCTTGAATCATCCTAATCATTGGCAAAACAACCTCCTGCTCTGATGACTCACTCTAGTCACCCACTCGAACGACGTAGTCATCCGACCCGACGACTACTCCAGCCTCTACGACCACCAACTCTGCCGCCACGGCCTCTCAGAACTCTAACCATCGCACACTGCACTTACCAAATGTACATTCTAAGATAGTAGAATTCATAGAATAAATGTCAAACAATCACATATCGTGGAATCTCTTTGAAGGCTCGGAGAAGATGATCTGAGACTCTACAACTCATAGAATTAACTAACTACTCATAGCCAATTCATACCACAGTCTCAAATCTACCAATTACTAACAGCCCTAGAACCGTAAGGGCTCTGATACCAAAATGAAACAACCATGCTTTTAAAAAAAAAAAAAATTAATCCGGATTATTATTCCCATAAATAATAATCCTCAATAATTAATTCAACCGAGCTCAATTACTAACCAGCGGAAAACAACATCATTAAATAAATCAGCAAATTCCAAGGCAATCTAGCAACCTAACATCCGGTTCTAGAATTCAACTTATAAACATTAAAATCTAGAGTTCCTAATCATCCTCTCGTCCCAGCCATGATTCCACGATCTCAAACTTTACTTTACCTGCAACACATGGAAATAAGAATTGCGTAATTATTTCATAAATACTTAGTGAGACGGTCATACCATCAACTGGCGTAACAAGCAGGCTCAGGCAACATAACAAACATCAACATATTTACCACAATTAAGAATCCCGGGGTGTCGATCGACACCTAGCACGGTGTCGATCGACACTCAAATCACAGAAACAGTTCACATAAGCAAAACCAACCTAAGATGCACGATTTATCAACATTTCCATTCAAAAACCACACGATCCTCAAATCACACAGCAGTCATCACAATCCATTATACATGAAATCCATCATCAAACCATCACAAGAACATCCACAAAATCATCAACAAAATCATCAACAAACCGTCATAGCCTAGAAACCTATGGTCGCGAACTCACCTTTCTAAACCGAAGACAATGCTAAGAACGCAAAACCAGTGACTTGAGGTCCTCACAGTCTTTGGTCTCGCATGCAAACACCAAGGAATGGCCTGTTCTATCACCTAAGACTCACAATTAGGGTTTCCCCAAAACCCTAATTAGGTTCTCAGGAAAATAGAACGATGAACCAACTTAAAACAATCACAGATGTAACACCCGGTCTATTTTTTTTTTAAATAATAAATTATACTGTGGAAATAAACTCATCAACCAATAATAAAATTTCAATAATAATAAATCAATGTGAAAATAAAACCCAACAGTTAATCAATGCATTTCTAGCAACCTAACCGGGTTCACTAGAAACTTAGCAAAACAAGAAAATAAAAGACATTTCCTAATCATCCTCTCCCTAAAGCCATGATTCCGCGATCACACTTTTCCTTTTCCTTTACCTGCAACACAATTGGGAAAAACGAGTTGCGTAAGTATTTAATAAATACTTAGTGAGACGGTCTTCCCGTCTACAGACTAAATACAGATATATCAACAATCAAATAACAATTAATTTAAAAATATTTAATTTAGAAAACATGGATGACGATCGACACTCCGAAGAGGTGGCAATCGACGCTGGCTTTACCTTGGTGTCGATCGATACACCAATAAGGTGTCGATCGACACTAGGTTTCTTCTCCGAAACCGAAATGCACAAAACACACTTTAATCACGATTTCGACCATTTCTAGTCCGATTCTAACACAGAATCAACACACAAACATCACACAAAACATCCACAATTCCTTCTTAAACATCCTAAACTAATTACTATTCGATAATCGACAAATCCGAGCCTACGGTCGCGCACTCACCTCGGAAATTCAACGAAACGACGAGACGACGAAGAACGAGCAAACGGACAGCGATAAACAGTGACGAATGGCAGATTCCTTCACTGGAAATGACCGAGAAACACCGACCACAATGACCCGCACATAACCGAGCTCTAATGGAGGGGAAAACACGAAGAACGGCTCACGAACTCGATCGAAAACTCTCAAGGCTCGAATGGGAAACAAAAAGGAGCTTTTTCTCTCTCTGATCACCCTTGGAAAAGCGGCCACGACTGATCCCAATGGTTAAATACCCGAGCCCTAGGCTCCCTAAACCGACTCCCCAAACCGAACGATTAATTTTTAATCCAAACCGAACATAGAACCTGGTGTAGATCGACGCTCCGCATTGGTGTCGATTGACACCCTATACCAAATATCACTATTTGGTTTTGGGATGTTACAATTCTCCTCCACTAAACTGGATTTGAAATCGAATCCCGCTAAATACGTCCACACAGGACTACACTCCGGCCCGCACCGGTCAATACCACAAGAGACTCTCACCTAATCTCTGAGGCTCACAAACTAATCCACACACTACACCCACTCTAAGGAAACCACCGCCCCCTGGAGAGAACCATCGTCTCCCCACACTATAGAGGAAACCACCGTCCCAATATAGACACTCTGTACTATAACGGAAACCACCGTCTCAGTATAAGTACTCAAGAAACCACTGTCTCCTAGAGAGAACCACCGTCTCTCAACATATACACAGGAAACCACCGTCCCCGATACATACCCTGGGAAACCACCGTCTCCAGCACATGAGTCATCCGTAATAAATTATAAAACGCCTATAAACATCAGCGACTAGGTCACCTCACGTGGTCTACACTCAATACTCCCCAACCAGAATATCCACAAACACGACCCACACTGGTCCTAATACTCATAACATCAGAAAACACAATCTGATACACTAGAAATATAAGGAAAACTCATCTCATAAATCTCCAAAAATGTATATCGTTACAACGAAAAGAAAATACAAGAATCAAAAACAACAACCCTGGCACAAAGGCCAAAAGAAACTAGAACCAGAAAGAAAGCTAAGCTCAATCGGTGACCTGCTTGTCGAACCACTTCCTGAACTACAGCTTCATCTTTGCCTCTGGCTCCCAAGTCTCCTCCTGGTAACCGCCACAATCCCACAAAATATGCAACAACGGGATCATCTTCCGATGCAGCTCCTTGACTCTCCTCTCGAGAATCCTCATAGGAACCGCCAGAACTGTCAGAATTAGGCTGAAGATCTGCAGGGATCTCAGGCACTAACTCCTCCGACTCATGCAGGCATTTCCTGAACATCAACACATGGAAAACCTTATGAAATACCTTCATGATCGGTGGTAACTCAAGCCGATACGCTACCAGTCTCACTCGCTCCACCACAGGAAACGAACCCATAAAACGCGGACTCAGCTTGTTCTCCAAAATAGATCTGTTAGGACCCCTCAACATAGCCATCTTAAGATGCACGCGATCTCCTTCGCTTATCAGCGTAGCTCTTCTGACGATCTTGAGCTTCCTTCATGTTCAATCTCATGACTCGGATCTTCTCCGTCGTTTCCTGAACATAGTTAGCTCCATGAATACTGCGCTTCCCCACTTGGGTCCAGCATAAAGGCGTTCTACATGGCCTCCTACAAAATGCCTCAAAAGGAGCCATCCCGATACTCGCCTGAAAACTGTTATTATACGCAAACTCTACTAAGCTCAAGTGATCATACCAATGACCACCCCAATCCAGAACACACATCCTCAGCAAATCCTCCATAGTCTGAATAGTCCTCTCTGACTGCCCATCAGTCTGCGGATGATAAGCCGTATTCATATGCACCTTAGTACCCATCTCTGCCTGAAACGCTCCCCAAAACTCAGATGCAAACCTGGGATCCCGATCAAACACAATACTGGCTGGCACTCCATGCAGCCTCACAGTCTCCTGCACAAACTTCTTAGCCAACTTAGCCGCTCCATCGGTCTTCTTAATGGCCAAAAAGTGTGCTGACTTAGTCATCGATCCACGATCACCCATATAGCATTATACATCCGCGACTCTGGTAATCTTACTACGAAATCCATCGTAATCATATCCCACTTCCACTCAGGAATGGGCAAACTCTGCAGAAGACCAATCAGAACCTTGTGCTCGGCCTTGACCAACAAACACGTATTACACTTAGGAACATAGGCCGCCACATCTCTCTTCATCCCGACCCAGTGATAATACTGTTTGAGATCACGATACATCTTAGGCGCACCCGGATGAATTGAAACTTGCTCGCATAAGCCTGACTCAAAATCTCCTGCATCAACGCCTCATCTCGAGGTACACAAACACGACCATGAATCAGAATCGTCCCATTCGGAGAGATAATAAATTTAGAATCCACAGCTCGCCACACACCAACCAAACCCTGATCACTCTGCTGAGCCACTCTGATCCTACTGAGAAGATCAGCCTGATCGACTGTCTCTAAGCCCAAAAGCTTCTGCAAAATAGCACAAAGACGCAACGTGCTAATTTTACCTACCAAATCCTCGATATCTAGCTTATGGGCTGAATCGAACCTCCATCGACTCAAGGCATCGACTACCTGATTAGCCTTGCCCGAGTGATACATGATCTCCAGATTATAATCCGCCAGCAGCTCAACCCAGCGCCTCTGCCTCATATTCAGCAATGGCTAAGTGAAGATATGCTGCAGATACTTGTGATCCGTAAAAATCTGCACTCTCCCTCCATAGAGATAAGACCTCCAGATCTTCAGAGCGAACCCTACTGCTCTCAACTCTAGATCATGCGTAGGTCGGTTACGCTCGCTACCCTGCAACTGCCTCAAAGCATACGCGATGACTCGACCTTCTTGCAGCAAAACACAACACAGACCAACTCCTGAAGCATTAGTGTACACGGTATAAGGCTTCCCCGGCTCGGGTAATGCCAATACCGGTGTACTAGTCAACATATCCTTGAGCTTCGCAAAGCTCTCCTCACACTCCGGCGACCAAACAAATAGAACATCCTTACCGGTCAGCCTCGTCATCGGCTGCGCCATGCTCGCAAAACCCTTGACAAACCTCCGATAATAACCTGCCAAACCCAAGAAACTCCTGATCTCGGTCGCACTGCTCGGTCTTGCCCAATCTCGAATAGCCTCAATCTTATCCGGATCCACAAAAACTCCCTCTGCAGAAATAATATGACCAAGAAAACCCATCTCTCGCTGCCAGAAACTGCACTTGCTCAACTTAGCATATATCTTCTGTTCCCGAAGCCTTTCAAGATCCAACCGCAAATGAGTCTCATGCTCCTCGGGACTCCTCGAATAAACCCGAATATCATCGATGAAAATGATAACGAACACGTCTAAATACTCCTTGAACACGTTGTTCATCAATCTCATGAATGCCGCTGGCGCATTCGTCAACCCAAAAGGCATGACCACGAATTTAAAATGCCCATAACGCGTCCTGAATGTCGTCTTGCGAACATCTGCATCATCAATTGGAATCTAATGATATCCCAAAGCCAAGTCAATCTTGGAGAACCAGGTAGCACCTCTCAGCTGATCGAGCAACTCATCTATCCTCGAGAGAGGGTACCTGTTCTTCACAAAGACTCGGTTAAGTCCCCGGTAATCGATGCACAATCGAAAACTCCTATCCTTCTTCTTCATGAACAGAACCGATGCTCCCCACGGCAAAACAATCAGACGAATAAAACCCTTACCCAAAAGGTCCTTTAACTGCTTCTTCAGCTCTGCAAACTCTGCTGGAGCCATCCGGTAAGGAGCCTTAGATATCGGAGTTGTTCCAAACTCCAGCTCAATCGTTAAAAGATCAGACCGAGATGGTGGTATCCCTTCAACGACCAAAAAACATCCTCGAACTCCTGAACAACTCGAATATCCTCAAAAGCAACCTCACCACTGAACTCCGACATCACAATTGTCGCCAAAAACGCCTCGCAACCTCGCTCTAACATATGCTCTGCCTGAATAGCCGAGATCACAAAACTACTGGAAGTCGGTCTAAACCCCTGAAACATCAACCTCCCACCATCACGCTCGAAGCTCACTCTGCCTCTGAAAAAATCTAGATGAACCCGGTAAAACGATAACCACTCTATCCCCAGAATCACATCATAAAGCGCTACTGGACTA
The DNA here is from genome assembly GCA_963576765.1 of Draba incana. Classification (NCBI taxonomy): domain Eukaryota; kingdom Viridiplantae; phylum Streptophyta; class Magnoliopsida; order Brassicales; family Brassicaceae; genus Draba; species Draba incana. Next base: position 21,794,906 of record OY755206.1, read on the forward strand.
ATTACCAAGTCCGCCGGCATCGAATGCCCTGCGATCTGAACATCCACTGCTCTAGCACAGCCCGAAGTAGCCAGGAAACCTCCTCCAGCCACGTTGACCATGCCTGCACGCTTACTAGCGCTGCTCCGGATGCCACTGCTCTCGGCATGCTCCGGAGTAATATAGCAATTCGATGCTCCAGAATCAAACAACACGTGGGACTCAAAACCACCCACTAACAAGGTCCTTACACAATTCACATGCGTTGAGAATCTTGATATCCCGACCACAAATAAAATAAAAGAACAACCAATAACCTTGACCACAAATTCTACGACTAGAAAATTTACGAAGTTAAGTCTAGAATTTTACATGTGATCTGCCCGGCGCCACCATGCTGACCAAAATCCGCCGGAGGATAAACATGCGGTGTTGGACCAATCTGACCCATCGGTTACTGCACTGCCGCAATCTAACCCAAGGGCTGAACTCCGGCTGGCTGAATCATTGCTACACCCGACTGCTGCAACTGGGGATATATAGGCTTGAAATGCCCCGACTTTCCGCACTGGAAGCAAACCTTAGCCCCCCGGGAGACCTTAGGACAGTTCCCCACCCGATGATCTAAACTACCGCACCCAAAACAACCATGGGTGCCGTGGCTACCTGAACTCGCCCTAGAAGGATCATCCCACCTCCTCGTCTGGCCCTGCGCAGGCTTACCACCCTTGCCAGAACCAGAACCTCTATGCTGCTGCTGCTGCTGACTCCTCAGTTGAACAGCAGGAACAACAGCAGGCTGCACGATAACCAAACCAGACTAGAAGCTGCTAGCTCCACTAGATCCGCCCTCGAGACGTATCTACCACCCTTGCACTGGGTCCTGATGCTCAACTGAAGTCCCTGCAAGAACCTCTGAATCAGAGCCCGCTCGTAATCCAAACCGTGCCCAGTTAGAACAACTAGTCTGCTGAACTCGGCGTCATACTCACGCAATGACATCTCTCTCTGCGTCAATGACATAAATTTCATCTAGAGACGATCTCGAGCCTTCTGAGGTAAATACTTGGTGTTGAACTCAGCCAAGAATTCGCCCCAAGTTCACTCTGCACGCCTAGCCTCAATAGTGCGCCACCAAGAATGGGCATCCCCACTCAGATAGTGGACAGCCAACTCGACTTTATACTCGGTAGAACACCTAATCAATCTGAAGTTACGCTCTAACCTTAGACGCCACTCATCAGCCTCCTCAGGACAAACTCTGCCCTCGAAGAACGGCGTAGCTATCCTCTGCATCTGCCCCATCATCTCAAGATAAGACGGAACATGCGCTGCAACTGCAGCCCTCGGCTGCTCAGCAACTGCAGCCCTCTGCTGCAATCTGGCCAATGGAGGAACACCCAGAGCCTGCTCAGGAGCCACTGGCGTAAAACGTGCCAACAACTACGTCAGCAATCCCACAACCTGGTCTTGACGACCTGGAGCTATAGCAACACCCACACAGGGGCCCACTGGAACTCCCCAGCCCCTACCGGCACCGGCCAACACACAGGCACTAAGCGACTCGGACTCTAACGCGGTCGCTACACTCTAGAATACACTCTGCGCCGCGCTCTCTGCTGACTCAGCAACTGGCCCACGACCACAGCACCAGCCTGCACGGCCACCAACTCTGCCACCACGGGCTACTGCTCTGCCTCCACGAGCACCTGCTCTGCCCCCACGGGCACCACCTCTGCCACGACCTCTACCTCTTGTATCCATCTCACTGCAACACAGATCAATAGATAAGCACTCCATGTCACAATCAAACCACAAATAAAACTCACTGCGGAATCTCTTTGAAGGCCGGAGAGGATGATTTCTAAGACTAAAATTGACTAAACACAAATAACAGATTTAAACACATAGTCACAGTTCATCCAAACCTAACAGTCCTAAAACCGTATATGCTCTTATACCAAAATGTAACACCCGGTCTATTTTTTTTTAAAATAATAAATTCTACTACGGAAATAAATTCATCAACCAATAATTAAATTTCAATAATAATAAATTAATGGGAAAATAAAACCCAACAGTTAATCAATGCATTTCTAACAACCTAACCGGGTTCACTAGAAACATAGCAAAACAAGAAAACAAAAGACATTTCCTAATCATCCTCTCCCTAAAGCCATGATTCCGCGATCACACTTTTCCTTTTCCTTTACCTGCAAAACAATTGGGAAAAACGAGTTGCATAAGTATTTAATAAATACTTACTGAGACGGTCTTCCCGTCTACTGACTAAATAAGGATATATCAACAATCAAATAACAATTAATTTAAAAATATTTAATTCAGGAAACATGGGTGTCGATCGACACTCCGAAGAGGTGTCGATCGACGCTGGCTTTACCTTGGTGTCGATCGATACACCAATAAGGTGTCGATCGACACTAGGTTTCTTCTCCGAAACCAAAATGCACAAAACACACATTAATCACGATTTCGACCATTTCTAGTCTGATTCTAACACAGAATCAACACACAAACATCACACAAAACATCCACAACTCCTTCTTAAACATCCTTAACTAATTCCTATTAGATAATCGACAAATCCAAGCCTACGGTCACGCACTCACCTCGGGAATTCAATGAAACGACGAGACGAAGAACGAGCGAACGGACAACCATAAACAGTGACGAACGGCGGATTCCTTTATTGGAAATCACCAAGAAACGCCGACCACAATGACCCGCACACAACTGAGCTCTAACGGAGGGGGAAAACACGAAGAACGGCTCACGAACTCGATCGAAAACTCTCAAGACTCGAATGGGAAACAAAAAGGAGCTATTTCTCTCTATGATCACCCTTGGAAAAGCGGCCACAAACTGATCCCAATGGTTAAATACCCGAGCCCTAGGCTCCCTAAACCGTCTCGCCAAACCGAACGATCGATTTTTAATCCAAACCGATTTCAGAACCTGGTGTCGATCGACGCCCAGCATTGGTGTCGATCGACACCCTATATCAAAAATCATTTAGTTTCGGGATGTTACAACAGAGATCGCAGCTTACCTCCGAATTCAGATCTGAAACCCAATCTGAAAACTAGATTAAAGGGACTTTCCAACGATACCAAGATTGTCTCCTGCTTCCTTCTCAATTGCCGGGAAAACGCTTCCCAATATGACAGATCAAATCCCGAAACTGCACAGACCACTCACGGAGAAACGATCATAACTTAAAAACTATCGATCCAAAAGGCAATCGGATTTTTTTCCATAGCTATCTATGAGAAAGAAGAACACCTACAAAAAATCACGTTGATCAGACTTGATTCGATCGTCCGTTCTTCTTTTTTACCAGAATAGCCGAAAGTGCCTTCTCTTTTCTCTTAATTTCAACTAGCAACAACACTCTCAAGAAACTCAAATCTTCTTTCTCTCATTTTTTCCTCTCAACCACATTTTCTCTGATCAAAACACGGCCACAAGGGTGCTAATCCTTTAAATACGGAAGCCCTAAGGTTAATCCTTCAAACCAAGCTAAACCGCGATTAAAATCAAACCAAACCGATTCTGAAGCATTGGTGTCGATCGACACTGCTCCCTGGTGTCGATCGACACTGCTCCCTGGTGTCGATCAACACTGCTCCCTGGTGTCGATCGACACCCTTACCGAAATTCCAATTTTCGGTTCGAGATGCTACAATAGGGTTTAGTGCCTTTTAAAATCTCCACATTAAATCAAATCAAATATTTTAAGTCATTTCATATTTTACGTACATGTGTATTGGTTAAATAAGGCTCTCATGCTAGGGTTTAATAATATCACTTAAAAGTCACATATTTAGTTAACTTGATTGTTTAAAATAATTTCATATTGTGTATATATGTTTGAGGGTTTAGACTCCCATATTAAAGTTTATTATTCCATAAAATCAACGAATTTAACCAAATTGTTATTTTGAATCGTTAGATATTTTACACATATAAGTTAGGGTTTAGGCTCCCGCTATAGGGTTTAATGCCCTTTAAAATAGACACATTAAATAAAATCAAATATTTTAATTCATTTTATATTTTACATACATGTGTTTGGGTTTAGCCTTCCATATTAGCGTTTAGTTTTCTTGAATTTCTTAATGATATATGATAAATTTATATACCATATAAGTTCTTAAACATGTTATAGTTCATTATCTACCGTTTTAATTTCTTTAAATTTTATAAAATGTAAATTGTATCCATATATGCAACACATAATATTAATTTATATGTATATAAAAAGTAAATTATTGTATCACATCCTAGTTCTTACTTGTAAATTGTGAAACTAGGAACCGTAGCACAAATTACCAACATAGCAATATCATATATAAAGCTTATATAAACAATGGAAATTTACATAAGATATTTTTATTTTATTGACAGGCATGTCCAAAAATATTTGAGGTCCCATACGAAAATGAAAAATAATAATTAATGTATATATAAAATATTTTATGGTAAATCATTAATTTAATTTATTGATATAATTTTTTATACTTTTCCATATAAATTTCAATAGTTTAATATTTTTAACAAAAAAATAATAATTTTACTAAAGAAAAATTAATGAACAAACTAAAAATATAGCAACAAATGGTAAAATAAATATTTAAAAAGAGAAAATCTAATATTAAAAATACTTCGGCTTAAAAGTATCAAAATGTGGGGCCCATAATTCACGTAAAAACCTAAAAAAAAATAATCTTCATTTTATAATTTACATCTACATTTATACAATGTTTTACCAAAAAAAAAAAAATTGTGCCCCACACCAATGTTTAATGTGTATGACCTCAAGGCCGGCCCTACTTATTGAAACACCCAACCTTGGGTACACAACAACTTCTGCAACACACCACCTACTGCTACAGACACATTACAAGAATATTAACTTAAAACAGTATCTACAATCCTATTCTAATCAGAGTTACGCAACATCACACACCGTGATTTGCTTATAAAGATAACCATAATCTACCCGAGCTTTCTCTTTTAGAGTACCATTGCAACAACCTATTTCAGTCTCATCTGCCCAGTGTTACGCAAACTCAGTCCCAACTAATTTGCTTCCGAAGCTACTCCTCAACTACCCATGCTTAGAATCAGCAGAAGATCTCCTTTTCACTCACTAGATTATGATCACTCTCACAACTATGAATTCAACAAGAACCTTTCTCTCCTTTTTTATTTTCTGAAATGCTGACTAAAAGAAAAGCTGCAACTTCTTCTTTCAGTACGTCTTCAGCAAACAACTACAGTATCACGCGCCTGACACATTTTCTCCTAAGGAAAATTCAACCATGTCTCTGATGATGACTTGTATAACTTCCCTCTTTTATCCAACAGACTCTCCCACCTTTTACTCTGCAGACTTTTCCATCTGCGTCATCTGTTACGTTGCAGAAGTTTCCACTTGTTGCACTATACAATCCCACTAAGCAGAAGATCTCATCTCCTGCAATGTACAATCCCACTTAGTTTTTTATTGGGCTCAAAGTGCTAGGTCTTCATATTGACTTTTGCTCCTGCCCAAACTTATCTGCTTCACTTTACTGAATCAGCCAAAACCCAGCTGTATATGTTCTTTCACTCTCAACTTCACACATTTGTTGAGTGGCTCAGACAGAACCAGATGCAAATGTTCTTTCATAAATACGATACTGATAGGTTTGAAAAAATAAAAAGATACAATTAGATATTTAGAGAAATTCAGTCTAAACTAAATTTTTTTACAATTTCAGTGATCATATGACTAAGAATTTTGGAGTCTCTATACTTTAATGATGCTATCTTCTTTTTTATTAAAAGTAAAAGCTATCTTTTTTTATTCTGATTTTATATATAGTTAACAAAACTTCCAGTTCATATGTTACATCTAGCTCATAGGTGTAGCCAAGGCCGGCCCTGAGTTTCATTGGGCTGCAAGCTAAAACAAAAAATGGCCGCTTTATTTGTTGAAAAAAATGTTTAAAAAATAAAAAATAGCGTTGTGGTTTGAACTCATGACCTATCTTAAAAATAATGGGGTTTGACCACTAGACTTTTATTAACTGAGGGCCAATTTATTATAATTAATGTAGGGGTCAGTTTTCATCCCTTGAAATTGACGGACAAAAATGACTAAGTCTAGACACTTGAGAGCACCCGCGAACACCTAGGATCCATCAGCCGGTTGGGAGAGCCATAAACCACCTGTGATACCGAACTATACCGGATGACCCAACTTGAAGACAGTAGATTTCAACTTATCATGCCTGATTCAGTGCAACCCGTATAATTGGGCCGAGCCGAATCACAAGTGGGCCGAACAGCTGATGGGCTGCCGACTTGAGGAGTGCTGCTCAAGAAAAAACCCTAGCCGACTTAGAAATCTATATATATCATTGTATCACCCTCATTAGAAGGGATCACGAATTTCACACAGAAACCCTTGTACTCACTTTCACAGCTACACAACTAATAAAAACTATTTCTTCTCAATTGTTCTTGTTTTTTAACTAAAAGTTTTACAGCTCTTCCACGAACCCGACAAATTCAATTGTAGGAATCCAACTCCCACAATTTGAAGCTAGAAAGAGGATACCAGCAAAGCTTCATACACAAAGAAACCACGAGCAAGTTCGAGAAGATGACCGGTAACAACGAAATGACTCAATAAAGCACGACAGACGGCAGCGCTGATCCAAAGAAGACACCTCCAGACGGATTTGGAGCAACTAGAGAGAATGACAAGGAGAAGATGACTTCCAACGGATCCGGGGCAACATATTCTCATACCACTCCTACGGCAAACCCGGAGGGACTCGGCTATGTCAAAGAGATGCTGGCGAAGCTACTTAGAACATAAAAAAAGCAGGAGGCGCTCAACGACGCATTGACGGCAGAGCTGAAAGCCTTGTCAGCAACCAATTAAACTCGTGAACCTGGGATCTTCCGACAAGCGGCAGCTCGCATGATCCCGACGAGCCTCACTTCAATGCCCGTTGGCATGCAGAAAATCAGTGGTACATCCATCGAGTGTGAATCTGAATCTTTCGTCGAGTCGCAAATCCGAACCGCGTATCCAATCAACCGGTCCATTGTTAATCGAATCTCATTACATGTGTTCTAGAAAACAAGGCATGTTTCTTGTAAACAAACCGTTTTCTCCGAAGACTAACGAAAAACGAGCCACGTTCGTTGTGATCGAACCGTTTTCCGAAGGGGTTTTCCGAAGACCGTGTTGTCTTTCCCAAAGGGTTTTACCGCGCCGCTGCCATCCTGTCAAATTCTTCAGGTGATAGAGTCACGGGTAATTGTGTTGTTGAAATCCGATCCGTGAACCGTTCATTCGAAACAATCCATGAGCCATCGTTTATGAGCCTCGACCTTTGATCCACAAGGCACCGATTACCACGAGCTATGATTTGTCGCTTTTCCATAAGCCGCGATATACCTCATCTGATCCGCGAGCCGTCGTACCCGATTTGCGAGCCTTTGCATACGACCCACGTGTCGTCGAACCGAGAACAACTCAATTTGACTTGCGAGCCGTTGAAGATTGTTCCACAAGCCATCGTTCCCGAGCCGTGACAATCCGCGAATCGCAATCTCTAAACCGTCGATCCACGAGCTGTCGATCGGCGAGCCATCATTCTCGAGCAGTCTATCCGTGATCTGTCAGCTTCGATCCATGGCGGCACTGTCCAACCTAAATCTTCAAGCGGTAGACGACCTCTCCGATTTGTGTATCCCGAGCCATCGAACCAACTCTTGAGTTGCCAAGCCGATCTGTGATTTGATCTGATGAACCACAAAATCAAAACAACTATCGAGCCATGATTCTTAGCCTTGGCCCATTTGAAGATAGATAATGAAATCATCTTTTATCCAAAATATTTTGTAGTCATTCAAACCAATAGTTAGAGAGATTCATCAATTATTGGTTCACGATGCGACTGTTCGACGTTTTTGAAATCACGGATTAACTATTTGATCTTTTGAAATCACGAGACAACCGTTTGATGTTTCGAAACCATGGCACAGCCGATTATCACTACGCAACCGATTAACACGACGCAACTGTTCAACGGCTTGGGGTATAACAAAATCACTGCACAACCGTTTGATCTTTTGAAATCACGGCGCAACAGTTTGACGTTTCGAAATCATGGCTTAACCGATTATCACGGCGCAACCGTTCAACGGCTCGGGACATAACAAAATCATAATTGTAACCTCCGTGAACTGAACCGTAGCCTCCGTGACCCGAATCGTAGATTCGTGAATTAGATACCAAACTACGAGCTATACCGCTTTGACCTGAGCTATTATCCTAGTTTGTTCTTGCCCAAGTCGTCTTACCACCGTGATCCGAGCCGTCTTCCCGTGAACCGAGCCGTTAATTCGGTAGAGCCATGGATTTGGTGAAGTTGCATTCTGGAAAATATGCCAGGTTTTTCATAAACAAACCATTTTCTCATAATATTTTGGGAAACGAGCCACGTTTCTTTAAAACGAACCGTTTTCCTCTGGAAACGAGCCACGTTTTCTTACAAATGAGCCGTTTTCCAAACTCGAAATATTTTCAAAAACAAGCCACGCTTCTCAAAAGCGAACAATTGTTGGAGATTAACTTATCTTCCCCATGTCGACGAATGATTAAAACCGCAGGTTTTCTCCTGAGTCGAGATCTTCGGGTGTGCTGTCAAGCACGAAACATCTGAATTATTTGGATATTATCGTTCATTCTCTTCTGGACTCTTATACCAAGGAGTCTGAATCAACAGGTATATTGTGTTCTAAGCCGTCAACCCAATTTGCCATTCACTTGTATGCTTATATGAATTCAAGCCACGTACCAGGTCACCCATGAACTATTTTTCAAACCTGCGTATCAGGTCACCCGTAAATTATTTTCCAAGCTGCATACCAAGTTACCCGTGAACCGTTTTTCCAAGCTGCATACCGGGTCACCCGTGAACTGTTTTTCCAAGCCGTACACCCGATCACCCATTAAGTGTTTTTCTGAGCTGTCGACCTGATCGGCCGACCCGTTGTTACCATAATACGAGCCGCCAACCCGTGTCCTTGGAAATGAGCCATGTATCTAGTAAACAAACCCTTCTCCAAAAATTTATGAAAACGAGCCACATTCCTTACGAATGAACCATTTCTAGAAAATTGTGCCGTCTCCCCAAAATAAGCCAAGCTTCTCGCAAGCAAACCGTCAAATTCTACTGGCTAATCGCGATAGGTTCTGTGCAACAAAGTCACTGGTGAGCCGTCTATTCAATTGAATCTGTGGATCCGACTTGTTGTTGCCATTCCGCTACTCCATGATCTTGTTCCCTTACTCCATCAACACGATTTCTCCGTCCATAGAGTCGTCTCGTCATCAATTTGTTGAACTCATTCCAAACTGTTTTGCCGAAACTCCAAACCAATCGTCGAGCCTATTCACCAAGAATCCGAACCGATCGTCGAGTTGTACCATTGCTTCACCAATCCTTTAAAGAATGGGTAAGTAGATACGTATACTCATAAACTCTCATCTTTTCAACATTTTATCGCTTAGTCGAAATCAACAAAATTTATAAAGGAAAAGTTCTTACTTACCTTACGAATCACTCATCTTCAATGAAAACGATGATAGACATCCTCACGGATCATCCAAAGTCCCACCTGAATAAACCTATCGCTTACATCCTTTACAGATAATTTAAGTCCTACCTAAACGGACATATTACTCTCGTTGCTGTTGGCCACAGTAACAAACTACTACATCTTTCAAAGGATCTAAACTACTACATCCTAGCAGATTAAAAGCGAGCTATATAAGTTTCTATGTTCATTATCAGAGCAGACTCGTTCATGGGAACCTATCTGTAAACCAAAATGTTCATTCCTAACCAAAAAAATAAATCCTTGTTTACATCGCTAAAGAGTGTTCATTGGAGCGGCCGTGTTTATGGTAACTCGATCGTAAACCAAAATGATAATCCCAAACCTAAACGTTGGTCGTAACGCGATAACACGTTCATCATGGAGCAGACTTGTTTAAGATAACTCGTCCGTAAACCAGAGAATGTTCATCAGAAATCCCAATAAGCGAATCATTGGTCTTAAACAAAAAACGGCTCTTGGCTTACGCCTTCAAGGCTCAAATTTCAGTTATGCCGTCGCGGATCAGATTTCAATTACGCCTTCACGGCTCAAATTTCAGCTATGCCGTCATGACTTAGATTTCACTTACGCCTTCATGGCTCAGATTTCAGTTACGCCGTCGCAGCTCAAATTTCACTTACGTCTTCACAGCTCAGATTTCAGGTACGCCATCACGGCTCAGATTTCACTTACACCTTCATGGCTTAAATTTCAGTTACGCCGTCGCGGCTCAGATTTCATTGATGTCTTCATGGCTCAAAGCTAACTTTTCAAGGTAGACGGATAAATGACCAAGCAAATCGAACAGGTTGCGAATCAGCAGAACATCCCGCAACTAGGAGTCAACTCCAATCATTCACGGGTCTTATGTGGCTTGGGTTAACTTAAACAATCTCCCGCACATTCATGTCTTCCGCGGCTTGGGTTAGCTTAAACACTCTCCCGTACGTTCACGGGTCTTCTACGGCTCGGGTTAACCTTCAACAGTCTCACGGCTCAGGTTCCACTTCAACAGTTTCATGGCTCACGTTCAACTTCAATAGCCCCGCAGATCAATTTCACTTCAACATCTTTGTGGCTCGATTTTACTCCACTATCCTCGCAAATCGGGTTAACCCTCAACACTCCCACGCTTTGTCTTAGGCATAATTAACAAAGCGAAGTGCAAATCGCGGAGTTAAACATAGATTGCGCCGCACCGCGGTGCAACTGTTTAAAAACCTGAACTTTAGCTCGGGTGGTCTACTAAAATTTTTTTGTCTGTTTGACCCTAGACTTGATTACTCATATATCGGCATCACCATCATTGATAACACCAAGCTGGGGGGCTAACAGTAGGGGTTGGGTTTCATCCCTTGAAGATCAACAGACAAAAATAACCAAGTCTAGACACAGGAGAGCACTTGCGAATACCTAGGATCCATCAGCCAGTTGAGAGAGCCGTAAACCACCTGTGATACTAAACTAAACCGGATGACCCAACTTGAAGACAGTAGAACTCAACTTAACAGACTTGATTTGGTGCAGCCCGTATTATTGGCCAGAGCTGAATCACAGGTGGGCCGAACAGATGATGGGCCGCTGACTTGAAGAGTGCCGCTTAATAAAAAACCCTAGCCGACTTAGAAAACTATATATATCATTGTATCACCCTCATTAGAAGGGATCACGAATTTCGCACAGAAACCCTTATACTCACTTTCATAGCTACATAGCTAATAAAAACTCTTTTGTTCTCAATTGTTCTTGTTTTCTTACTAGAAGTTTTGCAGCTCTTCCGCAAACCCGACAAATTCAGTTGTAGGAATCCAGCTCCCAAAATAAATATGAGAACCGAGATGAGGACCACAACCGTGGGTTTTGCCCGCTTGCCCTCAGGGCCGGCCCTGGGTGTGGTAAAAGTACATAAGGCAAGGCAACCCAAAAAATCGGCGTCAATGAGGAGATTTCAAAACAACCATTCACCACACATTACTTCCTAAATAATTTGTGCCCGATTGAAGAAGTAGGCTCATGAATGAATGGTCTTGTAGGCACAAGAGATAACTAACAGAGACATAAGAGTGAATTCTAAATTCCATGGTTACACTTTGTGCTATAAGAATTACCCCATGATTTGAACTCGAAACTGCTATGTCTAATCTCTATTCCATCAAAGATGATAAACCTTGAGATAACTCTCTACCTATAATTTGAAGTTAGGCCAAATGTAGGCCTTAGAATTGCTTCCAAAAGCTCAACCTGCTGAGAAGAAATGATCACCTTCTCCAAATGATGGCCTATCATACTCAATTCCCCAAACCATCACTCAAATCTTGAAATCAACTATGAAGCTACTACTTTCCCTCTGACATCTTTCCCTACACAACCACCCCTTCCAATCTAATCTCTTTGATTCTAGGCCAAACAAATATTACATTTTAGCCAACCCTCGTGTGGTTTCTTCCAACTGATAGTGTTTAGTTGTGGAGAGTTATTCATCAACAACAGTGAACCCTCCAACTGAACTTATACCGAAAGCCACTCCTATGCATCATCCATTACTTTCTTAATTGTACCAAAATTGCAACAAAATGCTTCCCTTCAATAAAGAATAAGTTTCTATTTTCCTAAATCATTCACAATATCCACTATATAGCTCTCTTAGTGAAAAGAGAATATTGATAATCTTCTTTAGAAACATGATATATGAGAAGTTCGAGAACAAAGACGGAAAATGGAAATTTGACCGTGGCCAAAAAACATTTGATAAAGTCCAATTTGTCTTGATTTAATATATACAAAGAGAACATTGTAACTGAGATCTTCTCCTTTAAGACAACAAAGCTGGCATCTACTATCCAATCGAACCCTCTTTTTGCTATCAAATCAACATGTATAACATTACTAATAACTCTTCCTTGTACTAATGTGTAACACGGTTTACGAAAAAGAAAATGTTAAGAGTAACATACACATCTTTCTTAAAGACATTTTTTTCTTTTGTATTTTTTATTATATTTGTCTCAGATTTCTATTTTAATTGATTAAGAAAAAAATAATTAATCAAATTAGTGGTTTAGAACAAAAAAGAAAACAGTACAATAACTTTTACTTTTTATCCTAGTGGTTTTTACTCCAAAAACGTGGTGTCATGATGCATGAGGTTCAACAACATGCATGTTAACAAAGATAAAATCTGCGAATAATTCATTAATCAAACATTTTTTCGTGAACAAGAAAAGTAAAGGCACAAATATTGGTCAGGATTGAAAGCCAGCATTACCTTTTCTCGGTTGCACACAAAGATGAAGTTAAAGGAGTTGTTTAAAGTCACCAAAAAGGAGTCTTTTCGCCTTTTCATTTTTGCTTTAACCACCAGCTATTTTGGATGAGTTTATGACTTTCCTAAATCAGAATTTTAGAAGAGGATGGATCATTCATGAGAAAGCACGTGATTTAGTTAAACAAAAAATATTTATCCAATAACAGAATTCAAAAGATTGAATGATGTTCCAATTCCCAAGTGAGAAGCCCAAGCCTTTTTCTGATATTTGAAACATTGTGTTGCAGAGAGCACCACATTAACATAAGAAAAATAGACTGTTCTACAGTCGCACAACAACATGAAGATAATATTGATTCATACCAAACTTTATGATAATTTTTAACCTAGTAATTACACTAATTAGCACACTTGTTAGAAGATTGTGAAATTGTTTTTTATATGTTAACAACGTATAATCTATATGTATAATCCGAAAGACCTATATAGAACGTACATAATATGCTGTAAAACAAATTAAAGGAAAGAAAACAGGGTTAATTAGGAGAATCCTCCCTGAGAGGGAAAAGGATATCCTAGCTATTAAGCTGAGCTCACCAGGTTTGGTTACTATTCAGCCGTAGAGGATTCAAGAGGAATGCCAAATCCTAGCTCCTTAGACTGGAATAGAGATATATGGAAGGTTCATACTACCGCCAAGCTCAAAACCTACGTATGGAAGGTTGCAGATATGGGGCTCTACCAGTAGGAGAAAGACTGACTCAGAGGATTGCTAGTATAGACTTCCCCTGCAGTAGATGTAGGGAAAAGGAATCCATTTATCATTTACTCTTCCAGTGTGACTTTGCCAAGCAATGCTGGAACTTTTCCCCCTTAACCACACCCTCCTTGCCAGATCAATGCCACATATTTGATGAGGCCTGGAAGGAAGTGGCTCACTCCAAATGCTTACCTCCTATAGGTCTCATATTAGCCTTGATTGGTGATTGCTAGGAATAATCTTGTGTTCAACAAAAAGATCATAGAGCCAACATATATGGTATCAAAAGCCATTCGCGAAGCTAAGGAATGGCAAGAAGGACAACAACATAAACCCATGGCCCTCAAGCCAGTGGTGGCTCAGAATAAGGACACCTCGCTAGCTGAGGTGAGATGTCAAACGGATGGGGCTTGGAACGCAAGTTCCCAAAAAGAAGGACTGGGTTGGTTTTTTTACCACCAAGGTCACACACAAGAAGAAGCTTACTCCAGAGGGTTATGCAACGTCGACTCCCCCTTAGTGGCCGAAGGACTAGCCATCAGAGCTGCCTTGACCAAAGCTTATGAAAACAAGATAAGGTCCATTTCGGTAGAATCCGATTCCTTAGAATTAATCAGAGTCATCTTAAAAGGCTCAACCATCTCCAAGCTCCATGGTATCCTCCATGATATCATGTGCCTTAGTCTTAAGTTTATCTTTATCTTATTCAATTTCATTCCAAGATCAGCAAATTGTGTAGCTGATAATCTTGCAAAACTCGCGCTTAGTGAGGTTGTAGACGCTAATGCTTAATCCAAACAAATGAAATGAGAGTTGCCAAAAAAAAAGGAAAGAAAACAGGGTTAACGTAAGTTTAAAAAAAAAAAAAAGAGACAAGGTTAAGTTAAATGGTATCTGTGTATCAAGTGACTAGAAAAAAAGATAAAGTAAAGAATTATATCATAAAAAAAAAAAACAAGGTTGAGTTACATATCGTGTCTATAAGAGAATTTTGTAACATATTTTCTAATATCTTCTAAGCTTTGTGGAATAGATAGAACCAAAAATCTCTTCGTAAATCAGAAGAAAAGCGGTATTTTGTCTCGGTCAAAAATTCAATGGCGAATCTAGAATATTTTTTTACCGAGGTCATAAAAATACCAAAAGTTAGTATAATTTAGTTTGGGTGAAAAACTAAAAGTATATGCAAAATTAGGCATTGGCATTAGGGTATTCGGTTCAGTTTTGGGTCGGTACCAATCGATTTCGGGTCTTTTGAGTATAGAGGTATAAGACCCATATGGGTACCAAAATAGTTTTAGTTCGGTCTCGATTCGGTTCCAATCGGTTTCGGTTGGTTTAGTTCTTATAATATATACCCAAATTTTTTATTTTTTATTCAATTTCGGTTCGGTTCCATGTATTTTTTTTATCTAAACTACCCTAAATTATCCAAAAAATAGTATTTGTTTTTCATAAAAAAGAAAACAATACACTTATATTAGCTATTTTTATCCAAACTACCTATCAATAGATAAAAATATTTGAACTAACCAAATTAATCGTAAAAATAACAAAGAAAAATTGTAAAATATATCCAAACTATCCATACAAATCTATGGATTAATTTATGTTTTAGATATTTCGGATACCCACTCGGTTTTTAGTTCGGTATCAGTTCGGTTCCAGTTTTTTCGGTTCTAGACATATAGAACCCATCTAGTATTCTTAAAAGTTCAATTCGGTTTCGGTTTGGATTCGGTTTCGGTTCAGTTTTTCGGTTTTGATTATTTTTGCCCAGCTCTATGCAAAACCAAAAAAATGAAAAACAGTATTCCTATAAGATTATGATGACAAAGTTAGAAAATAATGTAAATGGGTGGGTCATGTGGAGATTCCACCTCTATCATATGGGGTCAAACATATTTTTTTACCATTTTATTTAAATAAAATCAACAAATTTCAACCAAATATAGTTTATATAAAATTTTAGGGATGTCACTAGAACCAATATTGTTCTAAGTGGATTCGCCTCAAAATATATAGCAAGTGTACAAATCAATTTTTTTCCAAGTTAAATCATTTTCAAGCGATATATAGAAATTATATCGCTTGAAGAAGAATCTTGGATACTACACCACCTAAGTTGATCATTTCTGTCAATTAGTCGACAAGCGAAACTCTACACATGAATAAAAGAAGATTATTTGACCCAAAAAGAAGCTTATTTACAGAATTCATATTCATCTATTTTTTTTTTTTTAGATGAAAAATTAGATGGATTGGTTTGACTCGTTCGTGATAAATATAATATAGATAAAAGTGTAAATAGAGATTTCAAACATGAATAACTCTAAACCGTGGGGATCTTGTTCATTAAACATACCCAAATTTCTAAAGGTAAAAGTGATTACTAAGCCAGGTCCTGACAGTGCGGATGATGAACTTGACCTTTTGAACTATCTGACCATTAGAGAGAACGTGGTCATGTTAGCTAGCATTTGGACTAGCATTTCATAGAACACAACTCGAAAATGATTTATCCATTAAACTGTTTGATTTTTTTTTTTTTGTAAGAATGAGTCCGAATATTTGAGTCAATATTATAAATTTTTTAAAAATCTTATAATATGTTTTAAAACTTTATAATCCGTGTTTTTTTTTAAAAAAAGGTAGCATTTTCCCAAATGTGCATGTGATAATGGCATGATTGGAAAAAAAATAATTCAAAGGTGACACATTTATAATTCCTCCAAAATAAATTCGGCCTAAACTAAATTATATATGGTAAACTATAATTTGCTCATGCCGTGCACAAGTGTTTCTTTTACAGTTTTATTATATTTATAGACAAATAGTTTGATAAATAACTATTTCTTTTGAAACAAAAAATGCTAATTGGCTTGAAATGATTTATGTTTTGTAACGCCCGCGAACCAAATGATATGAATTTGGTACGTGTGTCGATCGACACAAGGGGTGTGTCGATCGACATAACGTAATTACGGGTCGGAATTGGTTCGGTTTAATTATCGATTTTTGGTGCAGTTTAGGGATTAAAACCCCAAGTCTCGAGTTTATAGTCGGGCGAGCCGTATTTTTTCAGAAGAAAGAGGCAGTTTAGAGAAGATAAGAGGGATTTTGAGATTGTTAGTGAATTCGAGAGAGAAAGTGAAGAATTGTGGCTCGTTAGTGCGTGAAAGGTCTTAATCCCGTGGTTGTCTCTGTTTTTCGTGACCAGTCTCGTTCTCGTTCTTCCCTATCCGATTTCTTCGAGGTAAAGATAAAGTGTGATCGTGGAATCAAGGCAATGAGAGAAGATGATTAGGATTATATTTATATGTTGCTGATTGAGTTAGTACCTTGTGTTTAGGTTGCTAGCTTAGTCTAAATTATAGAATTAAATGGTTTAGTTTTAGTTTAATTGATTTATATGTTTTCCGCTGGTATTGTCTGTTTCGCTTGGTTTGAATTAATCGTTGAGAATTAGTATTTATTGGAATAATTAATTCGGATTAATTATTTAATTAAAAAAAATTTGGTTGTTTCAAGTTTTTTCTCTTATCTGAACTGCATGAACAAGAAAAGATGAAGTGATTCTTAACCCTTTTTGTATATTGATGATTATATGTTTGTTTAAAATATTGTTTGATTACTATGACTTTTTCTTTGTAATATTAATAATAGGAAACTAGTGGTTGAATGAGAAAATTAATTATTTAAAATTTAAAATATAAAGTAATTTTAAAGTTAAAAAATGCATCTCTTATATCATTGACTTTGAAATTTCTCTCGTATTGTTTCGAAAATATTAACTACACTTACATCACATGATGTTATATCATTTACTTAATAATTTAGCATTTTGTTTTTGTCACAAAACACACTTCTCTATTAGTTAATCAAATACATTGTTTGTATCGTTAATCCAACAGGGAATAGAAGTGCTAATAGAAGAAAATAACATATTCCGCGTGCGTGCATTCCTTGCTAACAAATCCGCTCTCGTATTATTCTCCCGTTGTCGGTAGATGAGGTTGAATTCGGGGAAGGACTCCCGAAGGTATGCCAAATCACGCAACTCCGGTTCGAAGCCGGGCCACTCCTGTGGCGCATCTACCATCTTCACTAGATCCCTTGAATCCGTTACGAAGGTAGAGAAAAAACTTTTTTTTTGTAGTAAGGACTGCATGGCGCATAACAGCCCATGTAACTCTGAATGGATGGGGGAAAGACTTCGGATGTATCCTTTTAGGCCCAGCAGGTCTGTCGTCCCGTCTTGGAGTTGCAACACCCAACCCATCCCACTCGTTCTGTCTTCTCTCTTCCAAGAACCATCGACCCAGCACTCGAAAGTGTCTGAACACATGGCCGATGTGGAGGGGGTTTGTGACTGTACCCTTTGCTCAGCGTTATTTGCTTGGGTCCATTCTCGTGCCTCTTTAGTGGCCCTTGCTAGTATTGCTGCTGCTTCACGATTTACCGCATTGAAAACCTTGTCATTTCGAGCTTTCCATATATACCATATGAACCACGGAAATGCCTGCGAGGGTTATTTTCTCCTCATGTTACAGTTATATTTAAATTATCTTTTTGGGTTAAAATAAAATCATAAAACACAATAACCTTTCAATTTTTAAGCATATATTTTTTTTTATAATTTGTTTCTTAAAAAATAGTTTCTCTTATTCTCTTTTGCACTTTAGTTATGTATAAATGAATAATTGTTTTTTCGATATATCATTTGAAGATATTCTTTTATTATGACTTTTATTTAAATTAAAAAATTAATTGTTTAAAACTAAAATTACAAAGGTTACAAATGTATATATTATGTGACACATCAAACATTGAAATTTCATTTCGTATTGTCCCCAAGTTTTTATTTGCACTAACATCACATGATAGATATTATATCATATATTTTTTTTGTCAACCTAACAATAATTAAAAGAAACTCTCCCGATTGGTGACCCAAACTGGAGTTAAATTGTTTACATAAGAAAAAGAAAAAACCCTTAACCGAGCAGATCTAGCTAAAGCATCCGCCTGGACATTAGATGTATGGGGGATCAACGAGAGAGAGAACTGGGGAAAAAAGCACGAAGGTCTTCAAATCTACATGCAAGAATAGGGAGCGCTGGTCAATCCTCCGGTGAGTGGGAGAAGTTTATAAGATCCACACAATATGTCGCAAACCTCTGACATGGCACATTGTTCTCTAGCATGCTGCTCATCGCCCAGAGAAGCGCTTCTATCTCAGAGTGAAGGGGTGATCGTACTCGCTTGATTCTTTTTGCTCCTAACAGAACCCCTTGAGAACCTTGGTGAAATTCCATGACGAGATCCTAGGCACTTACGACTTCCTTGAAGAAGAAATCCTGAAGCAGAATAAAGACTTCTCCACCCAAATGATGGGGCTCGAGGCGTTCCTGCCATAAGCGGGTGACAGTTCCTGAAATACCTTCCTTTCATCACCCTGGCAACCAACGAATCTGTAAACTTATACATCCTCCATAATTGTTTGGCCAATAGGGCTGAATCGAACATCTGTAAAGACCAAAATCATAGACCATCCTCCACTTTGAGCAAACAGAGTTTATCCCAGGCAACCCAATGTAAACCTCGGTTTGTCCTGTTGGAACTCCACCAAAAATTTGCTACGGCACTCGTTTACTGAGAAGTTAACGTTTGTGGAAGCTGGAAACAGGACATGATGTAAGTTGATATGGCCAGGGCCACCGACTTAATCAATACCTCATTTCCTCCTTTAGATAACAATTTTGCGGACCATCCATTCCCCCGTTTGTTTAGTCGCTTTGCCACATAATTGAAAATCTGGCACTTGGAGCCTCCCAAGCTCTTCGGAATACCCAAATAATTCCCCATTCCACCCTCATCATGAATCCCGAGGATTGTCTTCATCTGGGTTTTAATCACCGACAAAACATCATGCCCAAACATGATCGAGGATTTCAGAAAGTTAATTTCAGGTCCAGATGCAACCCCATGTTTCCAGAAAATAGACTATCATCTCCAAACAACAGATGAGAGATCGAAGGGCTGCGATAAGCTATTTTCATGCCTGTGAGTAAGCCAGTCCTCTATGCCTTACGAATATTAGCAATTAACACCTCCATACAGATAATGAAAAGGTAAGGTGATAACGGATCCCCCTGTCTTAATCCACGATCTGGAATAATAAGACCCCTTGGTTGTCCATTCAGCAAGACTTGATATGATACCAATCTAACACACCACATTATCCAAATGATCCATGTTTGGTAGAAACCCATCTTGTGAAGCACCTGCTCAAGGAAATCCCATTCTATCATGTCATAAGCTTTACTCATATCTGTCTTAATTACCATAAAACCTCCTCGACATTTTCGGTTTGTACGAAGACCGTGAAACATTTCCTGTGCAGTCAGGATATTATCTATAATTAACCTTCCTGACACAAAAGATGATTGTGTTTCGGTAATCACCTTTGGTAAAACCCGCCTGAGCCGCAAGCACAAAATCTTTGAAATAATCTTATATCCCACATTACATACACTTATTCCTAAAGTCTGACATTCGCTTTGGCGTCTCGATTTTTGGGATAAGACAAATATTTATCTCATTGAGACGATGATCAAAATTCCCTCGGTGAAAAAAGTTCTTCACCTCCTCGGTTAAAACCCTTTTAATGGAATCCCAATATTTTTGATAAAAGAAAGGCGTCATTCCACCTAGACCCGGGGCCTTCTCGGGATGCATTATGGCTATTGCTTTCCTAATCTCGGACTCACTAACAGCCCTAATTAGATCCGCATTCATCCTATCTGTAACTCACGGCTAGACCTCGGTCAGGGTTTCAATATTATCTTGTTGTCCAGTTGCCTTAAACAGGGAATTAAAATACCCAGTGTCAGTTATTTCCAAGCCCTTATCTGTCTCCTCCCAATCTCCAACCTCATTGAAAAGCCCTAAAATCTTGTTACACGCCCTTCGTTTCTTCGTTGTTCCATGGAAAAAATTGGTATTCCTATCTCCATCGTGATACTAGTGATTTCTACTTTTTTTTGTGTAGATTAGATCAAATATTTAATAGTGTAAAACTTTTATTTTCTCTTCCTCCAATAGTTACATTTAAAATTTTCTTAAAATCATAAAACACAATAATATTTAATTTTTTTAATGTTATCTTATTTTTGGTGTAAAATAACAATAATTGTCTTCTTCTCTTATTTTCACTTTATTTCTGTATAATTGCAATAATACTCTTAAATTACTAAATTTAATTTACTTTCTCTTTACGTGATGTAATACTTATGAACCTATAAATTGGGTGATGAATTTAGTTGTAGGACTTGTTTAATATTTGATAATATATGCATACAACTTTACCTAATTAAATATGTATTATGTGATATAAATTAGTATAACCAAATTTATTAAATTTTTTTATTTTAGTAAAATATATTAATATAAGTTTTGAGGTTTCATGTTTAATTTAGAATACGAAAAATGGCTTTTAAAATTCTATTTATTATGATATAACAAAATGTATTGAATGAAAAACTATAAAAATTAAATAAAAATATGATTTTATATAAATGTGGATGATGAGGTGCCATACGGAGAGGAGAATAAATGTAACTTTATATATAAATATAGATAGATAGATAGATAGATAGATAAAAATGTGATTTTACACCAAGTTTAGTTATGGAGATTCTGAATTTTTAGTTTCTTCTCAATTTATTTGTTTGTAGCTACTTGATTCTCACATTTTTTATGTTTCTCTTCCTCTATGGCTTCATCAAGTACTAAAAGTAACTACCCGAAACTATTCTACGCAAAAGGAAAATCACCAAGTCAGAAGAAGAGTATGAGTTACTACTTATACTTGTCTAATTTCCAAATGGTTTAAAGCGGAGTTGGCATTGATGCTTGAGATGCATTGATCAAGTAATCTGTTGGAAATATACTTAGGTTTTATGAGTTGGACTATATATGGTGTGGAAAGATTGTCCATTATAGAAGTAGAATATGCGTTGCACAGATAGTTGTTGTGGTAATAACGATGACACAGTGAGATGTGACATTTCTTACGGGCTTCTGCTGCAGTAACAACCACATTAACTACATTCTCCAAATCAAATCGACAACAACAACATTCTCTTTTACTCAAATTAACTATATGAAGAGATGCTCCACTAGTAACTTGTGAATGATGTTGATCGATTTCTTGTACCGTAAGTGTCTTAGCATGTGGTACACGTTTTTGAAAAAGAAAAAAAACAAATACATCACACAAATTTTTTATAAAAAGTTACAAGTTAATAATGGAGAGAAGATGTTAATTTGATCTCTAACAGTTTCTCAATCCCACGACTGAGTCTTGTCTTCAATATTCCCGCATCAGTCCTCCGTTCAGCAAACCATCTTGTCATCATTAACCGGACGACATCCAAAAGTCGTACAATTGGCAAATGATAGACTCCTAGTGAGGATCTACTCCCAAAAAATGCACTTCGAAGGTTTTGGATGCAGAAATGATGAATATGGATGAAATCTTGATGGAAGTTGAACGGTTCCCACAAAATGAATGAATGGAAGATGAAATCAAAGTGAATGGAATGATCGGATGATTAGTGGGTCGAATTGTATTTCTAAGAGTGATAAAAAACTCTTACACTATGAATGCTCCTTCTTAACTTATGTAACATCCCCAAACCAAAAAGTGCATTTAGGTAAGGGTGTCGATCGACACCATGGGCAAAAGTGCATTTCGGTAAGGGTATCGATCGACACCATGGGCAGTGTTGATCGACATTAGGTTAATTGGTCGGTTCGGTTTTGTTTTGGCCATCGCGGTTTGGGCTCAGTTTTGTGTATTTAATGCCTAGGGTTACGTGAAAAGGAGGAGCCGTCGTGGTAAAACCTTTAGCAGAGAAAAAGTAAGAGTTTGTGAGGAGATTTGGAGGATTAGTGATCATTTTCTTAGCATATCGTTCAGATTATCATGTGTTCTTCGTTCATTCGTTCTCGGGATCATTCGTGGCGTATTTGTGGGTGATTACGGTGAGAATAAGAGTATGTTCCTAAGCCGTAGAGTCTGTGTCTTCGTGTCTTCCACCGTTTTGATCCTAAAACGCAAAGGTGAGTGCGTGATCGTTTGGGGAATACTAAAATTTGATTGTGGTTGAATGATGGATTGATTAATTGATTGTTTTGGCGTGTTATTGTTCGTTTTGTCTCTGTTTTACGTGTAAATCGTATGGAATTGTGTTTGTATCGGTTAGTGCTGAGAATGAGATGAGCCGCGTGAGGACAAGCTCGAGTTTTGGCTTCAGGAACAGAGTGTCGATTGGCACCTAGAGGCTGTGTCGATCGACACCCTTCGAGGAAGATGATACTCGTTTTATTGCGTGTCACCGACACCATGGTGGCGTGTCGATCGACACCCGTTAATTGCTTGCAGAAATCGTGTGAATAATTATTGATTAACCATAGAATTGGTTTAATTGTTTAATTTGAATCTGAAATTAAAAGGTTAAACTTTGTTGTAAATTGATATTTATTCTATGTATAACCTGTTGGCGGGATGACCGATCCACTGAGTATTTATGATAATACTCACGCAACTCCTGGTTCCCTTTTGAGTTGCAGGTGAAGGAAAAGTGTGATCGTGGAATCGTGGCCGTTGGAAGAGGATGATATGATTGTTTGTTGTTGTTTTTAGTCTAGTAAACCTGATGTTTTAGGTTGCTAGATTATTTAATTGATCATTTATGAATTTGGAGTTTCAGTTTATTTGGCTCAAGAAATTATTTGTTTTATGGATTTATTGAGTTATTATGTCATTTTAAATGGTTATGTTTCCGCATTAGAAATGTTTGCTTAAAAAAAAAAAAAAAACTTGGTTGTTTCATTTTGGTATTAGAGCCTAGACGATTTTACGACAATGAAATTTGAATGTTTGAGACTATGTTTTTAAATTGATTTATGTGTTTAGTCAATTTAATAGAGTCTTAGTATCATCCTCTTCGGCCTTTTAAAATGATTTCGCGGTAAGTTGTGTGTTTGATTGTGACTTCGTGTAGCTTATTGTCCTGTTCTGTAAGAGTGCAGAGAGATGGACGCCGGACCTAGAGGTCATGGACGTGGTAGAGGTCGTGGCAGAGGTCGTGTTTGTGGTCGTGGACCAGTGGTTGAGTTGTCTTCGAGTGCCACACATGCGTCAAAGACTTCTACGCAGCATGTGGGATCCGTGTGCGGGGCCAGTGGTAACCCTAGTGAGAGTGTTGTGGGCGTCGGGAGGGGCGCCGGTATGGCTGGCAAAGGAGCGGGCCCAGGTATAGAGGGCTTTATGGCGCGGTTGTTAGAGCGGTTTCCGGTGGCGGTTCCGGTTCAGGCTCTAGTGGTGCCTCCAGTGGCAGAGCTGCAGCCGAGGGCTCCGGTTGTAGAGGTGCGTCCGTCTTACCTGGAGATGTTGAGTCAGATGCGTCAAATGATAACTCCTTTCTTTTTGAGTGGTGTTAGCCCCGAGGATGCAGATGAGTGGCGGTTATGGGTAGAGTGCAATTTTCACTCGGTTTGTTGTCCTGAGGAGTTCAGGGTTGAGTGGGCAGTCCACTATCTAAGTGGTGATGCGCACGCGTGGTGGAGGGATATTGAGGCAAGGAGGCCTGGTGTGGTGTGAACCTGGGGGGAATTTGTGGTTGAGTTCAACGCCAAATATTTTCCCAAGGAGGCTCTATATCGTCTCGCAACGAGATTTGTGGATTTGGTTCAGGGAGATCGTTGGGTGCGCGAGTACGACGCTGAGTTTGGTCGGATGCTGGCTTATGCGGGTGAAGGCATGGTTGAACAGCGGACGGAAGTCCAGAGATTCCTCAGGGGACTACATCCAATTTTGCGGACCAGATGCAGAATGACGGAGTACGCCTCGAGGGCGAAGCTGGTAGAGGTTGCTGCAGGGATCGAGGAAGATCTGAGAGGGCAGGCAGCCGCAGTGGTTCCAATGATAGTTTCTCCTACAATTCAGGCGAGGTAGCAGCAATTGCTGAGTGGTTCCGGCAAAAGCGGCAAGCCGCGCAGGGACATAAATGGAAATGGGATGGCTCTTCCAGGCCCAGTCAGGGATCGGGGGGCGGAGCGTGTTATGGATGCAGTAGTTTTAAGCATCGTGTGTCAAGTTGCCCTAGGAAGGGTCGCAACAGTTACAATAGTCAGATTCGAGAGTCTGTTTCCACTGCAGGGAGATGGGCCTTGTAATAACCCGTATGCGGCCTAGGCCGAGGCCGGCCCAAGTCCCGCGGGACAGACGGACCAAACAAGGACTGTTTGACCTTAGACCTAGTATAAGCAGCTCCATGACTAAACAGGGTGCTTGGTTATGCATCTCGGTGGCTAAGCTAAGTTATCATGACGTCTCTTCAAGACGAAGTAACGTACGTTTCTTAGGGACGAAGTAACGTACATTTCTTAGGGACGAAGTAACGTAGAGATTTTAAACTAGATATTTTTATGAAAATATAAAAGTTTGCGCAAGCACGACACAACAGCTTGAGATTGAGCTGCTCGGGATTGACGTGCTCGGGATTGAGCAAGTACGACAAATCCGTGATAAGCACAAGGTGTCGCGCATTTTGAAGATGAGTCAACGGAAGTACGACAAATCCAAAGCATGACAAATCTCGTAAGCACGAGGTATCGCGCAATTGTGTGATGAGTCAACGAAAGCACGACAAATCGGAAGCATGACAAATCCGCAAGCACAAGGTGTCGCGACCGTGAGCAACAAGTCAGCGGCGACTCAGCTACGTACCTACTAGCTTGTTGAAACCTATATATTGGACCATGGACGTAATCCTTCTTCATGTTCCCATAAACACCAAAATTCCTCTGAAAAATTAGTTTAGAAAACCCGATCCTTTCCAGGGTTTGTGATTCAGGACGTTGCCATGTCCGAGTAGCTCGAGAATAGTTGATTCTCTAGCCAAAGCTCTGTTCATTTTGTGTGAGCATCGAGTCAAAGCCATCAGTGCCTTGCGCCTGAGCCGTTAGCCAGCGAGCGTAGCTAATCCTAGAACTTTATTGAGAAACTTAGGGTAAGCTTCCTATGATCCGATCCTTTTTATTTTAACATAGATTTTCATTCTGATCATCATTCTAAACTTGGTTTCTCGATCTTATGATCAGAACCAACGTGGAAATGTTGGATCAGTTCCGGGAGGATTCCAGAAGATCCAAAGATATTTCTTAGCGAGTCCCGATCCGGTCTAGGTAAGATTTGTGAGACTATTTCTTTAAAGTCTCCATCAAAATCCCTAAGTATTGCCTTAGTAAACCTTTTGTGCGTTTTGTATAGAAAGCAAGACCGAATCTAAGGCGAACCCGAGAGTAGAACGCTTAAGCAGAATCACATACTTTACCTTAATCAAGGTGAGTCTAAGTTATGCGTGTTCGTGTGTTAGATGAGTAGAACACACGTGTTTGTTTATTGTTATGCTTATAGCCGTAGAGGTTCGTGTCAAAGAATTCACTAGAATTGCTCAGGGTTTTAACTAGTGAAAATGTTAAAGAATGAACTAAGTGTTTGATTGGTAATGAGTGTTGCTTGGTTATTTATTGTGAATGGAGGTTCATTTAAGTCATTCGTATAATTTCTAAGTGCTGAGAATGTACCTAAACGAATTTCTTTACAAGTTTACATGCATATATGATAATTGGTTAAATCATATAAACTTGTTATGTGCGCGGTATGTTATTCTCTTTATCCGTGGCTTGGCTATTTAATCGTGGAGTATCAGTTAAAGTTCACGAAGACATGGAGAGACGAGATTGTAGCCTAGGGCCGTGTACTGCATGACGATGCAGAATTTCCGATGTGGTTGCGTACCGGCAAGGTATGATCACAAGAATTATTTAAGGATCTTAAGTCATAGGCCTTTGTGGTTAATGACTGAACGATCCTTGGATACACGTGATGGGAATAGACAACGCATAATGCCTTAATGGAATTGAAAACGTTAATGCATAATTTAAATTGTTCACGTATAATTATCTATTGCATTTGTGTGTTGAGTGTTGATTGTTATTTTGTGTTCTGGGTTGGGAATATATAATATCGAATGTTAGGGGAACCTAGACTCACTGGGCAAGTAGTGCTCACGACTCAATCTGTTTTGCAGGAAACCCTTAGATTATTGGAAGCATGAAACGGAACATTAGGAAAATCAGTGGTAGATTTCCTTGCATTTGTAAATAAATAATATTTATTATGTATGTAAACGTTTTGGAGTATCAGACTTGCGAGCAAATATATTTTGTAACAGTTTAAAAGACTAAGTATAAATAAGTAAAGAAACGGTTTAAAATAAATCGGGTTTCATATGATATTTAGTCATGTCCGGACGATCCAACTATAGGATATAGCTCGGGTTGGCAAGCCTTGAGTTGTATTCGATAGGAATGGATGCTTAAGTGTCTAGTCTAAGGGTTTAGAATGTGTTCCGAGAACGTCTGATCAGGCGCTTAGGCATTCTTCAGTAGCATCTCCGTTTAGATCCTCAACTGGGGCGTTACAAAAGTGGTATCAGAGCTTTTGTTATACGATGCTCAAATGGGACTTGGTTTTCAAATGTTTTATCGAGTCAAAATTGTCGCAAAAGCAAGTAGGATAAACTGATCATGTTCCTGTGCTATGATAAATTTTAGTGTAGTTCAAACTTATCAAATTCTTTGATGTAGATGTCTTCAAAGTCTTCTTATGAATATGTGGGACAGTGCCCTGGTAATTCTCCTCCCAAGCCGGGTGATTCGGATACGTCATTAGATTCAGATCCATCCGAGGGATCAAGTCATGGTGGATGGATATCCACTGAATCTGAGTCATTGCCATCAAAGTGGGACCATCGCGAAGATACGAGTTTTGGAGGACCTAGTACATCGGTATATGATGGTCAGCTATTATCACCACCACCGCAGTCACCATCAGGATTGGTTACTTCCCGTAGACGTAAACCAGAGTTGGACCAACTGGAAGAATCAGGAGGAAACGTCCTCATTGTTCTAATCCAGAGGAAGCAGGACCAAGTAGGACGAGACCCGCAGTTGAAGTTACGGAAGAACGCTTGACATGGGCGATTCTTAATATAGTAGAATGGTTAGGAAAACACCAGAAGTAAAATCAACCAGTGGAAGTACAAGGGGTTGAGTATATGCTAACGGTTAAGTGAAAGCCGTTATAGGATGTTTATAGTCTCTAGATAAACCTGAACCTTCATAACCTTATAAAGGTTCCTTTTCAGGCAAATAAGGTATCTATCTTGAATATCTTTTTGTGATATGTGAATAGTGCGAGAATGATGTGTGAATATTGTGTAAAAGTTGTGAGAATCTTTTATTGAAGAATGTTTAATATATAAAAGAAATTTAACAAAAAACAAAAGTTTTATTTTCATGAGTAGAAAAGTACATGAGTAGGAAACATTAGATGGTTGTGGTGTACCCACACATGTTCTGTTTGACTAAGGTGAAATACATTGTTTTGTATCACCTAAAGTCACTTTGAAAGAAATAACTAGGAAACATTACGTGTTTTTGGTGTACCCACACACGTTCTGTTTGACTAAGGTGAAAGGTATAGTTTCGTATCACCTGATGTCACATTGAAATTTGAAGGAACGTTAATGGAAGTAAAAGTTTTTATTCCTGTTAGAATACTCGGTAATCAAAACCTTTGTGACACCCCGGTTTCAGGGCATATGTGGTATATGCAGTATATACGGAGAGGCTTAAAAGAAGTGATTTGGCTACCTATATCGCCAAAGTACACTTATCTTTTTGGTCACAAGTCTTGAGAGAACTACAGAGTTAAGCGTGCTTGAGCTGGAGTAGTTTCAAGATGGGTAACCTACTGGGAAGTCATTTTCAGTACCGTGTGAGTGAGGTCAAAACACGAGGAAATATCACGTGGTGATTTGCAGGGTTAGTAGATATGACTTTAGAGCCTCCCAGACGAACGCACCGACTGTCGGACATGGTGAGCCCACATGTCGGAGAGTGGACAGGGGCCCATGGAAGGGGCGGTCGGGGCATTACAACCTTCATGCCGAAAGTTGTTATATTATATGGGAGTGCCAATTGATATTGGAGACCATATCATTTTCATAGCAAAGTTGTATCATTAGAAGAGTATAAAGTGACTTTAGGAATGGACTGGCTAACGGCGTTATGGCACTTATCGACTGGAGTTGAAAAAAAGTAACCTTTGAATACATTCAAGGAAGAGTACCCTTTGACTGCAGTTGAGGAAGAGTATCAATTAAGTTATCTAGGAAACCACCTATATTGGAAGCAAACCCAATACCGATATATCCTTCATAACGGCATTTGGAGAAAGAGCCTTTATGGAAAGTTAAGCTATGATGTGACCTTGAGCATAGTAAATGATTTAAAGGTCGAGCGAAAACTCGAGGAGTTTCTTGTGGTTAGTGATTACGTTGATGTGTTCAAACCTTAGGAATGGTTACCACCATCTTGTAATAATATGTTTGTCATTTTGTTGGGACCGGGAGTCCAAAAGCTAAGGTGCCATACCAGATGGCCCTGCAGAATTAGTAGAGTGGAATGCAAAGTTAGTAGAATTGACTAAAGAGTTAGTAAAGTTGAATGCATAGTTAGTAGAGTTGGAGAAGTGGTTAGATGTATTAGAGGAAGGATTTATTCGACAAAGATTGTCCACCATGGGAAGTTTGAGTGTTATTAGTCAAGAAGAAGAGTGGTAGTATGTGTTGTGTGTAGATTATCAAGTAACTGTCACAGAAGAATGATGATTAGTTAGAATAGTTGCAAGAAGAGAGTTGGTTTTTGAGGATTGAATTAGCATAAGGTTAACATCAGATTTGTGTTATTGAGGCGGATGTCGTGAAGACTGCATTTAGGACACGATATGACTATTACGAGTTTGTGGTCATACCGTTTGACCTAACCAATGCACTAGCTACATTTTTGTGGATAGTAAACGAATTCTTTTGAGATTACTTAGATGAGTTTGTCATCATTATCATTTGATGATATCCTTATCTATTTTGAAAACGCAAAGGACAATGAAGAACACTTAGAAAAAGTATTGGAACACTTAAGGAAAATGTTGGAACGCTTGAGGAGTCAAAACGTTTTGCTAAAGTTTAGCAAATGTAACTTTTGGAAACAAGAGATAGGCTTTGTAGGACATCGGGTATCGGAAAAGAGAGTTTCAGTTGACCCGAAAAAGATTGTTGAGATTCAAGATTTTGTTGTAACCAACCGACGACATGAATATGTTACATATGATTAGCTAGAGATATCGAAAATTCGTCAAATGATTTGTCCATATATATCTAATTCTTTGACTCGCCTGAACGGAAAGGGTGGAGGCTTTGTATTGGATGTGTAAATGGAGATGGTGTTCTATCCAAAGGCTTTGACCCCAGCACCGGTCCTAACCATAGTCGAAACAACCATTTACGGTATACACCGATGCATGTAGAATGGAGATTAGATTATGTATTGATGCAAGGCAAGTAGTGTTGGGGTCGGTATTCACCCCCTCAGCATCAACGTCTAAAGACAAACCGATAGAAGAGATGGCCCTCCGGACTCTTGACAAATGAGGCCTAACAGAACCTGAATCTTCCTGCGGAGCGAAGCATGTGACAGCGGAATGGACCTGGGCAAAGCAGGAAGAGACCGGCCTAGTACCGATTGCATGCTCACTACCGCGCCGACCATACGCTCGGTACCGTGTCCGACCGCGTGCTCGGCACCGTGGTCGACCGCGTGCTTGGCTCCGTGGCCGACCATGTGCTCAGCATTGCGGTCGACCGTGTGCTCGGCTCCGTGGCCGATCGTGCGCTCGGTCGGTGTGGTCGACCGCGTGTTCGCCTTCTGGGCCGACCATGGGCTCGAAGTTGGTAGGGCGATCTCACGTTCGGCCCAGTCGCCAATCACCTCTTCAATCCGAGAACAATCTTCAGCCCAATAGCATTGTGGTAGCCCAGGTCCGGATACGAAGCTCATGTTGATGCAGCCGACTCCGCAGAGGATCAGGAGACTTAGCCGCCTTAGAATAGTATATATAGCTAATGTAAAAACCCTTTTTGGGGGATCCTATTTTTGATACACAAGCCTTGTACTCAACTTTACACAGTAATAAACACAACGCTTTCTCGATCTCTGGTGATCCTAGCTAGACATAGAATTCTCTAAATCCTCCTCACGAACTCTTACAAATTTAGTTGTGTTGGTTTCGACCCCCACAATTTGGCGCCGACTAAGGGGAACAAAGAGTTTCTTACACACGAAAGCTAGGGTTACGCAACACCGTGAAGATGTCCAGCAACAACAGAAACAGCGAAGGATCCTCGTCTCATAGAAACAACGAGGAAAGAGAGAACTCCGCGGAGAGCACCGCGCCTCATGCCGCTAACAACCCCACGGATCTCACGAAGATCAAGCAGATGCTCGATACTCTCATGAAGAAAGCTGAGGATCAGGAGAGGAACATGGAAGCCACGACTAACGAGCTGCAAGCACTACAGAGAAGAAAGCGCAAGAGGTCCCGCGTCCGACCAACACATCTCAGCTTTGCTACCCCTCGGACCAGTCGAAGGAACCAAAACGTGAAGCTGTCACCTCGGACCAATCGCATAGCTCCAGAGAATCTGCCTCCGCCACCGCCTCTTCATGAGTCAGATGCAACCCCTGAGCGTGTGGTGGAGGAGTCAGACGAGGATCAACCATCTCGGAGGCGTGCCCGAGTCAACCCAGAGGTTGACCACGCTGCGGCTGCCGCAGAAGGAGATGCGATCATAGCAGAGCTTCACAGGAGGGAACGAGAGCGTAGGGCTCCCGAGACAAAAGAGTTGCAGCACTGAAAGCCCAGCTGGATCAAGTTGTCTCCGATCTGCGGACCACCAAGATTCAGATGTATCGTAGTACGGGAAGGGCTCCTGGGGTTGCCTACATGTTGGAGAAGGCACGTAACACCCCTTTCGCTGAAAACATCCCAGGGGCTAGAATCTCTGATCCGGGACGAATCAAACTCCCAAGCTACGAAGGGACCTCCGACCCTGCCGATCATCTAATGGAATTCGAAGTAGCACAAGGAAGAGCAAAATTCAGAGAAGCCGAGAGAGACGTCGGCTACTGCAAGCTATTCGTGGAGAGTCTCAAGGGACCTGCACTCCAGTGGTTCTACAAGTTGGAGAAAAACTCCATTCATAATTTCTACCAGCTCTCTGAGATGTTTGTGCAACACTACAACATCTTCGTCGAGCGAAAGATCTACGACGCAGAGCTGTGGACCAACAAGCAAGGAGAGAACGAGAGTTTGCGGTCTTTCATGACCAGGTTCAAGCACACCTTATCAAAGGTAGACGGAATAAACAACACAGCAGCATTGGAGGCCTTAAGAGGAGCGGTTAAATGTCCATCTCTGTTTTGGCAAGAGCTTACTATCAACCCGCCAACGACGATTCAAGACGCTCTTCACCGTGCGGCTGATTTCGCCAGAAGCGAAGAAGAGCTCCGTGCCAAAAGGGGCGAAAAGACCAAGCAGACGAACGAACCTTCTCAGGTTCCGACCCTAGCTACAGCAAAGAAAGGCTATCCTGCCTTCGTCCAATACGAAGGAGGAGCAGGTGGAGCTCATAACTACCATATTGACTCACCGGGTTACGGCAGAGGTCGCGGCCACGGTCGCGGTCGCGGCAGAGGAAGCCTTACGTGGATTAGAAACCCGAACGAGTAAGATGAAAAGCTGTATTGCGAATTCCACAAGGCGACTGGGCATTCAACTGCGAGGTGCCGTGAGTTGGGACGACAGCTGGCCGCTAGACTGGCCGAGGGCACCCTCAAAGGGAACATCAGCATATCAGATTTCAAACCAGAGGAAAAGATTTGAGATACTACTGAGGGACAGACGGAGAATCCCAGGCGAGAGCACCGCGGTGATAATCCCGAGAGTGGAAACCCCCAAGGCACCATCAACATGATCATGGGAGGATTGCGGTATTGTGTTGACGATGTAACTGCGATCGAAGCTTATCAGAGGCGCACCGAGGTCTGTGCCAACATCTCTGCGTGCCCAAGGATGAAGCGTGCTAGTGACCCTATCACCTTTGATGAAGGGGATTCTGAAGGCATTGACCACCCGCATAATGATTTGCTTGTAATCAACTTGACCGTCTACGATTTCAATGTGGCTCGAGTCCTCATCGACACCGGAAGCTCAGTGGACGTTATCTTTAGAGAAACACTCGAGAAGATGAGGATTGACCTGTCACTCATCACAGGGCAGCCAAAGCCTGTAACGGGCTTCTCAGGTGAAACAACATGGACAAGGGGAATGATTTGCCTTCCAGTTCAAGCCGGAGGTGTCAAGAAGATGGTCAACTTCGCAGTGTCTGATCATCCCGCCATCTACAACCTAATCATGGGAACACCATGGCTCAGTCAGATGTGAGCTGTACCATCAACGTACCACTTGTGCCTGAAGTTTCCAACCAGCAGCGGCGTGCAGACAATCTTTGGCAACCAGAAGGATTCGCGCATGTGCTACTTAGCAGAGCACAATTTTCGCAGTCGCAAAGAGAACAGGGGCTCCAACGCGGGAGCTCACGAAGAGAATAAGGGCGACTCGACCTCACCGGGGCCGCAGAAGAAAGCAAGGATCGATTGCAGTCTGGCCAAGGACCTGACTAATCTGCTATAGAAGTCCTTGCAGGCCAATAGGAGTTTCTTGGTCGCGCAGTTAATCACAACGCACCCCACACACCCTCTCCCATCACTATCTTTAGTCTTCTCCACCAAATGAACTACGAGGCGGCTTGATCCCTGCAAAGGGTACGTAGGCAGCCTATCTTCGGATGGGTTCAGTTGCCCCCCTCCGTCACAAAGGGGGGGATTACATTTCACAACAGTCTCATTCCGCACGAGCTCACATGATCTCCTCCGCCTCCGGGGGGGGAGTGATTGTTTTCACCAGTCTCTAGTCGACTTCGGTACCCTCTTTCATCTAAAAGGGGGGGGGGAGTGGGGTACCTATACGCCACTCCTTGACACCGTCACTTCTAAAAAAAAAAAAAAAAACACTCGCCACAGCACTCATCATGAGAACAACTTGTCCTTTATGGACTAATCAAAGCTTTAATCGAGTAGAGTCGTTCTGTATTTATTGTTGCTGGCCACAACAATAGTGTAGAAATACGAACACAATGACATCCACAATGGATACTGTGCGCTATATAAGTACTAGTGTTCAGTATTGGGTCATGCCAACTGATCACCAGTGTTTAGTATTGGGTCATGCCAACTGATCACTCAGAAACCCAACAAACGTCGTTGGTAAAATGCAGCTGCTAATGACCTCCGTTCGAATTATACCCTGAACATGTCATTCAGAAACCCAGGATACACTCTGGTCAAATCTAAGGTGAACTTGTTCTCGGACAGACGTGTCTCGAGAACGGCACCATTCCACAAAGCCCAACAACAACATTGGCAGATAGAGAGCGTAAACGCATTCACATTCTCTCTACTTAACAAAGCTTCATGCATGAGCAAACAAAGCCCCATTCGGGAGGCCCAACGTCAATGTTGGCAAACACATGACAGAAACGCATAAACAGCTCAAAGAATTCCTAAGTATAGGAACAACATCAACAACATCTAAAGCAAGTGACTGAAACTGAAACCATCAAGGTTCATCATGAACAAAAGCTAGAAAGTCATCCCGCATTCTCCACAATGCAGTGATCCAAAATAATAGCAAGGATACAAACTGTCCAATGCTACAACCGAAAATCACCGAGTCCAACAAGAGTTTTCAGAAACAAGAAGCTACAAATAAACTAAGTCATAAGCAAAGGAGAATGATCACTCATCAGTCACTTATCCTAATCAGCTACGTCAGCATCCTCTGCGATCTCTAAGGCTTGCCTCACGCTAGAGACAAGCTCATCAAACACGTCACGAGCATCATATATCGGGATCTTCCTCTCAACCAAAAGCCCTGCTACGGTGTCCAAAGTCGGGCCATCAGGCTCACGAAGACGCTCGATGAGCTCTAGGCTCGCATCAATCTCAGCAAGGTCAAGCATGTTGTCCTTCGCTGTCCCCTCAATCCTGGCAAGCAACCTGGCAGCCTGCCCAGCTCAGCAAGCAAAGTCACGAGTCGCCTCCTCCTTGGCTTTAAAAACGGCCTCCTCAATCTCGGAGTCTCTAAGACTCTCAGCCTCTACTAGCTTGCTCCTAAGCGAAGCGATCTCCTCCTTGTCCTTCGCATGCCTCGAAGACGCCTTCGACAGCTTCCCGCTCAAATCATCTGACCTCTTCTTCGCAGAGGCGACATCATCCTCAAGAACTTGGATCTTCTCAGCGAGCTCAGCGTTGGCCCTCCTAGCCTCGTTATGCTCATGGTCACGAGAGCGAAAGTCCTCCTCAAAACGGAAGGCCATATGATCCAGCTGAGTGGAGAGCTACATACACGAAGGAAAACCAAAGAAACGTTATCAAGACCAAGACAAAGTAAAGTAACAATAGCGAATGCAAGGAAAAGAGAGATATCAAACCTCAGCAACTGTGGCCTTTGCTAGTGCGAAAGACCGTCCGCCAGAGCCGGGGGTCGGGGAGCGCGGTGTTGCAACGCCATCACTAGTCGGGTTGCTAACGAACGCCGGAGAGGAGCCCACCTTCTGTCGCTTCGGAGGCGCCCCGTCAGGAGTACCTCCTGCCTTGCCCTCCGATCTAAGGGCTCTCTTGCGCGACCGCTCACGCCGCCTAGCAATCTCATCAAGGGTGAGATCAGAAACCCGAGAACGCTGAGCTGGTGCAGTAGGACTCTTAGGCGCTGTGGTCATCAGAGCACTCGTCTGCGAGCTTGCCCTCGCTGAGACTGCGGTGCTCGTCAACACTGCCTTATCCCTCTCTGCTCGCTGGTAGGCCGAGACTCTGGGAGCACCCCGTCCAAGAACCTTCCCTGGGAAGATCCTGGTGGAAAGCGCCTTTTGGATCCTTTGACGGGTGAACGACTTCACCCAGTCACCTTCCCAAGAGGCGAGAGCGCTGTGGATGGCCGCTGCGTCACTCCGGCTGACTGTCTAGAGTGATGACCTCACTGCAAAGACAAAGCAATACAAAAATCAGTACATAAGGCATGAACACTATACAAAAGAAAATTTTCCTAAGTATAGACTTACCTCTCTTCCCCCAACTCGTCCTGACAAGGGGGATGCAGTCTGCCTCAGTGGTCCTCTCCGAGATCTTGATGAAGAAGAATCGACACTCAAAAAAATAGTCTTTAATGGACCTACGGTCCAATTGCCCAAACCCGAACACGAACCTGGCCCGGTGGTGGTGGTGCGCGCGTGTGGGACCCCCTAA
Source organism: Draba incana (assembly GCA_963576765.1). Taxonomy (NCBI): domain Eukaryota; kingdom Viridiplantae; phylum Streptophyta; class Magnoliopsida; order Brassicales; family Brassicaceae; genus Draba; species Draba incana. Next base: position 21,831,001 of record OY755206.1, read on the forward strand.
GTTCCTTCATGGTGCAAAAAGATCGTCCTTGCTCGGGAACCCATCGATGAACGCGCAATGCGGACCTAGAGAAACCCATCGATTAGGCCTGAACTCTAGGAGGCTGGTCAGCTGCTCGGTGCTAATCTCTGTGTTACACTCCCTGCTAAGCACATAGATACCAATGATGTGCCTCAACCCTCTGGGGTTGATCTGAGCAAGGGAGATACCATTCGCATCTAAGAAGCGAAGGAGGAAGCCCGACACCGGAAACCACAACAAACAATGCTCGATGAAGTTCTCATACACGGTGAAGTACCCCGGGGACGGAGCATCAGCTCGCTGTGTGCGATCAAGAACAACCAACACGATCTCATCTGAAATCTCGCACTTCTCGCGGAGAAGCTGCAGTGACTCCTCGTCGCAGAGAGTGGATCCCGGAGGGTCCGGTCGCGCCGTCTTCTTCCTAACCACTACAGGTCGGTCAACCTCATCTCCATCCTCAGCATCAGAGGGAAGTGACCTAAAGGAAGAAGAAGGATCTGACAAAGCGGCGTCGGCTGCTCCATCCGGGAGCCCCGGATCCTCATCGTTAAGGGAGAAGGAGAGTCCAACTCCCCTATCACGGGCCATCGAATCATCATCACCGCTAGGTCTCCTTGCATCCTCAATATCCGCTAAGTCATCGAAAACACCATCATCGCTCTCATCGAACCCGCCAAGACTAACTCGCAGAACGGTGAGCTTACTGCAGAGACGAATCCCGGTGCTCGCATTATCAGGACATGCGACCACAGGGTCGGTTCGGCTTGATGATGCGATTCCGGGGTCGGCCCGGCTGGATGCTTCGGCCGTGGGATTGGTTCGGGTTGATGGTGCGACCACGGGCTCGGCACCACACGACGTTGCGACCACGGGGTCAACTCGATGAGGAGACGCGACCACGTTGTTGTACCGACGAAGAGGTGCGACCACGCCCTCAGTTCCACGTGAGAGCTTGGTGATATATCATGGTTTTTACCCGTTTTTAACCATGATATAAGTCGGTTTTGTATAGTATATTTTGTATTTGTGTGTCTTTTGTAGTGTTTTGCAGGAAAATAGTCGTTTGTGCCGAAACCATCCAAAGTGCTTCAAAGATCGACTTAGAAGAACGGTTTCCATTTGGATTTAGCTTCAGAGGTCTTCATTCAAGTTGTAGGTATTTGAGATAGCTTTCCAATGGAAGTGGTTTGAGGTCATTCCGATCGGTGGTTCAGGAGATATGGCCGTTTTACCGGAGGAGTTTTTCCAGAGAGTTTCCCGTCGATCGACAGGGATTTGTGTCGATCGACAGGAAGCCTGAAGAAGCCAGAACAACGAGTTTTTCAGATATTTCCACAGACGCCTTCGCGTCGATCGACAGGACTTTAATGTCGATCGACGGCGGACCTGCAGACCTAATTTTGGCACTTCTATAAATAGTTTAAACTTGTTTTCTTTGTAAAAGATCTAGAAAACTTGTAAAAACTAGATCTATTCTCGTTTTGAGACTTAGAGAGAGAGAGAGAGAGAGATTTTGAAGATCTTGGAGGGAGATCTTCATGTTCTTCACCTAGTGACACCATTTGTATCTTCTAAACTCTAACTCTTTTATGAAATTCTATTCAGTTATTATGATTTCTTCATCTATTTCTGAGTAAATTACTTGTTAGGACATGGAGATTTCATGGGTTTTGATGAGAAATCAATAAAATCGAAGATCTGTCAAGGTTATCCGTTAGTTCTTCGTTTAGACTGTTCTCAATGCTTGAATCTAGCTTGATCACCTAGAATCTTGATTTTAGGATTGTTGGTTAGCCACGACAGTGGGATTAATAACCTGAATCTAGTCTAAATGGGCAAGGTTACCTATTCGCAAAGAAAATTTGGCTTAGGGACTTTGTGAACATATCGAGCTCGTACTAAATGCTTGTTTAGATTCGACGAATTCGCAAAGAAATTTGGGATTCGAGGATCTAAAGATAGATAGCCTTCGTAACGACAGTTAGCTGGCTATACTTTCGTGTTTGAGTTCTAGAACGGTGCGTGATAGAACCTTGATAGTTGTGATAATCTTTGATTCATTGCCTATAAGAATTTCCATGGTCTAACTCTCGTCTCTTCGAGGGCAATGTAAATTAAAACCATCCTTTTCACTTGTTTCATAGTTCCATCTTTTGTTTACTTGTAAAAAGCATCGCTCTAGCTTAAGAATGGATCATTGCAATCCTAGTGTATCAATCAAACCTCTCTGTGGATACGATAACCCTTTGTGCTACAACGTACATAGGGGTTTTTGATGGCCCCGGCCAAGTGTAAAAACGCCTGACATCAAAATGGCGCCGTTGCCGGGGAGGTTTTTGCATTGATCATTGGGATTTTGATTCTTCTTAAGGCTAGAGTTTTATTTTTATTCCCTTTTGTTGTTAATCTTTTCTCTTTTGTTCTAGAAGGAAGTGACAAAGATGAAGCAACCGTCAAGCTAGTGACGTTAAACGCGCCATTGGGGACCTCCCCAAACATATCCATAGTCAAGCTAATGACTTAAAATGAGCGCTTAATGGGAGTCAACCCATTTACTTTTCAATTTCGTACTTTTGTTTTGATTTTTTTTAGTTGAAATTTCGAATACTAAGCGAACTTGAATTTTTATTTAAGGAATGCAATGAGTTGTTCCCGTTGATCGTTTGTTGAATGTCAGTAGATGCAGGTTTGGACAACTTCGGACTTCGAACCAGACACTTTGCGAGAAGTCGACAAATGCGAAGTTTGGACAGAGCCTCATATGTCGATCGACACCTAATTCCTGTCGATCGACACGAAGGTCTCTAGAGAAACCTTCTGCGGCTTTAAAATACCCTGTCGATCGACGCAGAATACATTCTGTCGATCGACAGGGACGTTTTAAAGATTTCAACAACTCAACGGTCTAAGGCAGAACATGGTATGTCGATCGACAGAAGTTCCTGTCGATCGACAGGACCCCAAAAAAAAAATGGTAAATTTTGTATTTCTTTGATCAAGTTCGCATTTCATTTGATTTATTTTACCAATCTCGAGCTTGATAACACTGGGGACAGTGTTGGTTAAGTCTGGGGGAGGAAGTTACTAACGGGTTTCTTTTTGTTTTGATTTTGACTCAAATTTTTGAAATTTTTTTTTCTTGTTTTATTGAGTCAAAATTAGTAGAACAACCCTTCTTTTGGTCTTTTTCATCATGTGACCATTCTTCCAGGATCAGTTTCAGAGTTAAGACTAATGAAAAATCCAAGGATTGACCAGTTGACCGGAAACATCAGTTACTTCCAGTATAATCCGCCAAGTCAGAGCTATTGCACGATACTCTTTGGGATCGATGTCCATTGAGCTTGACTCCTCATTCGTACCTGATAAATGCAACCCTTTGTTGATAGTAATGGTACTCCTCTCCCCATATAAAAATAAAAATATATATATACATATATATAAAATATTACTAGGATTGGGGTGAAATGATAGTTCTCGAGTACAAGATAAGGAATAAATCCAATGAATCTGTACTCGAGATGATCACCCAGCTCATAAGCAGCAGTCTGAGTCCCTTAAAAAGGATGTTGAGGACGAGCAATCTCACGAGCCTGTCTCCTCACAAGGAACAATCGTAGTGAGTCACGAACCTGTCTCCTCACAAGGAACAACATTAGTGAAATATGCACTGCTTCGAGTTTAACAATCGCAAAAAAAAAAAAAAAAAAAAAAAAAATGTATATATATGTAAATATAGAACGAAATAAGTCCGGGGGAGAGGTAGATTACCAAGTGTTGTTTAGGTTGATTTATCGCGGTATAGTATGGGAATGAGTCTAGAAGGTTCATGGCTTTGAGAACATTGAGATCAAGCGATGACGACTAACAGATTATGCTGCGAAGTGGTGGATGGATTTGGAAGGTTGTGTGTATCTGCGGAGAAGTACATGGTGGTCTGATTCTGGTTGGTTTTGGAAAGGTCAATTCGCTGCACCGTAAGAAGGTATGTTCTATGTTTTCAAACCTCTTTCACATTCTTGGTGTATGTTTTGCTTGAGGCCAAGCAAATGCTAAGTCTGGGGGCATGATATATCATGGTTTTTACCCGTTTTTAACCATGATATAAGTTGGTTTTGTATAGTATATTTTGTATTTGTGTGTCTTTTGTAGTGTTTTGCAGGAAAATAGTCGTTTGTGCCGAAACCATCCAAAGTGCTTCAAAGATCGACTTAGAAGAACGGTTTCTATTTGGATTTAGCTTCAGAGGTCTTCATGACAGTTGTAGGTATTTGAGATAGCTTTCCAATGGAAGTGGTTTGGGGTCATTCCGATTGGTGGTTCAGGAGATATGGCCGTTTTACCGGAGGTGTTTTTCCAGAGAGTTTCCCGTCGATCGACAGGGATTTGTGTCGATCGACAGGAAGCCTGAAGAAGCCAGAACAACGAGTTTTTCAGATATTTCCACAGACGCCTTCGCGTCGATCGACAGGACTTTAATGTCGATCGACGGCGGACCTGCAGACCTAATTTTGGCACTTCTATAAATAGTTTAAACTTGTTTTCTTTGTAAAAGATCTAGAAAACTTGTAAAAACTAGATCTATTCTCGTTTTGAGACTTAGAGAGAGAGAGAGAGAGAGATTTTGAAGATCTTGGAGGGAGATCTTCATGTTCTTCACCTAGTGACACCATTTGTATCTTCTAAACTCTAACTCTTTTATGAAATTCTATTCAGTTATTATGATTTCTTCATCTATTTCTGAGTAAATTACTTGTTACGACATGGAGATTTCATGGGTTTTGATGAGAAATCAATAAAATCGAAGATCTGTCAAGGTTATCCGTTAGTTCTTCGTTTAGACTGTTCTCAATGCTTGAATCTAGCTTGATCACCTAGAATCTTGATTTTAGGATTGTTGGTTAGCCACGACAGTGGGATTAATAACCTGAATCTAGTCTAAATGGGCAAGGTTACCTATTCGCAAAGAAAATTTGGCTTAGGGACTTTGTGAACATATCGAGCTCGTACTAAATGCTTGTTTAGATTCGACGAATTCGCAAAGAAATTTGGGATTCGAGGATCTAAAGATAGATAGCCTTCGTAACGACAGTTAGCTGGCTATACTTTCGTGTTTGAGTTCTAGAACGGTGCGTGATAGAACCTTGATAGTTGTGATAATCTTTGATTCATTGCCTATAAGAATTTCCATGGTCTAACTCTCGTCTCTTCGAGAGCAATGTAAATTAAAACCATCCTTTTCACTTGTTTCATAGTTCCATCTTTTGTTTACTTGTAAAAAGCATCGCTCTAGCTTAAGAATGGATCATTGCAATCCTAGTGTATCAATCAAACCTCTCTGTGGATACGATAACCCTTTGTGCTACAACGTACATAGGGGTTTTTGATGGCCCCGGCCCTGTGTAAATAAAGGCTGACATCACTTGGTCGCGGGATTGGTCTCGCGTATGGATGCGACCACGCCCTGGGTTTCGCATGAGAGCTTGGGCGTGGGTTTGGTTTTGCGTACGGACACGACCACGCTCTCGGTTCGACGAGGAAGCTCAACCGCGAGCTCGGTGTCGCGTGTTGACGCGACCGCGTGATCGACCCGATCGGTCGACACGACCACGGGCTCGGTTCTAAGCGTTGCTTCGGCGCGATCAACCGAATCAAGGTTTTGTGTTTCCATAACCACAATCTACCTATACACAAGTCAAAAAAGTAGATCACAAGTCAACATCTTTCTTCTCCACCAAGAACACATCTCAAGAACACATCTATCCCTAGAACAAATTTCAAAGGAGGATCTCAACAATTCTATCCCATCAACAATTGAAACTTGAAAGTCAATGGCAATCAAGGATTCAAGGATTCTCCTAAGCAGTCAACAATTCAACATAACAAAGCTTGATTCTCCATGAAAGGAATCTAGATCTACAAGCTTGAATTTTCAATGAAGCTATGGGATTTAGAAGAACTTGTGCAAAGAGAAACAATGGAGGAACTTACCAAGTAAGAAGAGAAGTAACGAACTCACGGTCGGTAACAAGCGAGCACACGGTCGGTGGTGGTGGTGTCACGGCGGAAAGAAAGGAGGAGAAGAAGAAAAATTTTTTGGAGGAAAGACAAAAGGAAAGAAAGAAGAAGAAGGTAAAAAAAAAAAAAAAAAAAAAAAACAAAAAGATCAATACCTTATCCTCTCTCTTTCTCTCACCAAGGGGGGCCCGACTCCATTCAAAATAACACAACACTCTTCCCTCCGAAAATGGCTTGGCTACTACTCGGAAACATCATTGACATTAACAATCGCAACACGGAGTCTTAAAATCTCCATAGGACACGCGGAGTCTTAAAATCTCCATAGAAAGCACGAAGTCTTAAAATCTTCATAACGTTTACAGAGTCTTAAAACCTCTTGCGAAAAAGTCATTCTCTACTACTGTAGGATAGACAAGCGCATTGACTTCAAACGTTAACGCTGATATTCAACACATCTTTTAACTCGGCACTATTATCTCTAACACTACCTAGATGGGGGGCTAACTGTTGGGGTCGGTATTCACCCCCTCAGCATCAACGTCTAAAGACAAACCGATAGAAGAGATGGCCCTCCGAACTCTTGACAAAGGAGGCCTAACGGAACTTGAATCTTCCTGCGGAGCGAAGCATGTGACAGCGGAATGGACCTGGGCAAAGCAGGAAGAGACCGGCCTAGTACCGATTGCATGCTCACTACTGCGCCGACCATACGCTCGGTATCGTGTTCGAACGCGTGCTCGGCACCGTGGTCGACCGCGTGCTTGGCTCTGTGGCCGACCGTGTGCTCGGCACTGTGGCCGACCGTGTGCTCGGCTCCGTGGCCGATCGTGCGCTCGGTCGGTGTGGTCGACCGCGTGTTCGCCTTCTGGGCCGACCATGGGCTCGAAGTTGGTAGGGCGATCTCACGTTCGGCCCAGTCGCCAATCACCTCTTCAATCCGAGAACAGTCTTTAGCCCAATAGCATTGTGGTAGCCCAGGTCCGGATACGAAGCCCATGTTGATGCAGCCGACTCCGCAGAGGATCAGGAGACTTAGCCGCCTTAGAATAGTATATATAGCTAATGTAAAAACCCTTTTTGGGGGGATCCTATTTTTGATACACAAGCCTTGTACTCAACTTTACACAGTAATAAACACAACGCTTTCTCGATGAAGAGGTGCGACCACGCCCTCAGTTCCACGTGAGAGCTTGGTGATATATCATGGTTTTTACCCGTTTTTAACCATGATATAAGTCGGTTTTGTATAGTATATTTTGTATTTGTGTGTCTTTTGTAGTGTTTTGCAGGAAAATAGTCGTTTGTGCCGAAACCATCCGAAGTGCTTCAAAGATCGACTTAGAAGAACGGTTTCCATTTGGATTTAGCTTCAGAGGTCTTCATTCAAGTTGTAGGTATTTGAGATAGCTTTCCAATGGAAGTGGTTTGAGGTCATTCCGATCGGTGGTTCAGGAGATATGGCCGTTTTACCGGAGGAGTTTTTCCAGAGAGTTTCCCGTCGATCGACAGGGATTTGTGTCGATCGACAGGAAGCCTGAAGAAGCCAGAACAACGAGTTTTTCAGATATTTCCACAGACGCCTTCGTGTCGATCGACAGGACTTTAATGTCGATCGACGGCGGACCTGCAGACCTAATTTTGGCACTTCTATAAATAGTTTAAACTTGTTTTCTTTGTAAAAGATCTAGAAAACTTGTAAAAACTAGATCTATTCTCATTTTGAGACTTAGAGAGAGAGAGAGAGAGAGAGATTTTGAAGATCTTGGAGGGAGATCTTCATGTTCTTCACCTAGTGACACCATTTGTATCTTCTAAACTCTAACTCTTTTATGAAATTCTATTCAGTTATTATGATTTCTTCATCTATTTCTGAGTAAATTACTTGTTAGGACATGGAGATTTCATGGGTTTTGATGAGAAATCAATAAAATCGAAGATCTGTCAAGGTTATCCGTTAGTTCTTCGTTTAGACTGTTCTCAATGCTTGAATCTAGCTTGATCACCTAGAATCTTGATTTTAGGATTGTTGGTTAGCCACGACAGTGGGATTAATAACCTGAATCTAGTCTAAATGGGCAAGGTTACCTATTCGCAAAGAAAATTTGGCTTAGGGACTTTGTGAACATATCGAGCTCGTACTAAATGCTTGTTTAGATTCGACGAATTCGCAAAGAAATTTGGGATTCGAGGATCTAAAGATAGATAGCCTTCGTAACGACAGTTAGCTGGCTATACTTTCGTGTTTGAGTTCTAGAACGGTGCGTGATAGAACCTTGATAGTTGTGATAATCTTTGATTCATTGCCTATAAGAATTTCCATGGTCTAACTCTCGTCTCTTCGAGGGCAATGTAAATTAAAACCATCCTTTTCACTTGTTTCATAGTTCCATCTTTTGTTTACTTGTAAAAAGCATCGCTCTAGCTTAAGAATGGATCATTGCAATCCTAGTGTATCAATCAAACCTCTCTGTGGATACGATAACCCTTTGTGCTACAACGTACATAGGGGTTTTTGATGGCCCCGGCCATGTGTAAAAACGCCTGACATCAAAATGGCGCCGTTGCCGGGGAGGTTTTTGCATTGATCATTGGGATTTTGATTCTTCTTAAGGCTAGAGTTTTATTTTTATTCCCTTTTGTTGTTAATCTTTTCTCTTTTGTTCTAGAAGGAAGTGACAAAGATGAAGCAACCGCCAAGCTAGTGACGTTAAACGCGCCATTGGGGACCTCCCCAAACATATCCATAGTCAAGCTAATGACTTAAAATGAGCGCTTAATGGGAGTCAACCCATTTACTTTTCAATTTCGTACTTTTGTTTTGATTTTTTTTAGTTGAAATTTCGAATACTAAGCGAACTTGAATTTTTATTTAAGGAATGCAATGAGTTGTTCCCGTTGATCGTTTGTTGAATGTCAGTAGATGCAGGTTTGGACAACTTCGGACTTCGAACCAGACACTTTGCGAGAAGTCGACAAATGCGAAGTTTGGACAGAGCCTCATATGTCGATCGACACCTAATTCCTGTCGATCGACACGAAGGTCTCTAGAGAAACCTTCTGCGGCTTTAAAATACCCTGTCGATCGACGCAGAATACATTCTGTCGATCGACAGGGACGTTTTAAAGATTTCAACAACTCAACGGTCTAAGGCAGAACATGGTATGTCGATCGACAGAAGTTCCTGTCGATCGACAGGACCCCAAAAAAAAAATGGTAAATTTTGTATTTCTTTGATCAAGTTCGCATTTCATTTGATTTATTTTACCAATCTCGAGCTTGATAACACTGGGGACAGTGTTGGTTAAGTCTGGGGGAGGAAGTTACTAACGGGTTTCTTTTTGTTTTGATTTTGACTCAAATTTTTGAAATTTTTTTTTCTTGTTTTATTGAGTCAAAATTAGTAGAACAACCCTTCTTTTGGTCTTTTTCATCATGTGACCATTCTTCCAGGATCAGTTTCAGAGTTAAGACTAATGAAAAATCCAAGGATTGACCAGTTGACCGGAAACATCAGTTACTTCCAGTATAATCCGCCAAGTCAGAGCTATTGCACGATACTCTTTGGGATCGATGTCCATTGAGCTTGACTCCTCATTCGTACCTGATAAATGCAACCCTTTGCTGATAGTAATGGTACTCCTCTCCCCATATAAAAATAAAAATATATATATACATATATATAAAATATTACTAGGATTGGGGTGAAATGATAGTTCTCGAGTACAAGATAAGGAATAAATCCAATGAATCTGTACTCGAGATGATCACCCAGCTCATAAGCAGCAGTCTGAGTCCCTTAAAAAGGATGTTGAGGACGAGCAATCTCACGAGCCTGTCTCCTCACAAGGAACAATCGTAGTGAGTCACGAACCTATCTCCTCACAAGGAACAACATTAGTGAAATATGCACTGCTTCGAGTTTAACAATCGCAAAAAAAAAAAAAAAAAAAAAAAAAATGTATATATATGTAAATATAGAACGAAATAAGTCCGGGGGAGAGGTAGATTACCAAGTGTTGTTTAGGTTGATTTATCGCGGTATAGTATGGGAATGAGTCTAGAAGGTTCATGGCTTTGAGAACATTGAGATCAAGCGATGACGACTAACAGATTATGCTGCGAAGTGGTGGATGGATTTGGAAGGTTGTGTGTATCTGCGGAGAAGTACATGGTGGTCTGATTCTGGTTGGTTTTGGAAAGGTCAATTCGCTGCACCGTAAGAAGGTATGTTCTATGTTTTCAAACCTCTTTCACATTCTTGGTGTATGTTTTGCTTGAGGCCAAGCAAATGCTAAGTCTGGGGGCATGATATATCATGGTTTTTACCCGTTTTTAACCATGATATAAGTTGGTTTTGTATAGTATATTTTGTATTTGTGTGTCTTTTGTAGTGTTTTGCAGGAAAATAGTCGTTTGTGCCGAAACCATCCAAAGTGCTTCAAAGATCGACTTAGAAGAACGGTTTCTATTTGGATTTAGCTTCAGAGGTCTTCATGACAGTTGTAGGTATTTGAGATAGCTTTCCAATGGAAGTGGTTTGGGGTCATTCCGATTGGTGGTTCAGGAGATATGGCCGTTTTACCGGAGGAGTTTTTCCAGAGAGTTTCCCGTCGATCGACAGGGATTTGTGTCGATCGACAGGAAGCCTGAAGAAGCCAGAACAACGAGTTTTTCAGATATTTCCACAGACGCCTTCGCGTCGATCGACAGGACTTTAATGTCGATCGACGGCGGACCTGCAGACCTAATTTTGGCACTTCTATAAATAGTTTAAACTTGTTTTCTTTGTAAAAGATCTAGAAAACTTGTAAAAACTTGATCTATTCTCGTTTTGAGACTTAGAGAGAGAGAGAGAGAGAGATTTTGAAGATCTTGGAGGGAGATCTTCATGTTCTTCACCTAGTGACACCATTTGTATCTTCTAAACTCTAACTCTTTTATGAAATTCTATTCAGTTATTATGATTTCTTCATCTATTTCTGAGTAAATTACTTGTTAGGACATGGAGATTTCATGGGTTTTGATGAGAAATCAATAAAATCGAAGATCTGTCAAGGTTATCCGTTAGTTCTTCGTTTAGACTGTTCTCAATGCTTGAATCTAGCTTGATCACCTAGAATCTTGATTTTAGGATTGTTGGTTAGCCACGACAGTGGGATTAATAACCTGAATCTAGTCTAAATGGGCAAGGTTACCTATTCGCAAAGAAAATTTGGCTTAGGGACTTTGTGAACATATCGAGCTCGTACTAAATGCTTGTTTAGATTCGACGAATTCGCAAAGAAATTTGGGATTCGAGGATCTAAAGATAGATAGCCTTCGTAACGACAGTTAGCTGGCTATACTTTCGTGTTTGAGTTCTAGAACGGTGCGTGATAGAACCTTGATAGTTGTGATAATCTTTGATTCATTGCCTATAAGAATTTCCATGGTCTAACTCTCGTCTCTTCGAGAGCAATGTAAATTAAAACCATCCTTTTCACTTGTTTCATAGTTCCATCTTTTGTTTACTTGTAAAAAGCATCGCTCTAGCTTAAGAATGGATCATTGCAATCCTAGTGTATCAATCAAACCTCTCTGTGGATACGATAACCCTTTGTGCTACAACGTACATAGGGGTTTTTGATGGCCCCGGCCCTGTGTAAATAAAGGCTGACATCACTTGGTCGCGGGATTGGTCTCGCGTATGGATGCGACCACGCCCTGGGTTTCGCATGAGAGCTTGGGCGTGGGTTTGGTTTTGCGTACGGACACGACCACGCTCTCGGTTCGACGAGGAAGCTCAACCGCGAGCTCGGTGTCGCGTGTTGACGCGACCGCGTGATCGACCCGATCGGTCGACACGACCACGGGCTCGGTTCTAAGCGTTGCTTCGGCGCGATCAACCGAATCAAGGTTTTGTGTTTCCATAACCACAATCTACCTATACACAAGTCAAAAAAGTAGATCACAAGTCAACATCTTTCTTCTCCACCAAGAACACATCTCAAGAACACATCTATCCCTAGAACAAATTTCAAAGGAGGATCTCAACAATTCTATCCCATCAACAATTGAAACTTGAAAGTCAATGGCAATCAAGGATTCAAGGATTCTCCTAAGCAGTCAACAATTCAACATAACAAAGCTTGATTCTCCATGAAAGGAATCTAGATCTACAAGCTTGAATTTTCAATGAAGCTATGGGATTTAGAAGAACTTGTGCAAAGAGAAACAATGGAGGAACTTACCAAGTAAGAAGAGAAGTAATGAACTCACGGTTGGTAACAAGCGAGCACACGGTCGGTGGTGGTGGTGTCACGGCGGAAAGAAAGGAGGAGAAGAAGAAAAATTTTTTGGAGGAAAGACAAAAGGAAAGAAAGAAGAAGAAGGTAAAAAAAAAAAAAAAAAAAAAAAAAACAAAAAAATCAATACCTTATCCTCTCTCTTTCTCTCACCAAGGGGGGCCCGACTCCATTCAAAAAAACACAACACTCTTCCCTCCGAAAATGGCTTGGCTACTACTCGGAAACATCATTGACATTAACAATCGCAACACGGAGTCTTAAAATCTCCATAGGACACGCGGAGTCTTAAAATCTCCATAGAAAGCACGAAGTCTTAAAATCTTCATAACGTTTACAGAGTCTTAAAACCTCTTGCGAAAAAGTCATTCTCTACTACTGTAGGATAGACAAGCGCATTGACTTCAAACGTTAACGCTGATATTCAACACATCTTTTAACTCGGCACTATTATCTCTAACACTACCTAGATGGGGGGCTAACTGTTGGGGTCGGTATTCACCCCCTCAGCATCAACGTCTAAAGACAAACCGATAGAAGAGATGGCCCTCCGAACTCTTGACAAAGGAGGCCTAACGGAACTTGAATCTTCCTGCGGAGCGAAGCATGTGACAGCGGAATGGACCTGGGCAAAGCAGGAATAGACCGGCCTAGTACCGATTGCATGCTCACTACTGCGCCGACCATACGCTCGGTATCGTGTTCGAACGCGTGCTCGGCACCGTGGTCGACCGCGTGCTTGGCTCTGTGGCCGACCGTGTGCTCGGCACTGTGGCCGACCGTGTGCTCGGCTCCGTGGCCGATCGTGCGCTCGGTCGGTGTGGTCGACCGCGTGTTCGCCTTCTGGGCCGACCATGGGCTCGAAGTTGGTAGGGCGATCTCACGTTCGGCCCAGTCGCCAATCACCTCTTCAATCCGAGAACAGTCTTTAGCCCAATAGCATTGTGGTAGCCCAGGTCCGGATACGAAGCCCATGTTGATGCAGCCGACTCCGCAGAGGATCAGGAGACTTAGCCGCCTTAGAATAGTATATATAGCTAATGTAAAAACCCTTTTTGGGGGGATCCTATTTTTGATACACAAGCCTTGTACTCAACTTTACACAGTAATAAACACAACGCTTTCTCGATCTCTGGTGATCCTAGCTAGACATAGAATTCTCTAAATCCTCCTCACGAACTCTTACTAATTTAGTTGTGTTGGTTTCGACCCCCACAAGTAGGACATTGCTTATGGATCTAAGTAGTTGAGGAAACATAAGGGGAAGTATCCCGCGCATGATTTAGAAATAGTTGGAATAGATGGATCGTAAGAGCTAAAGAGTTGTTAGTCACCAACATGTTTTTAGTCTAAGACAGAGAAGGTGGATGGAATTTGTAGAAGATTATGATTTAGATATCACTTACCACCGGGGAAAACAAACGTAGTTGGAGATACCTTGAGTTGCCGTACAACAGATGTTGATGTTGAGAAAGATTTGGTAAGCCGAGCCGCATAATTTAAGATGATTAGTTTAAGAACCATAGACGAAGAGAGTTATGAACCGTTGGGTTTACAGACGGTAAATCAAAATGGGTTTACCACAACGCATTCAATATGAGTAGAGAGGTGGTGAAAATCATGAGAAGATTATTGAAGGACGAAACAACCCAGAAGATCCAGATGCAAATAAATACCATTTGGCTACATATGGTATCTTGCTTTAGAATAAAAGATTATTGTGCCTAAAGGATATGGCTTACAGTAAGAAACCGAGAGAACGATACACCATTCTCTAATAAGTATTCATCCAAAAAATACTAGGAAGAACCGAGACAATCACCAATATTACCATTGGCCTAGTAGAAAGCGATCAGTGAGAAGTGAGTGGCGTAGTGTCAGATTTATGAGCAGATTAAGATGGAGCATCAAGTACTAGTCAGATTATTACAAAGTTTACTAATTTCATAATGGAAATGGGATGTGGTTGTTATGGATTTGGTTATAGGATTTATCGATAGCATTAGGATGGAGAGACAACACGATTTGGATAATTGTGAAGACAACACGATTTGGGTAATCGTGGATTGTTTAACAAGGAGATAATTGTTAAGTTTGACTTAGGTAAAATTGTCAAACTTCATGGAGATCTAGTCTTTATTTTATCTAACTGTGATCCCAAATTCACAGCTAGATTTTTAACGAACTTTTCAGGAAAACCCTTGGAACGATTTGGTACGTGAGTAGTGCTTTTCATAATAAGTCAGATGAGTAGAGAAAGCGAACTATTAGGACGATAGAGGATCTATTTCATATATGTTTGATAGATTGGGTTAAGACTTGGGAAGTCTTTTTGCCCTTAGTAAAATTTGCATACAATAGTAGCTACCATGCTAGTATTTGAATTTCATCGTATGAAGCGTTATACGAGTGTCCTTGTCGGACACTCATTTGTTAGACTAGAGTAGGAGAAAGACGTGAGTTTTGGTCAGAGTTTTGAAAGAGACTACTGATAGAATTAGCATTGTTCGGGCTAATATGAAGAAGATATAAGCCAATCGACAGAGGAGAATAGTGTGTTTTTGATGTAGATGATTGAGTATGGTTAAAGGCCAGATCTGAGAAAGGAAAGTCGAATCAGAGAAATTGAGTGTGGATAAAAGCCGATCGATGTAGAATTGATAAACCAAGTAAGTCGACTTTATGGTATGAGGTCCTTACGCCAGAATCGAAAGAATGGGAAAAGTAGATAGATCTTTCATCGAGTGTGTGATTACATGATGGCTTTCATGTAACCATGTTGGGTAAATAGTTTGTGGCCCGGATGAGCCACCATCAGAACGGATACCAGATCCGCAAACTGAACCTAGACCTTCTTTCCCAAAACCTTTTTGGATCGGTGAGACACGATCTAGATTTTTGAAAGGATAAGAGATTTTGCAGATTAGAGTTATTAGAAGAAGAATAGTAGTGATGATGTTACTTTGGAAGAGGAAACAAGATGTAGAAAATTTCACCCGGAGATGTTCACCAAACCTAGAATCGATGAATTCAGACCGTCACATAGATGAGAATTCGGGTCGAAGGAGGGGAGAATGTAATGACTGGTATGCGGTCTAGGCTGAGGCCGGCCCAAGTCCAGCAGGACGGACGGACCAAACAAGGACTGTTTGGCCATAGACCTAGCCTAAGCAGCTCCATGACTATGCAGGGTGCTTGGTTATGCATCTTGGTGGCTAAGCTAAGTTATCATGACGTTTCTTCAGGACAAAGTAACGTACGCTTCTTAGGGACAAAGTAACGGACGTTTCTTAGGGACAAAGTAACGTATGTTTCTTAGGGATGAAGTAACGTAGAGATTTTAAACTTGATATTTTTATGAAAATATAAAATTTTATGGAAGCACGACACAACAGCTCGATGCTCGGGATTGACATGCTCGGGATTTGACGTGGTTTAGATTGAGCAAGCACGACAAATCTGTGATAAGCACGAGGTGTCGCGCATTTGGGAGATGAGTCAACAAAAGCACGACTAATCCAAAGCACGACAAATATCGTAAGCACAAGGTGTCGTGCAATTGTGTGATGAGTCAACGGAAGAACGACAAATCCGCAAGAACGAGGTGTTGTGACCGTGAGCAAAGAGTCAGCGGCGACTCAGCTACCAACTTACTAGCTTGCTAAAACCTATATATAGGACCATGGACATCCTCCTTCTTCATGTTCCCATAAACACCAAAATTCCTCTGAAAAATTAGTTTAGAAAACCCGATCCTTTCCCAGGTTTGTGATGCAGAACGTTGCCATGTCCGAGTAGCTCGAGAATAGTTGATTCTCTAGCCAAAGCTATGTTCATTTTGTGTGAGCGTCGAGTCAAAGCCATCAGTGCCTTGCGCCAGAGCCGTTAGCCAGCGAGCATAGCTAGTCCTAGAACTTTATTGAGAAACTTAGGGTAAGATTCCTATGATCAGACCCTTTTTATTCTAACATAGATTTTCATTTTGATCATCATTCTAAACTTGGTTTCTCGATCTTATGATCAGAACCAACGTGGAAATGTTGGATCAGTTCCGGGAGGATTCCAGAAGATCCAAAGAAATTTCTTAGCGAGTCCCGATCCATTCTAGGTAAGATTCGTGAGACTATTTCATTAAAGTCTCCATCAAAATTCCTAAGTATTACCTTAGTAAACCTTTGGTGCGTTTTGTATAGAATGCAAGACCGAATCTAAGGCGAACCCGAGAGTAGAACGCTTAAGCAAATCACATACTTTACCTTAATCAAGGTGAATGTAAGTTATGCGTGTTCGTGTGTTAGATGAGTAGAACACACGTGTTTGTTTATTGTTATGCTTATAGCCATAGAGGTTCGTGTCAAAGAATTCACTAGAATTGCTAAGGGTTTTAACTAGTGAAAATGGTAAAGCATGAACTAAGTGTTTGATTGGTTATGAGTGTTGCTTGGTTATTTATTTCGAATGGAGGTTCATTTAAATCATTCGTATAGTTGCTAAGTGCTGAAAATGAACCTAAACAAATTTCTTTACAAGTTTACATGCATAGATAATAATTGGTTAAATCATATAAACTTATTATGTGCGCGGTATGTTATTCCATTTATCCGTGGCTTGGCTATTTACTCGTGGAGTATAAGTTAAAGTTTACGAAGACACGGAGCGACGAGATTTTAGCCTAGGGCCGTGTACTACATGACGATGCATAATTTCTGATGTGGTTGCGTACTGGCAAGGTATGATCACAAGAATTATTTAAGGATCCTTAATCATATGCCTTTTTGGTTATAGACTGAACGATCCTTAGATACACGTGATGGGAATAGACAACACGTAATGCCTTAATGGAATTGAAAACGTTAATGTATAATTTATATTGTTTACGTATAATTATGTATTGCATTTGTGTGTTGAGTGTTGATTGTTATTTTGGGTTCTGGGTTGGGAATATATAATATTGAATGTTAGGGGAACCTAGACTCACTGGGCAAGTAGTGCTCACGACTCAATCTGTTTTGCAGGAAACCTGATACGGGCTCAAATTCACCCTCGAACTACTCTCTCAAATTTAAGAGATCATAGTAGTATTTAGGGATCGAATCCACAGGGAATTGGATACACAATCAATCTCAGTATTCAAATTATGCTAAGTAAAAAGATGTAGATGTAATCACAATTTATAAAACAAGTAAACAAAAGATGGTTTAATTTCAAGTTCTCAAAGAGACGAAAGCTAGGCCATAGAAATTTCTTCAGGTAATGAATCAAAATCAAAGATATAACAACTGTCGAGGTTCAATTAAGCATCGTTCTAGAACTCAAACACGAGAGTATAGCCAATTAACTTCCGTTACAAAGGCTATCTATCCTTAAATCCTCAAATTCCAAATTCCTTTGCGAATTTATCGAATCTAAACAAGCAATTAGTAAAAGTTCGATTTGTTCACAAAATCCCTAAGCCAAATTCCTTTGCAAATAGGTGATTTTGCTCATCTAGACTAGTTCAAATTTTCAATTACACTTCCATGTATATTGAGTCAATCTAAGATCAAGATTCTAGGTGATCAAGCTAGATTCTAGCATTAGAAACAGTCTAGATGAACAACTAACGGATAAACCTCAACAGATCTGCGATCTTAAAGATTTCTCATCAAAACCCAAGAAACCCCCAAAACCTAACAAGTGATTTACTCAGAAATAGATGTTGAAATCATAATAACTGAATAAAATTGCATAAAAGAGTTAGAGTAGAAGATACAAAAGGGTTTGTAGTCACTAGATGTCAAATACATGTGATCTCCCTCAAAGCTCTTCAAAATATATTTTTCTCTCTAAGTCTCCATGAAAAACCAGCCCCCTTGTGGAGAAAACAAAAGTAAACTATTTATACAAGTGCCAAAATTAGGTCTAGGTCTTTAGAAAAACAGATATTTTGCTTCTGCCGACCTCGTGTCGATCGACATAGGTATCCTGTCGATCGACACTAGACTCTCTGCCTTAACATCCCCTGCTTCTTCAGGTACATTATCGATCGACGGGAAGGATCTTCTTTTCCTGTGTCGATCGACAGAGACGCAGCTGCTCAATTCCACTTGGATCTTTTCAACTCCAAAATGCTCCAAATGTTTCCATTAAGCTCCAAACGACCATTTTTCGGCAAAACACTATAAAAGACACACAAATACCAAAAATACTATACAAAACCGACTTATGTCATGGTTAAAAACGGGTAAAAACCATGATATATCAACTCCCCCAGACTTAGCATTTGCTTGGCCTCAAGCAAAACATAAACCAAGAATATGAAAAAGGTTTGAAAACACAGAACATACCTTCCCTTGATGCAGCAAATTGACCTTTCCAGTTAATGAACCACATGATTCAGAACCAACCAAAACCAGACCGCCATGTACTTCTCCGCAGACATTCTCAATCTTCCAAATTCATCGTCCACTTCTCAGCATAATCCGTTAATCTTCATCGCTTGGTATCAATGTTCTCAAATCCATGAACCTTCTAGACTCATTCCCATACTGTACCGTGACAAATCAACCTATACAACACTTGGTACTCTTTCTCTCCCCCAGACTTATTTTGTTCTATATTTCTCTTCTTTTTTTTTTTTATAATTGTTAAACTCTTAGCAGTGCATATTTCACTAGTGTTGTTCCTTGTTAGGAGACAGGGTCGTGAGTCACCAGCGCTGTTCCTTGTGAAGAAACAGTTACGTGAGAGTGCTCGTCTTCAACATCCGTTTCACGGGACTCAGACTGCTGCTTTTGAGCTGGGTGATCACCTCGAGTACAGATTGACTGGATTTATTCCTCATCTTGTACTCGAGAACTATCATGTCACCCCAATCCTAGTACATATGATATACATATGTATATATTATTTTATATTTTTTTTATTTTTTATATATAGGGAGAGGAGTACCATTACTTTCAACAGAGGGTTGCATTTATCAGGTACGAATTAGGAGTCAAGCTCAATGGACATCGATCCCAAAGAGAATCGTGCAGTAGCTCTGACTTGGCGAATTATACTGGAAGTAGTTGACGTTTTCGGTCAACTGGGCAATCCTTGGATTTTTCATTAGTCTAGCTCTGAAACTGATTCTGGAAGAACGGTCACACGCTGAAAAAGACACTCCACTGAACCAAGAGAAGGGCTGTTCCTACTAGTTTTGACTCAATAAAACAAAAAATTTGTTTTGACTCTCAAAAACAAAACTAAGTTAGCAACGACCTCCCCCAAACTTAAACAAAACTGTCCCCAGTGTTATCAAGCCTGAAATTGGCAAAAGAGATCAAATGAAACGTGAACTTGATCAAAAAAGTATAGAATATACCACTTTGGAGATCCTGTCGATCGACAGGAACATCTTGTCGATCGACAAATTAGGTTCTGTGTTAGACCGTTGTTTTGTTGAAAAATTCAAATTTTGTAGCTGTGTCGATCGACAGCTATCCTTGTCGATCGACATATGAGCTTCTGTCCAAACTGCATATTTGTCGATTTTTCGCAAAGTGTTTGGTTCAATGTTCCAAACCTGCATCTACAAATATTCAACAAACGATCAACGGGAAAAACACATTGCAATCCTTAAATAGAAAGTCAAGTTCACTAATCGTTTCAAATTCCAACTAAAAATCCAAAATCAAGTACAAACTTTTGAAATTCCACAAATATAACTAAAACACACATAAAAAAGTCTGAAAAGGGAAAACATAAAATAGAGATAAAGCAGAATGGAAGAAGGGAACTAGTCCTCCTCCTCATCGATATGGTGCTCTGATGGTGCTTGAGTTGATGGTTGGCGAAGAGCTTCTGGTGAAGGTGAGCTCCGTGGAGATGGTGTGCGGGTGCGAATAAAGCTGGATTTGCACGACATCGCATCCTATGTCGCCTTCAGAACCTTAGCAACCCAGTTGAAATGCTGGTCGTCATCCAGTGGTCCATCGGGGGAGTCTCGGGAAACGATGCTCATGCTGAGGCTCCTGCTGCGGTGTCTGCTCTAGCGGTGCTTGAGAGGTGCTAGCTCCCCACGTTGTGAGCTGCCTTGTAGGCTCTACCTGCTTAAGCAATTCCGCAGGTGGATCGAAGAAGATAAGTGAATGGTCACTAGTGACCCGCAGTAAATCTATCACACTCCTAATCTCCACCATTCTCTTTTGGTCTCTCGCAATCGGGAAAATCCAGTGTATAGGATGGTCAGTCGTGATCCAATGAGCATTCTTCATGTGCTCCAAGTCCACATATGCACTCTTACTTTCTGACGTATATCCGCTCTTGAAAACTTTGCATCGCTCGAAGATTGGAGTGAGGATGCTTCCCACAGGTAAATGCTTCTTACCTGGATTAGTAAGAGATAGTGGAGTGTGCTTTAGCGTGTGAAGGTACTCCATCAACACCATCCCCATGTTCGGTGTTGTAGTATCCCAAGTGTCATTATGAATGATGCCCCTCAAAGCATAAGAAAGCAGGACCAACTCGTGACTCCTAACCTTCACCGGCTCCATCTTGCATATGATGGTAGTGGTAGTCAATCGAAGCAGGTAGCGGGCAACAGGATGACGCACATCAGCCTGTGCAGAACTTCCCACTTGATAAGGACCAGTACCAATCTTACTCCACAGTGTATGCACGCCACCAGCAATGTCCTTCGGTAAACCGACAAGTGGAACCTCAGGAAATCCAAAAGTCCTGCAAACAGTTGCAGCATTTAGTTTGTATCACTTCCCATTAGACATGAAGCTCATGAAGAAATGCCTCGGATCTAGCTTCTCCTCTAGAGTTGTTGCGCTGCTGGATAACTTCAAGGTGGCAAAGAACTGGCGGACAAGGTCGGGATACATGTCGTGATTTCCGTCCACAAATTTTGCCAAACCCATCTCCTCAACCAATTGCTTCACCTCGTCCTTGATTTTCAGATTAGCCAGCGACAGTTCATGGATGAACTTGGTGGTCGCTATTGGGACTTTGAGCCATTCGTTGTAGATGAGGGATTCATAATCGTCCCAAGTGGGTAGACCCTCCCTCTTATCAATCTCGTCACTTGTCAACACTGTCTTCAACGTCACTCCCATCTTCAGAGACTCAAACTCAGCCTGCATCTTTGTGTTCTCCTCTCTTGGCCACCTCGGTGTAACACCACGATGGATAGTGTAAGTAGGTGGTGGAGGTTGAGAACTCGAGCCTTCATCAGGTCGTTCACGTCTCTTTCTGCCGTGTGTTGGTTTTGGTCCCATCTCGTAGGTTTCGCTGCCCGTGTCGATCGACATAAATCTCTATCGATCGACAGAGAAGGTTTAGCATTCTGATTTTTGGACAGTGAGCTCCCTGTCGATCGACACTCCTGACCGTCGATCAACGGTGAAGTCTCTGTCTCGACACTTAGCCAAAGCTGAACCAAAGCTAAAAACCAAAGTTAGTGAAAAAGAAAATTATATACATACTTACAATTGGGTTGCCTCCCATTAAGCGCTTGTTTTTAGTCGTTAGCTTGACTGTGTTGAAGCTCAGGCTTCGGGTGCATCATCCAAGAGTACAATGTGTCCCTCCGGAATCTTGGCTTCCGCCTAGTAATGTTTCACCCTCTGACCATTTACCGTGAATTCCCTTCCGTCCTTTGTGAGTAACACAACAGATCCATGTGGTTTAACCTCCTTGATTGTGAAAGGACCTGACCAACGAGAACGCAATTTACCAGGAAAAAGCTGTAAACGCGAGTTGTAGAGCAATACCTGGTCGTTGGGTTCGAAGCTCCTGGAGATTATCTTCTTATCATGGTATGCCTTTGTCTTCTCCTTGTACAACTTGGAGTTTTCGTAGGCATGAAGTCTGATCTCATCCAGTTCGTTCATCTGAATCAATCTCCTTTCTGCAGTAGGCTTGATGTCGAAATTGAAATGTTTCACCGCCCATGCTGCCTTGTGCTCAAGTTTGACCGGAAGATGACATGCTTTCCCATAAAGCAGATGGAAGGGAGTGGTTCCCAGAGGAGTCTTGTATGCATTCCTATAAGCCCAGAGTGCATCGTCCAGCTTCGTAGACCAATCCTTCCTAGTGACACTTACCGTCTTCTCAAGGATTTCTTTGATCTGCCTATTTGAAACTTCTCAAGGACTCGCCACGCGATGATGAACACCATACTTCTCTAAGAGTTTAGAGAATATCTTGTTGATGAAGTGTGTTCCACCATCATTGATGACTACTCGTGGTACTCCAAATCGTGGGAAGATGATGGTCTTAAACAGCTTAATGACTACCGCAGCATTATTCTTTTGACTAGCAATCGCCTCCACCCATTTGGAGACATAGTCCACAGCGACTAGTAGATACTCATTCCCATAAGAAGATGGGAATGGACCCATGAAATCGATGCCCCAACAATCAAAGACTTCAACCTCTAGGATGAAGTTTTGCGGCATCTCATGTCGCTTGCTGATCTTTCCTCTCCTCTGGCAAGCATCACACTGCAAAATAAACACATTAACATCTTTAAACATTGAGGGCCACCAGAAACCCGCCTCAAGAACCTTGGACACTGTCTTGAATATGGCAAAGTGCCCTGCATATCCAGAACCGTGACAGTGATAAAGCACATCTCGAGCTTCGCTTTCTGCAATGCATCTCCTATAGAGCCCATCTGAACAATGTCGGTATAGATAAGGCTCGTCCAAATAGTACCTCCGAAGTTCTCTCATGAATTTCTTCTTCTCATAGCCCTTGAGATCATCCGGTGTAGTCTCTGCAACAAGGTAATTGGCTATGTCGCTGAACCAAGGTCTATCGCTCTTCGAAACTGCGTTTGACTCGTGAAGTTTCATCTGAGCATCCACTATCGATCGACATAGTTGGTTGGTGTCGATCGACAGAAGATGTTCAACATTCTGGTTTTCGGACAGTGAGCTCCCTGTCGATCGACACTCCTTACCGTAGATCGACGGTGAAGTCTCTGTCTCGACACTTAGCTGATTTCCTTCTTTGGTCACTTGGGATCCAATCTCAATGAAGTGTACACTTTCCTCTGGGAAGTAATCATCAATTGGTACACTATCTTCTATCCGAATGCGCGAGAGATGATCCGCTACACCATTCTCTACTCCATTTTTGTCCTTCACCTCAATGTCAAATTCTTGTAAAAGGAGGATCCATCTCAACAACCTCGGTTTAGCATCTTTCTTCTGCATCAAGTACTTTAGTGCTGAATGATCCGTGTGCACTGTCACCTTGGCTCCAATCAAGTAAGAACAAAACTTCTCGAAGGCTAAAACGACTGCTAACAACTCCTTTTTAGTAGTTGCGTAGTTCTTTTGAGCTTCGTCTAGCGTTCTACAAACGTAGTAGATGGCATGAAGCTTCCTGTCCTTCTTTTGTCCTAACACCGCCCCAAGTGCATAGTCACTAACATCGCACATCACCTCGAAAGGTAAATCCCAGTCAAGAGGTTGCATTATCGGAGCACTCACCAAAGCCTGTTTGATCTGTACAAAAGCGGTTAAACAATTAGCATCAAAATCAAATTTGATGTCCTTACAGAGCAACGTGGTGAGTGGTCGAGCAATTTTTGAGAAGTCCTTGATGAATCTTATGTAAAAACCAGCATGCCCAAGGAAACTGCAAATCTCCCTGACTGTAGTTGGCGGTTGAAGGCTCGTCATCACTTCAATCTTGGCACGGTCCACCTCAATTCCATCAGCTGAAACTCTATGGCCAAGCACAATCCCATCTTGCTCCATGAAGTGGCATTTCTCCCAATTAAGAACCAAGTTCTTCTCCACACATCGAGCAAGCACTTTCTCTAAGTTGTCAAGGCTGTCCTTGAACGAATCACCGTGGACCGAGAAGTCATCCATGAAGACCTCCATATAATTCTCAATCATGTCGGTGAAGATGGAAATCATACACCGTTGGAATGTCGCTGGAGCATTACAAAGTCCAAAGGGCATTCTGCGGTATGCAAAAGTACCATAAGGACAAGTAAATGTTGTCTTCTCTTGGTCATTTGGATGGATAGGGATTTGGAAGAACCCAGAATACCCATCGAGGAAACAGTAGTAGGGGTGCTTTGCTAAACGCTCAAGCATCTGGTCAATGAAGGGCAATGGGAAGTGGTCCTTTCTTGTGGCTGCGTTTAGCTTCCTGTAATCTATGCACATCCGATGTCCAATCACAGTTCTCATCGAAATTAGCTCGTTCTTCTCATTCTTTACCACTGTGACGCCTCCTTTCTTTGGTACCACGTGAACAGGGTTGATCCAAATACTGTCAGAAATGGGATAGATGATCCCAGCCTCCAGGAGTTTCAAGATCTCCTTCTTGACAACTTCCTGCAAATTTGGATTAAGCCTCCTTTGATGCTCAACTGATGATTTGCTCTTATCCTCAAGGTGGATCCTATGCATACACAAGTCCGAAGAGATACCTGCAATATCATCAAGAGAATAGCCAAGGGCTGGGCGAAATTTCCGCAGCTTGCTCAGCAGTAAGGCGAGCTCTGGATTGTTCAAAGAGGAATTAACAATCACATGGTAAGTAGAATTTTGACCAAGAAAGGCGTACCTTAGTCCTGCGGGAAGTGGTTTTAGCTCAAGCTTTGGAGCTTTTCGCTCACTCCAATCACTGACTTGTGGAGCTTTCGCTAAAGCTTCCCCCAAACTCGCACTAGTAACCAATTGCTTCCATTCCTTGCTAGCATCCATCATCCTAGCATAAACCCTTGCATTATCATCAAATTTTCCTTCCTCTTGCACAGAGTTCACCAAAGTCCTTTCTAAGGGATCAATGGGATGTATCTCATTGAAAACTTCCTGCGCGAGGTCGGTGAGTGTGTCAATGTAGAAGGTGTGTCCATCTATGGTAGGTCTCTTAATAAGCTTGTCCATTTCGAACTTCATCTCGAGACCTCCTACTCTCAAAGTCATACTGCCTCCTTGATAGTCAATCATAGCACCTGTTGTGGCCAAGAAAGGTCTACCCAGGATAAGAGGATCCTTGGGTTCCTCGTTGTACTGCAAAACAACAAAGTTAGCAGGAATCAAATAGTTCCCAACCTTGATTGGGACATCTTCCAATACTCCTTCTGGAATCCTTACTGACTTATCCGCTAGGATAAGAGAAATCCTAGTGGATTGGTAATCTGTCATCCCAAGACTAACGGCAACTGAATGTGGCATGAGGTTGACGCCAGAACCTAGATCACAAAGAGACATCGTAAATCTATCCCTGAAGATCAAACAATCCAAAACAAAGCTTCTTGGATCCGTTAGTTTCTCTGGAATCCTGTTCTGAATCACTGCACTTACTTGTTTAGAAATCATAGCCACTCCTTCCTCAATGCCCAAACTCTTGGTGACCATCTTCTTTACATACCGTCGTATCACAAGACTGAGTCTAACGGCATCAACAAAAGGAAGTTCTACCACTAGCTTGTCTATGATGGCCTTGCATCTTGCATCTTCAAGCTCTTGCTTAGACTTCTTCTAAATCTTTGGATAAGGTACTTTGGGTTTGTATACTCTCTCTACTGCACTATCTGACGGTTTTGAAGGAGAAGTCGGACTGGGGATCTCCTGTCGATCGACGGCGATAGGTTGTGTCGATCGACAGGTGTCTGGTTTAGCTGTATCGACCTCTTTCTTCCCTCTGTCGATCGCCACAGGAGTCTCTGCCAAAACTTGCTCTGTTCGTGTCGATCGACGTGATTCTATGTCGATCGACGGTGAGGTCTCTGCCTAAATTTCATCTTCATCAAGCTCTCCAAACTCATCAAATTTTTCTGTACCAAGTCCTTTCTTCAACACTGGCCCTTGGATTTCCTTTCCACTCCTCGTTGTGATGGAAGCAACGGTATGCTTTGGGTTAGCATCCGTTCTAGATGGAAGAAATCCTTCTTGTCTCCTAGAGTTCTCGGCGGTTTGAGGAACTTGAGTGTCTAGCTTCTTCACGTGAAGATTGATAGACTCAATCTTTCCATTCAGTTCGGTGTACAAGGCATTGATCTTGCCATTGAAATTCACCGTCATCTTCTGCTGGCCCTCCAGAATTTGCTCTAGCATCGAATCTGTCTTGTTATCTAACGTCTTAGGAGGAGGACTTTGGTAAGAAGAAGAACCATAGTTCCTAGTGAAGCTACTCTGATAGGGCTTCTGATAGTCCGTATTATGGAATTGCGGTTTGGGGTAGCTAGGTGTGGCTTGATTTCTAGTGAATGTAGATTAACCTTGATTCCCTGGGAACGTAGATCTCTGATTGTTTCCACTGTAATTTCTATTACCCTGCTGATTACCAAACCTCTGTCCCTGAAAACCATTACCACCAACGTAGTTGCAGTCCTCTTCATCCTCTTCTTCCTCTGGAATGAAGGTTTCTACCTTCTGAGCAAACTGCACCTGCTTCTTTCCGACTAACAAGTTGTGCACCGAGTCTGGCTTGGCTTCCATCTTAGCCATATTACCTCCATCTGCGCTCTTGCCAAGCTGCTTCCTCTCGAAGTGTATGTTCTTGGTGCTACTACTTGAAGTCATGTTCTCAATGAGCGCCAGCGCATCACTTGGAACATTGGTGTTGAAGTTCCCCCTACTTGCTGAATCCAAAGACATCTGGTGTCTCCAATGGATTCCTCTGAAGAAGATTCCCAACAGCTGCACATCACTAAAACCATGATGAGGACAATCTCTTTGGTAGGATTTGAATCTTACCCAGGCAGCCTTGAATGCTTCAGTTGGTCCCTGCCTGAATGTCGAAATCTTCATCCTTAGATCCTCAGACCTTGTCTCATCGAAGAAGTTGATGAGGAAAGCATTTTTCGTGTCCTCCCAAGTAGTTAAAGAACCAGGTGCTAACTGCTTCTCCGCTGAGAGAATATGGGAAGAGCTTACAGAAAAGGTAGTCTTCAGGAACTCCATTGGTTTTGATGCTGGACGCTAAGTCCTCAAACATCTCGATGTGGTCCATGGGATGCTCTGAAGGAAGGGTTATGCTAAGTAAAAAGATGTAGATGTAATCGCAATTTATAAAACAAGTAAACAAAAGATGGTTTAATTTCAAGTTCTCAAAGAGACGAAAGCTTGGCCATAGAAATTTCTTCAGGTAATGAATCGAAATCAAAGATATAACAACTGTCGAGGTTCAATTAAGCACCGTTCTAGAACTCAAACACGAGAGTATAGCCAATTAACTTCCGTTACAAAGGCTATCTATTCTTAAATCCTCAAATTCCAAATTCTTTTGCGAATTTATCAAATCTAAACAAGCAATTAGTACAATTTCGATTTGTTCACAAAATCCCTAAGCCAAATTCCTTTGCAAATAGGTGATTTTGCTCATCTAGACTAGTTCAAATTGTCAATAACACTTCCATGTATATTGAGTCAATCTAAGATCAAGATTCTAGTTGATCAAGCTAGATTCTAGCATTAGAAACAGTCTAGATGAAGAACTAACGGATAAAACTCAATAGATCTGCAATCTTAAAGATTTCTCATCAAAACCCAAGAAATCCCCAAAACCTAACAAGTAATTTACTGAGAAATAGATGATGAAATCATAATAACTGAATAAAATTTCATAAAAGAGTTAGAGTAGAAGATACAAAAGGGTTTGTAGTCACTAGATGTCAAGAACATGTGATCTCCCTCAAAGCTCTTCAAAATATCTTTTTCTCTCTAAGTCTCCATGAAAAACCAGCCCCCTTGTGGAGAAAACAAAAGTAAACTATTTATACAAGTGCCAAAATTAGGTCTAGGTCTTTAGAAAAACAGATATTTTGCTTCTACCGACCCCGTGTCGATCGACATAGGTATCCTGTCGATCGACACTAGACTCTCTGCCTTAACATCCCCTGCTTCTTCAGGTACATTGTCGATCGACAGGAAGGATCTTCTTTTCCTGTGTCGATCGACAGAGACGCAGCTGCTCGATTCCACTTGGATCTTTTCAACTCCAAAATGCTCCAAATGTTTCCATTAAGCTCCAAACGACCATTTTCCTGCAAAACACTATAAAAGACACACAAATACCAAAAATACTATACAAAACCGACTTATATCATGGTTAAAAACGGGTAAAAGCCATGATATATCAAAACCCTTAGATCATTGGAAGCACGAAACGGAACATTAGGAAAATCAATGTTAGATTTCCTTGCTTTTGTAAATAAATAATGTTTATTATGTATATAAACGTTTTAGAGTATCAGACTCGCGAGCAAATATATTTTGTATACAGTTTAAAAGACTCGGGTTTTAAATATGATATTTAGTCCTGTCCGGACGATCCAACTTTCAGATATAGCTCGGGTTAGCAAGCCTTGAGTTGTATTCGATAGGGATGGATGCTTAAGTGTCTAGTCTATGGTTTTAGGATGTGTTCGGAGACCTCTTATCTGGCGCTTAGGCGTTCCTCAGTAGCGTCTCCGGTTAGATCCTGAACTGGGGCGTTACAAGGCATATCCGGTCTAAGTGTCCCAGGTTGCCTCAGATACCTGTTGCTCCAGTTCAGCCAGTGGCGCAGTTGGCGGCAGTGCAGCCGTTGAACCAGATTGGACCGGCACCGCGAGTATTTACCCCGGGAGAGGTGGGTCAGGCAGCATAGAGGCGCTTCGATCACTGGTAAAATCTTAGACTCAGACTTCGTAATTCTTTAAAGTTGGTGAATTGTTGTTTGTTCTGTTATTTACTTGTGATAGTCTAGTAAGGTTCTCAACGCATATGAATTGTGTAGGGACCTTGTTAGTGAGAGGTTTTGAGTCCCATGTTCTTTTCGATTTTGGAGCATCGAACTGCTTTATTACCCCGGGGCAGGCCGAGAACTGTGGCATCTATAGCAGCGCTAGTGAACGTTCGGGTTTGGTCAACGCGGCTGGAGGTGGATTCCTGGGTACTTTGGGCCGTGCTAGAGCAGTTGATATTTAGATTGCTGGGCAGTCGATGCGAGCAGATTTGGTGATCAGTCCAATGAAGATGTATGACGTTATCTTGGGGATGGATTGGTTGTCTCATTACAAAGATCATTTGGATTGTTATCGAGGCAGAGTGGCCTTTGAGCGGGAGGCAGGGAGGTTGGTGTTTCAGGGAGTGAGAACGACTTCAGGGAGTCTCATGATTTCTACGGTTCAGGCAGTGTAGATGATTGAGCGAGGATGAGACGCTTATTTGACGATGATTTATATGCCAGAGTCTGTTGGTAAGGTTGCAGTGAGTGAGATTCATGTTGTCCGGGATTTCGAGGATGTCTTTCAGTCATTGCAGGGATTACCGCCGTCTCAGTCCAATCCGTTTATGATTGAGTTAGAGCCCAGGACAGAGCCTATCTCTAAGGCACCTTATAGGATGACTTCAACTGAGTTGGCAGAGTTGAAGAAACAATTGGAGCATTTGGCTAGTGAGGGTTTTATCCGTCCGAGTACTTTACCGTGGGGAGCACCAGTGTTGTTTGTGAAAAAGAAGGATGGTAGTTTTTTATTAACTATAGATTACCGGGGACTTAGCCGAGTTACTGTGAAGAACAAGTACCCTCTCCCGAGGATTAATGAGTTGCTTGATCAGTTGAGGGGAACTACTTGGTTCTCCAAGATTGACTTGGCATCACGATACCATCTGATTCCGATCGACGAGGTTGATATTTGGAAGACAGCTTTCAGGACCAATACGCCAGCAGCGTTCATGAGGTTGATGAACAGTGTATTTTAGGAGTATTTGGATGTCTTTGTGATTATCTTTATCGACGATATCCTGGTTTACTCTAAGAGTCCTGAGGAGCACGAGGTGCATTTGCGGTTAGTTTTGGAGAAGCTTCGGGAGCATAAGCTTTTTGCTTAGTTAAGCAAGTGCAGTTTTTGGCAGAGAGAGATGGGTTTTCTTGGCCATATTATTTCTGCAGATGGAGTTTCTGTGGATCCGGCTAAGATAGAGGCTATTCGAGATTGGCGTAGACCATCTAATGCAACCGAGATTAGGAGCTTTCTGGGTTTAGCAGGATATTATAGGAGATTCGTCAAGGGTTTTGCAAGTATGGCTCTGTCGATGACAAAGTTGACCAGGAAAGATGTTCTGTTTGTTTGGTCTCAGGAGTGCGAGGACAGCTTTATGAAGCTGAAGGAGATGTTGATGAGTACACCATTGTTGGCATTGCCCGAGCTGGGTAAGCCTTGTGCGGTATACACCGATGCTTCTGGGATTGGTCTGGGTTGCGTGTTGATGCAAGAGGGTAGAGTGATTTCGTATGCTTCGAGGCAGTTGAGGGGTGCTTAGCATAATTACCCTACGTATAGCATAGAGTTGGGTGTAGTGGTATTTGCATTGAAGATTTGGAGATCCTATCTGTATGGTGGGAAAGTTCAGATTTTCACAGATCATAAGAATGTGCAACACATT
Source organism: Draba incana (assembly GCA_963576765.1). Classification (NCBI taxonomy): domain Eukaryota; kingdom Viridiplantae; phylum Streptophyta; class Magnoliopsida; order Brassicales; family Brassicaceae; genus Draba; species Draba incana. The sequence goes on from OY755206.1 coordinate 21,861,705, forward strand.
TTCAATCAGCTATTGTTGAATGTGAGACAGAGACGTTGGGTCGAGTTGTTGGCAGATTATGAGTTGGATATTATTTATCATCTGGGTAAGGCGAATATGGTAGCGGATGCCTTGAGTCGTCGACGAGTAGATTCAGCTCGGGAGCAGGATATTGAGTCGCTTGTGAGCGAGATTGGCACCTTGAGGTTATATGCTATATCATAGGAGCTGTTGGGCTTTGTGGCGGTTGATCAGGCAGATCTTCTGAGTAGGATTCGAGTGGCTCAGGCGAGTGATCAGGGTTTGGTTGCTGCGTTGATCGTAGAGGGTTCTGAGTATCAGGTTTCATCGAATGGGATGATTCTTGTTCGCGGTCGGGTTTGTGTACCCAAGATAGAGGAGTTGAGGCAGGAGATTCTACGAGAGGCTCATTCGAGCGAGTTCTCGATTCATCCTGGAGCAACTAAGATGTATCGTGATCTCAAGCGGTATTATCACTGGGTCGAGATGAAGAGAGATGTGGCGGATTGGGTCTCGAAGTGTAACACGTGTTCGCTGGTTGAGGCTGAGCATAAGGTTCCGAGTGGTTTGTTGCAGAGTTTACCCATTCTAGAATGGAAGTGGGACATGATCACGATGGATTTCATGGTGGGATTATAAAACTCGCGGACCTTTAATGTTATTTGAATGATCGTGGATTGGTTGACTAAGTCAGCACATTTTCTGGCCATCATGAAGACAGACGACGCGGCTGTTTTGGCTAAGAAATTTGTGAAGGAGATTGTGAGGCTCCATGGAGTGCCAGCTAGTATCGTGTCAGACCGGGATCCAAGATTTGCTTCAGAGTTTTGGGGAGCATTTCAGGTAAAGATGGGCACTAAGGTGCATATGAGTACAAAGTACCATCCATAGACTGACAGGCAGTCAGAGAGGACGATTCAGACATTAGAGGATTTACTGAGGATGTGTGTACTAGATTGGGGTGGTCACTGGGTTGATCATTTGAGTTTGGTAGAGTTTGCCTATAATAACAGCTTCCAGGCAAGTAATGGGATGGCTCCTTTTGAGGCTTTGTTTGGAAAGCCATGCAGGACACCCCTATGCTGGACCCAATTGGGGGAGCGGAGTATTCTTGGGGCTACTTATGTTCAGAAAATGATAGAGAAGGTTCATGTTTTGAGACTGAACATGAAGGAAGCTCAGGATCGTCAAAAGAGTTATGCTGATAAGAGGCAACGAGAGCTTGAGTTTGTAGTGGGAGATCATGTTTATCTCAAGATGGCTATGTTGAGTGGTGCTAACAGATCCATAGTAGAGAACAAGCTGAGTATGCGGTTTATGGGTCTGTTTCCGGTGGTAGAGCGGGTTGGGCCGGTTGCTTATCGGCTGAAGTTACCTTCGATTATAAGGGCATTTCATAAGGTTTTTCATGTCTCGATGTTGAGGAAGTGCCTACATGAATTGGAGGAGTTGGTGGCTAATCTGCAGCGAAATTTGTCGGTACCGGCGGTTCCTGTGAGGATTCTCAAGAAGAAAGTCAAGGAATTACGTCAGAAGAAGATTCCTGTGTTGCGAGTTTTGTGGGATTGCGCTGGTTGCGAGGAGGAGACTTGGGAGCCTAAGGCAAAGATGAAATTGAATTTCGAGAAGTGGTTTGACAAGTATGTCGCCGTTTGAGCTTTATTTCTCTTTGTAGTCCCAGATTATGTTTTTAGCATGTGTTGCTTTTGATGTATGTTACGTTTCGTTGTAACGATTATACTTTTTGGAGATTTATAAGATGGAATTGTTCCTTATTTATCTGTTTTATATAAGATGATTAGTTCTTATATGTGTTCTGTGGTGATATTTTGGGATGGGGAGTATCGAGTTGGCCACGTGAGGTAGTTCTAGTCGATAGATGTTTATAGACGTTTTAGAATTTACTACTCTAGGGGTTGCGGCTCCGAATAACTCATTCATTTTATCTAGAGATGATTAGTTCTTCAGTGAGGATGATTAGTGCCTCAGAGGAGATGATTAGTTCTCCTGAGTACTCTTTGGGATGATTAGTTTCCATTATGAATATCGAGGAATGATTAGTTCTCTCCGGGGGATGATTAGTTCCCCTGTCTACCCGGAGCTCAAAGGATGCATCCTGAGAGTGGATGGGACACGTGACACTGGTAGCTCAAGGGATGTGTCCTGCGAGTGGGAGGGGTGTGGAATGAGTTAAGAGTAATAGATGTCTGAAAACGGGCGTATAAATATGAGATTAGATGAGGGCCTCGAAGATCGGGTGTTAGGGTCTCGGGTGGTATTAACCGGTTTTGGGTCAGGGTTGGGTTATTGACAAATGGTTTTGTCGGGATTCGAGGACGAATCCAGTTTAGTGGGGGAGAATTGTAACATCTCCAAACCAAAAAAGTGCATTTCAGTTAGGGTGTCGATCGACACAATGGGCAAAACTGCATTTCGGTAAGGGTGTCGATCGACACCATGGGCAGTGTCGATCGAGACCAGGTTAATTAGTCGGTTCAGTTTTATTTTCGCGATCGCGGTTAGGGCTCTGTTTTATGCATTTAATGCCTAGGGCTGCGTGCAAATGAGGAGTCGTCGTGGTAAAACCTTTAGCAGAGAAAAAGTGAGAGTTTCTGAGGAGATTTGGAGGATTAGTGATCGTTTGCTTAGCGAATCGTTCAGATTATCGTGTTCTTCATTCGTTCGTTTTTAGGATCATTCGTGGCGTGTTTGTGGGTGATTCCGGTAAGAACCAGAGTCTGATCCTAAGCCGTAAAGTCTGTGTCTTCCTGTCTTCCGCTGTTTCGATCCTAAAATGCAAAGGTGAGTGCGTGATCATTTGGGGAATATTAGAATTTGATTCTGGTTGAATGCTGGATTGATTGACTGATTATTTTTGCGTGTTATTGATCATTTTGTCACTGTTTTGCGTGTAAATCGTATGGAATTATGTTTGTATCGGTTAGTGTTGAGCCCGAGATGAGCCGCATGAGGACAAGCTCAAGTTCTGGCTTCAGGAACAGAGTGTCGATCAACGCCTAGAGGCTGTGTCGATCGACACCCTGCGAGGATACTCGTTTTGTTGAGTGTCGATCGACACCATGGTGGCGTGTCAATCGACACACGTTAATTGCTTACAGAAATCGTGTAAAAATTATTGATTAACCGGAGAATTGGTTTATTTGTTTAATCTGAATCTGAAATTAAAAAGTTAAACTTTGTTGTAAATTGATATTTATTCTATGTATAACTTGTTGGCGGGATGACCTTTCCACTGAGTATTTATGATAACACTCACGCAACTCACGCAACTCCCGGTTTCTTTTTGAGTTGCAGGTAAAAGAAAAGTGTGATCGTTGGATTATTTGTTACTGTTTTTAGTCTAGTAAACCGGATGTTTTAGGTTGCTAGATTATTTAATTGATCATTTTTTGAATTTGGAGTTTGAGTTTATTTGGTTCAAGGAATTATTTGTTTTATGGATTTATTGAGTTATTATCTCGTTTTAAATGGATATGTTTCCGCATTAGAAATGTTAGCTTAAAAAAAAAAAAAAAAACTTGGTTGTTTCAACTTATATATTACGTAATAAGAAAGGAAAGACTTTCTCTGTATAGGCAAAGGAATTAAAAGCACAAACCCCTTTCTCTTCCTTTGACCACACGAAAAAACACAAACATTAAAGAGAGTAGTTTGAAAGGTTTAAAGTGTGAACACACTTGAATATTATCTAAATAAAAATAAAACATAAATAAAAGATAAGTGGGCTTGGCCGAAATTCTTCATGAGCCTTTTAAGAAATTGGCTTAAGCATGATAATGAGGATTTGAAAAGTATGTGTGCTTGCCTCATTAAAAACCTACTTCAGAAAGCCCAATGCGACAAAACCAAAGATAGGGAAAAAGAGTACAAGTTCACATACCTCTCATTATCATCCTTCCTCAGCTCGAATCAAAATCAATGTGGTTTTTATGAGCAACCAAAGGAAGTTGGCCGGTGATCTTAACCTCGTCATTGGTCCACTCGGGATTTCCAAGTCCTTAGCACCCGTGAGAACCTTCGCGGCTACAAGCAGCTCCTTGACTTCATGCGGTTCCGTGACTTCATGTTCCAAGCTGCCCATGATCGCATCATCCCCTCCTTCTTGAAAAGGATTTGACCTCAAATCCGTATCATCTGCAAAATAAGGAAGAAGGTCGGAAACATTTAAGGAATTGCTTATATTATACTTGTAACATCGCGAAACCAAAATATGGATTTTGGAAAGGGGTGTTGATCGACATCAGGTGAAGGTGTCAATCGACACCATGTTCTGCGAGTTCTTTTTGTTAAAATTAAATCGCTCGGTTTGCAGAGGCGGTTTAGGGAGAGCCCTAGGGCTTGCGTATATAAGTCCTTTGGGATTTGTGGCCGCGTGAGACAAAAAGAAAGAGGATTTTCGTGGCTTTGTGAGAGGGAGAAAGAGTTTTGAGAAAGGAGTTTGACAGGAAGAAGAAGACAGGTTCGCCTGTCTTGGTAGAAACGAGGAACGGTCGATTGAATCGAGTTTGATTGACGTGATTTTTCGTAGTTTCAGAATTCAATTAATCTCCTTGGGAAGTGTTTTCCTGGCGTTGGAAAGCCTGTTCGGTCTAGTTTCCAGATTGGGTTTCCGATCTGAGTTCGGAGTTTTGTGTTCTTGGTAATTGAGGAAGGGTTCCTCGGTGTTTTCGGTTTAGATCAGAGGCTGCGAGGTCGCTGATTTCGTGTTCTTAACCGTTCTTTCCTTTTTCGTTCATAGCAAGGTGAGTGCGTGATCGTGGATATTGGATTAGATTATTAGGAATTTTGAATGAATGATTGTGATGATTTGTTTGTTTGCTGTGATTACTCTGTGTGAATTAAGTGTTTGAAATCGTAAATGATCTCGTGCGATGAAACGGAATTCGAGTCGCGAGAGGATTTGACTCGGTTCAGGTTTTCTGCAAGATGTGTCGATAGACACCTAATGGTAGTGTCGATCGACACCACTTATTTTTAATCGCGAGGATTTTTGTTCGTAAATGGAGTGTCGATTGACACCACGTGGGAGTGTTGATCGACACCACTTATTTTTAAATGTTGTTTTTGTTATTGATGTGGTTTGTTGTGGAATCGCGTAGAATTGATAATCTATTTTCCCTTACTATGTATCCAGTAAACGGGATGACCGCTCCACTGAACTCTAACTTTGTTGTGATAATACTCACGCAACTCTTATTTCCATGTGTTGCAGGTAAATGAAATGTGATCGCAGAATCAAGGCTTTAGGAGGAGGATGATTAGGGATTTGTATTGTTATTGTTGTTCTAGTAGAACCTGGTTTAGGTTACTAGATTACATTGCTTGTATTGGCTTGTGGAATTGATTTTTGGATAATTGGTTAATAATTTTATTGGATTATTTTTATGAGAACTTCCGCAACTGTTAGAAATAGCCGTAGAGAATTGGCATTTATGGGAATGTTTAATTCGGGTTATTTAATAAAAAAAAAAGTGTTGGTTGTTTCATTTTGGTATTAGAGCCTAGGCGTTTTTAGGAATTTGAAATTGGATAATTGAGACTATGTGGTTTAATTGTTTATTGGTGGTTAGACAATTAGTAGTCTTAGATCATCCTCTTTGGCCTTTAAAGAGATTCCGCGGTAAGTTGTGTTTTATTGTTTGTGTGACCTCATGTGTTGTGGTTCTAGTATCTTAGCAGTGCTTTCGTTAAGTGCAGTGTGCGATGGCTAGAGTTCCGAGAAGTAGTGGTGGCAGAGCTGGTGGCCGTTGGCGTTGGATTATTTGGCGATTTCTGGGTGATTCGTCGCTGTCTCAATTCCTAATCCTTTCCTCATTCGTTAACCGAGGTGAGTGCGCGACCATAGGCTCGTTTATGCTAGGGATTAATTAACGGTTGATTTAGGGGATTACGCTATGATATCGTGGTTGATTGTGGTGTTTTCCTGGTGATGGAATCGTGTGTGATTGTGTTTGATTCGTGATAGAATCGTTGATAAACCGTTCAATCGTGATTTTGGTAATGTTATGTTATGTGTTTTGCTTCTACGAGCAGGGTGTCGCTTGACACCTTATGGTGTATCGATCGACACCAGTGCGAATGAGGCATCGATTGACAACGTGCGATGTGTCAATCGACACTTGTGTTTGTGAAGCGTCGATCGACACCGTGCGATGTGTCGATCGACACCCATGATTTTCATGCGTTTATCGTTTTAAATGAATTGTTGTTAATGTTTAGTATAGGCGTACTTAGCCTATAGATGGGAGGACCATCTCACTAAGTACTTATTAAATACTTACTTAACTCTTATTTCCATGTGTTGCTGGTAATTGAAATGTGTGCTCGTGGAATCAAGGCCAGTTGAAGAGGATGATTAGGGTTGTTAGTTTAATTGTTTAATTCTACTGAACCTGGTGTTTAGGTTGCTAATATTTATTGTTTTGGTTATTGAATTGATATTTTGATTATCTGGTTTTAATAATTATTTGGTTTATATTATGAGCATTTTCGCAATTGTTGAATAGCTGTAGAAGGTTAGTATTTTAGGAATATGATTCGTTACATCGTTCGCATAACCTCTCAACGTCTCTCTTCATATTCGGCTAATAGAAGTGATCTTGCATAACCTTAAGAGTTTTGGTGACTCCAAAATGAGTCATAAGTCCACCTCCACGAGCTTCCCTTAAAAAATTTTTCGCAAAGACGAGTGAGGTACACAAAGTCTATTCTCATAAAATAAATAACCATCAAGTCGATAATATTTTCCGAAAGCAAATTTTCATAAGATTGAAAGATAGTTCCAAAATCCGAATCACTAGCATACAAATCTTTTATTTGCTCAAAACCTAGCAATCTTGCCTCTAAAGAAGTAATGAGAATGTACCTTCGGGATAATGCGTCGGCTACAACATTATCCTTACCTTTTTTAAATGTGATCACATACGGGAAAGTTTCAATAAATTCAACCCACCGAGCATGTCGTTTGTTAAGCTTTTGTTGAATCTTGAGATGTTTGAACGACTCATGATCCGTATGAAAAACAAACTCCTTTGGCCATAGGTAATGTTGCCAAGTTTATAAAGCTCTCACTAAAGAGTACATCTCCTTATTGTAAGTCAGGTAATTAAGCATGGCTCCTCCAAGCTTTTCACTAAAGAACGCAATAGGCTTCATATCCTGCATTAAAACGGCTCCAATGCCTACCCGAAGCATCAAATTCAATCACAAAAGTTTTCATAAAATTAGGGAGTATGAGAACGGGAGAGTTAGTGAGCTTCTCTTTCAAGGCTTGGAAAGCCTCTTCCTGAGCGGTTTCCCATTTGAATCCAACGTCTTTCTTGATGACTTCTGTAAGCGAGGCCGCAATGGTGCTAAAGTCTTTAACAAACCTTCGGTAAAAACGCGCAAGGCAATGGAAGCTTCTTACCTCACTTATGTTTTTTGGACTCGGCCATTCCAAGTTGCCTTAACTTTTTCTTCATCGACTTTAATACCATCTGAACTTACAACAAAGCCTAGAAAAACAAAATTATATGTGCAAAAAGTATATTTCTTAAGGTTGGCATAGAGTTTTTCTTTCTTAAGCAAATCCAAGACAAGTTTAAGATGCATAACATGATCATCTATGTTCTTACTATAAACTAATATGTCATCAAAATAAACAACTACAAATACTCCTATATGCTTTTTCAAAACATGATTCGTTAACCTCATGAAAGTACTAGGTGCATTTGTTAAACCAAACGGCATAACTAACCATTCATAAAGCCCTTGTTTAGTTTTAAAAGCCGTTTTCCATTTGTCACCTTCCTTCATCCGAATTTGGTGATAACCACTTTTAAGATCAATTTTAGAAAATATGCAAGAACCATGCAACTCATCAAGCATATCATCTAAACGATGAATAGGGTGGCGATACTTGACCATAATATTGATGATGGCTCGGCAATCAACACACATGCGCCAAGAACCGTCTTTCTGGAACGACACACAGACTCATACTCTCGCAGATGTGTCCTTTGTCCATGAGCTCATTCACTTGTTTTTCCAATTCCTTGGTCTCCACCGGATTGGTTCGATATGCGGGTCGGTTCGGGAGAGTAGCTTTGGGGACAAAGTCAATTTGATGTTCGATTCCCCGAATAGGAGGCAAACCTATGGGATTTTCTTCCAGAAAGACATCACTATAATCGTGTAAGAGAAACTTGATATGCTCGGTAAAAGCGACACAAATTAGTAGCACAAGTAAGTGTCTCTTTAAAAACAAAAAGCAAACTACTCTTACTCCCCTTTTTCTTACTTTTATTGTTTATGAGATCGACCGGTTTGATAGCATTCTTTTTGATATATAATATTTTTTACCCATTTTAGACCATGATATAAGCCTTTTATCTAGAGTCTTTTGGTATTTTCGAGTCTTTTGTGTTTATTATTAGGTACAAGGACGCTTGGAGCTTTATTGGTGTTTAGTGGATCATTTTGAAGCATAATGGAACGAGCAGTCAAAGTCGCAAGTTCGGATTGAAGATTTAAAGTCAGTGTCGATCGACACTGATAAAAGCATAGATTGACACCAAGATTTACTCATGTTCATCGACAGGATTATGGTGTCGCTCGGCACCACTGTTTGAGCGACTAGAATTTCAGAATTAGAAGATTTCTTTTTTGCTCTAGAAGGCCCATATGTTTGCGATAAGGCCCATTTCGGTTTTGTAATCTATAAATACTTATTTTCAGCCATTGTTTAAGATTATGCTTTATTTTATCAATTTCTAAGAGATATATTCAATTAATAAGATGTTTGCTTCTTTGAATATGTCTGAGTAGTTCCCTGTTAGGTTTAGGGATTTTCAAAGGTGTTTGATGAATTGATAGATTTAATTGCATTATTAGGATAAAATCATTAGAGTTCTTCATCTTGGCTTGTGTCTATTGTTGATTCTAGATTAGCTAACTAGAATATGATTTTAGGTTAATTGATAGAAACGACAGTTTTATTAATTGATTGAACTAGTCTTTGATGAGCTATATTCATTTTCGGAAAGAAATTTGGTTTAGGGTTTTGTGAACAATTGAACCTTTATTTATTGCTTGTTTAAATTAATCTGAATTCGCAACAACAGTTGACTTTCTAGGATTTAGACATAGAAAATCTCTGCAGCGACAGCTGATTGGTTTTACATTCGTGTTCATGTTTAGGAATTGTGTTTCATAATCCTATCATTTATTTTAATATCGGTAATACTGATTCAGCTGCGATTTCCCTGTGCGTAGCTTTCATTGTTATTGATTTTACAATTGATTTTACTGCTTAATTATTTACCTGTTTTGGCATTCCAATTTAATCTGCATAGCATAATTCACATGTTTAAATCTTTTATGTTTTTGATTCCCTATGGATTCGATAATCCTAAGTACTACAATTGATCTCTTAATTTGAGAGAGTAGTTCAAATGGAAATTTGAGTGTGGGGGTCGAAACCAACACAACTAAATTTGTAAAAGTTCGTGAGGAGGATTTAGAGAATTCTATGTCTAGCTAGGATCACAAGAGATTGAGAAAGCGTTGTGCTTATTACTGTGTAAAGTTGAGTACAAGGCTTGTGTATCAAAAATCGGATCCCCCAGAAAGGGTTTTTACATTAGCTATATATACTATTCTAAGGCGGCTAAGTCTCCTGATCCTCTGCGGAGTCGGCTGCATCAACATGGGCTTCGTATTCGGACCTGGGCTACCACAATGCTATTGGGCTGAAGACTGTTCTCGGATTGAAGAGGTGATTGGCGACTGGGCCGAACGTTAGATCGCCTTACCAACTTCGAGCCCATGGTCGGCCCAGAAGGCGAACACGCGGTCGACCACACCGACCGAGCGCACGATCGGCCACGGAGCCGAGCACACGGTTGGCCGCAGTGCCGAGCACACGGTCGGCCACGGAGCCGAGCACGTGGTCGACCACGGTGCCGAGCACGCGGTCGGACACGGTACCGAGCGTATGGTCGGCGCGGTAGTGAGCATGCAATCGGTACTGACCGGTCTCTTCCTGCTTTGCCCAGGTCCATTCCGCTATCACATGCTTTGCTCCGGAGGAAGATTCAGGTTCCGTTAGGCCTCCTTTGTCAAGAGTATGGAGGGCTATCTCTTCTATCGGTTTGTCTTTAGACGTTGATGCTGAGGGGGTGAATACCGACCCCAACAGTTAGCCCCCCAGCTCGGTAGTGTTAGAGATAATAGTGTCGAGTTAAAAGATGTGTTGAATATCAGCGTTAACGTTTGAAGTCAAGGCGCTTGTCTATCCTACAGTAGTAGAGAGTGACTTTTTCGCAAGAGGTTTTAAGACTCTGTAAACGTTATGAAGATTTTAAGATTTCGTGCTTTCTATGGAGATTTTAAGACTCCGCGTGTCCTATGGAGATTTTAAGACTCCGTATTGCGATTGTTAATGTCAATGATGTTTCCGAGTAGTAGCCAAGCAATTTTCGGAGGGAAAAGTGTTTTTGAATGGGTGAGGGACCCGTGAAAAGAAGTGGATAAGGTTTTTGACCTAGTCCACTATTCCTCCTTCTCCTTCTTTCCTCGTTTCTCTTTCCTTCAACAATTTCTAGATCTTGAGATTTTTTTTTTATTTCTCCTTGCCGCCGACGCCGACCAGAGCTCCGTGCCGCCGACTGTGTGCTCGCCCGTCGCCGACTGTGAGCTTGCCGTTTCTCCTCTCCCTTGGTGAGTTTACTTTACTCACCTATCTCCCTTTGCTTTCCATAGGTTTTGAACTTTGCCTAAAGAAGAATGATGAGGTTTATGCTAAGCTTTAGCTATATGATATTGTTAGGAATAGATCTCTAGTCTCATTGGATCTCATTGTTTCCTAGCTTTCATTGTTGATAGGATTGGCTTTGGGTTTGCATAGATTGGTAAGAATCCTTCTTTGACACTTGTTTAGGAATAGAGCTTGTTCTTGTGAGAAGAATGCCAAATCTTCACTTTTTAATCATCCTTTTTGGTTAATGTAGATTTCGATAGCGTTATGGATAAGACGAAACTTGACCCGGTTGACCGTGGTGGATGTGAGGAGGCGTCGTGTCAAACCGGAGACGTCGTCGCGCCCCTAGCTCAGTCCGAACCCGCGGTCGCACATGAGACCGACCCCGTGGTCGCGCTTGGTGGAGCCGACCTGGCGATCGCGGTTTCATGCGGGACCGAGCCCATACTTGCGATGCCGAGCGAAACCGAGCACGTGGTCGCGTCCTTGGGTGACGCCGACCCCGTGGTCGCAGTTTCATGCGGGACCAAACCCGTGCTCGCGACACTAAGCGGAACCGAGCGCGTGGTCGCACCCTTGGGTGATGACGACCCCGTGGTCACGACGCCCGTCCGGTCCAATCACGTGGTCGCGCCTCCCGACCTGACCGCATGCGTGGTTACGTCGCTAAGTCATGCCGACCCCGTGGTTGCATCTTCAAGTTGGTCCGAGAATGTCGGCGTTGGGATTCGTCTCCGTAGCAAGCTCACCGTTCCGCGGGTTTGTTTTGGCGGAACCAATGGAGGTGATGAGGATGCTTTTGGTAACTTAGCGGATGTTGAAGAAGAGAGGAGGCATGTTGGTGATGAAGATTTGATAAGCTTGTCTCTAGCGTGAGGCAGGCCTTCGAGATCACAGAGGATGCTGATGTAGCTGATGAGGACGACGAGTGACCATTCCTCTTCGTTCATGACTTAGTTGATTTGTAGTCGTTTTATGACTTTTGTTTCTGAAAACCTTTGTTGTATTTGATAATCTCGGTTGTAGCATTGGACGGTTTGTATCCTTGCTATTATTTTGGATCCTTGCATTGTGGAGAATGCGGATTGACGTTGATGGTGAACCTCGATGGTTTCAGATTCAGGCACTTGCTTTAGATGTTGTTGATGTTGTTCCTATACTTAGGAATTCTTTGAGCTGTTTATGCGTTTCTATCATGTGTTTGCCAATATAGATGTTGGGCTTCCCGAATGGGGCTTTGTTTGCTCATGATTAAAGCTTTCTTTGATCATGCATGAGGCTTTGTTAAGTAGAGAGAATGAGAATGCGTTCACGCTCTCTATCTGCCAACGTTGCTGTTGGGCTTTGTGGAATGGTGCCGTTCTCGAGACACGTCTGTCCGAGAACAAGTTCACCTTAGATTTGACCAGAGTGTATCCTGGGTTTCTGAATGACACATTCAGGGTATAATTCGAACGGGGGTCATTAGCAGCTGCATTTTACCAACGACGTTTGTTGGGTTTCTGAGTGATCAGTTGGCATGACCCAATACTGAACACTGGTGATCAGTTGGCATGACCCAATACTGAACACTGGTACTTATATAGCGCGCTGTATCCGTTGTGGATGTTATTGTGTTCGTATTTCTACACTATTGTTGTGGCCAGCAGCAATAAATGCAGACCGACTCTACTCGATTAAAGCTTTGATTAGTCCATAAAGGACAAGCTGTTCTCATGATGAGTGTTGTGGCGAGTGTTTGTTGTTTTTTTTTTAAAGAAGTGACGGTGTCAAGGAGTGGCGTATAGCTACCCCACTCCCCCCCTTTTAGACGAAAGAGGGTACCGAAGTCGACTAAAGACTGGTGAAAACAATCACTCCCCCCCCGGAGGCGGAGGAGATCGTGTGAGCTCGTTCGGAATGAGACTGTTGTGAAATGTAATCCCCCCCTTTGTGACGGAGGGGGGCAACTGAACCCATCCGAAGATAGGCTGCCTACGTACCCTTTGCAGGGATCAAGTTGCCTCGTAGTTCATTTGGTGGAATAGCTTAGCGGTAGTACTTCTTCAAATGCTTAGCATTCCAAGAGGGAAGGATTGGGGTGCCGGACATGGTAGCGAGCTCCTAGACTCAAGGACGAATGACTGTTGTGATCTTGTATGGGCCTTCTCAGTTAGCTCCGAGTTTGCCGGCGTTTGGTTCTGCTGTGTTCTGAAACACTTCACGGAGGACCAAGTCACCTATGTTGAAACGCCTTTCCCTGACTATGGAGTTGTAATATCTCGATGCTGCGCTCTGATAATTTGTAACCCGGACGAGTGCTTGGTCGCGACGCTCATCGAGGAAGTCCAAAGCATCAAGAAGCATTGATCAGTTAACTGGTTCATTGCTGGGTAAGAGCTGGTGTCAAACCCCAGGCGAGCAGACTTCGGAAGGGATGACACACTCGGTTCCATAGACAAGGGCGAAAGGAGTCTCGCCCGTCGCTCGACGGGGAGTTGTGCGGTGGGACCATAAAACTCCTTCTAGCTCGTCGGCCCAGCGGCCCTTCTTCGCCTCTAATCGCTTCTTAAGGCCATCAAGGATTGTTTTGTTGATGGCTTCTGCTTGACCATTGCCATGTGGGTAGTGTGGCGTGGACTTGCTAAGTCTGATATTCCATTTTGCACAAAATGTCTCGAACCGATTGGATATAAACTGCGAACCGTTGTCCATAACTATCTCATACGGAACTCCGTGACGACATATGATGTTTCTCCAGAGAAAGCTTTCCACCTGGACATCCTTGATTGTAGTATATGCTTCAGCTTCCACCCACTTGGAGAAGTAGTCTGTCAGAACGAGTAAGAACCGCTTCTGCTTTGATGGGTGTAATGGTCCAACAATGTCCATGGCCCATCTCATGAATGGGTAAGGTGAAGTCACAGAAGAGAGCCTCTCAGTTGGTTGATGAATTTTTGGAGCGTGTCGCTGGCACTTCTCACACTTGGCTGAAAACTTTATGCAATCACCGACTATAATAGGCCAGAAATGACCATGTCTCTTGATTTTGACCGCAAGCGCTTTGCCCCCGGAATGATTGCCGCAGGATCCACTATGGACCTCTTCCATTATCCGTCTTGCTTTCTTCCCTTCTACACAGGTGAGCATAGGACCGGAGAATCCCCACCTGAAGAGGTTACCATTAAGTAGAACGTAACGAGCTGCTTGCTTCTATAACTTGCGGGTTGCCCACTTGCTACTAGGCAGCGTGCCATCGGCAATATACTCTCGTATCTCGCCCATCCATAACTTGTCACAGCCGTATTCTGGCTCTTCGGCATTCGTGTCCATTAGGATCGCTTCGGGATGGTGAGAGCTGCTGACAGGAGAGGTATCACTGACGGGGATGCCATCAATGTGTTCGTCTGCGTCGTGCATGTCAGCGTCCAGGATTTTGGGAGCTTCCGCCATTTCTATGTCTTCATTGATACTTTCAGCAAAGGCGCCCGCTTGTTTCGCTGCTTGAGAGCGTGTTAAGATGGCAAGCGCCAGATCTTCTTGAATGCTGGGGAATTCAATGAACTCAATTGGAATGACCCGCTTCAAAGCCGGATCCACTGGCATGGTAGTGGCAGAAGCGAGGTTGGCCAATGCGTCGGCGCTCGTGTTCTCACCTCTGGGAATTCTTGTGAGGGTGAATTCCTGAAATACAGAGGCAAGATCCTTTACCATCTTCAGATAAGCCTCCATGCGATCATCCTTTGCGATGTACTCGCCGCTGAACTGACTGGTCACCAGCTGTGAATCGAAGAATGCAGGAACGTGCTCAATCTTCAGTCCTTGTGCGAGCCTCATGCCAGCGACGAGGGCCTCGTACTCTGCTTCGTTGTTGGAAGCTTTGAACCCAAGTCCAAACGACTGCTCAAGGACTTCTCCGGTTGGTGATACTAATCGTATCCCAACTCCAGAACCACTCTTCGAGGACGAGCCATCCACATATAGCTGCCAGATCCCGGGTTGTACCCCCTCTGAGTCTTTGTCCTCTGGAAGTTCTATAAGGAAATCCGCCAGCACTTGTGACTTGATGCATGTGCGCCCCTTATACTCCGATGTTATACTCGCTGAGCTCCACAGCCCATTTGGCTAACCTGCCAGATTGACTAGGGCTATGTAAGACTGAGCGCAGTGGAAAAGTACTAAGGACAATAATAGAATGAGATTGAAAGTAAGGCCTTAGCTTTCTGGATGCCATGAGGACGGACAACGCCAGCTTTTCCAATTGGGGGTATCTTGTCTCAGCGTCGGTGAGCGTTTTGCTCACATAGAAGATAGGTCTTTGCTCACCTCTTTCCTCCCACACCAGGACAGCGCTGACAGCTGTTTCCGAGACAGCAATGTAAAAGAAAAGAGGCTCTCCAGTTATTCCTTAAGTTGCTTGAAGGCGTCCTCACACTTTTCTGACCATTCGAATTGCTTATTTCCTCACAGGGTGTTGTAGAAGGGAAGGCATTTATCAGTGGAGCGCAAAATAAACCGATTGAGTGCAGCCACTCTTCCAGTCAATCTCTGCACTTCACCCTTATTCTTTGGTGAAGCCATCGGGATCAATGCATCAATCTATTTCGGGTTAACCTCAATGCCCCGGCGAGTGACCAAGTACCCAAGGAATTCGCCTGACGTCACGGCAAATCTGCACTTCGCTGGGTTTAGCTTCATGTTGTGGAGGTTCAGTTGGCTGAAGCATTCTTCCAGGTGGGCGATGTGGTCTTCTTCCTCGAGTGACTTGACGAGCATAGCGTCGATGTAGACCTTAATAGTCCTCCCCAATTGGTCCTGGAACATCTTGTTCACCAGTCTCTGATATGTTGCACCGGCGTTCTTCAGGCCAAAGGGCATCACCTTGTAACAATAGATGCCTCGGTCCGTGATGAAAGCTGTCTTCTCACAATCTTCGGGATGCATCAGGATCTGGTTGTAGCCGGAAAAAGCGTCCATGAAGCTAAGAAGCTTATTACCCGGTGTTGCCTCCACTAAGCGGTCGATGTGAGACAAGGGGAAGCTGTCTTTCGGGCAGGCTTTGTTAGGATCCGTGAAGTCCACACAGACGCACCACTTCCCATTCTTCTTCTTGACCACGACTGGGTTGGCGAGCCAGTCGGGATACTTGACTTCGGTTATCGAACCGACTCGCAGAAGCCTTTCTACTTCGTCATTAACAGCCTTTGCTTGCTCAGGACCCAGCTTCCTTCTTTTTTGCTTAACAGGCTTGAACGTAGGATCAACATTGAGCTCGTGGCTGGCGACATTGATGTCTATCCCAGGCATATCTTTGGCGGCCCAGGCAAAGGTGTTGATGTTCTTTTGGAGAAAGGCCACTAGCTTTGCCTTGAGGGCTTCGTCAAGAGCTGCTCCAACCTCGACACATCTCTCTGGGTATTGTTCGTCGATGCACACAGAGAGCATGGGTTCGCAGGTTGGCCACTCCTCTTCAGCGCGACCATCGGTAACCTGCAATTGCTGTAGGAGATTGGCCAGGTCTTTCGCCCGACTAGATTTGGTTTTTACCTTCTTCCGCGGGGTCGGGTCATTCTTCTTCTTATGATTGCGCAGCTTGTGCTCTGCTAAGAAACTCATGCGTGAATCTCTTTGGCTTCCAAAAATAGTCTTCACACCATCTCTGGTCGGGAATTTCAGGCACAGGTGGTATATTGACGGAACAGCTCGCATCTGACTGAGCCACGGTGTTCCCATGACCAAATTGTAGATGGCGGGATGATCAGACACTGTGAAGTTTACCATCTGCTTGACGCCTCCAGCCTCCACTGGAAGACGAATCACTCCCATCGTCATGGTTGTCTCGCCAGAGAAGCCTGTTATAGGCTTCGATTGCCCTGTGATGAGTGACTGGTTGATCTTCATCTTCTCGAGTGTATCTCTGAAGATAACATCCACCAAGCTTCCGGTGTCGATGAGGACTCGAGCAACGTTGAAATTGAAGACTGTGAGATTGATCACCAAGGGGTCGCTATGTGGATGGTCAATACCTTCAGCATCTTCTTCGTCGAAAGCGACAGGATTGTCAGCATGCTTCGTCTTCGGGGATGTGATGATGTTAGCGCAGACTTCGGCGCGCCTATGGTAAGCCTCGATTGCAGTTACATTGTCATCACAATACTGCGATCCTCCCATGATCATATTGACGGTGCCTTCATCGTCCCAGTTCCTATGAAACGAGGACCCTTTGCTGCTCCTGCTGTTGCTTGACATCTTCACGGTGTTTGTGAAACCCTAGCTTTCGTGTGTAAGAAACTCTCGGTCCCCTTAGTTGGCGCCAAATTGTGGGGGTCGAAACCAACACAACTAAATTTGTAAGAGTTCGTGAGGAGGATTTAGAGAATTCTATGTCTAGCTAGGATCACCATAGATTGAGAAAGCGTTGTGTTTATTACTGTGTAAAGTTGAGTACAAGGCTTGTGTATCAAAAATCGGATCCCCCAAAAAGGGTTTTTACATTAGCTATATATACTATTCTAAGGCGGCTAAGTCTCCTGATCCTCTGCGGAGTCGGCTGCATCAACATGGGCTTCGTATCCGGACCTGGGCTACCACAATGCTATTGGGCTGAAGACTGTTCTCGGATTGAAGAGGTGATTGGCGACTGGGCCGAACGTGAGATCGCCCTACCAACTTCGAGCCCATGGTCGGCCCAGAAGGCGAACACGCAGTCGACCACACCGACCGAGCACACAATCGGCCACGGAGCCGAGCACACGGTCGGCCGCAGTGCCGAGCACATGGTCGGCCACGGAGCCGAGCACGCGGTCGACCACGGTACAGAGCACGCGGTCAGACACGGTACCGAGCGTATGGTCGGCGCGGTAGTGAGCATGCAATCGGTACTAGGCCGGTCTCTTCCTGCTTTGCCCAGGTCCGTTCCGCTGTCACATGCTTCGCTCCGCAGGAAGATTTAGGTTCCGTTAGGCCTCCTTTGTCAAGAGTCCGGAGGGCTATCTCTTCTATCGGTTTGTCTTTAGACGTTGATGCTGAGGGGGTGAATACCGACCCCAACATTGAGCATATCAAATTTTGGTGCCGTTACCGGGGAATCTAAACCATTAGATTTTATCATTAGAATTTTGTCTAAGTTTTTCTTTTTTGTTTTACTAACTAGCTGAAGCCTACCTACTTTGCTTTGATAGCTCAAGACCCGTTCAGCGGACTTCCTCATGAAAATCCAATGGACCACATCGAGAGGTTTGAGGATCTTGCATCAAGCATCAAGAGGAATGAAGTTTCAAAGGATTATTTATTCTACAAGCTTTTCACCTACTCTCTACATGGGGAAGCTAAGCATTGGAGGACGCTTCCATCGGGCTCGCTTACAAACTGGGAGGATACAAAGAATACTTTCTTAAGCAATTTCTTTCATGATGTCAAGTCTGAGGATCTTAGAGCAAAGATTTCTACCATCAAGCAGGGAGATTTCAAGGCATACAAGGTTACGTGACATAGATTCAAGGGGTACCAGAGAGACTGTACTCATCACGGCTTCACAGATATTCAGATGCTGAGCATTTTCTACAGAGGGATCGCATTGAGATATTCAGTAACTTTGGATTCTGCAAGCAATGGGAACTTCAATACAAATTCGCCATAAGCTGCCTTAAGGCATATCGAGAATCTGGCCAATAACAACATCACGAAGAACATGGACTATCAGAGGAGAAAGCAGAAGCACGATATCAATGGTAATTAACTACTAGAGGTTACAAAGAAGCTCGATTCAATGCATAGTCTTCTTGCTGGGAAGACATCGATTCACTTTGCGCAAGAGGTTAAGACTACAGAAGAGGATATAAATTACATCAATGGGTCTTGATTTCATAAGTACGGCAATCAGCAAGGATATGGGTTGTCTTATCAGAAGTTGTTCCAGAGCAACAACTACCAAAGGAATTACGGTTCTTCCTCTTACCAGAAGCCTCCTGAGCAGGACAACAAGATGGAGGCTATGCTTGAGCAACTCCTAGAAAGGCAGCAAAAGATGACAGTGAACTTTAACGGGAAGCTAGATGCCGTATATCAAGACTTAAATGGGAAGTTTGAGGCTTTTAGCACTCATGTCAAGAATCTAGACGTTCATGTCGCTCAAACTGCAGATTCTATCAAGAGGCAAGAGGGGTTTCTTCCTGCGAAGACTGATACTAACCCCAAGCGCGCTTGCAATGTCGTTTTATCTGTAGAAGAAGGATATTTCGATGAGTTTGAAGCAATTTTTGGGGCTGCAGAACATCTACCGAGCGACAAAGAAGTCGTGTCACTCGACATAAAGAAATCTCGAGTATCGATCAACATTGATGTAATGTGACGATCAACACTGATGTAGTGTGTTGATCGACACTGATGTAGTGTGTCGAATCTAGTTACTCTTTGATACAAGAGTTTATGACTGCAAGAGCTCTACACAGACTGATATCTGTCATCCAGCCCTCCGATACTTGGTTCGTCTTTTCTCTTCTACACTTCTTTGTCGAATCAAGCAAAATAAGATGAGACAGTCTGATCTCGTGCTACTGTATATCGCTCTTTGGGGAGACATTGAGCGCGAGCCTAAGATACGCACATTACTTGGCCTCTCTGAAGACCATACCATTCACTCTGAAGAACAGCAGGAAGATTTTCAATGGCAGTAGCCTTTTGACACTAATTTTTAGGTTATGTGGTATTGACTTTACAATTTTTCAAGGCACGATCAGCATTATACCGTGGATATGGATTATCTCAGGAGGGCTACTTGGCTTAAGCCGGATGATGTGTATGTACTTTCTTTCGAACTCGATCCGGCATTGCTTCGGCTAGTGATTGTGGTTCGAAGCCGACCGCCACGTTCTACTAGAAGTACAAGTTCTTCTAGAGTTCCTGAGCCCCTCCCTGGATTTCTTGAGACTCTCGAGTTTCCAATGGACCAGACGACATTTCAGCATTTTTTTTCCAGAGTCTCCAAGGCATCCGACATCACATGACTGGCAGATGTGTTCGTCCCAATTCGCCTTCTCCTGCTGATACTCCTTCACCTTCTGCTTTTGAGGAAGGGGATTAGTTCTTCATTATCTATCCCTGTTTTTTTTTCTTTTTTTTTTCTTTTCTCTTTTATTTTCTTTCTTTTGAGTCAACTTTTACTTATATTTTGAGTCAGTTTGTGTTTGTTTCAGTACTTTGATAAAACTTATGAGATTATGTTATGCAGTTGCGTTTAATCATGTTTTTTGTGAGTGGCTAACAGTGCAAACTTTGACAGACTAACTTAACTATGACGAGCACCGTTGACATTCTCTAGAAACCAAATTTTGATGAAAATTTCGGATTTTCAGAACTAGTGTCGATCGACACCATCGGTGGGTGTCGATCGACACCCCCGACAGGTAACACAATCTCTTTAGTTTTTCAATATTTTCCGTTTATTTTATTTTCTCTTACCAATTTCAAGCTTTAATAACACTGGGGACAATGTTGTTTAAGTCTGGGGGAGGTAGTTACTAACTATGTATTTTAATTTGAGTTTTATGAGTCAGTTTTTCAAATCTTCGGGTCAAAACTCCCCTTCTACTTGCTTTGAACAACAGTCAAAGGACCATTACAATGAAAGTATATTAGTTTTACAAGGTGGGTGGGTAACTGCAAGTGGATCTGTTTAACGGAGCGAGTTCAGATTTCTGGAGAACGCCAGAAAGGATGTTGCACACCCCGCCCCTAATGAACTCTAAATTCTTGTCTTGGGTGTTGGTAATCGTGGACTTGATTCCTCTTTCAACACATGCAAGGTTAGGATAAGGTCCTTTGGTTTTCCCTTAACAGATAATAAAAAGTCTAAGATAGAAAAGTGCAAAGATACTCAAGACCCGGTCTTCTCACACGAAACCACAGTAGTGAAGTCCTCATGACCCTGTGTCCCACAAGGAACGACAGTAATGAGCACTTTTCTAAGACTACATAAGTGATCCTCACGACAATGTCTTCCATAAGAAACAATAGTAATGAGTTGAATCCTATGAAACCATGAAAATGGACAAAATAATCTAAGTGAAACGAAAAATGGAGCAATGCAGAAAAGTGTTTAAGTAAGGTAAATAATCTATAAGTCCTGCGGTCGATATTCCCTCGATGAGACCGAACTTAATAAATGAAGGGCGTTTGCAACTGAAAGTCTGAGTTTCTCTAAGGAGTTTGAAATCAATCTAAAGAATTGTTTTGCAAGTATCACTGAATTGACTTTGCAAGTATGTGGATCCAGAAGGAATGAGTACAACTGTTTTGCTTAGGGACAAGCAAAAAGCTAAGTCTCGGGGAGTTGATATATCATGGCTTTTACCCATTTTAGACCATGATATAAGTCTTTTATCTAGAGTCTTTTGTGTTTATTATTAGGTACGAGGACGCTTGGAGCTTTATTGATGTTTACTGGATCATTTTGGAGCATAATGGAACAAGCAGTCAAAGTCGCAAGTTCAATTTGAAGTTTTGAAGTCAGTGTCGATCGACACTAAAGATAGCATCTATTGACACCAAGAATTTACTCGTGTCGATCGACAGGATTATGGTGTCGCTCGACACCACTGTTTGAGCGAGCTATATTTAAGAACTATAAGATTTCCGTTTTTGCTTTAGAAGGCCCAAATGTTTGTAATAAGGCCCATGTCGGTTTTGTAATCTATAAATACTTTTTTCAGCCATTGTTTAGGCTTATACTTTATTTTATCAATTTCTAAGAGATATATTCAATTAATAAGATGTTTGCTTCTTTGAATTTGTCTGAGTAGTTTTCCTGTTAGGTTTAGAGATTTTCAAAGGTGTTTGATGAATTGCTAGATTAAATTGCATTATTAGGATAAAATCATTAGAGTTCTTCATTTTGGTTTGTGTCTATTGCTGATTCTAGATTAGCTAACTAGAATATGATCTTAGGTTCATTGATAGAAACGACAGTTTTATTAATTGCTTGAACTAGTCTTTGATGAGCTAAATTCCTTTTTGCAATGAAATTTGGTTTAGGGTTTTGTGAACAATTGAACATGAATTTATTGCTTGTTTAAATTAATCTGAATTTGCAATGACAGTTGGCTTTCTGGGATTTAGACATAGATAATCTATGCAGCGACAACTGATTGGTTTTACATTCATGTTCATGTTTAGGAATTGTGCTTCATAATCCTATCTTTTATTTTCATAGCGGCAATTCTGATTCACCTGCGATTTCCCTGTGCCTAGCTTGTTATTATTATTGATTTTACAACCGATTTTACTGCTTACTTATTTACCTGTTTTTGCATTCCAATTTTTTCTGCTTAGCATAATTCCAACGTTTAAATCTATTGTGTTTCTGATTCCATGGGGATTCGATAACCTTAAGTACTACGATAGATCTCTTAATTTAAGAGAGTAGTTCAAAGGAAAGTTTTAGCATATCACTTTTTTCATGATGAGTTGATCTTCATAAACCTCTTAGGGACTCATAGGAACAAGTGTAGTCTTTCGGCCAAGATGCTCAAAGATATATCGGTTTGTAAATCCATCGTGTAACACCTTTCAATCCGATTGCCATGGTCGGCCAAGTAAGATATGACTAGTGACCATCGGAAGAACATCACATGTTACCTTGTCTTCATACTTACCGATTGAGAAGGGTACCTTAACTTGTTCACTCACGGTCATCTCTCCCATATCATTGACCTATTGAAGTGAGTATGGATTTGGATGCTTAAGGACTTCCAAACCTAATTTCTTGACCATAGTTCTACTTGCCACATTAGTACAACTTCCACTGTCGATAATTAAGCTATATACCTTAGTGTTGACGAGGCATCTCGAATGAAACAGGTTCTCTCTTTGAGCTTGTTCCTTGGGTTTGATCAAAACACTTAGCGATCTCCTAGCCACGAGAAGTTTCCCTTGAATGGCGGTTTCTATACAGTCTTTAACCGACTCATTATCCGATTTCTCTTCCTCGGACTCAATATCTCTATTTTCTCTAAGTATCATAATCCTCTTGTTCGAACATTTGCTTGCATAGTGACCAAGTCCTTGACACTTGAAACACCGAATACCTCTAGCTCTCGAATTCTCTTTAGCCTTACGTTTAAGATCTACATCCATGGGTTTTGGCTTATTGAACAGCTTGAAGTCCTTTTGAATAACGGATCTCTCTTCCTTTGAATAACTTGGTTTTCTTGAAACAAAGCCGGTCTTAGATGATTCGAAACAAGGCTTATAACTTTTCCTTTTGATTTTTTGCTCGAACATCATGGCCTTGTGGAACATTTCTTTAATCTCCAAATAGTGTTGAGTTTCCAATCGGTCTTGGATCTCACGGTTAAGACCTCCCATGGACCGAGATATGAGTGCTTCTCTATCTTCACGGATATCGGCTCTAAACAACAAGGTTTCCATTTCCTAGTAATATTCTTCCACATTTTTGGATGCTTGAACCATATTTCTCAACTTTTGGTGAAGTTCACGGTGGTAGTAACTCATCACAAATCTTTTTCTCATGATGGCTTTCAATTGTTTCCAAGTTTCCACGGGATATTCACCGGCACGCCTTCGAGTGGCCACGAGTTGATCCCACCAACTTAGCGCATAGTCGTAGAACTTGGTGGCCGCAACTTTCACCTTGTTATCCTCCATGTATTCCCTACAAATAAAGACAAGCTCAATTTTCTTTTCCCATTCTAAATATGCATCGGGATTATTAGTGCCATGAAAAGAAGAAATAGTAAGTTTTAGTCCTCTGAAAGTATCTCATGGAACGTGTTGTTCCCTTTCACGCCTTTGGCTCCTTTGGCTTTCGTAAGAAGAAGCATGGCTATAGTATTCCCGGGCCTCTTCATCTCCTCTTTGCTCTCTCTGTGGTCTCTTTTGTTGCGGATTGATAATTGGGTTTTGGACCGGAGCCGCATTTCCTTGATTTAAATGAAGGCTTGCAAGCTTTTCATCGAGCATTACGGCCATAATAGTCGTAAGTGATTCTAACAATTTATTATTAGGAGAGGCGGGTGATCCTTCCTCAGAACTCACCATTGTACCTGAAATATCACAAGATCTAACGAGTAAAAGAATTCTTGAAGATCTACTCGAATTCAAACTTAGAAGATGAACAGGCAGTTTTGACACAGTAACTTGATCGGTCACTATTAATTATTAAAACTTGTTCAAAAATTCTAGATTTATTTTTAAAATTAATTAGACTCGTTCTAGTTTCAAAATAGTTGATTTCGTAATTTTCGAACAACCTAGTGATATATGAAAAAGTTCGCAAGACAGATCTGAAATGTGGAAAAATGAAGAAACGAGTTTAGAACAACAAACCTGATTTGAAGTGGCTCTGATCAATTGATAGACTCCTCGTGAGGATATACTCCCAAAGAACGCCCTTCGAAGGTTTTGGATGCGGAAATGATGAATATGGATGAAATCTTGATGGAAGATGAACGGTTGCCAGGAAATGAATGAATGGAAGATGAAATCAAAGTGAATGGAGTGATCGGATGATTAGTGGATCGAATTGTTGTTCTAAGAGTGATGAAAAACTCTTAGACTACGAATGCTCCTTCTTAACTTATATATTACGCAATAAGAAAGGAAAGACTTGAGAAGATATTACACACTTCTCGGATTAAATGATTTGAGAGAGATTTTTAAATAAAAGTTTGATAATTTTTTTAGAAGATTTCGGCCACAATATATAGGCAACGGAATTGAAAGGACAAATCCCTTCTCTTCCTTTGACCACACGGAAAACCACAATTATTAAAGAGAGAAGTTTGAAAGGTTTAAAGTGTGAATACACTTGAACATTATCTAAATAAAAATAAAACATAAATAAAAGATAAGTGGGCTTGGCCGAAATTCTTCATGGCCTTTAAGAAATTGGCCTAAGCATGATAATGAGAATTTGAAAAGTGTGGTGCTTGCCTCATTAAAAACTTACTTCGAAAAACCCAATGGGAAAAAACCGAAGATAGGAAAAAGAGTACGAGCCCACATACCTCTCATTATCATCCTTCCTCGGCTCGAATCAAAACCAATGTGGTTTGATGAGCAACCAAAGAAAGTTGGCCGGTGAACTTAACCACAAGCATAGAGATGGCTTGGTTAAGTTGTCTTGTTCTCGACCTCGTCATAGGTCCACTCGGGATTTCCAAGTCCTTAGCATCCGTGAGAAACTCCGCGGCTACGAGCTGCTCCTCGACTTCATGCGGTTCCGTGACTTCATGTTCCAAGTTGTCCATGATCGCATCAGCAAACTTCTCGAAATTGAAATCAGTCTATTGATAGACTCTGCAATGTTTGTTGTCGTTAAGTTGTATCTATCACCAGTGAAATGCACACAAGCCCACTTTTGGACATCAACTTTTTCCAAATAGTTATATAGCGCTGGATTCAACGATTAAAATATGTCATTCTAAAAACGTTTGCTGCTTTTTTAACAAAACGACACGCCTCTTTGCCTTTGAAACCTACCAATATATTTTTGTATAGATGATATGTGCAAACTCTGCGACAAGACTTAGAATAAACCTTCCTGATAGCATTTCCAATAGCTATATGCCTATCTGAAACAGTTGCAAGCTCTTTATCATCTTGAATCACAACGCTAAGCTGCCGGAAGAATGATTCTCAAGATTCATCTTTTTCGATATCAACAATTGCAAAAGCAATTGGAAATATTTGGAAATTCTCATCTTGAGCTGTTTCGACTAGTAGTGTCCCTTTATATTTTCCCTGAAGAAACGTACCATCCACGATAATTACCTTTCTCATGAAGGGAAATCCAACTATACTAGCACCAAATGCAATGAACAAATACTTAAATCTATCGCAGTCATCAACTTCAAGACGTGTGAAAGTTTGTGGATTAACTTTTCTTATTTGGTATAAATATGTGGACAACTCCGAGTATCCACTCTCTGCGGAACCCCTAACCAAATTCCTAGCACATACAAGTGGTCGATAAGCCTTCCAATAATCCATCTAATAACAAATTTTAAAAGAAAAACTTATAATCAAGTGCAAATAATCTACACAGGGAGAAACGTAGAGTTAAATATGTCATAATATTAATACTAACCTTCACACCTAATCTCTTATTTAAGGCTTCCCAATATGTTTTAGGAGAACTTTTGAATCCACATCTCCAGCGTAGTCCATATATAGTATTGCAAGTGTGTCTGTAATCGCTTGGCGGGCACGGGCAGAACGTTTAATATTAGAACATGTATGTTTTAGAACATATACTCGAATAGTGGACTGATTTGAATCTCCGATTGGGGGTCGCTCTTACTCTCCATGTACCACCTTCGATCCAACACTTGATAACTAACATGTACCACCTTCGATCCAACACTTGATAACTAACATGTTTGGCTTTGATCTCTCTACTTTATAATCAAATTGGTGGAGAACTGTCAAAATCTTCAATCTTGTCTCTAATGCATCTTTCGTCTCGAAACGTTGTCCGACAACTAGACTCAACGCGGATTATAACATCCCAAAACCAAAATTTTGCATTTTTTGTCTCGAAACAAAATCGACACCAAGTTCTGGTTTGTCTTCCCCGATTTGTCTTAATCGCGGTTTTTGGCTCGGTTTAAGGGATTTAACTCTAGGGCTTGCATATATAAGTCCTTCGTGATTTGCGTGAGACAAAAAGAAAAGAGGAATTTTGTGGCTTTGTGACAGGGAGAAAGAGTTTTGAGAGAGGAGTTTGAGAGGAAGGAGAAGACAGGTTCGTCTGTCTTGGTAGAAACGAGGAACGGTCGATCGAATCGAGTCTGATCGACGTGATTTTTCGTAGGTATTTTCTTCTTCCATTTAGCTAGCTATAAAAGAAAACCGATTGCCTTTTGGATCGGTAGGTTATGAGTTATGATTGTTTTCCCATGAGTGGTATGTGCAGTTTTGGGATTCAATCAGTCTCCTTGGGAAGTATTTTCCCGGCGTTTCAGAGGGAATCAGAGGACGAGCTAGGTACCGTTGGAAAGTAATGTCGGTCTAGTTTTCAGATTGGGTTTCCGATCTGAATTCGGAGGTAAGCCCTGATCCCTATGATTGTTTTAATCTAGTGCGTCGTTCTGTTTTCTGGAAATCTGAATTAGGGTTTTGGGAAAATTCGGAGTTTTGTGTTCTAGGTATTAAGGAAGGATTCCTCGGTGTTTTCGGTGGAGATCAAAGGCTGCGAGGTCGCTGATTTTGTGTTCGTAACCTTTTTTTCCTTGCATCGCGTAATCGAGGCGAGAGCGTGATCGTTGTTACGGGATTAGAGCGTTAGGTTATCGGATGATTGTGATATGGTTTAGGATTGATTTCTTGTGTTTATCTGTGTGATTCTCGTGTTGTTTATATGTGAATATCGTGTGGTTTCTATGTGAAATCGGCTCGTATGATGAAACGGAATCGAGTCGCGAGAGAATTAACTCAATTTAGGTTTCTACGAGGAGTGTCGATCGACACCTAGTGATATTGTCGATCGACACCTAGTGGTAGTGTCAATCGACACAAATTTTTGTGTCACGGTATTGTCGGTTCGTATTGGGAGGAGTGTCGATCGACACCTAGTGGTGGTATCGATCGACACCTAGTGGTGGTATCGATCGACACCTAGTTATGATTTGTGCATTACGTAATCGAGTATCGATCGACACTATGGTGGTGTATCGACCGACACCATCTGTTCTTTTGTGAATTTTGGAAATATTGTTGATTGTTGTTTGATCGCGTAGTTTTTGGCATTCTATTTCCCCTATTTTGTAACCGGTAGACGGGATGACCGCTTCACTAAGTATTTGTGATAATACTCACGCAACTCTTATTTCCATGTGTGGCAGATAAAGCAAAGTGTGATCGCGGAATCATGGCAGTAGGAGGAGGATGATAGGATTTTATGGTTATTGCATTTGTTTGTAGAACTGGTTGTTTGCTGACTTATGGAGTTTTATTGGTTATTGATTTAAAGAGTTATGGATTTCCGCAGTAGGGTGTTAGTAAAAAAAAAAAACTTGGTTGTTTCATTTTGGTATCAAAGCCTAGACGGTTTTAGGAGTGGTGAATTGGACATCTGAGACTATGTATTTAAATTGATTCTTGTGTTTAGTCAATTTAATAGAGTCTTAGAATCATTCTCCTCGGGCCTTTAAAGATATTTCGCGGTAAGTATTTATGTTTGTTTGTGACTTCTATTCTCTGTAGTTATAGTATACTTGTCTGTGTTTTGAGAAATGCAGAGTGATGGATACTAGAGCTAGAGGTCTTGGTAGAGGAAGGGGTCGGGGTCAGGGGCGCTTGGTTGAGTCGTCCAGTGGCGTGGCTGCGAGTGCTATGCATGCGTCAGAGTCTCAGAGGTATCATGCAGGATCTATGAGTGAGACCAGCGCGAGTGCCAGTGTTGGTGTTGTAGGTGTCAGGTGGGGTACCGGGTTAGTTGGTGGTGGAGTGGGCCCAGGTGGGGGTGCTGCTCCCGCTCAGGATCGTTGGGATCGTCTTGAGGGTTTGTTGACGTAGATACTGGAGCGGTTACTGGCAGTAGCTCCGGTACAGGCTTCAGTGCAGCCGAGGACTGTAATGTTTGAGGAGCATTCGACTCATCAGGTAAGGATGAGGAGATGCAGGTTTGATGTTCGAGATTTTTCTCAAGAAAAGAGAGACCTGAGGAAGCTGAGGAGTGGGTGTTGAGGGAGGAGCATGTCTTTCGTTCGAACAGAGTTTATGCGGAGTATCCGGTGGCAACAGTGGTTCTTAATCAGGCCAGCAAGCCTGCGCAAGGTCAGAAGAGGAAGAGGGAAAACCCTTCCAAGTTGAAATCGAATAATCATAGTTGTTACGGGTGCGGGAGCAGGGAGCACCGTATTGCGAGCTGTCCTGTGAGAGTGGAGTTTCGAGGAGCTCGAGTTTGTTATCACTGTAGGGAGCCAGGTCATATCAAGGCTGAGTGTCCCCAGTTGCCACGGTAGGCCAAAGCAGTGGTCGAGTAGGATCTGAGGGAGCAGGATGAGGATTGAGCTATGGTTCTTTTATCCCAGTTGTCATTCTTTTATTGTCTGTTCTAGAATTTTTAGCTTTGGCTTTGTTGTCTTTGGTTTTTGTAGTTTTGTTTTGGTGTTGTAACGATTCTACATTTGGAAATTTATAAGATGGAGTTTTCCTTTTTATTTCTTGTGTTTAATAAGATATGCAGTTCTTATTATTAATGTCGATATTTTGGAGTTGGAAATATCAACCTTAGACCATATGAGGTAGGTCTGGTCAATAGGTGCTTAGAGGCGTTTAAGAATTAATTACTTTAGGGGTGGCAGCCCGAATAACTCATTCATTACCGGAGATGCGAGTTCTTCGGAGGAGATGTGAAATCTATGGAGGGGATGTAAGTTCCCAAAATAAGTAGCGAGGGTTGTGAGTTCTCTCGCGGGGATATGAGTTCCCCATATACCGTTGGCTCGAAGGATGCATCATGAGAGTGCGAGCGGTATGTTTGCCAGATAAGTCATAGGATGCGTCATGTGTGGGTCAGTGTGTAAATGAGTAAGAATGATTAATGTCTGAAAATGTAAGTAAGCTTGAGATTGGATGGCGGCATTGGAGATCGGGAGTGGATCTCGGATTATTTTCAATAGGTTGGGTCAATGTGATGGTTTTAGTAGGCAGTTGCGATGGGGGTCGAGTTTAGCCAGGTGGGGCAGATCTATTCATAAATG
This sequence comes from Draba incana, assembly GCA_963576765.1. Lineage (NCBI taxonomy): Eukaryota > Viridiplantae > Streptophyta > Magnoliopsida > Brassicales > Brassicaceae > Draba > Draba incana. The sequence goes on from OY755206.1 coordinate 21,891,171, forward strand.
TTTATAAACGTTTTAGAACTTATTACTCTGAGAACGGTGGTGTTCCCATATAACTCATAACAACTTGGGAAGACGGGTGGGTCTTCAAGTATTCGCGTAAAGCTTATGCTCCTGAAGCTTCTCCAAAACCAACCGCAAATGAGCCTCGTGCTCCTCGGGACTCCTCGAGTAAACCAAGATATCATCAATAAAAATGATCACGAACACGTCCAAATACTCCTTGAACACGTCATTCATCAACCTCATGAATGCCGCAGGCGCATTTGTCAAACCAAAAGGCATAACTGCAAACTCAAAATGCCTATATCTCGTCCTGAATGTTGTCTTACGAACATTTGCCTCATCAATCGGAATCTGATGATACCCTGAAGCCAAGTCTATCTTGGAGAACCATGTCGCACCCCTCAACTTCTCCAGCAACTTATCAATCCTCGGGAGAGGGTACCTGTTCTTTACAGTAACTCGGTTAAGTCCCCGGTAATCGATGCACAACCGAAAACTACCATCCTTCTTCTTCACGAACAAAACCGGCGCTCCCCACGGTGAAATACTCGGACGAATAAAACCCTTCTCCAGAAGGTCCTCTAACTGCTTCTTCAACTCCGCTAACTCTGCTAGAGCCATCCTGTAAGGAGCCTTAGATATCGGAGCTGTCCCAGGCTCTAGCTCAATTGTGAAAGGATCGGATCGAGATGGTGGCAATCCCTTCAACGATTGAAAAATGTCCTCGAAGTCCTGAACAACTCAAATATCCTCAAAAGCAACTTCACTACTGTCCCCTGACATCACGATCGTCGCCAAATACGCCTCGCAACCTCGCTCCATCAGCTGCTCAGCCTGAATAGCCGAGATCACAAGGTTATTGGAAGTCGGTCTCAAACCCTGAAACACCAGCTTCTCTCCAGCATGCTCGAAGACCACTCTGCCCCGATAACAATCGAAGTGAACCCGGTAGAAGGATAGCCAGTCCATACCCAGAATCACATCATACAACGCTACTGGACTAATCACCAAGTCCGCTGGTATTGAATGCCCCTGGATCTGAACATCTACAGCTCTAGCATGGCCCGAAGTAGCCAGGAAACCTCCTCCAGCCACCTTGACCATGACTGCGCGCTCTCCAGTGCTGCTCCGTATGCCAATGCTCTCGGCGCACTCTGGAGTAATATAGCAGTGTGATGCTCCCGAATCAAACATCACGTGGGACTCAAAACCGCCCACTAACAAGGTCCCAACACAATTATATGCGTTGAGAACCCTGATGACTCGACCACAGTAAAATAAAAGAACACTACACAACAACAACAAAATTCTACCACTAGGAATTTACGAAGTTGAGTCTAGAATTTTACCTGTGATATGCCCGACTCCACTATTCTGGCCGAACTCTGCTGGCGAAAACACTCTCGGTGCCGGCCCGATCTGGCCAATTGGCTGCTGCACTGCCGCAATCTGACCCATCGGCTGCACCTCAACTGGCTGAATCGCAGCTACAGTCGCCGGCTGCAATCTGGGACACATCCTCCTGATATGCCCTGGCTCCCTGCAGTGGAAACACACTCTCAAATCTCGCTGCTGCAACTGCGGATGTGACTGCGGCTGCTGCTACAACAATTGCTGGTGGTCGCCCTTACGGGGGCAACTCGACAAACGATACTCAAGACTCCCACATCCATAACATGCTCCGCCCCTCTGACTGGACCTGGAAGCACCATCCCATTTTTGTTTTTGGCCCTGCACAGGCTTGCCGCCTTTGCCCGAACCAAAACTGGAACTACTTTACTGTTGCTGCTGTTGCTGTCTCCTCAGCTGAACAGCAAGAAAAATTGTCACAGGTACGGCCGCTGGAACGGCTACAGCTAACTGACCTCTCAGATCCTCCACAATGCCTGCAGCCATCTCAACCAGCCTCGCCCTGGAGGCGTACTCCGAAACCCTGCAGCGAATCCTCAAATCTGCACAAAGTCCCCTCAGGAACCTCTGAACCTGCGTTTGCTCGTCCTCCATGCCGCAATCCGCATAGACAAGCAACCTGCTGAACTCGGCATCATACTTCGCACAATACGATCACCCTGAATCAGCTCCACGAACCTCGTCCTGAGACGATCTAAAGCCTCATGAGGAAAGTACTTGGCGTTAAACTCAGCTACGAACTCTCCCCAGGTCCATACTGCGCCAGGCCTCCTGGTCTCAATCGCTCTCCACCATAAATGAGCATCCCTAGCCAGATAATTGATAGCTATCTCAACACGATAATCCTCCAGACATCGAACCGAACGGAAGCTGCGCTCAATGCGCATGGGCCACTCATCTGCCTCCTCAGGCCCAACACCGCCCGCGAAGAAAGCAGTACTCATCTGTCGCATCTGACCCATCATCTCTAGATAAGTCGGACGCACCTCAGCCATCGCAGCCCTCGGATGCACCTCCGCCACAAGAGGCACTACAGGAGCCGGAACCGGAACCGCCGCCGGAAACCGCTCCATCAACTGAGCCAGAATACCCTCCATCCGATCCAATCGATCCTGAGCCAAAGCAGCAACCACACCTAGGCCCACTCCCCACCAGCCAACCCGGCACCTCTCCCGGCACCCACAATACTCACATTAGCACTAGCACTGGTCTCGCTCACAGATCCAGCAAGATGCGTATGAGTATCTGACGCCTGCGTAGCACTCGCAGCCACGCTACCGGATGACTCAACCACTGGTCCACAACCACGTCCTCGGCCTCCGCGGCCACCAACTCTGCCACCCCGGGCACCAGCTCTGCCACGACCTCTAGCTCCAGGAACTATAGTGCACTGCATTTCCAAACATACAGGCTAAGCTACTAGAAGTCGCAAAGAAACAAATAACACAACATACCGTGGAATCACACTGGAGGCTCGGGAGGATGATCTAAGACTCTATACTACTAGTAAATCACATAGTCTCAGATCACACATTCTACGTCCTAAAACCGTATAGGCTCTGATACCAAAATGTAACACCCGCATTTTTTCTTTTTTAAATCCAATTCAATAATCCATTAAACCAAATAACCAATAATTCAATTCCAACAAAACACCAAGTCTAACAATTCCATATAAAATATCTAGCAACCTTACAGGTTACTAAAAATCCATAAACATCAATAGACTCAAATCCTATCATCCCCCGTCCTCGCCTCGATTCCACGATCACACTTCTCCTTTACCTGTAACTAAAAAAAAACCGGGAGTTGCGTGAGTATTATCATAAATACTCAGTGAAACGGTCATCCCGCAAAAAGGAAATGCATAAACAATTATCACAATTTCCATTTAACTTTTTAATTCAATTTCCGGTTAATTACATTAAACCAATTTCCGATTAACTAAAAAAAATTTCGGTTAAACACAACTAATTACAATCAGACCAAAGAAAACCGGATGTCGATCGACACGCCACCACGGTGTCGATCGACACTCGACAAAATCGAGCATCGTTTTCCTCATAGGGTGTCGATCGACACAGCCTCTAGGCGTCGATCGACACTCTGTTCCAGAACCCATAAACCGAGCCTATCCTCACACGGCTCAATCTTGGTTCATCACAAAATTGATACGGATCTCACTCAACACGGATCCAACATCACGAAAATACATACAACACAGTGGGAACATAATATGATCAATAACGAAACAACATTCGAAACAACAATCAATCCTCAACAACCTAATAACCGTTCTAGCATTTCCGAACGATCACGCACTCACCTCGCTAAACGAAGAGGATGAACAGATCGGAACGGTGAATGCACGGCCTAAACTCACTGCCCAGATGCTGGAACGCAAGGAAACCTCGACACGAACGATTCTCCAAACACGAACGGCGAGAGACTCCGAGGAACGAATGATCCACAACAATAACCGATTTCACTCTCGATTCTCACTTTCTCCTCACAAAACCTTCTGATTTTCCCCCTCCCTTGGCGGCTCGCGATCGAAAAGAATATAAGGAACGAGACTAGGGTTTTCACAAATTAAACCGCGTGAAAATCGCGGTTTTAGCAAACCGAAACCGAAATTCAGGACTGGTGTCGATCGACACTGCCCAAGGGTGTCGATCGACACCTCAAAATAATATCGAAACTTTGGACTACGGTCGTTACAATATTAGTAGGCAACCAATTTTTTGGAGGGCAAAAGAATTGTGGGTATGTATTTTTTTTATTAGTTTTAGATTTGTCTAATATTTTGTTTGCTTTACAATACATACTATTCGAATATGCATAAACAAAATTTAAAATTTTATTGTGTATATTCGAATTTGCAATTATTTTTTATAGGATTGTGTTCCACAAAACCGCATAAACTAAAATAAATCATAATTCACTCATTCGAATATCCTGAAGTCTTGAACAACTCGAATATCCTCAAAAGCAACCACACTACTGTCCCCTGACATCACGATCGTCGCCAAATACGCCTCGCAACCTCGCTCCATCAGCTGCTCAGCCTGAATAGCCGAGATCACAAGGCTATTGGAAGTCGGTCTCAAACCCTGAAACACCAGCTTCTCTCCAGCACTCTCGAAGACCACTCTGCCCCGATAACAATCCAAATGAACCCGGTAGAAGGATAGCCAGTCGAACCCGAACCAAAATACATAACTATCCGAATGGATACAAAACCTTGATATACTAAATTACCTAAAGGAACTCTACTTATAAAATTCGAACGAAATTAACAAAAAATTACTAAAACTATTTACTGTGTTCCTATATAGTTTGATATTACTCACATAGTTTTAGTTCTTGTATCTTTTATGTATGTACCCAAAAAAAAAATTGTTAATCAGTATGTTTTCAAACATAATCGAATAGTGTTTTTTAAAATCTTAAATGTGTCTAGTTATATATATATATTATTGTTAAAATATATGTTGAAAAAAAATTTTACATGTTCATAGATTTTAAATAAAAATAAAAATTTATTTATTTTACTTTTGTTGGATTATATATTTCTGAATGGCAAGTTTTTTAATGTCAATTAATGGCATGTTTATAAAATTTATTTTTTAATGTATTAATTTTTAAATAATAATTTTGGCTAGTATATAAATAGTCAAATGTGTTTGGCAATTGCATTTAGAATACATTTAGAAATAATTGTATTTGGTAGTGAGTATAGTAGAATTAAAATAAATGAAAAATAAAAATGTCAACAAAATTTGTGTTGATGACACCTAAGCAAAATTAGTTTAGAATGCTTCTCATTTAATATATAGAGGATGCCTTCATGACTTATTTTCAAGTTGGTGTATTTGGAAACAATATAATGTTTTCCATTTACTTTTCATTTTTCTGTCTCTAACCACTTAAATTAGTCTTTCTCAATTTCTTTCAAAGTTATCTCATATTCTAATAAATATATATATATATATACTCAAAAATGAATCTGAAACGGAAATCTTACTTTTTTTTTTAATTGAATATAAAATTAATTCAAACAAAACAAAACGTTTTTACAGTTAGTGCATCATGTCCGCTACAAAAAGAATTTTGATTGGTTTTCGAATTTTGGGTGTCTTAATAATAAGTCTTACATTTTAAGTCAAAGACAAAGAAAAAAAATGAATTAAAGATTCTCCTACAGGAAAAAAGTTTTTCTTTTTTGTAGATGGTGGTTGTTAGATTTGTGTTTTTCTGTTTGTTAGATTATACATAGGGAAGTGGTGATTGTAGTCTTATTTTAGGTTTGAATGAAGAAGGAAAGTTATATATATATATATATAAATGTTTATTTCGGAATTTAATTTAAAGTTGATGCAAAATTTTAGGAAAGTTTAGGATTGTTTTGTAATGTTGATAAATTTAAAAATGTGTTATTATTTTAAATTTTTAATAAGATGATAATTAGCCCTTAAACCACTCTTAGCATGACACATAAGATTTTTTAAGTTAGAATGTCTCTTACCCTGACACATAGGATTTTTTAAATTAAAATGTCTTCTAAAGATCTCAATGAGTGACACCTAAGATTTTGAGATTTTAATTTCTCCTCAATTAATATATATAAGATGATTGCTCATAATAAAAGTACATGTTTATATTTAAACTACGTAATACAAAGCTTTTAAACAGTAAAAATAGTGGAAGCCCCTTGGCCCAGTGGTCAAGGGTTTAAAGGCTTCAAAACGAGGTATGGGGTTCGATTCCCTGACAAAACAAATTCTTGCAGATTAATGGAGGACGCTTTTTCAGAAGCTTTAGAGTCGTCTAGGGATGTCGTACATGCAGAGCCGTTGGTCGAAGAGAGTCTATCCATCATGGAAGATGTCGTATATGCAGAGCCGTTCGTCAGGGAGAGTTTGTCCATCATGAGAGATGACGTACATGGAGAATTGATGCATCATGGAGGCCTATGTAGAAGTTGTTCATCCTAATTGCAAAGACAACATGCATTGGAGTATCATCAAAAAAGGATTAGGTCAAATTGATCAAATTAGTCTAATAATGATTGTAATCTCTATATAATAATTGTAGACGATTATAAAGAAAAATAGTAAAAATATTTTTTTATTTTTAAACATGAACGTTTTAACAAAAAAAAAACATCGACGGGGAAACCGCAACGACGGGGAACTTTAACAAAAAACATGTGGTGTTTCCATAATAAAGTGGAAATGTCAGGGATAAGAAAGTAATTATAATCCCTTTCAGTTCCTAACAGACAGATTTTTCAAGGCACAAAGGCAAAAAAAAACATTAAGGAGAAAACAAAAAAAACCAAACCACCTTTTTTTTTTTCCACTTCCTTCTTTTCTTCTTCACGACTTCGGTCGGGGAAAAAATTCGCCTCTCTGTAACCGCATTCTCTGCCCTAATGAGCGACCCTGAGGTAAAAACTCCATCTTTAACCTCAAAATCTCCGCCGTATTCGACTTCACATTCCCAATAGAAAAAATCAAAATCAGTTTCTTCTCTATTTCATTTTAGGTTCCGTTTCTCTTAATTTCGTTAATTGTTTCGTATATTGATTCGAATTAGTGTTTTCGATGTGGGTTTTGTATTATCTTTTCTGGGTTTTGTGATGAAAGTGTTGGTTTTTTTAATTTGGGTTAGCAGAAATTAATAGACTTGAAGAAGGCTTACGCCGATACGATACTGAACACGGCGAAGGAAGCGGCGGCACGTGTGATGATTTCCGAGAAGAAAGCACGTGATTATCAGCAAGAGCTTGCTGCTGTTAGAGATGAAGCTCTTCGTACATGTCTTAGGCTTAAACAGATGTATGACTCCAAGGTACTTAACTTCTTTTGGGTGCATTGAAAGTGATATTGGGAAAAGTTTTTGTGGAATGATTTCTCTGAAAGTCACCTGGAGACTTATATTTACTTAATTCTTATGTACCTCAACTTAATTGATTTTGTTATTTTACCCATTGATTACTTAGCTTTGCAAGGATATTGATTTACTGATTTACATAGAATTCACATTTCCTAAGATCTCTACTAGTTTTTGATCTTGTTTCTGAAATAGATTTCATTTCTTTACTTACCCGTCCATGAAATGTAATGGTCAGTGTAGTGATAAACACAATGTGCAAAAACCTGTGTCAAACTATTTTATAGCAGTTGTAAGTCTACCATAAAATTGAGGAGTTTCTATTGTTGAGAGGAAACCCCGGGTAGCGTTAGACTGTGAGAAACTGCGCAGTCTATGTTGTCGCCGTTCCACTTATTATAGTAACTCCCGGTTTGATCAAAGCTGTAGAACATTTTCTTGAGGATGAACTTCACAGTTACTCTCTTTATGTTTCGAGTTTGTTGCATTTTCTTCTTCAACCCTATAAATTAAATGAAAATCATATGGTTATAGGTCAAGGAAGCAGAAATGATATCTTTGAAGAAGCAGGAAAAGATTGAGGAACTTGAAGCCCAACTTGGAGAAGCTGAAGATATAGTAGGAGATCTAAGGATGGAGTTGCGAGAGTCTCGGTATCACCTCGAGAAACTGGCAAATGGTTGTCGTCAAACGAATTTTAGCAGCCAGGAGAAAACCCCCAATGAGGCAGTTTCATTAGTGTGTGAGGAGTCGAGATCAGTTGTGGCTAACGGGATCAAACCGCAACTGAGTGACAGAGATATGAGTATTAACCGGTGTTCGAATAAAGAGAATAAAGATCCCTGTCACCATACACTTCCTTCCATACTAACTAGACGCAGAGAATCCGACGCATTGGAAAAGAACATCATCAATAATGGAGATTGTGGTGAGGTGGAATCGCTTACAGAAGCAAGGAAGGAAGAAGAGAAAGAGAATGAAATTGAGCTTTCTACTACATCTGTGTCGCCTTCCGAGAAACGGTGTATCAAGTTTACATTCAAGAGGAAGCGTAAGAAGGATGGAAGAAGCAGCAGCAGTAGCCCTGAAGGAGGAGGTTCCTCGAGCGGAAGCAGAAGACAAAAGACCGGAGAGAAAGACGACGGTTACTTGGATTCCTTCAATACGAATACAACTCGTGATAGCCGACGTGTTGCACAGGTCGCTCGTCAGGTTAGTAATGTAAATAAGTAAGTAGATATCCATGGTTTGATGCTGGATAATTTGTGGTTTCTCCTTGCTGCGATGCGACAGTGTTGGGTCACTACTGTCTTGAAAAATTGCTGACTTATTTTTTTGTTTGGCATAGCTTTTACCATTCACAGAGAAGAAAGTGTTGCAGCAGAACCAGTGTGATGACGTTCCTTGATTCACACGTAATCTTTGAAGGTCCTATCATCAGTTGCATTTAATCCATCTGGAGAAAAATGGTCGATTAGAGAAATTTAGCTCAAGTAGTAAAAATGGTAACATATATACACATTTGTCAGCTTCTAAACTAATGGAGAAAAGCTAATTTTGGTCGTTAATTTAGATTCCTTCTTAATTTTCCTTCTCGCATTTGTAAGTCTTGTTTTTCTAAGTTTATTTGTCTAAGTTTTGTTTGGTCAAAAATATTTGTGTGTTGTATGTATAATTATAGGTGAAATTGCTGGATTTGTAGCGAAAATGTAGTATTGGAGGCCATCTGCATTTTCTATTTAGAGAGTTCGTACGACGTCGTTTTTCCTATACCTGGACTAATCAAAAACCACCTAAGGAGTCAAATTCTCAAAAGGTGTTGGGGAAGGGGGTTGTAATCTCATATGGTGCTCATAAAATAAAAAAAAAATTTTTGGTTTATCAATATATGTGGTTAAATATAATTAACACGGACAACTGCAAAAAATGGGACTACTAGGACAACTGGTACAACTGGGACAACTGGTACAACTAGTACAACTGACACCAACACCATGCAGATTAAATGAGTACCACCGAGATTACAACCCCCCTACTTAACACCGTTTCAGAATTTGATTCCCCAAAAAGAGCAATTTGTCCGGTCATCCCATCTTTTCATTCTTTTCTCTATTGACAAATATCAGATTCTTCTATTTGCTCAAGTGCTATCGAAAAACAAGTCTTTGGCTGATATTTTATTAATTTACGGGTATACAAGTCAAAATATATTAATTGTCTTGTCTAGCCTCAGCGAATTCGAAGAAGTTTCCTCAATGGGTTCCTTCCAGATTCTATAAAATAAAAGTATTCTTCCACGAGAGATTCTTTAAAGTAGAATAATGGTTAATCCGTGTGTATTTCCAGCGAATGTTCCAGCAGATTATTGAAATATTCAAGAAGAAGCAAATCAATACAAGTCATATGTGTTTACGAACACAATATTTGACCATACATACAAACACGTCTTCCAAAATAACAGAGAAACGCAAGAGAGAATCACAACAATCTTTAAAATCATTCTTCATAAATTTTGACTACCTATTCTCAATTTCATTTTCGATCAAAAAAAGATTTAAAGCGTTTTAATAAGACAATAATGAACGGTGCATCGTGGTCTGACCAGTGAGACAATAGAGGCGACGCTGTCGTCAAAAGCGGCGGAGGTGGAGCTGCGTCCAACTCGAACACCGCTAAGTACAAGGAGAAAATGGGACAAGGATTAGACAAGACCAAACCTGTAGCATCTTCTGGTTTTAAGAAGCTCAAGTCTGGCTCTGCTTTGGGTTTTCGTTGGGTCAAGGACAAGTATCACAAAACCACAAACAAACATTAAACTTTTTTATATCTTGTGAAATTTCGGTTACCTTGATCAAATATTATGTTTGATATTTATTTTATTTTTTTTAGCTTCTTTGATTTGAATGTTTTAATTTTTTTTTACTATGTAAATTGTATGAGTTTTGAAGTGTTTGTATTTATGTGTTAATTAAATTGATATATTTTTTTTTCCGTTAGTTTCAAATTCTTTATAGAACCGAACTAGAAAAAAATAAAACAAAACTCCTTTAAATCCTCTACAATCCAAAATTAGACAAGTTCTCGGTTTGGATCTTATCTATACCCTTGGCAACAACAACTCAGATTAGCCGGAATATGGGTGTTGTTATGTCAAAATCTGTTGACTTCTTTTCTTACTTGGAGGGTATGCTTTGGTTTCACTCTAGTTCGATCTTTTTCTATTATCGGTCTTGTGAGAGCGGCACTACCTAGACTGTATTGTATACGCTCTTTGCTCCTATAAAACATATTTGATTGGGATATGGTCTTTTCAATATGGTTTTTTTATCTATTGGTTCCTGGTGAATCCGAACTGCGTTAGCAACCTCGACCTCAATCCAAACAGGTGGAATTTTAGGTTTTTAGGACAAAGACAATAAGAAAGCTTAAGAACAAAGGATTGTGTTTCCAAAAAGATATTGTATTGAATATAGTTGTGGATCATTTACTAGGTCCAATATGTTACATATTTTATATTTATATACTATTCCGAGTCGAACTTCTAAACCCTATATATATATATATGGAAAATATTTTAAATACCGAAATTCACTCAATATTCTAGATTTCTAGTCTACCTTTTACTTATTCTCCAAGTATTTTAAGTCGGTGATCTATACTCACGTCGGTCTTCGATTTTCATAATGGGCCGACAACGTCATATCTCCGCCCATCTTTTGGGTCTTGAGAAGATATTTGGGTCGGGTCAATCCCAAGTCGGATCATGATAACAGGAGCTAAACCCGGTACCATTAGTTCACTTTTTCTTGTCAATAGCATATATAAACTTAGAATGGTTCAGAATTCCAAACCGGAGAACATATGTGCGTGTGAAATCTACTTGGTTCCCTCTTGCTCCAAAACTTTCATAGTACCTAAAATATAACACGTATGCAATGCAAATGCTAGAAAAGAAGTCTAGGACTCTTAAGACAAGTATACTAAATGAAATCTAATATGGAAGAAAAGATGAAAAACTTAAGTCTGATGTCTAAAAAAACTAAGTAAAATACATGCGAAGAACACTAAAATATGAATGCATCTGTTGAGCTTACTCTTTGGATGAAAAAAAAGACTTAGGGGGGTTTATTGGTTTTGGTATTTTAGTGGATTTTGAAATCCACTCTAAATCCTATGTTATTCAATTTATCATTTTAAAATCCTCATCCAAATCCAATGTTATTCAATTCAACATTTTTAAATACTCATTAGAATCTCATGTTATTCAATCAATCATTTTTAAATCCTCATTAGAATCCTATGTTATTCAATTTATGATTTAAAAATACAAAATAGAATCAAGTCTTATTCAATATCAAAATTTTGTATAAGGATTTGGATTTGAATGGATTTGGGAGTGATTTTGTGTTAAAAATATGAAGAGTGAAATCCTAAACAAAGACTTGTTATTTGAAATGATTAGACACATTTTTCACATATATTCTCAAATATTACATCAATATTTATTTCTTCACATTATCAAAGTACACAAATATTCTGTTCATATTTGTTTTTGTAAATCTCACTATATCTTCAAAAAAATTTTCTTTACATCAACGATGGTTTATTTTTATGATGTTTTTTGTGTCTAGATTTTAAAGTGCACTTTTTTTTATTTTGAAATATTCTTTGTTGATTCTTGAATCCACATTATTTGATTTTGAAATCTTTCTTATTGACTTTTAAGATTTCAAAATCCATCAAAATACCAAAACCAATAAACCCTCTTTAGACTATTCTAGATGTCTAAGAAAGTGTTAGGCGTTAAGCGGGCGGTGACCCATCGCTAAACGCCTAAAACGCCTAAATGGAGCCTAGGCAATTTTTAAGACGGTCTAAATATTTTACAAAAATCCATCATATTCTCCCTCTGTTCCAAAATATAAGTTGTTTTACCTAAAAGCACAAAGATTAAGAAACTACTTTTTTTATAAAAATATCATTTAATATACACAATAAACACAATTTAATCAAACCTAAAAAAAACTACATAATATTATTGGTCACACAATATTCAATAAAGATGAAAAGTATCTAGGATTCTCAAAACAACTTATATTTTGAAACAAAAGAAAAACACGCAAAAGAACTTATATTTTGGAACGGAGGGAGTATTAGAATTATATAGCAAAATATATAAAATATCGTGATTTATATATACGAAACAATTAGATTACATTTACTAGACTGGATCGTATTCACTCTTCGTCCATACAAAAAGAAAATCATCAAGATATGGTTCATTTGATATAGCCTATATCTAAGTGTTTAAAAGTCAATAGATTTTTTGGCTTTGTCATTTTTGGTTGGATTTTAATATAACTTCTTTCTAAGTGTTTAGAAGTTATATTTGTGCCAACTATGTACATTTTTTAGTCTTCTAAATATCAATATAAAATTTGAGAGAAAAAAGCATATTCAATCTAATATGGCCAACAATCCTACATATCTCTAATCATTTATTTTAAATTTGT